>JAUMJL010000079.1:0-1200000 GCA_033558185.1 Dromococcyx pavoninus | reverse complement strand
ACAGGACTTGAATAGAGCCTGGTAAATAAGGCAGAAGGGCACACACAGAACAATGTAGAGAAAACAAAATAATGAATAGTTGCTCATTAAGTGAGCAAAGTCCACTCTGTGCACTGAGGGAGACAGGGAACCTGTGGAGAAACCAGCATGGGATCCTGTAATTAAAGGCTGTATAATAATGCATGCACACCAGGGAGGCAAATTAAGGCTGCACAAGGAACCTTAATGTTGTGATTTTCTAACTTGCCAGTGTTTGACTTTCAACCTTAACAATGCTCTTTTAATGCAGTCTTTGGGTGTGTAGTGTCATATAGAGGTGTGGGCATCATACTTTCCTTCTCCCGTTCCAGCAGTGGGATGCCTATTCTCATTTATTCTGAGAAGGGTGCACTTACCAGTCATTAAAGGCTTAGAAAAATAATCAGAGTTGGTGTTCAAGTAATCAAGTAAATGTACAGCAGCTTTTCGGGGCTGCGGGTACGTTTCTTTTTTTTAAACAAGGTGCAAATATCCAAACCCAATATTTTCTTAAGTCAAAGAATAATATACCCAACACAGCACATACATGCTACAACTTAATTTAACAACAAAACATATCCAGGAGAGAGCTGGTCAGTTTTTTTTTTTAATACAACCTTTTACCAGTCAAAACCCCTCACCCAAGCCCCCAAAATACCAGTTGATATTGATATTTCATGATACGCAACAGTAAACAGTGCTTATGGAAATGCTGCAGAAGTCCCCTGTGGGTTTTAGTTCTGGGTTTCCCAGCCCGTGGGGAATACAGCACACCAAAGCACTCTGCCACCAGGCAGCTGCCCCATCATCTCCAGCACAGAGACTTTTCCTCCTCCAGCTCCGAGCTGAGCATCCCATGAGGGTACAAAGTGGCCCTGCCACAGAGCCCTGGCTTACTGAGCGCTGCTGCCTGCGCTGCTCTCCATCCTCCTCCTGGACTGCCAGTATCTCCAAGCAACCCAGCATCCCAACAGCAGCGCGTGCTGTCGGGTACTGCTGAGTTTGCAGCAACCCAACATGCTACCACAACCACAGCTGCAAACTGCCCTCATCAACACATAAAAGCTCCCACTGGAACAGCACTGCTAGTGCTGCCAGGTGTTAGAGGACAGCAAGGGTGAGGTTACCTCCACCCTCTCTGCAATTCCCTTTGTGGAAATCGGCAATGTGATCATCTAAAAATCAACCCTCCTCTGCTGGATGCATCCCACTTATAAAACAGACAGAGAGGGAACAGAGCATCAACCCTTCTTGTCCATCCTGGCAATCCGCAGCAGCCACCTCCTGACAGCAGAGCATTTAATGATGGGTTTTGATGAACATGAAGGCCACATGAGCATCATTGGGTTGAAACTGCCACAGGCATGAGCTTAATTCTCTGCTTCTCTCCTCCCATCTGGCAAACCCAAAAGCCTTCCAGCCTTCAAGCCAAGATACTTGAATTTTGCTTTCCAGGGCAGGAGTCTCAGAAAACAGGGTCTGTGTCCTGAGCAGCACTGGGGAAGGCTCACAAGACAGCAAAATATGGCTGGTAAATCTCTGCACCCACTGACTCCCTGGTCTTAGCTGAAAACCAGAGGACTCCAGTTGCTGGCCCTGCAGGTCTGAGCTTCAAAGAGAAAATCCTGCTCTAACTGAGCTGGAGCACAGCAAGCAGCTTAGACCAACTGCCTGCCTCCAGGCTCACCTGGCCCATTACAAGGCAAATCAAAACTGAGATCCAGGTCTCCAGGAGAATTGAAATCCAACTGCCAATCAAATTTAGCACCAATGTTAATGCTTCTGTAGAACCTTTATCAATAATAAAAACAGATTCTGACTAATACTAACACAAAACAAACAGATGATTCACACCAGTAAAAGTGAATGACTTCTTGTTGAAGGGTTGGGAGTCAGATAAAATGAAAAGCACAAACCGAAACAGAGTTTTCTCTAGAATATTGGAATTATTTAAACTGAGGTTTCCTATTTGCTCATTTAAATCATGACTCCACACAGCGACATCAACCATTCCAGTTCTCACCCAATCTCTGTGGGTTAAATTGCAGTGAAAATAGGCAAAGTGACTTGACAAAACCACACAGAAATCATTAGCAGAGTCAGGGAAACCAAAGTTGGGACAATCAGTCCACATTTAAATTCTTTGCTTGAAATAGACTCGCAGACCACACTTAGGAGCTTACACCAGCCAATTCCTGCTTTGAATTTCTGAAAGCTACTACACTTAGAAGGCTGAATGCATTTACAAGAGCATTTTGTTTGTGTTATATCCAGAAACAAACATGTAAATGGTCTCTCGAGAAGATCGACATTCTCCATCAGCCTCCAAACTCTAGCAAACCTCTTCCACTGGAAGCTGTGATTTGTAGTTTCCTATTAGGTTTGAGGCATGCAATCAATACTATGGAGAGTAAAAATGAGAAGAATTAGCTCCTCTGCCATTGTGCCAGTTAATTGTCTTAATTTGCTTGAGAAAAGCTACCTGAGCAAAACGCCCTACGAATTATAGGAGAACACCTTCGAGGAACACAGCTTCATGCCCCGGGAAAGCTTTGGTCATTAAAAAATTGACCTGGATCAATTAGGCTTTCACAGTAAGAGATACAATCGAATTACTAACATATTCTATGATTCTGTGAAGTTAAAGAGGTTCCTGCTTCTGCAGGGGTTTGGACTAGATGCCCTGTAAAGATACCTTTCAACCCAAAGCATTCTATGATTCTATATTGAGCACATGTAGCTTCCACCTGCATATCCCCATGCAAATCAAGGGAGCTTAGGTGGCTAAAAAGTACCACCATGGGGTTTTCCTGAAGTCTCCTTGTAGAGGAAATGTTCGTCTTAATCCTGATAGAGTTCATTGCTAATGCAAATAAAATTGGATTACAAACTTCCCCAGGAAAGCCCAATCTCTCTGCATGCTTTCTTATACTGACCAAGTTACACATGCCCATTCTCTTAAGTTCTTCTTCCAGAGCCAGTTATCCCATTGCCTTATATTGATAACGTTGTCCTGCTTCTTCTCTTTACAAGTCAGTCTGCACAGTGACATTTCAAAGAACATTTCATGAGGTTGTAAAAATACTGGGCATATTGGCAAGTGCTAAGGTGAATGCAGATTCAGATATTTAATTATACAGTCAATCATGTCTGCAATTCAGACAGCAGCTTAGATCTCACAACTTAATTACTTTAATTTCAGATGAATAGCTTGTGTTGTCAGAAGTAGTTTGACATGCTGGAAAACAGTCAGAAATTATATTGGGACTGGATAGGCTTACTGCTAGCGAGGAAAAAAAGTTGGGGCATCCTTGGAAGTCCTCAAAGCCTGACTGGACAAAGCCCTGAACAATTTGATTCAACTTCAAGACCAGCCCTGCTTTGAGTTAGAGAGGCTGGAGTTGTGGGGTCTTTGTATCAGATACCTCCAGAGGTCCATTCCCACATAAACTTTTCTGAGATTCTGGACATAAATAATGAGATTCTGGTTCTGGTTGATGACAAGTTGAACATGACCCAAAAGTGTGCCCCGGCAGCCAAGAGGACCAACTGTGTCCTGGGGCGCATCCAGCACAGCAACTCCAGTTGGTTGAGGGAGCCGATGGTGCCTCTTTGCTCCACACTGGTGCGGCCCCACCTTGAGTGCTGGGTGCAGTTTTGGGCACCACAGGATAAAAAGGATCTAAAGCTACTGGAGAGTGCCCAGAGGAGGGCACAAAGTTTGTGAAGGGTTTAGACAGGAAGCTGTATGAGGAGCAGCTAAAGCCACTTGGTCTGTTCAGCCTGGAGAAGAGAAGGCTGAACGGAGACCTCATTGCGTTCTGCAGCTTCCTCATAAGGGGAGGAGGAGGAGCAGGCACTGATCTCTCCTCTCTGGTGACTAATGACAGGACTCGAGGGAATGGCAGAAAGATGTGCCAGGGGGCCAGGGGAAGGTTAGGTTGGACGTTAAAAAAAGGTTCTTCACCCAGAGGGTGGTGGAGCACTGGAACTCCCTAGGGAAGCAGTCACGGCACCGAGCCTGACAATATCCCAGAAGCATTTGCACAACACCCTCAGACACACAGTATGCATGTTGGGTTGGCCTATGTAGGGACAGGAGTTGGACTTGGAAGATCCTTGTGGGTTCCTTCCAACTCAGGACATTCTATGATTCTATGAGATAAAATACAAGCAAAGACTACATTTTTCTTATACAACTCCCTAAGTCATGCCAGCCCCCAACAAAGTTGTGCTATCTCAGCACATGTATCTGAAATGTTCTTGTGCAAAGGCAGCATCTTTTGTGATGCTCCAGAAGTGTCATTCTTTCAGAGGCATCTTGCATGGCTCACTGAAGTCCACTTTTACCAGCCACAGGCACTGACATTTCCTGGTTCCTTTGGTCTAAAACAACCAGATACAAACATCACAACACATTTTTCAATAGCTATCAAGAGGAGGTGTTAAATAACCAACTTTTATTCCTTTAACCACCCACATATCTTGGGCAGATTAAAACGCTGGAGCTGACATTTGCTGTTCCGCTTTTCATTTCAGATATGCAGGAGGAATAGCGTAGGGCCCTATTAGGAAGAACAAAGCCAGAGAAATTTGTTGCAAGGTTGTGAACCTGGCAACTGATTTCACCATACAGCCAAGGCACAGGATGAAGCAAGAACTGTTAGGAATCATTAAATGCTCTTACCTGTCCTGCAAAAAGCCCACACACACCAATAATACAGAGAATGTTAAATACAGCCGAGCCTACGATGGTTCCAACGCCTACGTCTCCTTTTGTGATAAAAACACCTGAAAAACAAGTTCAAGGCAAGCTGTGTAAATTGGAAAGAGCAGAGATTTTCCACAAAAAAATTGCAGACCTCACACCCTATTAATGAACCTAAAGGCATGTACCGATTCCACCACTTCTCATATTTAATAGGGTAACTTTCAGAGAAAGGTGAATAAAGGTGGCAGAACTTGCTTTCTGAGGGGACCCGGACAGATTGTCAAATGAAAACAAAATACCTTAGATGTGTCTAAGCTACCGACCTCCTGGTTTTGCGATCCAACATTATGGCAATACACATCATAAAAGACAGTAAGCTTCATGGGAACAGCCGGTCAGATACAAATCTGCAGCATTTGCCCCATAAGACATCCTCTCATCCCTTCCTTGCTCTTTCCCATATCCCCTTCCCTACCAGCTTCAATAGGCAAGTTGAAGCCTGAGCTGGAGCTGATTCAGAGCTGCCTGGCCACTAGCTATTAATACACGCAAGCTGAACGATGCCTCTCAAGATGAATTATGGAACTACGTTACAAGCTCCTTTCAGAGCTCTTCTGTCAAATTTGGTTAAAATTGGCCAATGAGGTTAATGGCAAGGGAGATGAACTGACAGACACATGCATCATGGTACTGCACAAAATTCTTTCCTTAGGAAGTCAGGCTAAAAATAGCACTTCATCTCTTGCTAGCTGTCAGTCTGCTTAAATTCACCACTTGCTTTTAAGGTTCCAACAGTATTTATCCAGCCAGCGTAGTTTTGATATTTCTTTTCCACTTTATCCTTTTCTCAGAACCACGTTACACAGAAGCAGTCACCCTCCAAGTGACACTCAGTATCTGGTGGATTACACCACAGCAAAATAATGATCTGACCGTTAGGGCTTCTTTAAGCTGCTAAAAGTAATCTGGTTTTATATCCACCCTTCTACTGCACTATCCTTAACTGAAATACAACCCCAACTTGGTCCAATCCTACATTCTCAGGCTTTGCTTGCATAATTGAACCTCTCTGCAGAGTGTGCAGCTCTGTGTGAATTAATTTGTGCTCTGCATCCAATAGCTGTGACTGAAATAGAAGTATCTTCTACAGAAAGTATGTAAGCTGAGTGTAAGTCTTCTTGATGATGGAGAGCCCACCTTAACCTCCTAACTGCTGCTCTGATGATTGCCTACCAATAGGTAAGTGGAGGGTAAAACTGCAAGAACGCTTTCCCCTTGCACCAGGTAGCACATGTACAGCATCATTTTATAACAGCTCAGGGCTGTTGAAGGACCAGATGAGCTTCCCATGTTTCACACACTTAAGGATTGCTGAATCCCTTGATCACACTTCCCATAAGGAGAGAGTTGCTTTGGCAGCGTGATGTTTTGGTCAACTTGTTGCTGCATTTCAAATCCTCTTCTCCTCTCCACTCTGTCTTTCCCAGAGGGAAGTGGTGTTAGAGTGGAGACGATGGCAGAGAACGTGCAGCTGAGGACACAAAGAGTTCACCTGGATACCAGCCCAGGAGGGTGGAGGTGCATCCTTTCACGCTACCCTGGAGACAGTGTAGCAGAAAGCACAGGAGGGTGGACAGGAGGAGAGAAGGCTGCACGTGCAGAGCTAAGCCCTCTGCAGTTTGGCTGTGCTACAGTGAGGCAGATTAATGCACAGTTAAGGTGAACTGCCTACCAGCCCCCGTCTGACAGGGTCAGATCAAACCACTTCCAAGGCTGTGGGATAACAGCACTTTTTCAGGGCCACTTCATCTAGTGAGGATTCTCCACAATTGTGTGCCTACGAAGGAAGGGCCAGGTATTGCTACGAATGGTTCCAGGCGCTCAGCAATCCCATTTCAACTCTGAAACACAGCCAGGGAAAAGTGGGGGTTTCAAGAAGCAGCAGGTTAGTTACCTATGACAGATGTAAACAACTCAGGAGCAGAGCTTCCTGCTGCCATGAAAGTTGCCCCAGCCACATCTTCGCTAAGATGCAAGCGCTGCAGAAAAACACATCACAGTCATTGATTACAACATGGAGAGCCTGAAGGAATTCAACTAGAAACATTAAACTGTCTGCCAATACTGGGAAACTCTTGATAGGGATAAAATTTTACATTAATAAAGTTTAAGTATAGGGGAAAAAGTCATCACAGGCATTGTCTACTTAAGTTAGCATCGCCTCGTAGACAGGGCAGGTTGTGGCTGTGATATCCTCTACAGAGGAGAGAATGGACAACAGCAAGGCAGTTTCATCAGTTATGGCTCTGTCTCCTCCATCACCCCAACAACAGTGTCCCTTCCCCTGAAAAGGACCCACAGGGATCATACACATCTTACCTCATCTACTTTGGTCTGTCAAGGGCAGAGCTGGAGCTCAGGCTTCGTTCACTCCCAGTCACCTCCCTGGTATCATTTCAGCCTTGAACATTTAACCTCTCCTCTCCCCTTTTCACTTGGATCACCATCAAAGATACTTACCTTCTACAGCCTTCTCCTAGCAGTGCCCATCGACTACCTAAACCCGGGGTTTCTGGGAGAGGTCCCCACTACTCTATGAAAAACGTCATCGGCATATACCGTTTCCAAAGATTTATTTGGTTAATTACTTCCTTTATGTTTTCTGCATTCCCGCTGCTCCATCTTCACAAGTCAGTGTTCAGCAAACATGACGAGGCTGTTAAAGACCACATGCCTTGCTGGCACCTTCCACAGTTTAATGAGTAGCTAAAAAAAGCCACCCCCTGCCATACGGCCATAAACTGCTGAGCTGTTACTACACAAGGCTGGCTTGCTTGCATGCACATGTGAGTCAGTGGCTGCTGTTGTACCAACAAGGAGAAGAGACCTGAGGGTGGTGAGGATGTTCCCCTAGCAGAACTGGCTGTTTGAAGCACAACAGAGGAAGCCTTCCTCTCCCCTCTTCCCTCTGCAGTGGTTCAGGGCTTCTCTGCAACCTTATTGTTACCAATATATATTGGCACAGAGATAAGATTGCAGAAATCCTCCCAGCAGCCTCATCCGGATTAAAGATGTCCAGGAGTTGGACTTCCAAATCAGGACATTCTGTGATTCTATGATCCCACAAAGGATATTCTAGGCTCGTAAGAGAAGTTAACTCTATCCACTGACCGTACACATATAACAAAAAGTCTTGTACATACATTACAGGGACAGGGAAAAAGAAAAAGATGTGCCCTCACTGGGAATGCTTTCTAAGCAGGAATCCATGGCATCCCTGCACTGCTATAAAAGGTTACAGAACCTCATTGAACATAGCTTTATGGAAAACCATTGTAGAAGCTCAGAGGACCAGAAGCAGATCTCCAAAGGCCAGTTTCTTCTGCAGGATTCTTTATGGAAATACAAAGACAGTCATCCTATAATAGCCAGTCTGCAACTTGATGGTCTCTTTTGAAAGCAAAGGCCATCAGCCAAGGAAACAGGCTGTGCTGACTTTCTGTGGGGATGGTTTCATTTAAAGCTATAGTAGGCTCCCTCAGGCCCTCTCTCGATGGTTTCTTGATAATTAACGCACTGCGTGTGATGATTAAGTTAATACAATAGAGCAGAAAGTACAGCACACAATGTCAGAGGCAAAAATGCGTTCCCTGGTATTAGACCAATTTATGTATGACATGAGTTGCGTCACATTAACGCTCTGTAACACCAACAGCAGAGTAGCTGGGCAAATACAAGCAGTTTTAGAACACAAATTAAAACCAAAGCTTTATTGTAAGTATATCCGAACTAAGGCAGAATGTGAATGTCTACCATAGCAAGTGTTCTGGAACAAATTCTCATCTCAATATGCATTTAGGAGCACAAATGCCTTGTTGGTTTAACTCAACGACCACTTTCCAAACTAGATGAAGCTAAGCCAGAAAAAAGGCATTTATTTTAGAATTAACGCATCTAAACTGTGAGGAACTGTGTAATAACTGTTGGCTGATCTCCAAGACCAAAAAAAGCCTTGAGGCAGGAGATTTGAATTCTTTTGTGCTGGATACGACAGTAGGTGGTAGTAGGAATACTGATGGTAGATCTTAGGTCAGCATCAAGACATTACCATTTACGGCAGTTTGCATGCTAAATGCACTACATGTAGAGCCATACCCAGTATGAACTCTCAGATCTGAGTTCCTGCCAAGGGGCTCTCTCCCCTCTCCCTCTCTTGATTAGTTTTTGTGAGCTAACAAACAAGTGAACAACCCTTGAAAACACCATGAGTCTTATCTCATCAGGTGATGGAGGAGGACTCAGATGGTTTTCTCCCTCGCAAAGCAGCCCTGGCTCTCTAAGTCAGCCTACTCATCTCACAGCATCTTTACGTGAGGAGAGAGAGCACTGGTTGGTGTGAGCAGTGGTGGTAGCAAATGCTGTAAGCAGGCAGTGATAAAACTTGCCCTTTTCTAGAAAAACAGGCAAGAGTGGATACTAACAAAGGCTGCAGGGGCCTTTGCAAAGTGACTGAACCTTTCCCCACGAATTCTTGAGTGCTAACATCAAGGAGAAACCATGAAAAGCTGGATGTTTTGAGAACAATCCATTTTGGACTGATAAAATCAAATGTAGCTGGATCAGGAAACAGGAATCTGTTTGTTTTTTGCTATCATGTAATGACAGAACTGCTTAATTATGCATAAAATACATAAAAAAGGACTTGAATGCCCCCAAAGGTCACCTATGGAGTGGGAAAAATCTTTTTCTGGGAGAGAAACAAGTAGGAGCAAAAGGAATAGTAAAATTCTGATCAATTTATACGATCCATTTTGAAAATGTCTAATGACACAGTACCTTTCTTCTGGACAGTAACTTCTTAATATAAATATAATGGCCTAGTGTTTTATTGTTAAGTTTTCTCTTTCACACACAATACAATAAAACTCGTTATTATTGTCTTAGTTTATTGTTGGCGTTGAGTAACACAATGGTTCAGAATGGTTAAAGTACATGAAGAATGGTTACATACCATTGAGAAGACAACAAATAACCAATAAGCAAAGATCTGGTCATGTGAAAGCAGCCTTCTAGGACCCAGGGGCTTGTGTATACTATGTTAAAGTCATAGAGGGAGGGTGTCTGGTTTTTAGAAATCCTCAAATACATCTGAGAATTTGTCAGACAAACAAATATCACCATAATTCTGATGTTTGTACCTCTTATAACCAACCTTCTGGGGCAGGAGGCAAGATGCACAGATGCTGCACCTCTAGAAAGATCAGGACAGTAAAAAGGAAAGGGACTTCTCCAGTCTGTGATCCTCTCATTTATGTTAACTGAGTTCATCACCAGTAAAGTTAGAAACCATTAACATTGTGCATGGTGTTTTTTATCATGATTTGTAAACACAGCTAAGACCGTTTCCACTGATGAGTGCAGGAAACAAGAGGTATGGAGAAGCGATTGAGCTTGTCTGAGGTTACTCAGAGAGCCCATGGCAGAGCTCTAACAGGAGCCAGTACTCTGCAGACCCAGATCAGACCTCTGCACCATAAGCAAGGCCTCTAATCAAAATTCAGTTGTAGATGGGATTTAATAACTGTTCAATCAAGAGAAATAATCATCTCCCTCAATCTCCACCTGTGTCCCTCTGGGTGGCAGGTCTGTCCTTAGGCTATCGATGGCACCCCAAAACACAAGTCTGTCCTAGACACTGTTTACTCAGCTCAGGTTTCATTAATTTAAAGTGACCTGAGCTGTCCTTCTAGACCCAGGTTTCCCAGCACAGTTCCTTTGCTCAGGAGACAGGAAGTCAAATAACTCAGTATGTCTACATCTCCAGCATCTCTCATCCCCACTTCCACATCAACATCTCTGTTCCTGCTCCCTAAACCTTGCAGTGGCTTTCCCTATCTTCAGCCCTAGAGAGTGCAGCAACTTTGCAGGACAGAAGCTCCTGCCTTGCGTTATCTCTCTTCAGTTACCAGAATACAGTAAAACAGTGGGATTTCCGGAGGACTTTTTTTTTTGATGACGCAAAAAGTGCTTGTATAGCAGGGTGCTGAACTACATATATCAGGTTAGCTTAGAGACAACTTCCATCAGAGCTGTCAGCACAAATGATTTCTCCTGCCGCCTCCCACACCTCTTCCCAGGACCAGGCACAGCCCATGCCCTGATGAGCAACACTTATTGCCAGGCAGATCAGCAGGCACCTTCTCCAGCTGACAGAGACATCTAACTGGCAAGATCAAACCATATTTTCTACAGGCAAAGATTTCATTGCCCAAGACTGACATTGGAGAGGGCTCGCAGTCACTTCGGGCACATGGTCCGTGTTCACCCTGTAGCTGTCAGAGCTGATTTAGACCAAAATGTACTCCTTGTCTTCTAAAATTTCAGCATGCCAACCTTAGCAAAAGAGGGATAGAGTCCCTTCCAATTGCTGGAATTGTTCAATTTACAGCTGACCTATCTGTCCCTTCTGCTTTACAACTTAAACCAACACAAAGGAAGGAATGAAACTCCTGGCTTCGAAGGCAAGGTATGTGATCCACGGTGTCTACTGAGGCAAATCACCATAGGTTTTAATTTCTAACAGCTAAGGGTAGGACCTAGCATTTTGGAAGAGACATCTACAAAGACAAAGAGACACAAGGCCATAGCACCTATCACAGTGTGAATGGTTGGAGCATTTGGAAAGCCAAGAATGGTGTAAACTCATGTGGTAAGCATCACACTAGCAAAGCCGAAAGGCCCCAGGAAGTGAGCAAACTGCACATCTGCAGTGTCCTGAACCTAAACCTTCATTTGTCACCGAAGTGCAAGTAGCCAAGGCCAGGCCAGTCATGGGTCTGGTCAGGGCAGTCCTGCTCTGGCTAGGCAGCACTGGGAGCTGGTAGGCACCACCGTGAATGCATTGGTGGCATGAAGATCCTCATTGACTGGGCAGTGAGAGCAGGAGGGACATGCAGGCCCCTCATCTGATGTGGCCAGAACCCAGCTCTCAGGCAGCCAGCTGAGGTATCTCTCCCTCCCCTCGGTTGTTTTTTGGTTTTGTTCTTAAACACCAACCCATCTAAACCCTCTTGTGCATTTTTGCTTTCCCAGACTGATACTTGGGAGATTCCTAAGTTCTAACTTGATGGCATATGAAACTCAGAAACACCTCATCGACCAATATTTCCATGCGAAAGTGAAGAAACACAAGGTTATCATCTTCTAAGTCCCAGGAGAACCAAGTGACATGCCTGAAGCCATAACTGAACCAAAGCGCTGCCCCAACATGGACAATAAATAACGTCCCAACCCTCTTGCAGTCTCTGATAGCTGAATCCTACCTCAAGGGCAGGGTTTCTCAGCTGGAAAGGCAGGAGAACATCGGCTGCAGAGCGCAAGGACAAGTTAACAAGCTCTGCTGAGCTTATTACCTGGAAGTGCAGGCTGCAGCACCCACAGCTTAGAGCTGAGTTTGGGGATCATTGCTCTAAGAACATGTTACTCACTGTATTATAAATTGCCTCCATCTTTCAGAGGTAGTATGATGCATATATATGTGCATAGGAATATATAGGAATCCATATATAGGAATTGTTATTTGAGAGATGACTGCCAGTTGCAAGAGAGAGCCAAGTTTACTCACGGGCCCATCTCCTGTGAGCAAGAACACAAAGATGGGCCAATGCACACATGCAGTGTTGAGCAACTGAACAAGAAGCATAAGGAATGCTCTAAGACAACAGTAAATACACTTATCATCACATTCTGAGGCTTTCCAGGAGCACACGAGCTTAAGTAATGTCTTCTAATACTTACTTCACAAATCTTTTCCAATGAAGGGACAAAGAAATCATCGCAGACAATTGCCAACGCATAAAACATATACACAGCCTGCAAAAGAAAAGAGAAAATGTTGAGTCTGGAGGTTGTCAACAAGAAATTAACTTCAGCATTCCAACTCATCTTAGGTTTGTTTTGGTATATATATATTTTTTTTAAAATAAAGTGCTCTTGAAAGAAGAATTCACGGGACTACCTGGGATTTAACAGAAAGATCATTAAGTATTTATCTAAACAGTTCTTAAAAGCTATCAAAGGCTGCCAACATTTTATCATCATCATCAAGACTTTTTTCTTTAAATGTATTGCTAAGCTACACTTAAATATTTTTGCCTTACTTTTTTCCCTCTATTGCACAGTGCAAGGCTTTTTTTATCATTGCATTCTGTGAAAATCTAAACCCTAGAGGAGTAATTTTTGAAATGTTGGTGTCTTGAAAAAGGGGAAGGGAGCTTGTTTGCTGTGACTGAAGTGCTCTGCCATGTCATCTGGGATCCCACTGATGATTCTTGCCCAACTCCTGAAACAGGAACAACTTTCAAATGATCAAAACCCAAGGGAGAATGTGACACTTGAAAGGACACCTAGCAAATCAACTCTTCAGTTTCATCCAAGGAGCATTTAATCCATATTTCTGTATTATCAAATAGAAAGCAATTTCTTTATTATTAAACAGAACATGTTAGGGCCTGATCTCTGCCCTGACAGGCAAATAACCCAGCGTGGCTGATATCCATGCAGCTAAGCTCCCATCCTCCCCATGAAGGGGAACCTGGCCCACACTGCCCCGAGGGAAGGATCTACATCCCTCAACTCACTCACTATCCTGGCACTGGATAGTGCTGGCATAGAGGAAAAACAGGTGAAAGGCATGCCAGTTACCTAAAAGAGCAAACTATCACAGCCAGGCTTGCGCCCGTGCCCTGGTCCATTCTAGTTTACAGCGCAGACACATCCAAGGTCACCCAGGCTACTCCTGCACCACCTCAAACAAACTTATACCTGTGGTAAAGGAATAGATATGGTAATATGGAGAGCCAGAGGAACAATGGCATCACCCAAAGAGGTTATCCCTGCCTGCTTTGCCCAGAGGACGCTAGAGAGGAGAGCCGCCCTGGAATGTTGCAGCAAAGTTTTAAAGCCAAGTGCCCTTGCAGAAGAAGCAGTGAAGCAGAAGACAAGGAGAAGGGAAGAGAAGGAGAAGAGAAGGGAAGGAGAAGGAGAAGGGAAAGAGAATGGAAGGGAAGAGAAGAGGACTGCACCCTCTGAAAAACTGCAAGACAGGCCAGGGCTCATCCCTCGCAGTACTGCTCTATATCAGATACGCAGCTAATCTATTACAGCTGGCATCTCCATAGGAACTAGAAAACAATCTACATGTGCTACCACAGAGAGAGTCTACATTGCCATCTTGGACCCAGTTTCCAGCAGATGACAGTATCAGTAAAGGTTTATTTATTGCTATGTACTTGTGAACGCACAAACAAGAGAGATCTGAAAATTCTGGGCATGTAAACAGAGAAGCGAGGCTGAGGGCATAACCCTGGAACAAACTGCACTGCAGCAGCTGCACGCAAACCAGCTGTGTCCAAAAAGAGGGAATGTAGAAGGCTGCACATGATGAGGCAGAAGAGGTGAACACCTGAGCTCTCCCTCTCCAGTTCCCTATCAACTAGAGTTGACAGAAGAAGCCATTATTTGTAGAAAAACAGTATCTTAATCCTATCAAAGCACAGAGTTATTACCACATCACCAACAAACAGATCCTCCTGCTTCCCTGTCTTTGAAATTTACTATTGAAGTTCGGGTCACAGGAGGAGACCAGAGTATTTTTTTCTGGATAGCAGCAATAAAAATCCATTCAGTTCTGGATTCTTCAGCACAGGAAGGACATGGATCTTTCAAAGCGCATCCAGAGAAGGCCACAAAGATGATCCAAAGGCTGCAGCACGTCTAGTCCAAGGACAGACTTAGAGAGTTGGGATTGTTCAGCCGCCTGGAGAAGAGAAGGCTCTGGGGAGACCTTAGAGCAGCCTTCCAGTACTGAAAGAGGCTACAGGAAAGCTGGGGAGGGGCTCTTGATCACGGAGTGTAGGGATAGGATGGGGGGGAATGGTTTTAAGCTGAAAGAGGGGAGATGTAGATGAGAGTTTAGGAAGAAATGTTTTCCTGTGAGGGTGGTGAGGCACTGGCACAGGTTGCCCAGAGAAGTTGTGGCTGCCCCATCCCTGGAGATGTTCCAGGCCAGGTTGGATGATGCTTTGAGCAACCTGATCCACAGGGAGGTGTCCCTGCCCATGGCAGGGGGGTTGGAACTGGATGATCTTTCAGGTCTTTTCCAACCCAAAGCATTCTATCATTCTATGATTCTATGCAGTTACTGTATTGTATGTGTTGCTCACTTGAAATGTGACCCGTCTGGATGGACATTAGGTGCCAGAAGTCCATTGGTTTAAGTTTTGGAAAATCCTTGTGAGAGATTTTAAATGAGCATTCAAATGATGTGAGGAGTGGGTTTACTCTATCTCCAGTGCAAACAAGAATGGCAAGTCATATCTACACCCCAGTAACCACAGGCAGTTACAAAAGCAGTATCTCACTGCATTCTGATTTTTAGAGGGCACAACCACAACCCAAAAATGTGACAAGGGAATTTTCTTTTGTCCACCTATACAAAGGATCAGATACAGGAGTAAAGGCAAAAATGAGACTGAAAGGAGTAAAGAGCAGAAAAGCAAATGTGAAGAAACTGCTGTTACAAGTTCTCTAATCCTCTTGGAGGTAGTGGAGAATGCAATGCTGCTGTGTCTGCTGGAAAGCACTGAGCCAAAGCCTGCTGGAATCACTATGATTATTGTGGGCGACTTCAGCAAATTTTAACACCAAGTTGATAGAACAGATCAGATTGAACCCACACTGACATATGTTTGAGCATTTAATTTTAATGACCTCATTGTTGTCACAGTTCTGGTTTTGGCTGGGAGTCTTCCCTAATTTTATTTAACTTGCTTGAGTGCAAAACAGTATAAAGTGTCAAATCTAAGGAGCATCTGGCTAGAAAACAGCTTGGTTCACGAACTAAAACACTGGCAACTACCTTTGGTAAGTGAACACATGAGGACAATAAGTGTTACTTGCTTGAAAGCAGTTTGGTTTTTTTGGTAGGGTTTTTTTGTTGTTTTGGGGTTTTTTTAAGCAAACAAAACAAAAAAAAAGATTTAGAGTTTGGGCCAGCAGGAACACAATAAAAAAAATTAATTTTAGGTCAATTCAGACTCATAAAGATGGAGCCCAGACACCAGGCCAGGCTATTTTATGTCAAAAGAAGGAAGACAGCCAGCATCAGTTCAAGAGAGTTTGTTCTGTAAGTCAAATGTGGGGAATGCACATACCACGGCTCTAACATTTTGCAGCTGATTAGGTGGTATCAGCTTCCATATTCCCACATCTTCCCACATCCAGAGGAGTTTTAAACTAGGTATAAGGAAATATTACTTCGTGGAAAGGGCTGTCAAGCACCAGCAGAGGCTGCCCAGGGAAGTGGTGGAGTCACCATCGCTGGAGGGATTTAAAAGACATGGTGATGTGGTGCTCAGGGACACAGTTTAGTGGTGGACTTGGCAGTGTCATGTTTACAGTTGGATCTGATGATCTTAGAAGTCTTTTCCAACCTAAATGATTCTGTCATCTAAGTTAACTTGAGAATCCAACAAACTGCCCCTTCTTCTTCCTTCAACACACACGTCTGTCCTTGCAGGCACCACAGGAGCATCAGAGTTAGCATAGGTAAGGAAAGTAGCAGGGCAGCACTTGCTAGAAGCCTGTTCCACCTGAAAACAGCCCATGGGGATGAAGCCAGTAGTCGGGGGAACACTGGTGTGCCAGAGGCAGAGCTGGAGCATGATGTGTAATGGCTACATGGGACGATGTGATGGACAGAACACAATGTGATGAGTAGATGAGTTCTTGAGGGACATGGTTTAGTGGATGATGGGTGCGGTTGGACTCAAAGGTCTTTTCCAACTGGAAGATTCTATGATTCTGTGATTCAAACAGTGTCGCAGCTCTAGCATCAGTTAGTTGTATTCAGCTCAAAGTGAAGTTTTTAAACAGGCAACCTACTTAAAAGACACTCTTTCTCCCCAGAAAGACATTAAAAAATTACAAAACTATAATAGCTCTGCATAAAAGGATTACAGAGACCAGATTAAGAATTACATTAGGATTGATTTTAAAATGATGATTCTAACTAACAAGCATCAGAGAAGTAATTGCAATCTCTGCATCAAAGGAGATTAAATATCTTACTCCAAACACATGTCCTGTTGCACAGGACATAAATGATGACTTCTCATGTTTGTCCAGTGGGTGTCCCATGCCAGTCTTTATACTCAGTTCAAAACTTGCTTTACTGAGTGAAAGCAAGATTCTTTCCACAAGAAGGCTTAAAAACTGTAGGAACCAGCAATTTCCATTACCTTGTCTTCTTCTCCAGAAAGCTGGGAATGAAATCATAAAATGCTTTGAGTTGGAAGGGACCTCAAAGACCATCCAGTTCCAACCCATGTGCAATGGGCAGGGACACCTTCCACTGAATCAGGTTGCTCAAAGCCTCACCCCACCTGGTCTTGAACACCTCCGAGGATGGGGATCCATGACTTCTCTGTGAAGGCCCTCATCACAAAATATTTCTTCCTAATATCCGCATCTGCAACTTCTTTAGTCTTTTTACTTAAGAGGTGAACATCCCCAGCTGCTCCCCCCACAGACCTCCTGCCCTGGGCAAGCAGGCACAGCCAATAGCCATCACCGAAACCACTGTAACCAAGCACAGGGCTTTCCTCAATTTCAACTGCATTAGAAAACCACCTAAAACTCCACTATTGAAGTGACATAAAAAAACCCCAAAAAACAAACAGGGAACCCATAGAGTCCAAGTTTACTTGGAGCAACAGCCCATGGTACCACAATGTGCTCAGCAGCAAGCTGTCTGTATCATGCAGCATCGCTAAGGCATGCAAGTTCAGGGCACTGGAAAATCATCACCCTAATGAGACAGCTCTGTGCTTTAGAAATGAGATGCGGCTGGTTGTTGACTCAGTGCAGAAATAGATAAAGACAGGATACAACCAGAGCGACCTACATTTTCCAAGAAGCTTGCACAAGGGAGGCAGGTGTCCTGTTGGTTCATCCCGTTCCCATGGCTACGCTGAGCGATGGCAAACGAGAAGCAGGGGGACCGAGAAGCACAGACTCCTTCACCCCTGCTTGGTGGGCAGCACCCCAGCTTTGCTCGGGGAGAAGCTTGACCTCGATCACAGACTCTTCACACAGGCAGCACAACACATCCTGGCACCACATTCCAGATTTTCCCAGAGAAAGCTGGGAAAAGGGGAAAGAACGCTGTACTGTGAAAAAGATCAGGATAACACAGAGATGAGGGCAGAGCCTGCAGCTGGGTAGATGATGGCAGAGCAGCAACAGGGCAGGGAGGAAAGAAAATGCCCACTCCATCAGGCTTTTCCAGGGAAACTCACAGTCAGACCCAAATCCTCACTTCCCTTGCTTCCTCAAATTACTTGGCGAAACAATTTCCCTGCCCTGTCTCACGGAGGTAATAGGTGCCTATCACCCAGTATCTATGAGCATCGTTGGGCTGGGGGTCTGCATGGTCACCAGTACACATCTGCTGGAACAAACTGAAAACCAGTAAAACACTATGGGAACATCCAGATACCTGTACATCATCAGGAACAATGTTAAGATTGCAAAACGAAGCTCTCAAGTGCTGGGAAGCTCTCAGATTGCAGGCTGTATGCTTGATCCCTTAGCAGTGAACAGCACTAGGGTCTCAAAATCCAGTCCCTGGCTTCCTCCAAACTGAACATCCCAAACCAGCGTGTCACTGTCCACAGCAGCAGGCCTTCTTCTTGAAGAGGACACAGAAATAACTAATAGCAGTGCAGCAATGAGTTGACGAGGTCCGAAGAAGAACGTAGGGGAGAATCATAAAATGTTTTGGGCTGGAAAGGGACCTCAAAGTTCCACTCCTTGTGCCACGGGCAGGGACACCTTTCACTGGATCAGGCTGCTCAAAGCCCCATCCAACCTGGCCTTGAACACCTCCAGGAATGGGGCAGCCACAGCTTCTCTGGGCAACTGGTGCCAGGGCCTCACTACCCTCATAGTAAATAATTTCTTCCTAATGTCTAATCTAAATCTTCCCTCTTCCAATTTAAAGATGTACCCCTCGTCCTATCACTAAAAGCCTTTGTAAAAAGTCCCTCCTCAGCTTTCCTGCAGCCCTTTTCAGTACTGGAAGGCCACTATGAGGTCTCCCCGGAGCCTTCTCTTCTCCAGACTAAACAAGCCCAACTCTCTCAGCCTGTCCTCATAGCAGAGGTGCTCCAGCCCTCGGATCATCTTTGTGGCCTCCTCTGGACACGTTCCAAGAGTTCCATATCTTTCTTATGCTGGGGATTCCAGAACTGGGCAGAGGACTCCAGGTGGAATCTCGTCAGAGTGGAGTAAAGGGGGAGAATCCCCTCCCTCGCCCTGCTGGCCACGCTGCTTCAGATGCAGCCCAGGACACGGTTGGCCTTCTGGGCTGTGGGCACACACTACTGGCTCATGACAAGCTTCTCATCAATCAGCATTCCCAAGTCCTTCTCTGCAGGGCTGCTCTCAATCAATCATCCCTTGTCCTGTATCGAAACCGCAGATTGCCCCAACCCAGCTGTGGGAACACTATGTCTCCAAAATATGTTTTAAGCGGCCCACTTTTCCTTTAAACAAGTATTTTCAGCGCAGGCCTAAAACTATTGCTAACTTATTCCTGCCCAGTTTTCCCTAGATTTTTGAAGTGCTTAGGGATTTACTTTCATCTTTACAAAGCTCAGATTATGTTGAATAATTATGCACAGTTCCATCATGGAATCTGCTGGGGTCTTTGTGTCTTCACTTTTATTAAACAACAGGGGAAAAATGCCTTGGGAATCTCCTGAGAGGTCATCTATTCCATTCCCCCAAGATTCCAGTTTAAAGTATTTGCCCCCTGGTTTTCTGGCTTCTGTGAAACCACACTTACGTTGATGTCTTTGAGAAATCAGCATGAAAGTACAAAAGGGAGAGAAGAAAGAACAAGTTTTTACTGAAATGAATAAAACCAGTTTAAGGGGAGGTCAATAAACATGAGATGCATGATGATGACCTACTAATCATCACTCCATTGTTCTCCCTACCATTACAAAGCCCCTTTGATTTTACAGCTCTCTTTCCTCAAACCGGCAAAGAAATGCCAATGGAGAAAACATGACTTTGTGTCTACATCCTTTTTTTTCCCACAAAGTACATTTCTGTGCATGCTCTGATAGGATCAGACATTTGGTAACTGTATTGCTGGAGGGTAAAAAAAAAAATTAGAGGTTTATCACCCCAATATGATGACAATCCCTTTCAACCCAGACTAAAGACGCAAGCTGTTAAATGATGACAGTTGTCTATTTTCTCTAAGTATCATCTGTTCTTTGACAAAAGCTTACAGTTACTCTGCTATAGGAGAAGGCAAAGCACTTCTTATTACCGCTTCTGCTTTTCATTCCACCCAAGCTAGAGCTGGCCCAAGATCACAAACAGTGAAGCCTGGAAGAGCTTTCTTTGGTATTCACTGAGCTGGATGCTCAGGGTAGGAAGATACTGGGAAACTTCTCAGCTGAAGGATGCTGTCTTGGACCCTAGGCCTTGTGACAGCCTCCAACAGCAGAGGGGTTACCCTCAAATACCATGGTGCTAGAAAGGGTGAATATAGCTGGGTCCTTGGGGATGCACGAGCCAGACTGTGGTCAATAAATTTTCTTGGCCAATGAAATTGCCATGGAGAATGATGAAGCACCAATGGACTGAGATATGTGTCTTGCTGCTTGCTAGACAGGAAGGAACTGGATATGTTTCTGTTGGGACAGCAGATGCTTACATCTAATTCACATTAAAAATTGATTTTTCTTTTTATTCTGAAGTAGGCAGTTCATCTTGAAATTTCAGTCCTCCAAACTTCATTTTGATACACGTTAAAACTATGTTCAGCTTATTCAGAACTGACAAAAAAAAGTCCGCGGAAAAATAAACTATCTTGAGAGCAATTATGAAGCTCAGATCATAATTTAAAGTAGACTGGCAAAATAACCCAACTCATAGTTTATGTAGTCAACTGCATGAGAATACTGTGTGAATTCATTGTTACTAATAATGAAAAAATACAGTCCAAGTCTCATCTCTTTTAAATAGCCCGGAAAAACACATTCAGAGATATGGATCTCGCAGTGATTAAGAACAATTTTAGCAACTCATATTTTTAATGGTCTCATCATAAATCTATTCTGGTAACTCAAGAGATTTTTAAGAAATATTTTTGTCTTAAAATCTAAGAAATGTGAGGTTACAAGGTAACAATGTGCTGCCATGAAGTTGGTGAAGGGTTTAGAGGGGAATCTGTATGAGGAGTGGCTGAAATCACTTGGTCTGTTCAGCCTGGAGGAAAGTGAGAGGAGACCGAATCATGGTCTGCAGCTTTCTCTCAAGGGGAGAAGGTGGAGTAGGCGCTGAGCTCTCCTCTCCGGCAACCAATAACAGGATCTGAGGGAATGGCAAGAAGATGTGTCATGGAATGGTTAAGTTGGACATTAGGAAAAGGCTCTTCACCCAGAGGGTAGTGGAGCACTGGAACAGCTTCCTAGGGAAGCAGTCACGGCACCAAGCCTGACAATATACCAGAAGCATTTGGACAACACCTTCAGACACAATGTGTGAATGTTGGGGTTGTCCTGTGCAGGCACATGAGTTGGACTTGATGATCCTTGTGGGTCCCTTCCAACTCAGGTCATTCTATGATTTTGCCTAGAGTGACAGGAGTCTGCTGGTCGGTTTTCAAGTAGAGGGATGAATTCCACTGCATACAGTCAACCCCTTTCTCAAACAACTCTCATAACACTTTTCTGTATTACCCACAGTATAATGACAAGGGCGCTACAGCCTACCAGTATTTTCCAAGACTAGATTATGATGTTTCCACACTTTCTGCGTGGATTAAAGGCAGTTAATATGGCTCCTTCAATTAACAGATGACCAACAGTGACCTTTTGCTGTTAAAACAAAAAATGCTGGAGGCACAGAGCACTTACTGCCAGAAAAACAAATAATAAGCACTCAGGATGCAAACGCACACTGGCCGAGATATGCGTCAAGGCAGGTGTGAATCCCCACAGACAGTGCTGTGTGACATGCTGACGGAACTTGAAGTCATGATATCAAGCCACCAAAAGTCAGGAAAGAGCAGACCAAAGGCTGCCTGGGATGTGTGGACAGGTCTTCGTAGGATGGTTTGGAAGGGACGACGTTCCTTGGGACATCTCCGTTCCATCAGCATTGTTCCCGTGACCTGTTTCAAGCCTAGCCCAAGCCCTGCACTTGGACATTCAGAAGAGGGCATCGCACTGACCACCAGCACCAGGGATGCGCAAGAGTCACCACAAGTGGCACGGACCCCGTGCAGCACAGGTGCTGCATCAGTTTGTGATGATCCTGCACCATCCCCGGGCAGAAGCAACTCACAGCTAATGGAGGGTCCAGAAGATTAGACCAGAGCCAAGCAGTTAAAATCCAGCCAGCCTGCAGCTTCAACACATGCCTACAGCAGAGGAACCAAAGATCCTCTGAAGGTCTCTCCACCAACTGCAGAGAGACTCTGAGCGACTCCCTGCTGCACGACACTAATTGGAGAGAGGGGTTTTATGAGTTTTCGGGAGTATTATTGTGGGTGATAAAAAATCCAGCTCTGGTCCAGTGCTCACTTTTCAAAATATCTCAAAGCTCAGTGTTCCCATGGAAACTTGGGAAGCCTTAAGCTTGCCAGACTAAGTCAACAAAGATGCTGCTCAACAAATTATTGCAGCCATTTAGCTGAAATAAAATTGTAACATAGAGCACTCACATTGCAGCATGCGATACAAACTAATTTATACTTAAAAAGAAATCATGAATAATTGCACACAGCCAATGGCGACTGCTTATTTCAGTTGACTAAAAATTATGACATGCTTTTAAACATTCATTGGAAGCAGGTATTTTCTTGGCTGCTTAAGAATGCCTCTTTCCTCCAAGAAGGACCAACTTGGAGGCTCATCTTAAATTAAGACGACATTAAATAAGAAAAGAATTGTCTTAATCTACCTAACAGAAGTTGAGGAATGGATTTGGAGGGACAGCTGCAGTTGCTGCACACAAGGTTCTCTAACAGTAACTAATCATCCAGTGGACTGACAGACCAGTGCTATTTAAATAAATTTCAAAGAATCATAGAATAGTTTGGGTTAGAAGAGACGTTGAAGATCATCCAGTTCCAACCCCCTTGCCATGGGCTGGGACACCTCCAGGAAGGGCGCATCCACAATTTCCCTGGGCAACCTGTTCCAGTGCCTCACCACCCTCATCGTGAAGAATTTCTTCCTAAAGTCTAATCTAAATCTTCCCCCTTCCAATTTACCTTGAGTATCTTTAATCTTTACCTTAACCATGCACGCCACTTACACTGACTTGTTTAGGTCAGAGATCACAAAACTCCAAACCCAAAATTGCATAGATTTCTGAAATTAGTAAGGTCTTTAAAACAGCATCTATTAAAGTCTTCTTGGTGCAGTTCTGAAATTTGAGGCAAATACTTCACCTGTCAAGGCCCTCCAGAGTTCCCAAGAGGATCCAGGACATCCTGCAGCTGACAAGTGAGAAGTTACTATATTTTCTTTAATATATTCATTAAGAAAAACTCACTTTAGCAACTTAACTTCTTGGGAATTCTGGAGCCCCAGAGTGCTTTTTCTTTTGTAAAATTAATTCAATTGATAATCTTTTTATACAGAAAACTCTCTCTAATTTCCTTCCCCTACAGCTATAAGAGGCGCCACAAGGGAAGGGGTTGCCCAGGGAAGTGGTGGAGTCACCATCGCTGGAGGTGTTAAAAAATGTAGATGTGGCACTTCAGGACATGGTTTAGTAGGCACAGTGGGGTTGTGTTGATGGTTGGACTTGATGATCGTAGAGGTCTTTTCCAATCTTAATGATTATAAGGATTTCTGGAGGAAATTTCTGGGGATAAGACTTCACTTATTTCTGAAAGCAATTACATGAATGTCCTCCCTCAAACTGCCAACCTGCAGCATCCTCATGCTTGGGGGTGGAGAGCAGGGGACCACGGCTGCCTCAAAACCTCAGCAATTCCATCTGGCTGGAGTAAAGTAACTCAAAGGAGTTTACTCATACTGTGGCATGCATGTGTCTCACAGGCTGCACCAGGTCTTCTAAAAGAGGTTTATGTAAAAGCTAAAGTATGTTATATTCAGTGTAATTACCAAAACTCACTCCCAACCATGACTGAAAGCAGAAGCCCCTGGTGCCATCAGGAGGTGCCATCAGCCTGTGGTGAGTGATCTGAGCACTGTCCACATCGACTGCAGAAGAAATGCAAAGTCCAAAACTTACACAAAGGACATGCAGGACCACAGCTCCATGTCTCCTGTCCTCATTCGTGAAGATGTCATTGGGGAATTCATGGAGAGCTGCAAAAAGGGGAGAAAAAGAAATCTCAGATGTTTAATCGGTTACTCAAAATGACCACACAAGCTGTTAAGTAACATAGTGAAAAGTTGCCCAAGCCCTTTTACCAGGCAGTAGTCCTACAACCACCACACCAGAAGCTCCTTGTTTCATCTCCCTGTTAGTCTAGCTTAACATGTCCTCTGGCAATTATAGCCTTTCCCCAAATGTTTATTGTGTAATTTGCTTCTAAGGCAATCACAACCTCATGTACCCAAAGACGCCTTGGGGAGGGCAGAGAAATCCCAAGAGCACAGTACTGTATTCTCCTGAAAACCTTCAAGGGAAGCAGCATCATGCAGAGTAGGTGCTGATGGGTCACTCTCACTGAGCATTTTTGACTTATGGTTTTGTACCTGAAAATGGATGGGTAAAAGCCTCCCACTGAGCTCCTCACACCACCTCCCCATTGGTAGGGCGCAGGTAACATGGACTCATCTCTAGCAGGACCTCACACTCTCCAGACAGGCAACGACTTCCCTCACACTCTTTCCAACAGCAGGCACAGTGGAGGGCTTGTAGCAAACCACCTCTCAGCTGTGTTCAGTCTTTAACCTGCACTGATGTTTCTTACAGCTCTCACTGAACAAGTAACAACTTCAAAGACACCAGGATTTCACAGAATCATAGAATGGCTTGGGTCAGAAAGGACCCTAAACCTCATTCAGTTCCAACATGCCTGCAAAGAGCAGGGACACCTCCCACTGGATCAGGGTACTCAAAGCCCCGTATAACCTGGCCTTGAACACCTCCAGGGAGGAGGAAGCCACAACTTCTCTGGGCAACTTGTGCAAGGGCCTCCCCACCCTCACGGGAAAACACTTCCTCCTAATATCTAATCTATGATTTCCCACACAGTAAATGTTTTGAGGACAACCTGCTGTGCTAGATGAGCAGCCAGAAGCTGAAAGGGGATGTAGCCCAGGACAGGGGCAGGTTTTGAAATGCCACACCAAACTGAATCTCTTCTCTACCTCCAGAATTCACTCTGCCTCCTCAGAGATGTCACAAACACAAAGAAGACCTCTGATGTATGGCACTAGCAAAGCAAACAGGGTTTTGACAAAGACATATCAAATACTTGGCGAGGGGAAAGCAAAGGTGTAACTCTTTGGAGTTGAGAAGATTTCCATTAGGAAAGCCAGCATTACTGCAAATCCCATTAGATGTAACCCTACATGCAAAGGCAAGCCACCATCCTCCTGAAGACAATGCTCCAACAGAGTGACGCATATCTGAAATGCAGAAAGGAAGTTTTCTGGGAAGTTGCTATTCCTTATACCATGATAACGGGTGAGAGCTTCCACCTTCCCTGTGGAAAATGGTCAAGCCTGAGGGTCACTGCAAGGCAACAGCTATTGCCCACATCAATGCAAGGCTGGTGTTCAAGGATTCCCTCAGCATCGCCTGTCCATTTTCCCAACAGCAAAATCAAAGGCAAAGTCTTTATTGCTCTGAGTGAAAGATATCTGCCTTTTCTCTGCAGTATGGCTGTAGGACTTGGGCAGACTCCATGGTCTAATTAGCTTCAGAAATAGCATCTGTTGGTTGAAGTGAACCATGAAGAAATTTCATACAGCAACATAATTATTTCAAATAATGATATGATAGAGTAGGGAAAAAAAATCCCAGCAGGCCAAATCAGAAGCTGTTTCTCCCAATAAAGCTGCAGGGTAAGTGGATCTCATTTCTGACCTCACTGATCTTCTTGTGACTGGTCTCCTCAGTGCTCTACAACACCCTGCTATAGCTGAGCTCACGCAAAGGAGAAAAAGAAGGTAGCTCACATGGTCAGCAGGTGACATGCTAAAAATGCTAACTCCCCTCCAACTCCTTCCACCTTCTTAAATTACAAGGTGTCACGTTTTGTGAAAAAGCAGGCAATACAGATAACCTTTGTGGCAAACATGGTGTTGCAAGTCATTTAAAGACAAATTACTTTCCTTTACTCAAATGCTTTTTTACTGTTCTGGACGTTAATTGGATTATAAAGCACTTAAAGACAGTCTGCCAATTAAGTTGCAAGAATGGCTTTTTGTTATAAACTGAAAAGCAAGTGTGAAGATGATGTTCTGGAATTGCAAATGCTTCTTAGTAATTCCTGATTTGAATTGCTCAATAATAACTAAAATAATGTTTTCCCTCTAATGGTCAGTTCCACACATTCAGCCTCGAGTTGGAAAAAAATCAAGCTGCTTTTTCCTGGCTTTCACATCATTATCATTAATAAAGCTCCAGCAATTGGAATTTAATTAGAAATTCCATAGATGATTAAATGGAAAAACAAACCCAGCTCATTCTCAGAGCTCTGCTGCCTGTGAAGCAACAACTGAGCAAAAGGTAGCTACACCTTAATAATGTAGGCAGGCACTGTAGTCGAATACTGGCTTCAAGTTTTGGGCCTCTCACTCCAAGAAAGACACCAAGGGGCTGGAGTATGTCCAGAGGATGGCAAAGGAGCTGGGGAAGGATGCAGAGCACAGGGGTATGAGGAAGAGGCTGAGGGGAGATCTTATTGCTCTCTACAGCTTCCTGAAAGGAGGTTGTAGTGGGGTAGGTGTTGGTCTCTTCTCCCAAGTAACAAGTGATAGGACAAGCGGAAATGGCCTCAAGTTGCGCCAAGTGATGTTTAGATTGGATATTAGGAAAAAATTCTTTACTACCAAAAGAGTAGTGAAGGACTGCAACAGGTTGCCCAGGGAAGTGGCGGAGTCTCCATGTATATGCTGCACTTTGGGACATGGTTTAGTAGGCACGGTGGTGTTGGGCTGATGGTTTGCCTTAATGATCTTAGAGGTCTCTTCCAACCTCAACAATTCTATGAATAGTAATACCTGTGGCTTTTTATAGCAAATCATGATTCACCTGCAAGAAGTTGTAACTATTCCTTCCAAAGCAGAGCTAGTATTGCCAGGAGGCCATTCCCCCTCCCCCTCCTAACAGACATACTGTGCCAGATATGTACAAAATTGCCAAGAAAACATTGAGGTGTGCAACCTAAAGAAACTCGTCAGACAGGTACCAGGTTAAATAACCCCCAAACACACAACACTCTGGAAGACAGAGGACAATGAAGTTGGAATAGCTGGAAATGATTCTTCTTCCCTCAGCAAAATATCATTAGGTGAAAATCAAATGTTTTTGCCACAGTTTAAGAAATATTCCTGACCATTCACCAGACCATAATACATGGCAAAGAAAACACATGGAGGTACATTTTTAGCTATATACAAAATGGCTTGCATATAACACAGACACACACATACGCTTCTCTGTCCCTCCTGCAGCTGCCTAGGAGATTTTAGCATGGCAATTCATAACAGACAAAGATAATGAAAATCCAACCCCTTTATCAAGAATCTCTATTTGTTCAAGGAGACTGAAGTGCAACTAAGGTAAAAGAAACAGTATAAAAATAGAACGAGCTTGTTGCTACTGGCAGAGCTGGGGAATCCTCACCATCCTTTCACTGCACAGCAGAAACACGTAACCCTCCCTCAGGTTCAGGTTCCCTCCCCTGTGCTGTAATGAAATGCACTTTCTTATCTGAGAAAATCTCAGGTGTCCATCACTGCATCCTCTGCGACACTGTCTGAATACAAGTGCTCTTAGTGGCTTACACTTGAATGCATGCATTATAAAATAATGTATGCAAATTTTAAATCTGCTGCATTTTTATTAGATGCATCAGGTGCAGATGAGTACAGATAAGAGGAGAGCTTTGCAAAATCCAGGAGCTTCTTTCTAAGAAGAAATAAAGCGTGTTGCTGGAACACCACTCCAACAACAGCTGCCCTATTTAGCTAGTACAAAAGCTCATAGGGTTTGTTATTTGGCTTAAAAGAGTGCTCAGCTTTTGTACAGAAAATAGGGGCAGATTTTGCCAGGCTTATTTATTGCACCAGGAAAAAACCCACCACCCTGTCAATGAACCTAAACTCAAAGAATAAAAGATTTCTGCCTGATGGATCCACTCTCGTCCTGCAGAATTTGCAGGTATTTGGTCTGCAAGCTGCAGAGGGGCAGGATCTTTACACAAATTCAGCACCTCCATGGACATCATCTACATGGGCATTATGTACAACACTAGCTGCTAAGACCTGGCCTTGCAGCAGTGCTGCAGTATCCAGCACCAACAGCTTTCATAGAATCATAGAACGGTTTGGGTTGGAAGGGAACTTAAAGCCCATCCAGTTCCAACCTCCCTGCCATGGGCAGGGACACCTCCCACTGGATCAGGTTGCTCAAAGCTTCATCCAACCTGGCCTTGAACACCTCCAGGGATGGGGCATCCGCTACTTCTCCGGGCAACCTGTGCCAGTACCTCACCACCCTCACAGGAAAACATTTCTTCCTAAAATCTCATCTCAATCTCCCCTCTTTCAGCTTATACCTGTTTCCCTTGTCCTATCCCTGCACTTTCTGATAAAGAGCTGACATGTGAATTCCAGCCTTCAGCTGCATGCATTCAGTTTTCAGTTAACAAGAGTTGAATTCTCAGAAAACAAATCTCAACACAACACTTTTTTAAGGTGCAGTTCAATCTTGTATTGGTAACTTGTAAAATTATTAGTAAATACTAGGATTATTAGAATTAGAACTAGATAACCATTAGCAAGGTGTGGATTAGTTTTGTAAAAGAAGCTAAACATTAAAGAAGTGGATCAGCAGTAGGTGTAAAATGTTGTGCTCTGTTGCTTTGGAGAGTGTCCAGAGAAGGACAATGGAGATAGGGAAAGGTCTGGAGCACAGGGATTATGAGGAGCAGCTGAGGGAAGTGGGGCTGTTTACACTGGAGAAGAGGAGGTTGAGAGACCTCATCACCCTCTACAGCTCCCTGAAAGGAGATCGTAGCAAGGTGGGTGTTGTTCTTTTCACCCAAGTAACAAATGATAGAACAAGAGGAAATGGCCTCAAGTTGTGCCAAGTGGTGTTTAGATTGGATATTAGGAAAAAATTTCTTTACCAAAAAAGTGGTGAAGCATTGAAACAGGCTGCCCAGGGAAGTGGTGGAGTCTCCATTCCTGGAGGTGTTCAAAAATTGTGTAGATATGGCACTTTGGGAGATGGTTTCTTAGGCATGGTGGTGTTGGGCTTACAGTTGGACTGGATGAGTTTAGAGGTCTTAGATGTTTAGACAGGTAGGAGCCATTGTGCAGAATGTGGAGCTCACATCTTTCAAGAGCGCAGCATACAGTATCTAACAGAGCCCCCAGCACAACCCCAGCAAGCCCAAAGAAACAGTGGACCTGCTGCTGCTCACCCTTACCAGATTTAGAGGCAAAATTTGTATCCATGCTTTAAAGGGAAATCTTCTTTTAGTCACAGTACAATGAGTCGGAACAAATTCTTGTCTTTTTATCCTCAATCAGTGTGTGATTCATTAAAATTGGAACCCTGTTCAGCCTTGGCTTTAGCTGACTGACAAAATGAGCCACATTACCACTCCGTTCAGAAGATTTGCCAGCGCAATACAAATTTGTCACTGTTCTGCACAGTTAAGCTATTCCAGGTTGGTTGCACGTTGTGCCAAGGACAGATGCACAGAAAAGATGCTCCTCTACCATTCTTCTGGACACCAGCAGGGAGTGTTACCTTTTCAAAGCCCTTTCCTCTGCCCTCTCCTATTTCATGTTTCCACCTTTCTAAAAAGACTATTTGAAAAAAAAAAAAAAGAAACCTGACACTGTATTGGATCAATAGTTCTCAAAGCTGCAATATATCCTTCTTTTTAAACTAAGTCTTTATATTGCTAGTCAGTGTGCCTACTCCAGGGACAGGAATACCCTTGGGAAATCTTCTACAGTTTTCATTGAAGCAGCAAGAACTGAGAATGTTCAGCCTGGGCAACGACGTCTCAGGGAAGAAAATTGTCAGAAATTAAAAAATTGTTTTTTTTTTTAAAAACTTAGCCCCACCTTGAGTACTCAGTGCAGTTTTGAGTACCACAGGATAAAAAGCGTATAAAGCTACTGGAGACTGTCCAGTGGAGGCCACAAAGTTGGTGAAGCTTTTAGATGGGAAGCTGTATGAGAAATGGCAGGAAGATATGCCAGAGGAGGGGTAGGTTGGGTGTTAGAAAAAGGTTGTTGGTGGAACACTGGAACAGCTCCCCAGGAAAGCAGTCATGGTGTCAAGCCTGACAATATTCCAGGAGCATTTGGACAATGCCCGCAGACACACAGTGTAAATGTTGGGGTTGTCCTATGCAGGGACAGGAGCTGGACCCGATGATCCTTGTGGGTCCCTTCCAACTCAGGACATTCTATGATTGGTTAATTTTCTCACGTTGTCCCCACAACTCTTTCATGGCCAGAGATCAGTCACATCAGTGCTAGGGACTGCAATCCTGAAACACCTGAAATATCCAGCAGGGAGAGGCCCAGCCTGTATTTGTATACAGCCTTTCAGAATACTTACTTTGCCCAGTGGCCTGTTTGACTTCTTTCTGAAAAGCTCTTCAGAAGAGGGCTACACTTCCCACCACGAGGCACAACACAAGGCCGGAGAAAGGCATGACTTAAAAAAATTACATGAGCGCGGCAGATGAGAAACCAGAATTTAGATACCCAACTCCAACACTCAGGGACCATTGGTACTCACAATATTGATGCTACTTCAGATGCCTTTAAAAGTCCCAGTGATAACTATAATTCTGCAGCTGGAAAAACACACAGACATGTAGCTGCACCAAGCAACTGGGTGCAAGCTCTTGTCTAAGCCTAGAGGACAGATCACTTGCTCCTGTGCCCAGCTCGAGGAGCTGAGTGTGCCAGCTCGCAACAGGAAAACGAATACATCATTAGCAACAACCATGACAGGAACAGAGAACTCGAGAAAACATCATTACACCATTGTAGAGACGTGTGGGGTGCTGTGTCTTCAGCAACACTTGTGATGATCTTCCCATCTTGGGAGAGATGCAGCGCAGCTGCAAACAGCTCAGAGTGCAGCAACAGGAACAGTCAGAAGAGTGGATAAGCAAGAAAGATTAGAAAGAGACCACTTCTTTGACCTGAAAAAGGCAAAAGTGGAGCAGGGGTCTCTGAAATCGAGTGGCCAAGGAGAGTGAGAAAAAAGACCAATTGCTCACCAGCTCTTCTGGTGCACAAATGAGAGGGGCCAGCAGGATGCAGACCTACAGCAGCCCTTCCCTTGGGCAGCTCAGCTTGCTGACACCAGGTGCTGCATATCTGAACTGTTCGTGGTTTCACAACGCAAACTGACAAGCCAATGGAAGAAAAGAAGCCCATCAAAGACCGGTAACCTATAGATTTTTCCTGTGGCTTAGGAAATTCCCCATACGAAAATAACTGCAGCCAGGGAAAGCGCATCAGGAGGTGCCTTCACACGTTTGCTCAATACGTTTCTTTGACTTCTGCATAAATACAGGCTGGGTGGCGAATGGATTGAGAGCAGCCCTGAACAGGACTTGGGGGTGCTGAGGCATGAGAAGCTCAACATGAGCCAGCAATGTGTGCTTACAGACCAGAAAGCCAACTGTGACTTGGGCTGCATCCAAAGCAGTGGGACCAGCAGAGCAAGGGAGGGGATTGTTCCCCTCTGCTTCACTCTCGTGAGACTTCACCTGGAGCCCTGTGCTCAGTTCTGCAATCCTCAGCATAGGAAAGACATGGATTTGCTAGAGCAAGTCCAGAGGAGGCCACAAAGATGATCTGAGGGCTGGAACACCTTCCCATCCAAGGACAGACTTAGAGAGTTGGGATTATGCAGCCACCTGGAGAAGAGAAGGCTCTGAGGAGACCTTACAGCAGCCCTTCCACTACTGAAAGGGGCTACAGGAAAGCTGGGGAGGGACTCTTGATCAGGGAGTGCAGGGATAGGATGAGAGGGAATGGTTTTAAGCTGAAAGAGGGGAGATTGAGATGAGATCTTAGGAAATGTTTTCCTGTGAGGGTTGTGAGGCACTGGCACAGGTTGCCCAGAGAAGTGCTGGCTGCCCCATCCCTGGAGGTGTTCAAGGCCAGGTTGGATGAGGCTTGGAGCAACCTGATCCAGTGGGAGATGCCCCTGCCCATGGCAGGGGGTTGGAACTAGATGGGCTTTAAGGACCCTTCCAACCCAAAGCATTCTAAGATTCCATGATATCAGTGGAGTGGACCTTGTGATGTGACCCGAAACAACATTTTAGAATAAATGCCAACAGCTTTTTACACATGGAAATAAAAATATACTCCAGAACAATTAGTTAGCTTTTTTTCCCATCTTCAGATTCATGATTTTGAACTCAAGCTGACTGTTTCAAGGTCAGCAATAATATTACATTCACCACCTGCCTCCACAACATCCAACCCAATTTCCTAACTTCCAACAGCAACCCCTGAACAGCATCAGCTCTGACAGTGCCGCAGGTCCTACCAAATATACATGAGAGCTACACACCTGAAGTCTCCCTCACGTGGATCAGCAACCCGCTGGGGTGAGCATGCAGGCACAGGGATCTGAGAGGGCTCAGGAACCACAGGATATGTTCAGCTCTGCAGCTGCCACTGCTTGGACACAGGCTCAGATGTGGATGGCCCCGTGCTCCACAACACACCAGTCCCTGCAGTGAAAGCCCGTGGCAAGAGCTTTAAATTATGCAGTACGGAAGATCAAGAGACTGTGAAAATCTTTAGTTGTCCTAGAGTCATAGAATGCTTTGGGTTGAAAGGGACCTTCACAGGCCATCCAGTCCAATCTTCCTGCAGGAGCTGGGACATCTTTAACCAGAGCAGGTTGCTCAGAGCCCCACTGAACCTGGCCTTGAATGCTTCCAGGGATGGGGCCTCCACTACCTCCCTGGGCAACCTGTGCCAATGTTTACCACCCTCATTGGGAAAAATTTCTTCCTTATATCCAGTCTAAATCGACTCTCCCTTAGTTTTAAAGCAATAAGGATTGGTCAAATTCTCTATGGAGGAGCAGTACCTTTTAATACATATAAACACAAATATAATATGACTATCACTATAACTATAAATGTTTTACTTTCTGCCAAGCAAAACTGGTGGTTGCATTACACTGTCATGATCTAAAATTCAAGAGAGCCAAACTATGCTGAAATATCAATAATGAATCATTTTGCTAATGTTTTACTTGTGTCACCACTTAACTGCTGAAGATAAGCAATAGAAACAGTGTGGGGGTACAGGACACTGTTATAAATCATGCAGCGTCCCCCATGGCTGATGTCACCGTTCCATACCTTGCAACAGCCTTGTACTGTTGGCTCTTCCCAAGCAGTGGATGTTCAGCATTCTCTGTACCTTTATAGTAATGAATTTCTAATTACCATGGATTAAACATTTACGGTGGATGTTCAGGGAGTTATGAGCTGATGTACACTTTCATTTCCTTGGGTTACTACACATTGATTTGATCAGAGGAGTAGTAGAGGAGCAGAGGAGTAGCGGGCTTATGCCCAGCACAAAGGATGCTCACAGCAAATGCACTGAACAAAAGCATTTTTATATTTTTCTAGGCTGACTCTTCAACAACACCACACCCAGAGCATTACTGTCACGACAGAAAGCCTTCTGACAAGTCACTGCCAACGAGTCCACTGCACACCAGCTCTGACTGACAGCGAAAGTCTCCCCTGCTGCACAGCCTGGTGGGTGACAGGTCACCTTTTAAAGGGAGAGAGTGTGCAGCTTCGTTGCCCTCCTCTGGACACACTTCACTACAAGAAAGACGTAAAACTGCTGGAGCGCGTCCAGAGAAGGGCAACGAAGCCGAGGAAGGCTCTGGAGAACAGGCCTTATGAGAGGTGATGACTGAGGGAACTGGGATTGTTTAGCCTGGAGAAGAGGAGGCTGAGGGAAGACCTCATTGCTCTCTGCAGCTCCATGAAAGAAGGTTGTGTTGAGGTGGGTGTTGGTTTCTTCTCCCAAGTAACAAGTGATAGGACAAGAGGAAATGGCCTCAAGTTGGGCCAGGGGAGGTTTAGACTGGATATTAGGAAAAATTTATTTACTGAAAGAGTGGTGAAGTGTTAGAAGGGGCTGCCCAGGGAAGCAGTGGAGTCTCCATCCCTGGAGGGGTTCAAAAAGCATGAAGACGTGGCACTTTGGGACATGGTTTAGCAGGCACGGTGGTGTTGGGCTGATGGTTAGACTAGATGATCTTAGAGGACTTTTCCAACCTTAACAATTCTATGAGAGGAGTCGGATCACCCAAGGTTTCCTGGAGGAGGGGATGCAAGGTGGAGCAACGATTCTTTGAGTGGCTGGATGAGGGGATTACTGTGTTAAAGACTGGGGAGCTGGAGGGAGCTCCCCTGATTCCAGCCACAGCATATGGTCCTGGGGGTCTCAGCAGAGATCCTATCTCAGGGACCAGCCCTTGACACTGCCCGTCCTGATGCTCACTTTTTTATTAGCAGCCTTTGAAAACTTGGCTTTATGGAACAAAAAAGAGCTGCCCAAGCAGACATAACTTGAAGCTGAGCAGCCTTAGAGATGCAAATAAATCATCAGAGGGCTTCAGTCTGCCTACAATTAGTAAACACTGTCATTTTAACTCTCTGGGAGCTCTCTGGAGTCCTTACAGATGAGGGAGGCTCTTACAGTGGGAGCAGTCCTGAGCAGCAGCAGAAAGAACGTGAGTCCCACCTGAGGAATTCAACTGCACAGAAACATGACAATTGTACAGAAACATCTTATCACAAGTTGCTCATCCCATGAACTTCTCCTCTGAAAGCCTTCTGGATGATTTGTGTATGTTCTTGTATCAGAAAGCAGGGCTTTAGCAAGAGGGGAGTGCTGTGGCATCCTGCCAGGATACAAATCCAATTGTAACTTTACCCTCTTAGTCACACAGAGCCATGTATTCAGTCTGGGCGGTTTTTTTTTTAGATATTAAGACTACATGCAGCTGTATCAAATGCTCTTACTGGAAGACATCCATCCTGGATGCAGTGTGTTGCTGAGGCCAGACGGCAACATGGCTAAAAGATGCTGAACCACCTGGCTGGGAAACAGGGCATTGAGGAGGCTCATCAGCTTTGACTCTGGGGGTGAGGCAGCAGCAGACACTGCCACATCTTGCTGGTAGGTCATAAATGCCCCCAGATTGTGAGATGTTGTGTCCACCTCTTTGGAGGGAGTCCATGGTGGAGGGGTGATGGGCTGCAGTGTGGACATCTGAGACCCTAAAGCTGCATGCAGCTGCTCTGGGGTGCCCCGTGACTCCCTGATCCTCCTCTCTCAGTTAGCACTTACAATATGCACAGAACAGACAGCACACTGGGCTGTTTTCTGAAACAAGAATCACAGGATCACGGTATGGTTGGGTTGGAAGGGACCTTAAAGCCTATCCAGTTCCAACCCCTCTGCCATGCACAGGGAAACCTCCCACTGGATCAGGCTGCTCAAAAGCCCCATCCAACCTGGCCTTGAACACCTCCAGGGATGGGGCAGCCACAACTGCCCTGGACAACCTCTGCCAGTTCCTCACTGCCCTCACAGTAAAAACTTTCTTCCTAATATCCCATCTCAATCTCTCCTCTTTCAGCTTAAAAATACAGCAGCTATGCGCCTTCCACTGAGCTGATGGCTTTCTCTCCCCGCACTCCTGCGGAGCCTGGCTGGCCCAACACCCTGTTAAGCACCGGAGCAGGGAGGAGCCAAGCATGACCAGAGGTTTCCATCCGCCCTGCCAGCCCACTACAGCACTGCGAGGAAGAAACGCATCCCTGCCTGCTCAAACACGCTGAAGGTCGCCTCTCCTCTGTATCCGAACTGGCCTTGAACAGGATCCAGCATGGAGTCCTTCCCAGCTCATGCCTGTTACTCACAAAAAGTTTCATATCACAGATCCAAAAACCGGAGACGAGGGAACAAGCTTGGTATTTTCCATGACACCACTGTAAACCTTTGGTCACTTCACCGGCTTAAAACATACAGCTTCCTAATGGAAAACAGACTTGCCTGACCACAGATTGGGAGCCTGGCATCTTTTTTGGCCTCCTCTTCCCTGGAGAGGCCCCCCCAGACTTTCTACAAGCTAAGCAAGCCTGCAGGATGTCAGTATCCTCATGTCTGTTGCTTTTTTCTGCTCCCCATAACAACCCATGCTTCTCCAACGATCAAATCAACCTAAAAAATGCTCTCCCTACCACCTGTGTAATTAAGTGTTCATTTAAGAATTTATGTACTTTAATCAATGAGAACACAAGGCAGCTCTGCCCAACCAGCTTCCTAAACCCCTCCATTCTCGTCCCCCTCCTGTAGGGCTCTGTGTCTGCCCCACTGAGAGCAGAACCTCTGGATGCTGCAACTCTTTAGCCGGATGAGATGCAAAGCCTGGCCGTCTGGAAATGGCCAAGCGAAGCCACTTAGATGTGGGCTCGGGGGCTTTGGGTGACAGCACCAGCAGGTTTATTGAAGTTAGGGTTATCACCTTACACCATGCCAGATGTTTTTTTCTCCCTTGCTGATCTTCAGCTTCCCTTATTGATGGGACAGTCTAACAGTCCAGTTTCAATTACAGATAGTTGTTATCAGCTCCTCTGTCAGAGATCACAGCAAGAGGCAAAGCAATGGGAACATCACGACTGAAGCTGCTGAGCCTTGCAAAGTACCTCTTCACAGGTGCCTCTTGGCAGGATAAGCCAGACAAAACAGGCATGGTATGAATAAAATGGGAGAGGTCTAAGGGTTTTTTAATGCTAAGTTATGTATGGGCTAGAGGAAAGAAAGGAGAGAGAAGCCTGAGGAATGGGAATGCAAGATGATGAACCATGGGGAATTCAGAACTGGCAGCTTATTTGCATGGGAAGTGAAAACAAACATCACTCCTTCCTGTTCTGGAGGAAGCACTCACAAGAAATGACTGATTGAAAACATCAGGCATAGCAAGCTTCCCCACCTACCCACCTATGCAAACAGCCTTCATCAAATCTCCTGAGAAGCCCCATGTCTGTCTTGTAGAACGAATTCTAGGAAGGGAAGCTCTGGCCAGGCTTGTGGGTTTCGACCGCAGTGATGTTTTCTCTATGTATAAAATGCACACATATAAAACATGCACAGCTTTTTTTTAGTGGACCTAACGGCTTAGCTGCTTGCAACTCCAAGCACATCTGATTTTCACATCATGTTCATCATTTGGGATGTTCAGAGTTCTACAGAAATTACAAAGTGCATTTCCTCTGAAATGAGGCACGCATGTTCAACCCTGGGCACCCCATATTCTGTCATGTCGTCCTTCTTTAAATTCTCTTGGTTGAGTGTTGTACTGCAGCGCACCTCTGGGCTTGAATTCTGCTCCATCATGTGGTTGTTCCATTATGGACAGTGTAACAGACACAGACAAGACTCAGATCCAGAAGAGGTTTCTCCAAAAAATATGCTCTCCCCAGATGCAGAAAGTAAAGCCTTGAAGGAACAAAACTCTACATATAAGCAGAGCCCTTGCAAAGTCAAAAAGGCTCTGCCTTGGCCTCAATGCAAATAAATAGCTTGCAAGGTCAGAGGTGCATCTGAAATCTGAGGACAACGGGCAAATATGTCTACACACAAACCGGGAAGAAATCAGAAATAATAAATAATACGCAACAGCATAAGGTTCAGAGAGAGTTTAAGTCAAATAACAACAGCAAGTGACCTTTAAAGAGAAGATTATATATTCTTTTGTTCAATAGAAGACTTATTTCTGTCACAGCAAGATTCTGGCAACTGTCTTCCAGGATCTCTTAGCTTTTGTATTTATGCGTTTCATCTGAACATCATATAGTTCTTGCTTAGCTTTGTTTGTGTGTCCCCCCCATCACTAGCAGCAATTACTGCTTCCAAAAGGAAATTCATGGAGGCATTAGCAGAACCGCCCAGTTATAACTTTTACAGACTGGCCTTGGATCAAGATGTTTCCCTTGACAAATGCAATACTTGTGCAAAGTTATCCATTATCAACCGCACACTCTGCTCAGAAATAACTGGCATGAGGAAGGTTTTTAGCAGAACCACAGCAAGAAAAGAACAGATCTCTGGCCAGCTCCTGTCCTCACATGAACTGCCAGAAATTCCTAATAACTTCTTGGCTTAATTACAGTTATTCTGGACTTCCGACACTACTTTTGATTTGGAACAGAATACAGTCCCTTTTCATTAGTTTTATTTTAGGGAATAAATATTTAGATTGTGTTCATATTAAAAGATAGGCTAACCAAAAAAGGTAATCTTTTTGCAAGAAGCACTTGTATGAGGCCACCTGGAAAGGAACAGGTGCTGCTGTCACATCTCATCTTATCTTGAGGAGAAAAGGGATTGTTTAGCCTGGAGAAGAGGAGACTGAGAAGAGACCTTATCGCTCTCTACAACTATTTGAAAAGAGGCTGTAGTGAGGTGGGTGTTTGTCTCTTCTCCCAAGTAACAAGTGATATGACAAGAGTAAATAGCATTAAATTGTACCAGGGGAAGTTTAGATGGGATATTAGGAAAAATTTCTTTACTGAAAGAGTGGTGAAGCATTGGAACAGGCTGCCCAAGACAGTGGTGGACTCTCCATCCCTGGGGGTGTTCAAAAAGTGTGTTGATGTGGCACTTCAGGACATGGGTTAGTAGGTGGTGTTTGTCTGACGGTTGGACTTGATCTTAGAGGTCTTTTCCAACCTCTATGATTCTAAAAGGCATAGACTTTTTTCATCTCTCAAGATCCCAAGCACTAGAAGTGGATATGCCATGACTTTAAAGGGTAGCAAAAATCCCCCAGTATGATTCAGCCATATCCCCATAATATGGGTGGCTGGGAACCTGGATTAGCGCAAATCAAAATACCTCCTGCAAAAACCCAAACTTTTGGGAATTTGCCCAAAACATGTCAAAGTTGTAGCTTAAACACATCGTCCAGGAATGTTTTCTGCTGCAGATGCTCCTTCCAGTCTGGACATCACCTTTGCTGGGTTCAGGATGCTGGTCATGTCATGGCCATATCTGTCTTAGGATACCTGTGTTATGTGTTCATGTCCTTAGACACAAGGGCTTTCCTCTCCCTTTACTCACTTATTTTGAAAAATCAACCTAATTAAGTATCAGCCACGCGGTGGTGCTTGCAGAACAGACGGGATATGCATTAGCCAGCACCAGCATACCCACCACTGTGCCCAGTGCCATGAAAGCCCTTATGCCCAAGCACAACCTGTACACAAGTTGTTGGATATACAACAAGCAGAAGCTTGGGCACACAGCTGAAACACGAGACAGATGGAGCCAGCATTTTGCCAGACAAGCAAAGCATGTATCGCCATCACCGTGGGTGGCTGCAGTTTTCCCCTCCTGCAGGACGAACACACGCCTACCAGATTTGCTAGGCTTGAAATCAGCTCCTGGCGACTTTCAAATCATAGGATCACAGAATGGTTTGGGTTGGAAGGGGCCTCGAAGACCATCCAGTTCCAACCCCCCTGTCATGGGCAGGGACATGTTCCACTGGATCAGGTTGCTCAAAACCTCATCCAGCCTGGCCTTCAACACCTCTAGGGAAGGGGCAGTCACCACTTCTCTGGGCAACCTGTGCCAGTGCCTCATCACCCTCACAGGAAAACATTTCTTCCTAAGATCTCATCTCAATCTCCCTTCTTTCAAGTGAAAAGCTCAGCACTAGCCAGTTTTGGGGACTCAGATGCACAGAAAATGGCCAGTACATCACAAGAGATCACCTCTGAAATATGCTAGGGGACCCACAGGCCCTTTTAGAGGACTTGCCCATGTCCTGGCAGTGAGACGTGCAACTCCTCTCAACTCTTTTTAGCCCTACACCAGTCACTCACTGCCTACAGCCTTCTGGCTCCCACAGAGCTGAGGCAATGTGTGGAACAGGATCCCTACAGAAAGAGTCAGACCACTGTTACCACTTAGCTGAGCTCTGCCCGCACTTCAACACCAGGCTGAGAGACAGATGGGATTGTCAGCTGACAGCGGTACCCTTATCAAGGGGAGGGCAGCAGCTCACGATGCCTGCTCTGATGTGTATCATGAAACAGGGAAAATAACTTTGTATTAGAACTCGCCTCAAATAGCCTATTCTTTCCATAGAGAGCCATCACAGAGGAAGCAAAAGGGATGTAAATGGCTTCAAAAACAACACTCCTCATTTTGATATTGATCCTGCCTTCAGGAGTCCCCATTATCATTTTCTTGCGCCACATTTCAAGCGTGCAATTGCGACTGATGGACATTCCCCAGGAGGACACTTCATCCATCCTTGCCCCTCCCAGACCTCCCCTTCTCCTTCACCTAAAAGAAACAACTTCAATTTTACATTTCAAGATGCATGGAGGACAAGGTGTCCCTCCTAATAACAACCACCCTGATTTTGCTTCTGGTATGAAACAATTCTGCAGTCCCTCACTGGTTTAGCTGAAGAAACACAAACCCCAGTGCAGCCCCAAACTGATTTTTGAAACGCCAGAAGTTTAGTTACTTTTACAAAGGATCAACTCTCAACAGTATTTCGGAAGAAGTTTTGAAGGATGCACACAGGGGCTTGTAGTGTTTTAGATAAAACGATTCCAACTTGTGCATAACCGGTCTGCATAGGCACGAACAAATCCACTCGGCGCATCCCCTTTGTTGCACTAGTGGGCATAATGAAGTTTAATGACAGGTTGCATGATGGAAAAATATCCAGTTTAAGCCAATCTATTTTAGAGCATCACACATCCAAAACCTCTCTTACTAGCGCTGTTTGGCTTCTGACAGAATTGTCCGTGTTTCCTACATAAAGCATCATGTAGTGTCAGTGATGAAGCTTGACCCCCAGGGCTCCTCATCTGGGCTTTGTTTCTAACCCCCCGTGAATAAGTCATTCAAGTCAAAAGCAGAAGCGAATAACCAAAGAGCCGTCTTGGTCGCCTGCTGAGTACAAGACCATAGATACGGTCTTTCAGCCCCATCCGTGGAGATGAGGGAATGCATTTTTAGAGAGGCTCTTCTGACTTCCACCTTGTCACTCCCCCAGAATTCATGTGGAGTTGGGTGCGAGTGATCTGCACCTCTTCAGAGCAGCAGTGTAATCTTTGGAGGTGTTCGGACTTTAATCTCTAAGCTCTTCAGCAAACAAGCAGCCCTGGTATTTGACATTTAACCTCCCAGGAATGAAGGCTTCAGCTTTGCCTATTTATCCTTGTACTCTTCACCAAAAGCTGACAGTCTCCTGTTTAAGCAGGAAAGAAAGAAAGCAAGGAAGACATGAGAACACTCTCAACTCCTTCCCTGCTACTAGTTGAGACGTCTTTAGAAAAAACCCCAAGTGCTCAAACCTCATCCTTGCCCCTCCACTTTTGCATCCAAGTAGGGGATGGGGTCGGCAACAGCCTACAGTCAAAAATGTCTCTGGACAACTGAATATTTCATTCCATCTAATCACTTGTTTATACTCTCCTCTTCTAAGGAGGCAGCTTCAACATGGGTCAGTCAAAGCCAGTACAGCCAGGTAAAAAGTACAGCAATGCTACTGCAAGCAAAAGGATGGAAGTGCCTGAACTTGGAACTGTGGTGCAGGACTAGCGCCTGAGGGATAGTGAGATCCTATGAGGGGAGGATATCACTGGAAGACTGGCCAAAGTGCTTCATCAGGCCAAATGGGATGGTTTTATTTCCATATGAGGAAAGGCTGAGAGTTGGGCTTGTTCAGCTTCGAGAAGGCTCTGTGGAGACCTTATAGCAGTCTTCCAGCACTGAAAAGGGCTACAGAAAAGCTGGGGAAGGGCTCTTGATCAGAGAGTGTAGGGATAGGATGAAGTGGAATGGTCTTAAGCTGAAAGAGGGAGGATTTAGATGAGATCTTATGAAGAAATGTTTTCCTGTGAGGATGTGGTGAGGCACTGGCACAGGCTGCCCAGAGAAGTCGAGGATGCCCCACCCCTAGAGGTGTTTAAGGCCAGCTTGAATGGGGTTTTGAGCACCCCTGATCCAGTGGGAGGTGTCCCTACCCATGGCAGGGAGGTTGGAACTGGATAGGCTTTAAGGTCCCTTCCAACTCAAAGCATTCTGTGATTCTAAGATTTTGGAGGGGAGCTGGAACAAAGCATGGTGCTAGGAGTCGCTGCAACTCTGGGAATGCTCCGGAGATGCCAGCCTCACCACCTTGACCCTGGGAGCAGGCTCTACTCAGGGCCCCTCCTGCCCTCCCAGCCCCCAGGGAGCAGACCTGGGCCAGGCAGCTGCCATGGGTTGTGCCACTCACATGCCGTCATTGCAGGGATTTGTTGCCTGCAAATGAATTTCAATGTTTAAACTGTCCGGGCTCATCTGCGTAGCAACTCTAATACTCTTTAAGCTCCCTCAAATTTCTAAATGCTTAAAGCTATTACAATCTCTTTGTTATTTTACATTAGGCATCCCATTAACTATTTTCTTACTTTGATGTAATCAGTGTTTTACATTATTTAGAGATTAATTCTGGACAATGAGGCCACATGTCCTGTCTGTTCTACCAACAGACCGGCCTAGAAAAGAGGAGGTTGGTCTGCGAGGCAGGGCAGCCCTGTCTTTGTCTGAGAGGTGCCATGCCCACTGCCACAGGGAGCACACCAAGCACAACCACTCCCTCCATCATCAACCAGGTGGAGGATGGTTCCCGCATCCAGGCTCTGCAGGCAGCACTTAGTGTGAGCAGCCCTGAGTGCCGCAGCACCAAGATGGGCAAGGTGCCTCTCAGCATGGCTCGCAGGATCATTCTGCTGGGATTTGCCAGTGCTGGGGGAAGTTGTGGGTGTCTCTGCTCCTTGGAAGTATTCAAAGCCAGGTTGAATGGGGTCTTGAGCCGCCTGGTCAGTGGGAGGTGTCCCTGCCCATGGCAGGGGGTTGGAACCGTATGGGCTTTACGGTCCCTTCAAACCCACACCATCCTGTGATTCTACAGCAGTCTGCCTGCAGTTGAGCCTGCTCCTCTGAGGAGCAAATGTTCGCTTAGTCAAGGTATGAGACCACCTTATGCAACAAACTTTCAAAGCTGCTTCTTTCTATTTCAACTGCTTTCTTGCAACACATAGTGTACAGGCACAGAATGAGTGATTATTTGTTTTGCCAAGTATAGAACAGCAATGCCTGTTAAGATTTTTTCTTTTAAGCTTACACTCCCAACACAGAAATGATCTGTTCCCTTCCTCTCTCAGTAAAAAGAGAAGAAAAGCTCTCCTTTCACTCTTCCATTCCAACACTATCATCTGCAAGGTGCTTCAAGTGCTTAGATACCTATATTTTAAGTACATATATTTAGCAAATCAAACTGAGGTACATACCTCAGACACCCATCTTTTTGCTTTTTGCATATAAAACTGACATGAAACATTTCCATTCCAGGATTGTAAAGTTAAAACGATATACGCAACGAATGCATCTGTAAGAGGAACATTAGAATAATCCTTTACTTTGATGGATTAATGAATGTATGTTAAAAGGGAATTCTTGGGGATGTAAACAAGTAGCATTCACTCAAATGAAAATGGTAATTGCTGCAATCAGTCTTGCGACCCATGCCCAGTACTGGCAACACAGCTAAAATAAACCACCACTGAAACAAGCCAACAAAAACCTATCTGAAGAAGACCGGATTCCCACAAACGCATTCACTAACATATAAGCAAGCACTCTCTTGTCATCCAGATACCTACTTCATGTGTGTACCCAAAAGAAGAGCCTCATTTGCACACATTGCATAGAATTTTGTGGTCTTTGCCTTCAATGAAAAAGACATCGGGAGCGAGTTGCAGGTGACAAAGTGGTGCAGCTCCCAAATGTTCTTGCCCTGCTCTGCCTATTTATTCTTGCACTCTTCACCACAAGCTGACACCAGTCTCCCCTTTAAGCAGGAAAGGCAGAAAGCAAGGAAGAAATGAAAACTCTTTGAACTCTTTCCTTGCTACTGGTTCAGATGTCTTTAGAAGAAAACTCGAGTGCTCAAGTCTTATCCTTGTCCTTCCATTTTTGCATCCAAATAGGGGACAGTTTTTTTACAGGAACCTGCAGGAATAAGCACAGATCCTTTGCAAATCAGAGCAACAGAGAGAACAATGCTACAGCACTGGCCTCACCTCCAGAAAGAGCAAACTCTGACCACGTAAAATGTAAACCCTACCTATGGTAAAAAGAGAGTTGGTTTCGCTGCTCTCCTAACCTATACCCCTGCTTTCTCAGAATGATGGGTTTGAAAGCCAGTCTCCTCCTTAACATATACACCAGGACCTTCAATGCTGAATGTTACCTGCACAAGGTAACTCAAGTGGTCTGGGGATTATTTAACCCAATCCTTCAGCTACCACACCGCGAAGTTCATCACGTCCAGGCTCAATTGGGAAGCTTCTCAGCAAGCTAATTACCCTGCCAGTAGTTCTTCCCTTACTTCAGGCTGAATTTTCACCATTTCTCTTAGTGTTCCATGCATTAATCATGCACTTGCCAATGACCATTCCAGTGAAGATTGGTACAAGTGCTGTCCCAAGAAGCTTGACAAATCACTTAGTTTTTAGAAATAGCCAGGGCTTCTATTTATGGAGATGAAGTAAATGCCCAGAGCCTCCCAAATGAACCCTTACATCGCTTCTACTTTGCTTCTGGTGAACGGATGAAATCGGACTCATTTCAGGGCCAAGCATTGGCATTTGCCTACAGGAAAGGTGGGGAGGGGCACTTTGTCAGGGAGTACAGGGATATTAAGCTGAAAGTGAAGAGATTGAGATAAGATCATAGCAGAAAATGTTTTCCTGTGAGGGTGGAGAGGCCCTGGTACAGGTTGCCCAGAGAAGTCGTGGATGCCCTATCCCTGGAGGTGTTGCCAAGCTGGATGGGGCTTTGAGCACCCTGATCCAGTGGAAAGTGTCCCTGCCCATGGCAGGGGGGGTTGGAACTGGATGATCTTTAGGGTCCCTTCCAACCCAAACCATTCTATGATTCTAGTTTTGGCCCCTGATCACACAACACAAATCAATCCTCTGCATGCAGCCACACTGACATTGCACCCATAGTCCTCCTAGCACCTTCTGACCCAAGGGAGGGGCAGGGTATCAAACCTGAGGGCTCACCACATGAATTCTATCTATAGCTTGCTCATAGTCATTAGTTAGAGCATGAAAACATTCAGATGGTCCCCAGCAATTGCAAATCACTCTGAGCCAGCTGAAAACTGGAGATGGCCATAAAAAGCACCAGATGCAGTACGCCAGATTCTCCACTGATGGAAACCGTGATGGCCCTGTTGAAACTGAGGTTGCTCCATCAATTTGCACTGACTGAGGGTCTATAATCGACTTCAGCGGTCACTACAAACTGACTCCATCAGAACATCTGTTAGAATGCCTCTTTGAAACTGAATGCTGAGGGCTGAGATCAGTGAAACCAAAATTTCATGCTCTGCAGCACAGCCCAGACAGAGTGCATACTTTTCCTTCCCCATAGGAATTTCAGAGGAAGACGCTCAAGAGATTTTTATCTCTTTTTCAATTACCTATATGGTGTCATTCTTCCCTCTCTCTCTCATTTGTCCAGAGAGCATCCTTGATGGAGGAGCTCAGTGCTGTTCACGGAATTCAGACAAGGCAGTGAGGTCAGTTGTCAGGGTAGAGATCTTTAGAAAATACATAGGCAAGCTTTACTTTGAGCACTCAGTAGCCCCGGCAGCATGGAAGGCCAAGGACCATCCTCTGATGTGCATCAGAATCAGATAACAGTGGGCTGCCCTTTCCTCTGGAGTTCCCCTTATGGATTTCAGTTTTGCTTTTCTGGTTGTGTCCTAGCTGTTTTTTATGAAAAAAAGATACTTAAAGGCTTCTGCAGTTTTACCACTGGTTAATTATATTTATTCCCCGATGAACTACACTGAGATGGAGAAGCATCACAAACCCTGTGATCCCACTAGCTGGCAGGAGAGAAGACAGTCGTGTTGTGGTGAGCGGGTTCACCTCACACGTGCTTGCTCTGTCTGCATCTCTGCTTATTGCTTTCCTGCCTGGCACTGAAATACAAACTGACACACGAGTTTCATTTCTGTGCCTATAAAAAGGCCCCACAGAAGCTACACACACATATGTATGTACAAATACATACCTACCTATATGCACATACCTCCCCACATACATACACGTGCAATACTACATATATGCATTTTTGGAAGCAGAGGAGCCTCATGATAAAGGGGAATCAATACCATTTATATCATGATTACTGGGGAAAAGTGAACACGCATCACATGCACATGCAGCGAAGTGCACAGCAGGTTCCTCTGCAGTTACACGGTTTGCTTTATGGTGACAGGCAGGCTTAGAGCCTAATCTCCAGCATAAAAATCATATCAATCAATGTCAGCATAATATTCATACATCAGAAAGACAACACTGGCTTTAAAAAGGCACCAGCAGTTGCAGAAGACAAGGTGCTTCCAGAACTCCATCTCCAAAGAGCCTTTTATCTCTCTCAGAAACTGAAAGCCCCTAAATATAGGGCTACTATTAAAAATTCATGAGCTTCAGTAGCTCTTTATCAAAGTCATGGAAATAGGATATTTCCATGATGGTGAATGGCTTGACATTCATTCCTAATAAGCAAATGCGCACTTTATTACCATTTTAGAACAGAACATTGCTACCGATACCCAAGGAACATCACATTACGACTAGGAGTTAGCATTAGGCTTTGCTACAACACACACATTATTTCTGCCATCTGGATACCTCATGCTTATTAGTTCACAAACGACGACACTGACGCCAGCTTTGTGGAGCGTGTCTGTCCCAGGCTGCTAAGAAGGTCCAGGTGCTACTTGCTGGAGATGAGGTGGTGCTTTGGCGCTCCTCTCAACTACCCATGTCCCAAGACTTACAATACGTCTGCCTCCAATTTATTGAATGCTGTTCCCAGAGCAAAGGTGTGTTGCAGAATAGAAAAGATTGCTGCAAAATGCTAGCTTCTCAGTGGCAGAAGACACTGCAAATACACAGCATCACCCAGCTAATTGCACCATGACAAATCAGCAGGTAATGACTGCATTACAAGTGCTGCTACAGTCCCACAGCAGATGATGCTGCTGATTAGGATGCTGCCTACATTATCAAAGGCATTTCCTACTGCAATGACTTGAACTTAAAGGTTTAATCAGAATATAGCCTTACTTTCACACAGAAGAGGTGAAAGCACTGTTCCTCTGATTTTTTACCTCTTCTATACACATAAACTTTTATACACCTTCCATGTTGACATGAAAGAAACATCTGCTGCCGTCTGCTGGGATAGCAGAAAGGAGAAGCAGAAAGGAAGGAGTAACACCTTCACCTCCCTCATATATCAAGAGAAAATCAGAAACAAATGTTGGGTGGTTTGGAGTCCTCAGCACAGGAAGGACATGGATCTGTTGGAGCAAGACCAGAGAAGGCCATGAAGATGATTTGAGGGCTGGTGCACCTTCCATACAAGGTCAGGCTGGGAGAGTTGGGGTTGTTCCATCTGGAGAAGACAAGGCTGTGGGGAGACCTTAGAGCAGTCTTCCAGTACTGAAAGGGGCTACAGAAAAGCTGGGGAGGGGCTATTTATCAAAAGAATTTGTTCTTCCCAAAGATGTTCTTGAGGTAATTCGACCAATTTGTCACCCTCCAAATGTATGCATGCCTATATCTGTCACTAAGCCTTTTGGAAAAAAGTCAGGAGCTTTCACTATAATGATGTAAGATTACACCCCCTGGGGCCAGTCTGGTCTTAGAGTTGTCGAAATCCATGGAATTCAGGAAAGAAGAAATCGCAAAGGGAAGAATGCTTTGGTACCAGCTGCTACTCTGAAGCCACTGTCCTGAGAAGCTATTAGTATATCCAGAATGTGATCAACTCGGACAACTACATTATAGGATTGCTATTGATCTCCTGGCAGAAACACGTGGGAAATGGAGATGTAGCTCAGAAACTGCATTCAGTGGCTGCACACAGCGCAGTGAGACCACAAAATCACACCATGGCTGAGGATGGCAAGGACCTCAGGAGACACTCTGGTCCAGCCCCTGCTTCAGTAGGGTCACCCAGAGTAGGTTGCCCAGAGCTGGGTCCACTCAGGTTTTGGATCTCTCCAAAGATGGAGACTCCACAAACTCCCTGGAAAATACTGACGGAAGGATTTTGTCAGAAGAACAGTCTTCATACTTCTAATGTCCTTCCTTGCATACTGGGAGAAGCCAAACATGATTTCCTGCTTGTTTCTAACCTTGAAAGAGAAACAGAAAAAAACACCTTTCTTGTTCATAAACAAATAAATCATTCCCTCAACACCACTTTCTCCTTTCTTTAATTTTTACATCCTTTGCAGCTCACCTTTAATATCATTCCAAAACAACACTGTAACAACATTACTAAGAAGCTTTATGTCCTGGCAGCTATGGCTGTCATATGAGAGACATTATTTAAATTGTTTTATGCTTTTTCCTTCTACGTATTTTTGAAGCATCCAAGGAAAAGCTTTTCAAGCTGGTGACAGCAATGGCATACTCTTGTTCATAGAAATATTTTTTTTTTGTATTTTTCCCTCTAGACACCTGCTTCTTTCCAAACAAGATATAGCTACACGGCAGAATCTCAGCTGGTACAAATGAGTCCCTTGGCACAGACCTAAAGAGGCAGAAGAATCCTGGCCCAATAGATGTATGCTCCTTTCCCGTGTAATTAACCTTTGACTAAAATGTATGAGTCCAGCAATGAAACCAAAAGTGAGATTGTGAAATCAGTTAGAGATTTGAAAAGTTGCTCCATCAACTCACCTGTCCTGCAAGCCCCATACCTACTGAAAGTTGCATATCTTAGCAGTGAAGGACAATGTAAACCATGATTTACAGTCAGCAAGTGAAGGAAGGAAAGAAAACTCTTATCACCACATTGCAGTATCTAAAGGACAGCAGCAAAGAAGATGGAGACTCCCTTTTTGCAAGGGGTAATGTGGGAAAGACAAGGGGTAACGGGTAGAAGTTACTCCTGGGGAGATTTATAGAATCATCAAATGGTTTGGGTTGGAAAAGACCTGAGAGATCATTCAGTTCCAATACCCCTGACATGGGCAGGGACACCTTCCACTGGATCACGGTGCTCAAAGACCCATCCAACCTGGCCTTGAACACCTCCAGGGATGGAGCATCCACGACTTCTCTGGGCAACATGTGCCAGTGCCTCACCACCCTCACAGGAAAACATTTCTTCCTATGATCTTATCTAAACCTCCCCTCTTTCAGCTTAAAACTGTTCCACCTCATTCTATGCCTGCCTCTCCTGAGCTTCCCTGTAGATCTTCCTGGCCCCCTCAACAGCACAGCCTGGTGGCAGGGTGCTGCTAACGTGGACTGGGTAAGGGCAGAGGCCCTTGGGTGGCTCACTAACTCAGAGGAAGGCAGCAGCCTCAGTCAGACATCATGACACTTCAGAGTCACACTCCTGAGGCATCCAGCTCTCCACCAGGGACCTGTGACCCTGGACTCTCCATTAACTCCTTAGATGGATTTGGCCAGAGAGGTAGAGTCACTAAATATGGATCATTTTGAAGGGGTTCCCAAGACACAGCTTCAGATTGCTGTGTAAGCAAGCTCCCACAGGTGGTTCTCTGGTTGTTCCCAGCAGATCCCAGGCTGCAGCCTGACCAAACGGGTTTTGCTCAGTTTAGTGATATTACAGGGACCTGGGTGCCTGGCGGTGAGCCCACAATGGAGCTCCAGCCAGGTCCTACTATGCACATCCAGACAGGGGGTTCCCTCCTCAGTGTATTTTCCTGGTTGATCCTAGTGGAAGCACAAGAAGTCCTGGGAGACAAAAGCATGCCTTCAGGACACTCTGTGCATTGTGAGGCCTTCAATCCTTTAATGCCTGAGATGGACAACACTGCGCACGCGATTTGCTTCCTTCTTCTTTATAAAAACTAAAAAAAAAGGAAAAAATGGAAACTACAAGGGCAGCTTTAATTACATGTAAATCCCCACATGGGCAGGACTACTTTACATGTGGCTAGAGAAAGGACCATCTGTTTTACGAAGATACTAGGCTTTTTTTTTTTATCCCAATTATACTCTTTTCCTCCCCCTCCTCCCTAAATGGAAGCATTACCGTGGTAATATCAAGGGTCTTAAAATAAGATTATGTTTTTAAATGAGAGAGTCTTTAAAGTGGGATTATACCTTACAACAGCCAACTAGGCTTTCAATCAATTTCCGAGGATACGCTTACAACTTCATTACTCTGCAAGAAGCTATGTTTATGGAGCAACAAATGAAAAGCATTCATATGATGGCAGATGAGTTCAAAGAAACCCTTTTCCTCTGTCTTCTCCTTCCCTGAGCATGCCCAGAAAAGCATTCTGGTGCTTCTCCAGAGCTTTGTCCGTCATCAGCTTTAACAACAGTAGTGATACTGGTTCTTCCAGAATTAGCCCCAGCATTTTCCCAAAAGAGAAGAAATCATACAAATCAAGATGGAGCTGCTTAGACATGTCGAAAGAGGAAGAAGGGTGGCTCCAGTTTCAGAGGTCCCACCAGGCAGCCACACAGCCCAGGAAGGGAAAGCCAGCTGGCAGGAAGGGGACCTTGGCACAGTACAGCAATATGTAAGGGGGGTTTAAATTATTTCTCCCTCTTGCAACCCTCCCAGCTCTGTTTTCTACAGCAAAATACTATGGCATCAAAAGGTCTGCTTGTCAGGGTGGTGGCTGCATTACTTATGAGTTACAGCAGGAGATGGAAGAACAGCATCACAGAGAAGTTTTCCTATCAAAGACTTAGTTAATACATTCTGCTTTTACACCAAACATCACACACCTCATCACCCTCTCCCCCTTCTGCTTTCCTGCATTCCGAAATGGAAAAACATCTCAAGCATTCCCATTCTCAAGGAAAGTTTCTTTGTTTGAAGGGCTGTATTCCTGAAGAAACAAGACATGAAATACACGTTTTGTACAGACCCTGCCTACTGTTTGGCAGGGCTGGAGCTGGTGAAGGGATGCGTGAATCGACACGAATCTCCCATTACCACTGTTTTCATTAAGTAAGTGCCAGAAACTCCTGCAAGAAGCGCACTCTGCAGCTCACATCCCACAATGGATGCTGTCTTGGAAGGACAGCCCCACCAATGCCACCTGCACCCTGCTGGATTCAGGAGAGACTCCCATGCAAGAGTTTCAACTACCTTTGGCCGCTGCACACAAATATTTGCTGTGTACAAACTGAAAACTCCAGGGCTGTTGTTTATGTCCCAATTTACATGAAATCCAGCCGTTCCATCTTAAGCATTTGCAAATGCAGTTAAGAAGGCACTTCATTGAAATGGGGAAGTTACTTTGTTGCCTGCTCTACAAGCACCCGTTAAGCACAGTGCTGATTCTTATGATTCAATCTGGAAATCTGCAACAGCACCCTTCCCAAACTGTGTTTTGGGCCTTCTCAATCCACAGTAAAAATGTAAGTGTTCAAACATCAAGTACTTCATATTGCAAGTTCACTAAATCCCACAAGCCTACAGGGACCTACCTACATGAAAGCTAGGATGAGACTCTCTATCAGGGAGTGCAGGGATAGGATGAGAGGGGATGGTTTTAAGCTGAAAGAGTGGAGATTGAGATGAGATCTTAGGAAGAAATGTTTTCCCGAGGCACTGGCCCAGGTTGCCCAGAGAATCATGGATGCCCTGTCCCTGGAGTTGTTCAAAGCCAGGCTGGATAAGGCTTTGACTAACCCGATCCAGTGGAAGGTGCCCCATTCCATGGCAAGACGGTTGGAACTGGATGATTGTGAAGGTCCCTTTCAACCCAAATCATTCTATGATTCTAAAACAAGTGCAACTTCATTTCTTTATAACGTATGCACATGCTGTAATAAGAAGCAGACTAGGACTCCTGAAAGCATTAATACAGGGAAAATCCACTTGCATAACATGTGGCTTTTAGTTTTAATGGCTATAAGGAGATAAAACACATGTAAAGCAAAGCCAAGAAGGATGCTAAGCATCTCCCTCCATTTTATCAGGCTAGAGACAAAGCCCTGTATCTAAGGATGCTGAGCCAGAGGCCTTGCAGGCTTGCAAAGGCACAGAGAGGAGAAATGGCTGAGACGGTTCAGTGAAGGGGGATATGAACAGCCCTTGGGATGTGAGTGGGTATTAAAAGGTAGCACACTGTAAAAAGCTGGGGTGAACAAGTCAGGCTTTGAGCTGTTTCTGGTGATTCAGCAAGTGACAAAGAGGCTTTCCTCAGCTCCACAACGATACAGACATTGAAATAGTGACTGCACAAGCTAATTTCCTCTTCTGACCTATATGCCTCTGTGTCACGCTTGGGGAACAAATGCTAGGCACTTCTAAACCACTTCAGGGAGGTTTAGCTAGAAGGGCAATGGATTTCAGTGGCAATCACACGGCTAAATACCACGTACCCCTTGGTGGCATAACCTTTGCATAACTGTTATCCTTTTCTGCAGCGAATAATCTGCAAAGAGGCTTGCAAAGTCCCTCGCAACATCTCCTGCACATACATTCCAATTTCACGGGTACACCTGCTCAGAAACTCTGTGCATCCCAAAGTAGCCTCTGTCACCATGTTTCCAGGTGTCAATGCAGAAGCCCATGTGCAGCATCTATTTCTGCTGGGTTGCCAGTCAAAACCAAGGCAGGGAACCCAAGGGGATGAAGAGCCTGTCAGGGACCAGCTCGCCTCAGGGAATAAGGCGTGCAGGGCAGCCTTCCCTGCAGGCTGTCATTTACGCAGGGAGGACTTCCAGAGATGTGTATGCAGTGACTGGATGTCCTGCCGGCAGCGGAAACTCTGTGTGTTTGTAAAAGGCAGAGGGCATAACGCAACACTAAACACTGCCAAGCTTCATAGCAAGGCTGCTGAACACTCGGGCTGTCACCAAGATCTCTAGGAAAAGGGGCATGAACAGGGAAGAATACTGTGGCTGAAGTGGTCTTGGATATTGGGAATACTTACAGCCAGGCAAGGCACTCCTGTGCATGTTAACAACCCGCTTCATGGCAGGATTTTCCAAAATGCCCAGATGGCTTCAAAGGAAAAACATTACTGAAAGGCAAGAGAGCTTCTTGGGAGCTTGGAGCATATTCATCTCACTGAACTGTAATCGGCTGAAAGCCAGCCTCTGCTCATCAGCCAGGCTATTCTAGAAGCGATGCCTGCAGAGGCAGCCAGTGAGACTGGTCCAGACAGGGCATGCAATACAGGGGTGCCTACAGGTGGGTGAGATGCTTAGCTCCTGGCCCAGCTCTGCTCTCGCTGTAGTCAATGGTGAGACTTGAATTGACTACAGCAGCCTATTTCTGAGCACCTACAGTACGTGTACTGACACCGGCATTAACATCACAGCCATATCCTTCTTAGTCACAAGTAGTTCAGGTGACTGCAAAGCAGCAAGCTTTATAATCATACCATTTAGTTCGAGATCCAAGGTTCTTCCTTGAACCTTACACCCCTCTCGTCCCTGCCAAAGAAAGCGGAGGACAAAACACACCAAGCACAGCTGTGTTATCAAAGATGAGAATGAGGCAGTAACAAAACACATCCTGACTCAGATTTTGTTGGTGAAGGAAGGAGAAAATGATCTACAACATTTTATACACAGCACTGCTATCAGCATCTCTGGGGCTAAACCAGATTTCCTAAAACACAATAGGGTAGCAAGGGAGTTCAATGTCAGGTAGGTAAGATACAGGGACAGTTAAGAGGAAATGAAAAGATGACACCACGTTGCTTGGCAGTGTCTCCTGCGATGTCTCAATAAACACAGCCAGAGTTTTTAGAGGTTTAAAAAGCCAGTGAGCTAATGAACATTATATGTCCAATCAGCCGTTTGGCTATCAGGGGAGCAGAGTGGATGCAAACAGGAGGAAGAGGCAGTGAATCGTGAGTGGCGAGGCAGCAGCTCTTCCGTTTTGTAAGCAGACTGAGATGCCAGTGCACAAATCGGGCCTGGCTGAAATTAGTGCATGCATTAGCATCTTCCAATGCCTCCTCCTGCAAACTCTGAGCCATTTCTAATTCTGTCAGATGCCTCCTAGGTCGAAAGTCAGACATCCCTTTCCTTTACAGCTGACGGCACAAAACCTGGACTAAGAGACAACCAAAACGCAACCAATTTCCTTCCCCTGGTTATCATTTCACATCAGTCAGAAGGAAAAAAAATATTTCAGGGTAATAAGGTTGAAAACAGAGTTGCTGAGAAGGGTTCTGGCAAACTAATCCCATTGCTCTGTGTGCACTGGCAGCACTGTATACTCTTGCATTTCTGAAGGCAGCTCATTGCATCTGGGAGGAGGGGTGTCTGCTCAGGTTTGGGCAGTCTGTGTAATCCCAGTGCTGACATACGCTGGGAGGGCAGTCAGGTCTTTTTTGTACACCATAACCCCATTGCCCTCTGTGCATCATGAGCTTTGCCTTTCTGCAACCTAGACAAGATATAACATTTTTTAATAAGAATTAAATCTTTTTCCTTTGTGCCTCCTGCCACTTTCTTTCCTCCTTCTCCCAGCTCCAGGATGCCGATTCCCTACACTGAGTTCCCTGTGCTGACAGCTTCCACCTCCCTCCTGCACAGTGGCTGCCCTACACTGGCCACACAGCCACCGCTGCCCGTGTTAAGGTAGAATGAGATGGAAAAAAAGAAAAAAACCCAAAACAGGCAACAGGCGTGGGCAACCTGTGCCAGTGCCTCGCTACCTTCACAGGAAAACATTTCTTCCTAAGATCTCATCTAAATCTGCCCTCTTTCAACTGAAAAGTGTTCCCCCTCATCCTATCTCTGCACTCCCTGATCAAGAGCCACTCCCCAGCTTTCTTGTAACCCCTTTCAGTACTGGAAGGTTGCTCTAAGGCCTCCCTAAGCCTCCTCTTCTCCAAGCTGAACAATCCCAACTCTCTCAGCCTGTCCTTGTATGGGAAGTGTGTGGCCTCTGCATTTGCTCTATGTCTTTCCTGTGTTGAGAACTTCAGAACTGAACATGGGACTTCAGGTCTCACGAGAGCAGAGTAGAGGGGCAGAACCCCCTCCCTTGTCCTGCCGGTCACACTGCTTTGGATGCAGCCCAGGATATGGTTGGCTTTCTGGGCTGTGAGCACACATTGCTGGCTCATGTTGAGCTACTCATCCACCAGGACCAAGTCCTTCTCTTCAGGGCTGCTCCCAGTCCATTCTCTGTAATTGTGCTCTTTGCACAGCTGATGACCTTCTCCCCAACATTAAGTCACCTCGCTGACATGCACAAATAGCTGGCGTCAACCCATGTGCCCACTGGCCCCTCACTGGCTGCCTGTAGGGTATGCACGGCATGCGGGCAGCTGGAGCAGCCCTTATTCCCTGACCACTTCCCTTTTGCTCAATGCTGCTGTTCAAACAGTGAGAAACTTTCGTCACCCAAAATAAACTAAAAATTGCATTTGCAATGAAAGGCTTTGATTAAAATTGGCATCTCTGAGTCTCCTGCTGCCAGCAACCACGATACTTCAAGGTGATATGCTTTATGGCAAACACAATATGGAAACCTCAGCAAGGAGGCTGTGAATTGGATCCGTGCTGCTAAAATCCGAGCTGAATGCAGAACTACTTACAAAAAGGACTGTTAAAGAAATAATTATTGCAATGAATTGGAGACAAAATCTGCAGGAAAGCTTTTCTCTAGTGACGCAAGACTACATTTTACAATGCACTTGGATTCTCTCGCATCTTCTCTCTAGATTCCTTCGGTAAGAGCTTTTAGAAAAAAGAAAAGCAAACACTGGAAAACCAGGAATACCATCTTTAGAGTAGCAACATCACTATCGGGGCACGAACATCAGCAACAACAAAAATGTAAAAAGGCTGATGAAAGAAACACAGCCTAATGACACTGAAAATACAGCAAAGCCCCTCAGACAAGCACAGTCCCTTGCAATTGCCCCAAGTGCCATCCCTGGAAACCCCTCACATTTGTCTGCCAGCTGAAACCCTGAATGTCATAAAAAAAGATATTCATTATGGGCACGAATTCTGTTCTTCAGGATGACCTAAATCAGATGCAAGTCAAATCAATGCCTAATTATCAGCCAAACCAAAAGTGGGTTTTATGGCCCCGTTGAAAAAGAAAATATTGCAAAGGTATCATCAGTTGAATAATACTAGAGATTTACAGTATTTCTGCTATGGAGCCTACTAGAAGAATCAGCAATATTTCTAAGGCAGGTCTCAAGGAAGCAAAATATCAGCAAAGAGCAATTGAATATTAATGAGACCAAAAGCCACAGCACTTCATTCAGGAAAATCCTCCCGGCTATTTTGCAGAATAAGATAAATATGGTCAGATAGAGTATCTGCTTTATTTATCTGCATTTATAGTTATCAGAAGAAAACTAGAGAGGAAAGCAGTCGAAAGATGAGCTGGGCAGCTCTGCCATCTTGCTTTGCATCCGTGCCATCCCCAGCCATACTCTTTCAACAGGGAGCACAGCCTGAGGAAGCCATGTATCTCCTTGCCCTCACTCCGAGTACTTCATCCCCACCCCTCTCAGGTCACACTAAGTCCCATTTGTCTTCATCAGTCCCCATCAACCTGGGCAGCAGGAATTCCTAGATATTAGGAAGAATTTCGTTACTGAAAGAGTAGTGAAACAGTGAAAGAGACTGCTCAGGGAAGTGGTGGAGTCTCCATCCCCGGAGGCATTAAAAAAAACATGTTGGCGCTTCAGGACACGGTTTAGTAGGCATGGTGGTGTTGGGCTGATGGTTGGACTGGGTGATCCAAGAGATATCCTTCAACCTTAATGATTCTGTGATTTTATGATTCAAAGTAATGGTCTGATTCAGGTCCTGCCATTACTGGCTGAGACTACCTAGAACAACACTTTATAGCGCTCGAAGAAAGGTCTGTGACTAGGCAGAGATCAAAGACTGGCCCATTAGCAGCACCCAGAAGAACAATATGTGTTGCTATTTAAAGTGAAGAAGAAGAAGAAAGTTCAGAAATATGCCTGGCAGTAAGAAAGTCACCTTATTAAGCTCCAGCCACTCCAAGGAGTAAGATCTGAGCTCTACCTTCATACCTGCCTTTCAATATAGTTTATAATGCTATCCCACTGTGACAATCAAAGAATCACAGAATGGCCTGGGCTGGAAGAGACTGTAAAGATCATCCAGCTCCAATCCCCCTGCCATGGGCAGGGACACCTTGCACTGGATCAGGTTGCTCAAAGCCCCATCCACCCTGGCCTTGAACACATCCAGGGATGGGACAGCCAGGACTTCTCTGGGCAACAATTATGGGACAACAAGACAAAAGGATCACTGCACTGATGGTCGTGATAATGAGCATCGACTACCGTATGAGTGACTCTGCCTCCACCATGGAGCTGGACGAAGATTTCAGGCATGACAATAAACATCATATAATTAGCACAACAAAACAGACACCTAGTATGTAATGGCAGTGACCAGAATGAACAGCACACCTCTACTAGGTGTCAGGCAGTAAAGGACCTGGGAGTGCTGGTTGACAGGAAGCTCAACATGAGCCAGCAGTGTGCCCAGGTGGCCAAGAAGGCCAATGGCATTCTGGCCTGCATCAGGAATAGTGTAGTGAGCAGGACCAGAGAAGTTATTGTCCCCCTGTGCTCGGCACTGGTCAGGCCTCATCTTGAATATTGTGTACAGTTCTGGGCCCCCCAGTTTGGGAAAGATGTTAGGATACTGGAATGTGTTCAGAGGAGGGCAACGAAGATGGTGAAGGGGCTGGAGCATAAGCCCTATGAGGAGCGACTGAGGGAGTTGGGGCTGTTTAGTCTGAAGAAGAGGAGGCTCAGGGGAGACCTCATTGCTCTCTACAACTACCTAAAAGGAGGTTGTAGTCGGGCAGGGGTTGGTCTCTTCTCTCAGGTGACCAGTGACAGAACTAGAGGGCATGGACTCAAGCTTCGTCAGGGAAAGTTTAGGCTTGATGTGAGGAAAAAGTTCTTCACCGAAAGGGTGAACGGCCACTGGAATGCGCTGCCCAGGGAGGTGGTGGAGTCGCCGACCCTGGAGGTGTTTAAGGGGAGATTGGATGAGGCACTGCGTGCCATGGTTTATATGATGGTTGGTGTTAGTGTTGGTGTTAGTGTTGGGTTATAGGTTGGACTTGATGATCTCAGAGGTCCTTTCCAATCTTGTGATACTGTGATACTGTGATACTAGTTAAAGATGATCTGGTTAAAGATAGCCCTGTTTCTGCAGGAGGTTGGACTAGATGGCCTGTAAAGGTCCCTTCTAACCCAAACCATTCTATGATTCTACCGACAATCTGGACACAGAGCAAAACAAGGAGACCTGGGGTCACAAACCAAGGCCACATCGGAGGGTGGTACTTTAGAGAGGGTAACTTTGAGAGGGAGCAGCTCCCCAAGCTGCAGTGTTAGCCAGGATTAGTGCACCTCCAAATTCTTTCCCAAAACCAATTTCAAACTGACTGCTGTGCTGTGCACTGGGGCACACAACAATTGCAGGCAGGATTTAAAATCAGAATTGGCCAAGAAGGTATAAAGTATTTGGATCACAAATACTAATTTCTTCCACTTCTAGGGCTCCATTTCACTGAGATTTCCCAAAAGCATCGCAGAGGATTGGCTAATCTCTGCAGCACCCTCACAAAACAGGCATACTTCTCACTTTACTGAGCAGTACAATGAGATACAGAAAGGTTAAGTAACTCAACAGGTACCACAACAGGAAGTAACAGCGGACTTGGAAATACAATTTGAAGACTTGTTTCCCATTCCCTTGTTCTTACCATCACATTTAAACAAACATTCCTTTCTTAGATGGTAATTTCCAATTAACATTTACTAATTATCAGTCATCTGGGGGAAGACTAAACAAATACCCTTTTAGGCTGCTGAGCTGACACAAGATGCTCACAGCGTTGACTCACAGCAGAACGCAGTTCTTTCAACAAATTCACACTCCCTCTCTTCCCCAGCAATAGCATTTCTTGCCATTGAAGCATAAAGGCAAGGCTGTGCAACCCAGTGGCAGCCTCTCCCCCTCCCCTCCGCGCACTCCTTTCCCCTCTCCTCGTATCCCACCCATCTCACCAGCAGAACAGCCGATCTCAGGGGTTCCTGTGCACATCCTGAACATCACTGAACCAGAGGGAGGAGCAGGGTTGGCACCACGGCACCAGGTTGCAACTCAACATGCTATTGTCACATAGTAAAGCCAAAACCAGACAAAACTACAAGGCTGAAAGCTTCAAGGTTAGCATAGTCCCCACAAACCTAGATGGGGTGGGAGGGCTGCACTCACACAAGTTGGCCTTGGTGGTGCCAAGCCTTTATGCGCCTGCTGGCAGGTGAAGGCAGGCAGCACATCCCAAATAACTTCACTCTTGCCCCTAAAATGGACCAGTTCCCATCAGTTGTCACATATCACCAGGATCCTGTCCCCTCATCTCCTGGTACCGGCAGGGAAGGCAGGACAGGGGACAAGGCTTTTGTTTCAGACTCACAGACTGAAATATTTTCTCATGTTTCAACCGGGCTCAGTGTCATACCAGAAACCACTCCATCCCATCCAAATCCAAATAAAAACCTCAAAATCTAATTTCATAGGACTCAAACCATACTACTTTTATGGATCATAGAGTCACTAAATACTTTGGGTTGGAAACGACTTCATCAATCATCCAGTTCCAACCCCCTGCCATGGGCAGGGACACCTTCCACTGCATTAGGATGCTCAAAGCCCCATCCAATCCACTTCCAGGGATGTGGCATCCACGACTTCTCTGGGCAACCTGTGCCAGTGCCTCACCACCCTCACAGGAAAACATTTCTTCCTAATATCTGATCTAATTCGCCCCTCTTTCAGATTAAAATCATCCCCCCTCATCCTAACCCTGTACTTCCTGATAAAAAGCCCCTCCCCAGCTTTCCTGAAGGCCCCCTTTAAGTAATGGAATGTACTGGAAAAGCACATTATTTCATTAAACACCTGCCTCTCTCCCACTTCTGAAATCCTTGAGTTTATTGAGCGGTCTGCCTTTGAATTTCCCTCCTGTAATTCAGCTTGGCCAAAGCTGACCGAAACCAAGGGAAGTTTTTCCACTGGCTACAGTGGGATTTGGAGCAGGACCCACACAAACTTTGGGTATTTGCTCTCTGAACAAGTTCGCATCAGCTCATCCTGGCTGCCCTCCATCACACCTCTGTTACCGCAGTCACTCGGGCCCATCTGGCACAGCTGCAGCTGGGATGAACCAGGGACTCAAGGAACCTTCATCACACATGGAGCCCATGGAAGGGGTAGGGGGGAAAGAGAAGACCTCAAGTCTTACAGGCACTGGGGCTTCCAGCAGAGAAACTTGTGAAAATAGCTCCCTGTGAACTGGGCGGATTCAGTACGCCAGAAGTCCTGAACAGACATCTTTCTGCAGCCGCTTATGACCAGGTTACTGTTCGCAGGTATTCTCTCCCTGGAAGAGGTGACTAGCAGCATACTGACACTGGAGAGTGTCTCCTCACCAGATAACCTGTTTCTTAAAAAAAATTAGCAAAAAAAGTCATTTATGCCAGACAGCTGGCAGGCAAGAATAGAGAAATGAATAGCTGGGAACAGTGCTCCCTCCCTTCAGACCAGCTGCAGCCACAGGAATAAGGATGTTGTCAGACATGGCAAAACAAAGCTGGTCTCCAGGGTTACCACACAAACTGGGAACATCTCAGCTTCAGAGCTCCACAACACTTTGAGATGACCTGTGACAAGGAATCCAAGTCACACAGTTAAAGGAGGGAGGATACAAGCCCATTCCGGTTCTCAGTTACTTTGATGGAAATCTGGGACCAATGCCTTGGCTTGCTGTCAATACTGTAATCTAGTGTCGAGACTGAGAGCAAGATTTGGTCTCCTCTAACTACCAAAAGTCATCTCAATTTGTATACTTTGTCTGGATTGAAAAAAGCTCTCTGCCATATTTTTAACCAAACCAGAGCAAGAACATCTCCCGGTGCATGGAATTAACTGGAACTCTTGCATGTGTTGGACGGAAGGCAGGCTGCAGTACTATCACAGATGCCAAACAGAAAATGTACAGACCTAAAGATAAGCCCACTTCAGAAGTCAAGAACACAAGTGTTTCAAAGTATTACTAAATTCACAGACTGTCTTTAATTCAAGCCTCCTCACAGGCTTTCCAGAGGACGCTCTTTGACAGAGCCCTATCATTATACCAAAGTAGCTGTCAATGTTTTGTCCACTGAGACCACCACGTCTGCTTTAATCACATCCGAACCCGTATCTCCTTCAGAGATAACGCCCAAAACTGCCAAACACAATGCAAAGCACGGGCCCCTCCTTCCAAATGTTCATGCCTCCACTTTCTACTTCAGCTGCCACCAGCTCATTCCCCTTATTGTACCCAATGTACTTCTCCTGGCCCAATGTGTAGGCTTCTCTAGGTGGCTGTGATGGAGTGATGCCAACTTGTGCTACCATGGATTGCACACTACAGCAAATGTTCTTTTCAAAGTACATTACGACACTGTGTCACAGGCCGTGAAAACACTGTTTTCCCAGAGCAAGGCTGGATAGATCAGTAAAGCAGAATATTCTGGCAGCAGCCATAGGGAAAGTATTAATCTGTAAAGCAGAACAGCCTTGCAAGATGCATGGGGAAAGTATTACTATCCCACCTAATGGATTTTCCTATTAGTTTCCTGAAAGGCTCCCTGACTCGTGACTAGGTCAGCCCAGCACAGTGGTGGCTTTTCCTGCGCTGGATGAGACTTTCTGGCACTCCATCTCAGCCTGCTTTCTTTCCATCCAAGAGCTGCAGTGGTCAAGTTTTCCTTTTTGAACTGTTTGGTATATGCAGTTGCAGCTCTCTAATATGTGGATAGGATCCCCAGGGGAGGGTTTGTGGTTGTTCAGGAACATTTCCTAAGGTGTTTTTGAAATCTCTTTTAACTCTGAGATTTTTTCCTCTTCCTCACTGTTGCTGCCAAGCTGAAACATAATGAGTTCATTTAAACTGGGGCTGGAAACACTTTCAAGGGATCCATGAAGTTCTAGCCATTCCCATTTCAGGGACTTCGGTGAGCAGATACGGCTGAAACTTCTCCAACGACAGATCTTTTTAAAACAGGAGAACAACCCAACCAAACTCCCTAACATCAAAATTTGCATTTAAGCAATATTTCAGTATTTGTCAAGCTGTCTAATGAGGCAATACATGATCTGACGTTCAATGAACTCTCTAACATCAGGCCAAGGAGGGAATCCCCAGAGTCTCTACTAAGGTCCTGTCACCCAAAGCAATAAAGTAACAGCTCTTAAAAACCAGAATAACACCAGTAATATAAAAGCACTCACAAATCACACCTCTGTTTCTGGTCATTCCCTGCCTCCTGTGCAATTGATAATTTCACGTCATAATGTTGTGCCCACCTATGTGCCGTGGAAGCACATCAACAGTTCGTGATACCAATCTGCCTTTCTCTTTCAGCTCCCAGATGCCACAGTTACTCACTAACAACCCACGATTCCCTCAGAGCTAGTCACATCCGCACACTTATGGCTTTCTATTTTAAAGGATAGACCTTCCCATGACCAGGACAGGCCATGATACTCTACAACGACAGACAAACCACATGGTTAACATACTCTTTCCTCAGGAAAGAATCAAGAGGCTTCACCCACACTACATTGGGTCCTGCACAGACAGCAAGGTCAACTTGGGTTTTCTCAGTGCACAAGCCAGTTCTCCAAAAGGGTTCTCCCAGCTTTACCCAGCTGGCTGGTGGCAGAGATGGGACATACGCCACAAAATCCATACTCTGCTCATTGATTTCAGCTGCTAGTCCTATAGTAATGTGCCCTATGTGACATGGAATGCTATCTGAGCTCCCTGCTACTCAGCATTTTAGAGATTGTTAACACTGATTAAGTTGTAGTTTAACTTCAGTGAACTGTGGAGACGAAAAAGTCTAAATTCATTTAAAAAGCGGACTAGACTAATTTGTGGAAGACAGGACCTGTCAGTGCCTATTAAACACCACAATCTGGATGCAACCTCTGCAGAGATACTGGTTGTGCTGGAGCTGAGACAGCAGGTAAAATAAACCTTCGGTCTAGGCCACTGCAGAAGCTCTCTATACCTTTTAAATATACTAATTAAGAATATGGCATGGTCTTTATATAGTAAACTCTGTTGCTGTGACATATGTCTTAATCCTGAAGGAAACACCAGCCATCTGTGTTCACGAGTCAGTATGGGAGAAGACCACGCAGTGGAAGAGCTAGAGGAGACCTATGAGATGCTCACCTGCAGCACGCACTGTGTGGGGCAGGAATCAAAAATAGTAGGATTCTGCACACAATACCTTTTAAGCTGGCATCAAGGGATGGCAAAGGTCAAATGCACTTCATCTTGGCACTGTTCAAACAGGCCTGCCCCTTCCCAGAGAGGGCAGCCAGACCAAAGATCCTATTTCCAACACCAGCCACAAAGTGTATGTTTCACCTCCATCCTTGGCAGTTGTTTTCAGTTTTTATTGTTAACCCTCATATTTATTCCGAAAACAACACAACGTGCTCAACAGAGACATGTCAGGAGAATGCAGTGCACAAAATAATATCAGCAGGCAGGTCACTGGAAGTTTAATGGCTAGGTGCCAATCAGATAATGATTTGCAAGCTGTTACTCCACACGTGGGTGAGCACATGGGACCCTGAACTGCAAGAAAAAAAGGGATTTTTTTCTTGGAGACGAAGCACAAGCAGCATATGAAGTGACCAACCTACATAGCGATGGGGGTTACTTGAAGCTGCACTCATCTTTGCTGCCTTATGATACTTCAATACACACAAGAGAAGTGCGTTCCCACCCAAGTACCAACATCCTCACACTCTCTCCTGCTGCCCCAGGAATGCAATACAGCTCAGGTACGAAACATGAAGAAAATCCATACGGTTGTTGAGACCCCTCAGCTTTTGAGGCAGTGACTCCTTCAGCCATGCATCCATGCAGGCAGCTACAAGGTGGGGCTCTGGTCTCCAGGCACCTGGACAAACATTATTCTTTAACATTGTGTGACATCAGCCCTGGAGAGCCCTCCTGCATGGCTGATTTGAGCTGTGACTTCACTGGTCACAGTTTTTGGGACTGGTCTGATTTTCCTCACAACTCTTTTTGGGAAGCTTTTCCAGAACACCTATCTCATAGCTAGAAATTTCTGGTTTCTACCCTATTTATTCATTGCCAATTTATATCCATAGGCTCTTGTGCCAATCCTGTCCACCAGGTTAGTGTTTACTCCTGTGGATTTAAAACTAGCACTTATTTTACTGAACCAAATGAGATCAAGGTGTTGTTTTCTTGTTTTGAGCCTTTACAGTCCCCTGAAGAGCCCAGTATTTTCCCATTTACCTGCTTCAGCCTGAATTATTCTTTCTTAGTGTGATGACACCACTGCACGGAGCAGTCTTAACAAGGTCTCACTAGAGTTGTGGTCTGGAGCACGAACACTTCCTGATCTCTGCTGGAAATGCTTCATATGACACAGCTCAAGAACTCGCTTCCCTCCATGCAGAAGATATGCTTTGAAACTCATCTTAGAGCTGAGGCTGTTGTGCTTATCCTTACTAGAGCCCAGTCTTCCTCTGGGTTCATGACACCTCCCCACTGCTTGCCTTCTGAACAAAAGCCATCAAAAAACGCACTAAAAAATACCATTTCCAAGAACCTAAACTTGTGAACTCCTCTAATAAATTGTTTCCAGCCTGCCTGTGTCTGCAGGAGACTAAAATTTTTGAGCCACACAGTTAGGCAGTGCCAATCCTACCAGTGGGATTCAAGTCAATCCCTTTCTGCTTTACCACCGAGCTTAGAAATGGCATAAAATCACCTTATGCCCACAAACCTTTGGATGACTGGTGTGCTAGCAGCACGCAGTCTGGCTGGAGTATGCTCTCTTCACCTACTCACTGTGACACAAGCGTTGTGCTGGGAACAGTCCCAGCCCCAGCTCCGAGAAGAGCATGGAAGAAGGACATGGTCCATTCTAAGGAGCTGTCCCGCTTTCTGGAAAACAAAGCAAGACACTCAGACTAACTGTCCGGCTGGAGCCACTCTGACCAGGTGTTGCTTGCATCCATGGATGAATGCTAGCTTTGAGACAACTGCATCAAGACCTAACCCAGGTCCGCTCAACTATGATTTCTTTGACTTTGTCCTCTCATCCTTTCCCTCTCCTGTAAAAAGCTACCTACTTCATATGTCCTCCTTAAGACCTCAAGTTACATTTTATCTAACAACATTCACTTCACAAAGGCAATGCATGGTGACCCTGCTCTCCATTAAGTGGAAATAGAACCACCCAAAGCTTGGTGATATGGACGTTGGCCCAAAAGCCAACACTGTGAATTGAGAATTTATTCCTTTTCGCTATCCAACATGTTCAGCTTACACATAAAACCAGGATTGATGTCTGTGTGCCAGGAGAACTAGCTCAGACTGTGTCTCAAAGTTGAGCTGTCTTCTCTCTGCTCCATCACCAACAAAATTGTAAGGATTGGGAAATCACCAGAGACCAGACAATATTGTTGAGGATGTCCAGGCCATAATAAAATCCATCTGGCTCTTTCTTAAGTTACTCCTTCTTACGTTCCTGTCAGGAATGAAAAACTGTTGCTGATGTCAGTAAAGGCAAGCAGACTCTGCGAACAAAACAGAACATCAGATAAAAGCTGTAAATGAACAACACCGAAGCACTCATTTCTGGTATCACCCCCCCACTGAAGTTCAGCACAGTTTGAGAGAGAAGCACTGTACAATGCTACAGGACCATCCCACTTTGTCCTACCAGGATGAACAAGTATTTGCTACTAGTTTCTTGCAGAGATTACAGAGACGTCACTCACTTCAGGATTAGGGTCTGCTAACATTTCATCTTCTGTTCATCTTCTACTCCAGCTTCTTTTCAAGGGAAGAAACTATTTTCAACTAACTCCCTGACCCCAACAGCTCCCAAAACCAAACTACAAAAAAGAGAGACCCAGTGTCTTGCACTACAGTTCTGTCAGCAGGAAGAGGCCAGACAGGATGAAAACAGATGGATCCAAGTGCTCTGTTTTTATCACAGTCTGCAGAGTTACGAAACAGAGGACACGCAACCAGGAGGGATACAAGGTGGGACACGGAGCCTCCAGCTCTGCCAGGACCTGACCCTGACACTGGCAGTTCTCTGGTCCACTGAGGATGCTGGCACAGGATGACAGGGTGATCCTGGCTCCCAATGGGGTGGCCTTGAAAGGTGCAAACTGACACCTAGATTGGTGAACACATTGGTCCTTACATTCAGATCAAGGCGGATACAACTATTCAACTGCAAAGTTTCACACTCTTTAAAAAACTAGTTGCTTTTCAGCCTGATCCTCCATAACCATAATCTTTTGGAGAAAAGAAAGGTTGCACTCTTTTTGTTACCTGCATGGATAACTTTTTAAACAGGGTTGGAGAAGGCAGTTACGGAAATTAATTTTTCAGCAAATCAAAATGTTATATGTGGTCTCTAATGACATTAGTTAAGTAAAAAGGGGGGTGGGGTGGTATTTAGTAATTTTTCCTTAAATAACAGTTGTGTTTCATACTCAATTACAGGTAAAAGACAAACAGATTAGGAGATCAACTCTTCATAGGCAGTCAAATGCCATCTGGCTTATGAATCACTCTAGGTATGATACTCTTCTTCCCGATGATGTCTTTAGCTCTGCTAAAAACTAAAAGTAAAAATAATGCTTAAAAGCCACTTTCCCTCAAATAACGCTTCACAAACCCCAAAGCTGCAACACCATCCTTCATTCCTCTTTGACAAAGGACAAACGCTTTTGTAATTACTACCCCAACTATTTTGGTAACAACCCTCTTTAAGACAAGTTTATGACACATCCTTCAAAAGCTAACACTATAATAAATCATAATTAAAGTATCAGCAAACACAACAATCCAGGAAACAGAGGCACTAGGCTCAACAACAGCCTCTCTGAATAGGCTCTCATAGGTCTGGCAGGTACACCAGGATGGCAATGCAAGACCAATTGGATACACCCACTGTGCCAGAGGGCATGGCTGGAGGCAAGAGGAGGAGGATGGGCATTGCCAGGAGGAAGAGACCTGCAGCAAAGCACGGGGGTTCTGAGAAATTGTCTGAAAAATGACAGCAATCCAAGGTGGGAACACAGTGGGTGCTGTGGTGAGTGAACTCAACTCTGAAGATCGCTCAGCAAGGTCTCTGTGAAGGTTTTGCAATGGATGGGAGAGTGTGAAGCATGACACATGCTGAGATAAACAGCCTCACACCCTGAGGACTTTCCCTCTACTGGTGAAGAGGACAGTGGGGGAAGCCAAGGTATGCTGAAAGCCCATCCATCATGATGAGTCAGTGGGAGGACGTGGCACTCTATGGGATGCTGATGGAAGAAGCAACCATCAGGGTCTATCCCCCTCAACTCACTTCTCACTCACGTTGGCAGGGAAATGCAAAGTAGGTATCCAACCCATTTTGGCATGGATGAAAATGCTCTGGTTAAGTGAACACCAATGTCTTGTTAGTCCCAGGACCCATCTGCAAGGCAAGAAGCTTGGCCAGACTCCCACTACACGAAAAGGGACATCTCTGTCAAACCCAGCATTTATTGATGGGGTTTGCTGAAGAGCCACAATCCAGCACTCAGACCACAGCCGTATCCCTCCAGGCAGCTGAAGAGTTTGTGAACACAAAAAGTGTATAAGAGGCTTGCTTTTCTAGGGCTTTCTGTGCTGGTTCCCAATGAAAAAGCCCAAAATTCGTAGGGCAGGGGAAATTCCCAACAGTTTCGGCTGCCAGAAGCCTAGGCAGGCACTGGTCCCACCAATGCAGCCTGGAAGCAGAGCTGGTCACCATACACCTGTCCAGCTCAGATGCGGGGGGAAGAGCTGCTGGATCCACCTGGGAGAAACTACATCAGGAGAACTCTTCAGTATCCTACTCTCTCCAGCCAACCAAATAGTTCTTTATGGTCTTCGTGTTGCACACTAATATCTAAAGGCTGTCATGGACTGCTGCTGAGATGCAGGTGATCTTAGCAAACACCTTCCACCAAAAATGAAGAGAAGAGTGAAATCAGAACAAGAGTCTGGACAGAAAGCAACCATGCAGGGCAGGCAGTCTTCTCCCTGAGCATCATCAGGAAATCACACAACTGGCCCAGTCACTGTCTGTATTATTGCCGAACGTGGCTGCAAAAGTATAAGCAAATGCATATCCACAGACTGCAAGAAAGACAGACATGCTGTTTGCCTTCTGCTGGTATCACCTATGCCTCCTCTTGGAGCTGGGCAGCTGTCAAACGCCAGCAGAGACCTTTAGAAACTTCTTAGATACAGTGTAAAGAGAAGCAGAGAGCTCCTGAATGCCTCTTTCTCAGGAATCTTATGCAGATGTGCAGTTAAAGCCTTGAGAATCCAGTGGAGGTGGGTGCGCAGCTCCCATGGCAGAATCTGGGACTGGATACCCCCTCATTCCTGGGGAAACCCTGCTGTGTCAGGGCAGGGGTGCCTGCTGTGACAGCCCTCTCAAACGCAGCTGGCAAGCAGATGGCTCTGGAGCAAACACGCAGAGCCTGGACAGCCAAGTGCCCCTCCGGATAAGGCAAAGGAGGTTTTGTACACACCATAGGGCTCTCAGAGCTCAGACAGCCCTGTACACACACCTGGTGCTGAAACATATCCTGCACCATGCAGAAAGCGAAGCATCACATCACTTTTCCACGTCTGCAGCTGGATTTTGCTGCCTTTCCCCCACAAAGCATTCAGCTGTGCCAGCTGAGGTTTGTCAGCTGTGTGTTACTCCCCAAGAAAACCTTCCAGCCATTGCAAAGCATTCGATATACTGGTTTACACTGGATTCTAGTTTTTCCCCTCATTTTCATGCCATGCCTCCCCCCTCAGTCAGATTGCAAGATAAGTCACTCACTGCAGACCCAGGCAATCTTTTGTTCCAGAGAAACCTAGCTCTAACTCGCCATTCATTACTGTAAATCATTAACATCAAGAATGCTGAATCATGAACCCCAAGTTTGGAGCAATCATACTGTGTTCAAAAACAATCCAGTATCTTTCAAGACCTCCTCTGTATCACCTATAGGGTTTATTGCCTCCCTAGATGTTATCACATTATTTCAAAATCTCCCACAAGACGGTTTCAGCCTTGAATGTTTCAGAAAAATTAAGCTGCATTTAACAGAAACCCACAGTGCACTTTCCTTAAGTACACTTACATGAAAAATTACTTGGCAGAATGGTGAATAAAAGGAACTACTAAGACAGCATTAAAGAAAGCTAAAACCAAGATGAATATTTTTCTTTAGCTCTGAGAAAAAAAAAACCTTGGCTTAGCAGACAGCTGTCATTCAATTCAGAAATTACAGAACAAGTCTTTGATTAGTGCTCTTAGAGACACTGTCAGGACAGAGGGAAACACACAGAGGCACGGGCAGACAGGAAAGCCTGGCAAGAAAAGTGACACAGAGAGGATAAACTCCCTTAATTCTGGAAGAAGTGAGGACTCCACCACTCAGATGCCCCCAACCCCATGTAAAAATCACTGCTTTGCCTTCACCTGGTACCTCTCAGGACAGCAAAATCATAGCACCGTAGAATCATAAGGTTGGAAAAGACCTCTAAGAACATCCAGTCCAACCATCAGTCCAACACCACTGTGCCTATTAAACCATGTCCCAAAGTGCCATGTCTACACATTGTTTTGAACACCTCCATGCATGGAGACTCCACCACTTCCCTGCGCAGGCTGTGCCAATGCTTCATTACTCTTTCACTAAAGCAATTTTTCCTAATATCCAATCTAAACCTCCCCTGGTGCAACTTGAGGCCCTTTCCTCTCATCCTATCACTTGCTACTTTGGACAAGAGACCAGAACCCACCTCACTACAATCCTCTTTCAGGTAATTGTAGAGAGTGATGAGGTCTCCCTGCAGCCTATTCTCAATGCCAGCATGGCAGTTGAGGCCACTTGCCCTTGCTGGCAGCATCCCAGGTGAGCAGTTGGGACACCTCAATCTGGCCCTGCATGGGCAATATCATCCCCTGGTTGATGGCACTTCAAAGCACCTTCTGCCTCAATCACTTCTGCATGCGCTGAAGCCCTGTTTAAATCCTAGACGTTTAAGTGCTCTCCTAGGCCAGGTCTTTAGTGAGATACAAGGAGACAGTGCTAGTTCTTCCTGCTTTTCCCCAAACCACTACACTTACTGGCCATGCCACCAGCCCAGAATAGTCTTCGACAGTCAGATCCTTAGTCCAGTTACACAATTATTTATAATGGTGGGTGTTTTCTGTAGACTCATCAGTTTGATCAGAAGCACAAACTAGGCAAGAATAACTTAAAAAGACCAGAAACACATATCATTGTCAATACCTTTTTAACTCATGTCTTTCACTTTTTAACTCATGTCTTTCACTTAACTGACTCCCAGAACAGATTTATGAGTAAACTGGCAGCTAGAAAACACTGAATGCTACTGTCGGCTCCACACAGCATTTTCCAGCAGGATAAATGTGAAAATTAAGAGTCAATCGCATGGGAACACTCTGCTACAAAAATCGTTTGGAGACACAGCTGGGTACCAGCCATCTGGGTACCTGTTTTAGGGATGCTGGCACAGATGCTGACAGGAGGAAAAAGGGACTACATAAACTTCTCGCTTTTTCTTCTTATTGAAACGTTTCCTTCTGTCAGAAGGTTTAAATCAAAAGCTTTGCGCAAAACTATACAGAGCACCTACAGGGAGCAGGATGAATTCATGGAATTGTTTTCAAGAGAGCTATTTAAAGTGCTCCCGTTATTGCAATTTGTGTGACTGCTGACTGACGCAGCTCCCAGAGCACAGCACAGCCCACGCAGTGCCAGCAGCTCCCTGTGCCCCCAGCACAGCTGCCCACAGCCCAGCACGGCTCCTGCTTGTATAAGGTTTGAGTACTTCCAGATCCAGTCCAAGTTGATCAGAAAGCCTTGAAGTTTGTACTTCAAGCAAGCAGGACTCGACCGAGTTCTTTGCACATCTGCACCATGGTCAAAATAGGACGTACTCAGCCCCAACGGGAATGTTTTAGAGACTGTTTGCCAGTGTTTGTGGCTGCAGTAGAATTGTAGAATCGCTTGGTTGGAAGAGAACTTTGAAATCATTGAGTCCAACCGTACCTGTTCACTACTAAACCAGATCCCTGAGCACCTCATCTACCAATCTTTTAAACTCCTGCAGGGACGATGACTCTACCCCTCCCTGGGCAGCCTCTGCCAGTGCCTGACAACCCTTTTGGTGAACAGGATGCACGTTGCTTGGAAGTGCTAACAGATCACTTTGGAGGAGTGGATGCAGCAGTCACAGAATGTCCTAAGTTGGACATTGAGTCCAACTCCTGTCCCTGCATAGGTCAATCCCAACTTTCACACCATTTGTCTGAGCGTGATGGCCAAATACTTCTGGAATAATACCTATGTATACACCTACATAAGTGTACATGTAAATTCAAATTTCCTCTTGACTCCCAGCACGGCTGAATTAGGGATAACCTTGTGTCTAGACCTCAAAAGGATCTCCATAAAAACACCTTTACCACCTTAGGGACAGCATGAAGCTTGTCCAACCCCTTTTCTCCAAAGAAATGTACTCCTCTCATGGGCAACCCCTGTTCCTTTCCCTGTGTCCCCTGAGACTCAGTAGCAGCCAAAGTCATGCCTGGCTGAAGGTGGGGGGGACAACCAGCCTGGCATGAGTTTGCCAGGTAGAGGAAGGGAGCAATGCCCCATAGGCAGTATCCTGGAGCCACAGCCTCATGAATGGACATCTGAGAGACCAGTCACTGCAGGGACCACCTGAGCTATTCCCTCACAAGATGAGACTCTCCCATAACTCGGCCCCTGCCCAGCTGGGAGCTGCCCCCGCCACCGCCACTGAACCCGGCTGCTTTTGGATTGGGTTTGGTTTTTTTAAAATTTAATTCAACTAAGACCCTGAATACTGATTAGATCCAAGCCCCAGCCTAACCTCTCCAAAGTTATGTAATCCCTGAAATCCAAAAAGCCTTGAAAAGCTTAAATGTGACAGTGTTGGTGATGTCATGCTGCTGAAAGGTTGCCATGGAAACCACTCCTACCATTGCCACATGCCTGTGGCTCTCAGCACCAGAGCCCAGCATCCTCTGCTGAGTGCACAGTACCGCCTAACTCTGAAATTTGGGAGACAATGGCTAAGGACATCTGGGTGCCCTTTAGCTCCCTGCACTCATCCTCTTGCCCTACAGATGCAACAGCTGAGCTGCCAATGCAGCTCATTTGCCTCTGTAGAAAAAAAAAATCAGCAGCATCTAAGAGACTTCCCCCATTGAACAGAAATCCCACAGCCAGCCAGCCTCAAAGCCAACTGGGTGTTAACCTCCAACAGCTTTTACACAGCTTGGTATGGCTCTTATGAGATACGTGGTCCAGGTTCCCTTCAGCCAAGGTGCATTCTCATCCCCACCTCTCAACCCCAGCAGCAGCGGGAACCACGTGCCAGCCTGTCCTATGGGACCACCCAGCAGCCTTCGCCCTGTGCCACCCCCCAGATCTGGAGGATCATACCTGGCTTCATAATAAGGAAGTTAAAAAAAACCCCAAAATCACAGCACCAGCCAAACAAGCAAAAAGCACTCCCGAGTCCTCATGGTTGCAGAAAAGAGCTTGAAAACATTTCCCAAACTCCAGAGCAAATTAAAAGAACAAATCTACTGACTTTAAAAATCTCCTTCCCCCTGCCTCCTAACAAACTTCATAATTCCAGTTTAATGGCAGCTGTAAGGCTTTATGTTTTTTTTTCTAAGGGGTAAACTTAATTTACTGACGTCTCTCCACTCAAGCTCACCCTCGTGTCGCTGATGAACTAAAATGAATGCAACAAATTAAACTTTGGGTTAATTTAAAATCCAAGCAAAGGAAATGCCCTTGTGGTTTTATTTCCTTCAAAGAAATTGAGGAATTCCTTCTGTTAAAGGGTTCTGCATTTTTAATCATCCTTTCCGTCCATGGCATTTATGACACACCCTTACGTAAGGGTTATAAACTGATTTTGTTTGCTCAGAGATGTGAAGTGATTTTGTCTGGGTTTGGTATCCATATGTAAAAGTAAGAAAACACTTGGAGTTCTTAGCTCAGCCCTAATTTCAAAGACCACTCCATTTAATAATTTAATTATGACTTCACTGCAGATCATACAAATTACGTCCACTGAAGTGCAAATGGTTGAAACTTCTACTTTGCTCTCCTTGAAATGCAAGCAGATGGGCCAGACCTTTCTGCTGGATTTAGCCTGTGCTCCTCACCCTTGTTTTCAGAGGCAAAATTCCAGCACTCTGGGACAAATCCTTGCTGCAGCCCTGGTGAACAGATTAGGACTCAGGATATCTGAACCTTGTTTTCACAGCACCCAGGTGAAGTGACACCTACTGTCACCCTAACATACGAATTACCTTGCAATGAACCTCACATGGTTGTTTGACCACTAACTGTGAATGCTCCCCCTCTAGGGGATAGAAGGGCTCCCACAAGTCCAGCACAGAAAAAAACAGACAGAAGTGGGGGTGACAAGGGACCCCTTTGTGAGGGACCAGGGGACGACGTTGCACATGTAAGGCCAGCTCAAGGTGTTCCAACTCAGGCATGCTGCCAGCCAGAGCCAGAGTGAGTGGCCTCAGCTGCCATGCTAACACTGAGGTGCTGGAGCACATGCAAAGAAGGGCAACTAAGCTGGTGAAAGGTCTAGAGAACAAGTCCTGTGAGGAGAGGCTAAGAGAACTGAGGCTGGTTAGTCTGGAGAAGAGGAGGTTGAAAGGAGACCTCATCATCCTCTACAACCTCAGCTGTGTCCTCTCCTGCAACAGCCTTGGCTCAGCCATGAGAGCAACATCCTGTAACAGTAAAACAGCACTGGTAGCAGATACTGTCCCACGGCAACTTGATGAACGATTAATCACTCTTTGCAGGGAGATGTGCAGATCTGGTCTGTTCCGCATCATGTTCGCCTTCCAGAACAGTTTCCACTGGGATGCTGGAGAGCCCAAAATGGATTTTTTTGTAGAGCGCATCACACACACTTTGGCAAAACTATGAGAATAGTCTAATATAGGCTTGAGGGAAACATCCTACTAAACAAGACTGCTGTTTTCTTGTCTCCCATGAAATCCTGCCAAAAAGCCTATAGCACAATGCAACAAAACCAAATCAGTATGGTAACATTTACTCAAATTAAATGATGAGTCCATATTTTTGAGCTTTGGATTCCCTTTTTTGGCATTCACAATTTTAAAATTATACACATGTTCCAGCTTAGTTACCCCAAAACATTATCAAAACATTACTATTTCAGGACATGCTGTGCCTTGAGTAACACTTTCTGTAGGCACAATCACAAGCCCTTCTGGATTCTGGGCTTGTCACTTTTGACCGTGTTATTCCTGCCAATCAGACATAATTCACTTGAGTACTCCTCAAAGAACTGAAAATCACTCTCAGTTTTCCACTGAGGCAAAAAGTCCAAGGTGCTTTTGCTATTTTTTCTTTCCCCATGTTCTCTGCTAGACCAAGCGCAGCTCTGTAGGTATTTCTATCATTATTCAGTATGAGAATCATAGAATGGTTTGGAGTGGAAGGGACCTTGAAGATCATCCAGTTCCAACCTCCCTACCATGGGGACACCTTCCACTGAATCAGGTTGCTCAAAGCGCCATCCAGCCTGGCCTTGAACACCTCCAGGGATGGGGCAGCCATAACTTCTCGGGGCAGCCTGTGCCAGGGCCTCACCACCCTCACAGGAAAACATTTCTTCCTAAGATTTCAGCTAAATCTCTTTCCAATTAAACCCATCCCCCCCTCGTCCTATCCCTGCACTCTCTGAAATTCCAGGCAAAACTTCCAGGAACTTTAGATTTAGAGTTTTACAGGTTTGCTGCACTGGTGTATATCTCTCAGTAACACAAAATGCAAGTCGCTGAGTCTGTTTATATTAGTGTAAGGTGAGCTCCTATCACCAGCCACGTATGACTTCTCACTGAGGCTCTGTGCATGGGCTGAGCCCCTATTCCTCACAAGCTCAGTGAGGCTCCCTGCCCCAGACCCTCACCATCCAGCTGCCTGCTCCACCAGCTGACAACAGCTGCTTCCCGGAGTGACGACAGACCCACTCCCAGGGAAAAGTCACTTCTTGGTGACCATTGTTTCAAAGCTGACTTTCTGAACCATAAGGATTTATTTTCCCCAGCATTGTTTACTTTTTTCTAACACTCCAGCCCACTCACACCATTTGTTCCTAAGATAGCCCAGCTCTCATAAGCCATCATTTGGTGGTAATTTTTTTTGCAATCAGCAAGCAATATAATTAACTTCTCCAAGTCTGGGGCCTCTTTCTATAGCAGCATTATTCCTACAGCACGCCTCATACAAACATGACATGTTGCTTACCAAGAGCTCTAATCAAAATTCTTTCATTGCTAGCAAACAAAGGGGAATGGCATAAAGCACTGTGTCCTCCAAACAGTGCTTTATTAAAAGTATCAGCTCAGAAAATATCATTCAATTTTAAGCAAAGAAGACATACCCTTGCTTGGTTTATTTCAAACACAGTCAACCCAGTTACAAAACAGTCAATATTTCCCTTCTTTCTTTGGGCTCCACGAAACCAGCTCCTCCAGCAACAGAGGAATTACTGAACCAGTGTTACTTCTGACAATCCAGGAAAGAGATAGGACTTCTGATGTCTCTGTGCACCAGCCCTTGGAGTCCACTAAGGAGCATGAGGCCATGCAGGCAGAGGGGTGGCCCAGACATAGGCAGGAGAAGGTGAATTCTGATCTCAGCCACAGCTTTTCTGCTCCGTCCATATCCCTTCCCAGAAAAACACCTTCCCAAGCTAAAAATCACCTACAATTGGGGTGCAATGCAGCCGAGGATCAGTGGTCCTGCCCAGCACATGAGAACTGGGAGAACAGTCACTCCAACTTCAGCAACAGCTCTCCTCCTACCACCACAGAGCTGTAAGCAGAGAAAATAGCCAGAGTAACACATGTCCCACACAAAGCCTGATCTCCCGGAGGTGTTTCAGTATGTCACTGAAGCAGGTTGTCTTCTTCAGGTGTCAGTTGTTGCATGAAGAAAACTACTTGCTTTAAATATATTCTCAATAGCAACTGAAGAAGTGATTTTAAGGCTATTTTTATTGTCTTATTCCTCACAATTTAATTTTTGTGCCACTTCTAATATTGTTAATGTTCTTCTGGATCTCTAGCTAAACTATCCACATATACTTTCCACTGATTCCCACTTATCCTTTCTCTAAATATTCATGCTGGCAAATAAATATTTTGCCTTCCCATGCTAATGCATAATGTATAAATCAGCCCCAAACACAAAGAAATCTAAAACCAGTTCTCATAAAAAGGATTTAGGTTTTTTTTCCATAAACAACAGCTGGCAAAGTATCTCACAGAAGAAAAAAATAAAAATCCTGCTTTGCTGATACATTTAATTGCTTCAGGATTTAATGCTTCTACAAAGTAGTTAGCTGCAGCCAATGTTGGAAGCAAAGTATTTCTATCCAAAAACTATGATGGAGCTAACTTCATCTCCTGCTTTCGAAAGTTGCCGTCTACCCAGCAACTATGCTCCAACAGCCCCTAAAGAAGAGCTTAAACAACACAAAGAGTTTAAACAACCCAGCTTTCTCTGCAGCCATCCTCCGTCTGCAGCCGATGAACTGCTTTGAAAGCCCAAGCCTTTCTCCCCTGCCTCCCAAGCAGACACTCCAGCCACTGGAGCCAGGAAGAAGCCGTGTCACACCCACACATAGACACCTTCACATCAAAACACGCAAACACAGAGATGCAGACTCTGCAGACAGAGCTCTGGCAAAGTGTCCTCTTCGAGCCCCTTTTCTTGGCACCAAGCTGAGGACAGAACAACACACCAAGTGTGGAAGTCCATAATCTCATAGCATAGAATCACAGAATCATTGAAGTTGGAGAAGACCTGTAAGATCATCCAGTCCAACTGTCAGCCCAACCCCACCGTGTCTACTAAACCATGTCCCAAAGTGCCACATCTACACTTTTTTTTAACCCCTCCAGGGGTAGAGACTCCAGCACTTTTTTGGGCAGCCTCTTCCAATGTTTCACCACTCTTTCAGTAAAGAATTTTTTCCTAATATCCAATCTAATCTTCCCCTGGCGCAACTTGAGGCCTTTTCCTCTCAACCTACCACTTGTCACTTGTGAAAAGAAACCAACACCCATCTCACTACAACCTCCTTTCACACAGTTACAGAGGGTGATAAGGTCAGAGACATAGTTGTAGGTAGTTAAAAGGTAGTTGTAGAGTGCAATAAGCACAGCTGGTGAGCTGGCACGAAGCTGCAGGCACAACTCAGTCACAGCAGGTGCCCAAGTTCACGGCCACCGCGGTGCAAGGAGCACCTGATCTCATTTTATTAGTGCTGTTATTATGAAGTCCTGACTTGTGTGTAGGCGCCTGCTATGGACAGAGCCCATGCCAGACCCCTCCATGCTGCTACATGCTGCAGCACCGCTTAGCCTAGTACATCTTCTGCTGGAGCAACCCCACCTGCAAAGTGGGCAGAGCTGGGGGACCTCGGGCTGCTGTCCAAGCAGTGCATCATTGGCTGTGTAGCAATATCCTCTGTTGCTTCACTGAAATTCCCAAATACTGGAAAAGTAAACTTAGAATAAAAGCCAAATGACAGTTTTCAGTGATCCAAAGGTTAAAAAACCCAATCAAATTCTACAAAGCTGGAACGTCTAGGAATTTCAAATATTTTTATGCAAAAATAAAAAAGCAGGCAAATATATTTTGTTTAAAATCCAAGTACATTTGAAAACAAAATAGTATTACAAAAGAGCAAAAAATGTTCTAAAAAAAGACAAGGAAAAAGATAAAGGCAACATAAGGAAATATTTTTACTTTTCTGTACCTATTTTCACCCCTACAGAAACAGTTTACAGATATTTACTCAACTGTTTGTTTGCCCGTGTCAACATTCTGATTTAGACAACTGGGGCTGTCATATTGTCCCTGTCGTTAAGCATTTCAAGAAATAAAGATGAATTTGCCTTGACAACCACATCTGATTTTCCATAAGTCAATCAGTACGCAGGAAGCAGGATCTACCTTCCAGTTAGTTCCTCTTTACCGTGACTCTCTTTCAATCTCATTTTTACAGACCTAAGCAACCCAGCAAACTGCTGCGCAGTAAAGCTTTTCAGATGGGCAACCCAAACACTTCCTGAGCTTCCCATAGCCTATCATTTCTAAGAGGGATGTATATGCTACACTACTGTATGCTATATAACCTCCCTCTTCTACAAATTATTGCACCTATGTAGTAATCAATGCAGACTAACAAATTTGAAGAGGAATACAGCCCATTACCTTCGAAGCAATAAACACAACCCTCTTATTATTGGAGGAAACTGAGGGGAGACCTTATTGCCCTCTACAACTACCTGAAATTAGGCTGTAGTGAGGTGGGCGCTGGTCTCTTCTCCAAGTAACAAGTGATAGGATAAGTGGAAATGACCTCAAGTTGTGCCAGAGGAGGCTGAAATTGGATATTAGGAAAAATTTCTTCACTGAAAGAGCGGTGAAGCATTGGCACAGGCTGCACAGAGCAGTGGTAGAGTCTCCTTCTCTGGAGGCGTTCAAAAAACACGTAGACAGGGCATTTTGGGACACTATCCAGTAGGCACGGTGGTGTTAGACTGGACGATTTTAGAGATCTTTTCTAACCTTAGTGTTTCTATGATTATTTATTTCAGTTTTCCATACATCTATCTAATCACTCACAGCAACATCATTTGAACAGTTCACCTATTTCTCCAAGTGCTACAGAAAAACTACAAAGGATGCGCTTCCTCCACCAGTTTTACTAGAGTAGAAAGTTGAGACAGTAAACTAACTCTGATCTGTTGGCAAGTATCTCTCCGAAATTAGGCAACAAAACCTGCTTCAACCCCTTCACCCCACTGTTGGACTGGCTTTCAGCAGGGATTTGCATCCTATTTGCACTGAGTTCATAGGCGGGGTACCAGAGGGGATTGCAGCACAGCCCCGTCCCTCACAAAATGGATGCCCGGGCTTCACCTGGTAGTCCTGAGTCAGTGGCTGGACCGGTGCTTTAGGAGTTAGTGGCTGAGTAACCAGAGGTTTGTAATCTGCTGGCTGGGGAAGGCTCTGTGGGACCACAGTCTGCTTTAACAGGGCTGGGAAAATGAGCAAAATCAAAGCCAGGCGTTTTCTAGTTGAATTTGCTGCAGGCATGTCTGCACCTCCACTGGGAATATGTCAAGGATCTGCAAAATCAAAATAGGATGGGAAACACTGAATGACAGCACACTCCCTTAAAAGGCCATCTGATCCCAATTTATAGGCTCAAAGCAGCAGGGAATTTCCTACATGGAAAAATGTGCCAGGGAAATGTCAATCCCATCTTTACTGGCACTGTCACTTACTGGGCAAAGCAGTTCAGTTTGCTCTTCAGAGGAAACAACTTACGTACTCACACTGCGTGCACGCGTGCTTGGGAACATGGATTCATGCGTGCCTGTGCACCAAGGTCTCCTCCAGTAATCCCTGAACACCACCAAATTGTTTCAAAAGCTTAGCAGAGCAGATTATTAGTAAAGACATAAATGCATAGCTCAGCTAAGGACTGCTAAGTCCCCTCTCACCTTCCTGCATGGTAACCTGTTTATTAATTCTATACTGAAGATAGAAGTTAAATACCCTTGTAGGTCTTTCCCAGAAGACAGTGATTCAATCCCAATGCATGGATACATTGGAGGTAGAGCAGAAGATGTACTGGCTTTTAACAAAAGCTTCACTTGGAATTTGTTTTTAAGGAAAAGAAAAAGAGAGTGGGGAAAGACATGTGAAAAGGAGGAACTCGAGCACAAGCAGAACATAAAATTAATTCAAGCACGGAAGGCTGCACGATTTCCCCATCACCGGCTTCCCCCCAGCACATGAGCAGTGGTGGCTCAGTGGAACTTTCCATCGCCCAGTCCAAGAATTTGTCAGCTCCTGCATCCTGATTAAATCTGTAATCCCGGTTACCGATGAAGGCGATGGTGGAAAAGGGGAGGCTTAGCATTACCAACAGGAGCCTCAGGCTCAGTAGGTATTCAACAATCCCACTTTAAGACATCGTTTACAGGATGGTGTTCATTTGCAGTCCCTTGTATGCTGCTCTGCTGAGCTTTCTTTGCTGACCCTTTGCCTACCGCTCAGCTTTGTGGGGTCTGCCAAAGTGTTTGCAGACCCCAGTGCCACTAGAGGCACAGCATTCCAAGACCTTGCTTTGGCATGCTGCCCACTCAGAGAGGACTGGAGGCAAACCTTGCCCCCATCATTCCATCTGAATGGGGAAAGATGAGCGACAAAAGCCTTGACTGCACAACAGGGATTCCTGAATTGTACATGGGCAGTTTCTAGGAGGAGTTCTGAAAAAAGGAACAAGAGAGGACACCTCCTAGTCAGAGGAGTCGAGTAGTGAGTGTCCATCTGGACCCGAGTATCCAGGGTGGAAGCACACCAAGGTGTGCCAGAAATGATCCTGGCAACACAGCCATCTGGGCACGTCCACCAGGCACCCAGTGTCTTACACCCAACCTGTTCACCTGAACTACCATGGGTTACTTCATTGCCTGGCCTTGAAACCACGTTTCTATCTCTCTTCCATGCTTACCAGTCTGGGATGCCAGCAGTCACCACACTAATGGTTGCTATAGCTACAGAAAAGGTGCTGTATCCTTGTGGGTCCTTCCCTGCAGCAATTAACTCTCCTAGAGGACATCCTCTAGAGAGTCCTCCTGCTCGCTGTGAGACCATCTCTGTTATCTGATGCCCCCACAGAGCAAATCTGTGGGGTTTTTTCCTTCCCTTTTTCCCCTGTCAGAGAGATGTCCTCAAACAGGCACAGCTCAGCAGCAAAGCTCTGGCCGTACAGGGCTGCAAGTGTCAAAGGCTCACACAGGGCTCCAAGAGCACTCATTCTCAGAGAAAATACAGCATGAAGAGCTATTTCATATGGAGAAACCAGCCACTGACTCCTTACACTGGGAGATGCAAGAGCATATCAGGACATTACTAAGTCCATAAACCCACATCCTAAATTATTTCACACTTTGCTTGCATTTTTTCCCTGTGAACATGGCACTGGACACAGAGTCAGAAGACGTCAGATGAACTTCCAGCTTGACCAACCTCTTCTTCCCATGACAAGGCCCTGCTTCAGATGTTCTGACCCAGTTGTGTCACATGGATAAGGCCACATCTTACCATGAGCACAGGGATGTGTCCCCTAAGGCACTCGGCTCGCAGCCAGGTTTTGCAGAGCGATAGGTTTGGCTTCCACTGGCAGCTGTTCCAACAAACCCCAAACCAGGATCCTTCTGATGGACCCACCCATGCAACCAGGCAGCAAAGCACAGGGCTCCCAGGGACCAGAGGGGAAGGCTCACTCCTCAACCACCCTGCTATATGCCAGCCCAAAGGAAGCCATGAACCGTGACTCTGCCGATCCGCATTTGAGTTGTGATGATGAAAAATTAATTGCTGCTTTGTTTTCTAGTGGAATTCTATAGTAGTAATTATCCCTGGTTTCACAGAAAACAATTATCACCTCCTCCTTTCCTTTTCTTTTCCCATCAATTAAGAGATGGGAAGACAGCATCTCTCACTCACAGCTAATAACAGCCCTTCAGGAGATGAAGCTGGTGTGGTGGGCCATTATCAGAATGTTTTGGCAGGTAGTATCAGCTCTTGCCAAGCCGCAGAAGGACAGAGCATCACAATGCTCAGGTCAGCTGGAAGTCACAGTCATAAGCACAGAAGCCAACACTCCAGTCAGTTTCTTCCAAGACTACTAATGAGTGCTAATTAGAAGCAGTCATTTGGCCCGTTAGCACCTGTCTGTCCACCACCAGAAGCCTGGGTTAATGCTACTTCTGTATTCATTGGGCTTCAGACTCAGGATTGTCTTTGATTACAAATATATTGGGCAATGACTGCTCACATTTTTTATCCCATCTCTCTTTTTATCTATGCCTATGTACACATGTAAAATCAAGAAAAGGTATGTTCTGACACATTTCTCCCCTTCAGCAGAGATGCACAAGCATGGCTGTGCAAGTAAGTTCTGAAGCTCCTGGCAGACTCCTAGCCTTGTGTCTTCAGGTGGAGAATGCCTTCTGCTCCAGAGACTGCTGGTGGGGACAGAAAGCTGCAGCACTCACTGGCTGCTAACTTTGGCCACCAGCAGTGACAAACAAGAGCAGTGTGGAGTCTGCACAGAGCAGAAACAAAAAAAATCTTAAAGCTTGCCATTAACTTTGGAAAAGCAAACATGAAGCAGAGAGAGGCTTTCCATGCTACAATCTGCAGCCAATATCACAACAAAGCAGGTGACAACGTGATGCACAGACGTTTACCTCATTTGAAAGGTCTAAGCAGCTGGCAGCCCTTTTTATTATTATTTTTCATAGAAACATAGAATTTTTTCAGTTGGAAAGGACCTTAAAGATCATCCAGTTCCATTCCCCTGTCATGGGCAAGTACACCTTCCTCTGGATCAGGTTGCTCAAAGCCTCATCCAATCTGGTCCTGACTCATTTCTCTATTTCCTAGCAGGGACAGCAAGGAAATACTGAAGAACTTGCACATATGGGTAACCAATATCTAATCTGGAAAAGTCTTAATGCAGTCCACGAAAAAAATCCATTTTAATTAAATACTTTTATTTTACCCACTGCTGTGCACTAAATGAAACTGCTTCAGCACTAATATATAAAACCATTATTCTGGGCATGCATAAGTGAGTTTATGCACGTGCCTGTGTATAAAAACTATACAATTAAGCACTGCTTAAAATGCAAGTGACAGATGATAAAGACTCCATCCTGACTGTATTAAATCTTCACTTGGGATGTTGTATTAGATCCTTGGTCATTTAAAACTAGTGTAAACTCAATGAAGTCAATGGAGCTAGTAATAATTTACATCAGTGGAAAATCTGGACCTTTGATTTTTAAATACTTACTACTGGCAAGAATCGAAAAACAAGCAACAAAAATCCAGTTTGTAACATGGGGACAGATGTTATTTTTCTTCTTTTACAGAAATAGCTCAAAAATAACAAATTTAAACCAGAAAACGCTAATAAAGACTTGTCCTGGGACGGATCTTGGAGTTACATCAGCTTTCAACCCTGAAGGCATTGAAATTTAAATTAAGGCTTGAGGCCCTGCTTTACGCATTCATGTTCAATCTGCAAAATACCATGGACACATCGAAATTTAAAGCATGTGCTTATAACCGCTTGCCCTGATTTTCTTCATTATAAAGCTTACTCCCTCTACGCTTCTGGCATCACAGAGAGACTGCAAAATAGGATAAAATTTATATGTTTATGTTGTGGAAGGCTCCTGGGAGCCAAGAGAGTTGAGAGCTGTTCTTGAGTGTGGCCCAGCAGGTAGAAACTGCTAGTGGGTTCCCTTTGACAGGAACCTGGCTAAGGTGGTCCTGCCTTCTCCACACAGAGATAGCAAGAGCGGGATGGCAGCCTTTCCCTCTGCTCTGGACAGAGGACAACAGTCTCCAAGGCTGGTGGCCCCTGTGCTCAGCTCTCTTCTGCATTATGCCTGTTTAAGCGGTTCTGACGACTGGATCCGGCTGCAGTTGTTCTCCTGCCTCTGCTTCTCAGCTCAGATCCAGTTCTCTCCATCATCTCCTTTCCAACCTACTAGTGTTTCCATCCGTGGTGATCTTTTGCAAATGAGCAACCCCATCGACGTGACTCCCTGCACTACAGCAGCAGTTGTGTGTTAAATGAAAAGGCACTCAAAGATTCATCAAGGTTGGAAAAGACTTCCCAGATCATTCAGTCCAACATCAATGTGGCTACTAAACTATGACCCAAAGTGACCCATCTACAAGTTTTTTTGAACCCCCTACAGGAATGGAGACTCCCCCGCTTCCCTGGGCAGCCTCTTCCAATGCTTTACCACTCTTCCAGTAAAGACATTTTTCCTAATATCCAATCTAAACCTCCCCCGGCGCAACTTGAGGCCATTTCCTCTTGTCCTATCACTTGTTACCTGGGAGAAGTTACTTGTTGGCACTGATAAGCCTTTAATCTCATGGCTGCAATGTTTTTTTAGGCATATTTGGGAATACCACCCTGGCAGAGTGGGTGCCAGGTCCCACGGCTGCGCCAGCATCAGCTCCCCAGGCTCGTGGGAGAAAGCTCACGGCCCCTCTCTGGGCAAGTATGTACTGCTACACTGGCAGAGCTGGACTTTGCTGTCTCAAGACGCCTTTCCTTGGCCCTAAAAGCCACACTTGTAAAAGACAAAGGATCCAACTCGACTGGAGCCACCCGTTCCTGCTGAGACTCTATATCCTTTCAGCATGTAATGCAGGCAATGAGTGCATTTTGTGCTCATGTGGGGCTCACACCTCTTTCCATCAGCACTCCCCTGTCATTCAGTAGAGGTGAAATATTAGTAGGCACTCGAAGCTTGGACTAGCTCTAGGCCAGGTCAGAAAGCTGCAAGTCTCCATCTGCTAGAAGGCCACTTGGAGTTAAGGTGCAATCCAGCTTCTGAGAGAGATGGAAAGCGGCCCGTCCATGCACAGGAGTGATACAGGCACACTGTGTGCACAGGGAAGAGCCACAGCAGAGGTAAACTCAGAGGATGGGAAATACATCAATACCAAATTTTAGTCTGTTATCATAGACAACCGAGGTTTTCCTTTCCCAATTTTAAAATACAAATAAAAGGCAATGCCTCCCACCTCCAGCACCCTTCCCAAAGCTGATGGAGTAATTCTCCAAGATATGCAGAACCCTGACAAAACCTGAGACTCCTTCAAAGCACTTCATATTTCAGCACATGCCCTCTGAAGTTGCCCTTTAAAATAGAATAAACTCACACAAAATCTCCTGAGCTAGAGAACTTGCTACAGCTAGGACTGAATTTCCAATTCCATCCCAAGCCTCCCTTTTCAAGGCCTTATAACAAAACACACTTAAAAAATCATGGAATAGTTTAAGTTGGAAGGGACCTTAAAACCCATCCAGTTCCAACCCCTCTGACTTGGAGCTGGACACCTTCCACTGGATCAGGTTGCTCAAAGCCTTATCTATCTGGTCCAAACTTCTCCAACTTCTCTGAAGTCGAGGGGTTTCCCACAGCTTTGCTTCATCTTGCTCACTCTCAATTTCCTTCCTCCTCTGGAGTCTGAGCAAAATACCTGTACTCATTATTTGGGTTACAAAAGATACTGTCCTCCATATGCTTTCATCAGAAACTTCATACTCTCTGAAAAAAAAACAAGTCACTGAAACAAGAAATGTCACAACAGGTTCTCCTGTAAGTCTTGCTGGAAGCTGGAATATCAAACCCCATATAATCTCACCCAGAATTTGAGGGGTTTAAGCCTTTGATGTACCAATATCACCTGCAAAGCCAGACTTGAAGATACATAAACACGAGCAATGTTTTTAATGAAAAGAGGAAACATACAGCTTGTCCCAGGGATAGTTGATTTTACAAGGCTTGGCTTAACAGGCACCAAGACAAATTACTTCATTTCCAAATTCCTTGGCATCACAAGTCCAAAATTTTTAACACCTAAAAGTTTACAGCAGCATAGATATTCCTTTCTTTTTTAAAACTCCCCACCAATCTATTATTGGGTTTACTAAAGGCAATACCAGTATGGACCACACCAATGTGGACTGCAATGAAGTTATTTAACTATTAGAAAACCAACCTTATTAAGCCTCAAATCTCAAACTGGCAGTTTCCATTTCTGCCTTGAAATATGAGCTGGTTTTATGGTATTGCACAACTGTAAGTATTCATTTGTTTTGACAAGCATGAAAGTACACAGATTTCTGCAAGTCACACACCATCCCTTACCATCACGGGGCCTGTAAATTGGAGGAGCTGTGGAAGGCACGTGGGTTGAGCAGCCGACCAAGAGCCTGACCAGGAGCTCAATACATGTGAGATGCCAAAGAGCACTGAACCTCAGTCACTTGCCACTCAGTGCCAAGTTGGGCTGGTTATGCACAAACCCCCCATGCTGGCAAAGCCCAGAGGCATCACCAGGTGCCACAGCTGAAGATGCTTCTTGCTGTGTTTTTCCCTTGCTTTAGAAAGGGGAATTGATGTGGTGGCCCAAAATACTTGTTGTGGTCCTACAGAAAACCCTCCTTGCTCCAGTTTTGCACAAGCAACCTGGATCTGTCCTATCTGCACAAATGAACGCTGAAAACATTATGACATCAAGGGCTAAATCATTACTTGATGGCAGCCAGCAGAGCCTGTTGGATTTGCATCACCTAAGAATCCACCCAGAGTTTGCCAACAGGTGGACAATTTAATCTCGATACCATCAATAGACAGGAAACAAATTATGCAGAACTCCTCCTCCCCAGATCTGTGTTTGTGCTACAGCACAGCCATGGCTTGCAGACTTCTGCAGCCCTGTGAGAACCTGCATCTGTTCTGAGCAACGAAATGGTTTAAAAAGCCAGCTGTCACTCGCCCCGGGAAAAAACATCATCATAATAAAATGTTGCAGAGGAAACATGGTCACAAAGTAGGAGCTTGGTGGAAACAGGATGCTGGGCATAATGATGACACTTTACAAAAACGCAGCAATATAATTTTTAATGTTTAAGTGGACAATTTACGCTTTCCATGACAGAAGAATAATTCAGGTAAGCAGAAAAAATAAACTATTCTGGTATCTGGCCAATCTAGAACATCTACATCTGGTACACATTTACTTTTATTACAGCTGTGAGCCGTTATTTGCACTTCAGTAACACCCTGAGGCCACGTTTCTTCAAGCAGCTTGCATTTGCTAAGTAAGTGCAGGTCACCAATTTGATCAGAAAGATGGTCCAAAAAGTACTGTGAACACAACCGCCTACAATTTACAGGTTTTGAATTGATAATAACTCCTTACAGCATGCTTTTCAGTCCAACTTTGCTCTACACTGCCAGTCAGTATTAGCTGTGCTGTCTTGCCCCCAAGGCACAGAGAGGACCTGACCCACACCTACTCTAAGACCCACATCAGAGCCAGGAATCAGAAACACCTCTCTAGCATCTCTGCTTGCTGCTCCCTTCCACAGACCCCCTGTGGCAGCAGGGCTGCAAGTGATAAGGATGCTCTCATTCCACCAAGGAGCCTGTGGCGAATGAGCAGGCAAAGCGGCCATTGCTGGCATTGATGAGCATCACCAAAGAGGACCACAATGGTTCTCTCCAGCTACCAACACAAAAACCTACAACAGTTCTACTTTCCATGGTCAGCATAGAAAAATACAAGTACATTTTTTTCTAGAGAAAGGACTAAGTCTGACTCAACAATTTTTTCTTCACCTCCTCCTTAGAAATTCAAGTCTCAGGCTTCAGGAAGACTTCTCAGATTACTAGAGCGATGCTCTACAGCAGCGTGGCATCCTCAGGTGTCAGAGAAGTAACAGCCAGTTCACAATGGTATGATGTGATATTTATTCATATCTGAAGTCCTGCTTTGCTTCTTAACTCCTTTTAAATGCAAAGATTTGGAAGCAATGGTCCCTCTTCAGTATTTCAAACCTCTCTGCTACCTTTTCCACGACACACAACAACCAAAGGAGTAACCCAAGCTTGCTAAAAGGTCAAGGAAGCAAGTATCTTTCCTCTATATATAAAGAGCAAAAAAAGCCCAAAAAGCAAAGGCAAGAAAATTTCTGGGCATTTTAAAGTCATTTCAGAGGGGAAACAATAATCAAAATGGGACCCAGTTTTCCTCCTCTATTGCTGCTACATGAGTTCTTGCAACCTAATTGTAGTACTTGGCTGATGATGCAGTTAAGAAATTATTTCCCACCTCTTTGTGCTGAAAAAAGTTGATATTTGCTACCTGCATTTTTGACAGAGATGAAGTAGGCATCTTCTTTAGAACTTGAAAAAATGTGTTTCTCTCCCAAGAAGTTATGTGTGCACACGCAATCCATCAGATTGTCCAAAGAATAATTGTGTTTCATCGCAAAACTGCTCTGTTCCACCTCATAGTCCCTTTCTTCTTAAAAATACATTTATTTTCACTGTGGTCCACTCCATCAAATGAGACCGGCATCCCATAAGCACATAGCCTGAAAGCTGTGTTTTATCCAGACTGATCACTGTCTTTGAAAAGGACTGAATTTAAGACAAGGATAAAAGAGACTGGCTTTACATCAGGTAAGCACTCTGCCACATCTATTTTTTAATATGTTTGGCAAGTCTACATAAACAGCAAACCAAGTTTCAAACACTTAGCATCCTCCAGAGCAGACCACGACCAAGGATACTTGCAGACAGAGCATTTCAGTGTGCAGTTCCTCAGTCCCCAGAGTCTTGAGTCCAGGGTTGATCACTGAGTGCATTTTCAGTCTCTAACAGAGATAAGAAGATTCTGCTCCTGCATACACAGGTCACCTATGCTCCATCTCCCATCAGCAGGAAAACCAGCTTGCCAGCACAGTGCTTTCTGGTCTTTCCTCTCCCCAGCAGAAGCCCCCATAGAGTGTGTGCAGTTTTGGGCACCACAGGATAAAAAGGATCTACAGCTACTGGAAAGTGTCCAGAGGAGGCCACAAAGTTGGTGAAGGGTTTACAGGGGAAGCTGTATGAGGAGTGGCTGAAGTCATATGGTCCACTCAGCCTGCAGAAAATGAGACTGAAAGAAGACCTCATCACAGCCTACAGCTTCCTCATAGGGGGAGGAGAAGCAGACGCTGATCTCTTCTCTCTGGGGACCAACGACAGGACCTGAGAGAATGGCAGGAAGATGTGCCAAGGGAGGGTTAGGTTGGATATTAGGAAAAGGTTCTTCACAAAGAGGGTGGTGGAGCACTGGAACAGCTCCCCAGGGAAGCAGTCACAGTACCAAGCCTGGACTCCATGATCCTTGTGGGTCCCTGTCAAGTCAGGAAGTTCTATGATTCTATGCCTTCTTCCTCCAGGTCTACATAGGTATGCTGGAAACCCTCCTCTGTGGTTGCACAGCCCTCCCCTCCCAGTAGGGATCCATCACAATGTCTGCACTAGCCATGGTCTAGTCACGGGCCTGAAAGGATCTTTAGTAAAAGCACATAGGGGGCAAAGGTTTCTCACCGTGATTGGTAGCATCAGGGTTAGTATTTCACATCCAGACAATATTTAGCACCAGTCAAAGGCTGCCGGATTAGCGATCCCTAAAGAACAAGCTTAATTAAATGGTGACTAGCAGTTTGCAGACAGGTCATTTCATTGCAGTCCAAAAAGACTAGAAAGTGGAAAGAGGTCAGAAGCTGTAGCCCTACCTATGCCTATCTTACATGGTCCATAGATTTTGCTGAGTATCTCGCTACCCTAAATCCTTGCACAGTACTTTAAGAAATAAAAAACTAGAGCGGCCTATTGTTAGCAAATCATAGAATCATAGAATGGTTTGGGATTGGAAGAGACCTTACAGATCATCCAGTTCCAACCCTGCTGTTGTGGACACCTTCCACTGGATCAGGTTGCTCAAAGCCCCATCAAGCCTGGCCTCGAACACCTCCAGAGATGCAGAAGCCACAGCTTCCCTGGGCAACCTGTGCCAGCGTCTCACCACCCTCTTTCTTCCTAAGATCTCACCTCAATCTCTTCACTTTCAGCTTAAAACCATTCCCCCCCATCCTATTCTTCACTCACTGATGAAGAGCCCATCCCCAGGTTCCCCCAGGCTCTCTACAACTATTATTGCAAAATCCCCTGACCAGCAATTCCATGTCCAGCTTTCCCTACTTCAGGTGTTGTCAGTAAAGCTCACTGGCAGACTAAAGCAGCACTCTGACTTGATAAATGGGACGCTGGGAAGAGCTACCATGCAAATTGGATTGTGCTTCCTACTGGCTCTCAAACGATGATCTCCCGTGTCTTTGATAGCAGCAGGTGTACAGGTTAAGATCTGTTCCTTGTTCCCTACAGGTCTACTCCTTTTTTTTAATCTTGCTATCATTTCTCAAGACTGTTAACATGCTTCTTAGGTAGCAACAGTCAATTATCCTTTGGCATTCTTCACTCAATACCCAGCATGACACACAAATCTTCCATAAACACTCTGCAAGGCCCTTATTGCATAGTTAGCACACGACAATACAGTAATTTCCACCAGAAACAACAATTACAATGGGAACACGCTAGTCACAAGTATCACCAATTAAGCAAATGAGTCCCAGTAGCTGAGATTTCGCAGACTACTGGTGCACATCTCAGCCACATTGGCAATGCAGAAGGTTGGAGGCTGAGTACTCATAAGCCAGAAGCCAATGGGTCTAATGAGATTATTTTCTATTAGAACAAGTAGTAGTTTAATTACAACTGTTCGATCCACATGTGATGATGCACTCTGCAAAAGTAAACAGCAGCTTTCTGACAAGGGCACTGTGGGCTCACAGGTGGTCACTGTCTTCTGCCCACAAACAGTTTTAACATCTTTGTTGCATACATGGACAGTGGGATTGAGTACTCTGCCAATGACACCAAACTGCCTGGTGTGGGAAACACGAAGGACCAAAGGAATCTGGTCCAGAGGGACCTTGACAAGCTTGAGAGGTGGGCCTGTGTGAACCTCATGAAGTTCAACAAGGTCAAGTGTAAGGTCCTGCCCTTGGGTCAGGGCAATCCCAAGCACAAATACAGGCTGGCAGAGAATTGACAGCAGCCCTTAAAAAAAGGACTTGGGGATGCCAGTGGAAGAGAACCTCAATCTGAACCACCAATGCAAATGTGCAGGCCATAAAGCCAACCACATCCTGAGCTGTATCCAAAGAAATGTGACCAGTAGGTCAAGAATTTCACAAGAAATGTGATTCTGCCTCTGTGCTCTAGTGAGACCTCACCTGGAGCCCGGCATTCAGTTTTGATGTCCTCAGCACAGGAAGTACTCTGTTAGAGTGAATCCAGGGGAGGCCACAAAGATGATCTGAGGGCTGGAGCACGTCCCATACAAAGACCACCTGAGAGAGCTGGGGTTGTTCAGCCTGGGGAAGAGAAGGCTCTGGGGAGACCTTAGAGCAGCCATCCAGTAATGAAAGGGGCTACAGGAAAGTTGGGGAGGGGCTCTTGATCACGGAACACAGGGAAAACACAAACACATGAGAATACTGGCAAAATATCAACCAAAAGAATGGTACTGGCCTCCAGGGTGTGCACAGAGGGCCTTATTTCCCAGGGAACTACATTATTTCAGAGAACAGTTTAATTAACCAGCAACAAGCAATTGTTTGATGATCTTCCCCCTTGGTGTGTGGCCCAGATACAGTCCTGCCCCAAGTACACAACAGGTCCTACCTCAAAGCAGCTGGTGCTAAGGAATCTGCTCACCTATATGCCAACGTAACTTAGCGACACTTGGGTTGTTGCTCCCTTAGATGACTGAAAAGTCGTGAAGGAAGTACTCGTGACGACCTCTTATTTCCAAGAGATCCTGCAATTGAACAGTCCCACAGACCAAGACTCTGCAAAACACAGCCCAGAAAGCAAACCCCACAGCGAGTTCACAGCAGAGCCCAATTCAAACACACGCTTCACTCAGCTTCAGCTCCAGAGCAGCTGGATGGATTTATAAATAAAGCAGGAAAACCAAGTCACAAAGCAACTCCAGAGCTAGAAGCTTTGCAGTGCAAAATCCCAGCTTGAGGATAATTGATCTGACACCACATACAAACGAGCACCGTATGTACATGTGTGTGCAGCCAGCCCAGATGCAAGTGGCACTGCCAGGCTGCCAGTACCCTCCCTGTGGGGAGAATGTTCCCACTGTTACGCTGGAGCATCCAGCCCCACGATGCCTGTTGCAGTGGTAGGAAGGACATTACTCCAGCTCTCTGCCTGCTCATGTGCACCACATTAGCGCAACCCATGAGAACACAACACATCCCAAGCTCCTGTGTGCAGCTCCTCAGTCACTATCTCATTGGTGGTGCCCTCCACATGACAGGAGAGTATTATTGAGAAAGATATTCTCCTTCTTAAAAGCTACAGGAAAGCTGGGGAGCAACTCTTGATCAGGGAATGTAGGGACAGGACAAAGGGGGGAATGGTTCTAAGCTGAAAGAGGGGAGATTGAGATGAGAAGAAAAAAATTTTTCCTGTGAGGGTGGGGATGCACTGGCACAGGTTGCCCAGAGAAATCACAGATGCCCCATCCCTGGAGATGTTCAAGGCCAGGCTGGATGGGGCTTTGAGCAACCTGATCCAGTGGGAGATGTCCCTGCCAATCACAGGGGGGGTTGAAATTGTATGATTCTTATGGTCCCTTCCAACCAAAACCATTCTATAAATCTGTGAAAATACCCTCCAAAAACCCAGCTGCATAAAAACCAAGCAGCAGAATGCTTTTCACCATCTGCAAGTTACCTTTAAGTAGCCCTTGCAGCTTTATAAAACTTTCACAGGCCAACTTCTCTGACACAGGCTAATGAAAACATCTTTGATTTTAAAATCGAGGTGTCCTCTCCTCTACCTCTTCTACCTGAAACACAGGATGGGATGCTTGTACATAAGAGAGACATGGTGTGCACGTCTCTGCTGACCCAATTTCACCTGAATCTGAACTTGGCTCTAGAAACACACTTCTGGTGCCAAAAAATAGGAGACAATTACAGGTGAGGGAGCTGAGCACACCCATTTTGAGATCCACACTGTAACAGCCTGCACTTCATACATTTGCATGTGGTCCGTGATAAACACGGGTGAAAAGGAAAATCATTTGCAATATTTCTAACAAACCGAACAGGCAGGCTCAGCAAGGAAGAACTCTTCCAAACTCAACGCTTGCCTGACACTTTCCCCTCAGCCAGAGAATACAGGCTGTAGGTGCACGCAACCCCATCAAAAATGGTGCTCAGTTAAAAATCAGGAGCCAGAAGTGGAGCTTTGCCAGTGTTGATGTTTGTCTCTTGAAGCCTCAGCTCCTGGGGCCAGGTAAAAGCACCACAATCTCAGTTCTTGTTCCCATCAAGGGAACATCTCTCCTTGCTGACTGTAGGAAAAGATAATCCAACTCCATGCCAGCACACAAACCTGGAAGAAACAAACATGGGTTTTATTTTTATTTCTGAGGTTATAACCCAAACATCATGGTTTTCTAACGCTTTATGTGCGCAGTTCACAAAGTCTTTCTGTGTGCTGCTACGGGTAAGGAGCGATGCAGCGGTCTTCCAGGGAGATGGTGCATCACTTGTAACACCCTGCTCCCAAAGCACAAGACCTGATGGTCTGCACTGTTCCTACAGAAGGAAACGCTGCTGTGGGAAGACTTTCCATTTAGCACTGCAGAGCCCAAGCCCCAGGAACAGGACTCCCCTATCAGGGTGGGACAAATGAAAACCCTTGTTTGCAAAGCACCAAGTGGGAAAAATAAAAGTGAAGAACAATACTCTGATGTCCTTGAAAATAGATTTCCTTGGATTATTGCAATACTGATGATTCTATAGAAGGTTGTACTGAGGTGGGTGTTGATCTCTTCTCCCAAGCAACAAGTGACAAGATGAGAGGAAATGCCCTCAAGCTACACCAGGGGAGGCTTAGGTTGGATATTAGGAAAAACCTTCTCCAGTGAAAGAGTAGTGAGGCACTGGCACAGCTGCCCAGGGAAGTGGTTGAGTCACCATCCCTGAAGGTGTTTAAAAAACAGGTGGATGAGATGCTCAGATCTGGTTTAGTAATGGACAGCTACAGTTGGACTCAATGACCTCACAGGTCTTTTCCAAGCAAATGATTCTGTGATTCTACTGGACACCAAAACCAATTCAACCTAGATGAGAGGCAGGGGGAGGGGGGGGAAGAGGGCAGAGTCTAAGGGACACAACCACATCTGCCTGCAGAGCACACACATCACCGATACCCAACTGCATCCATGGCCCAGAAACTCGAGGTCCAGAGCTCCAACCTCAACAGCACCTGCTCACATCTACCTTAGCAGATGGATGAACCTTACCAGAGCGTAAGCAATCTGCTCCCATCAGGAGGAAGAGGCTGGTACTCTCACCTCTTATCTCTCAGCCTTCACTCAAGAGGAATCACGCTCCTGACTCCTGTCAAGTATCTTCTTTGTGGGGGAGGGTGGAAGAGAGCAATCAACAGACAGAAGCAGAGTGTGGGAGCAGAAGTTCGAGCAAATTGCTGTCAATTCACAAAACTATTATGGCTGGGGGAGGGAAGAATGACTTTTTTATATCCCTCAAGGATTTTGTTACTAAACTTACAGCAATTTATTTTTCTAATGTTTCCACAAGTGAAAGGAAAGGTTTGCAACCTGCTAGGCAGAAACTAATTTTTACTTCTTGTTTTGCTAGGAAAAAAATTAATTTTGCTTGAGGGAAAGTGATTTTTTTTTCCTAAATTGCATTTTAAGAAAAAAAAAAAAGAAGAAAAAAAGTCACTCTTCACATAGCATATTTTATCTGCTTGTGAGGAAGGCCTTCCTGAATGCAGCAATGGCGAAGCAATCGCAGTCTTGCTCAATCTGCGAGTAGCTATTTCCAGCACCTTTCCAGAGGAATTCCAGATGAATTTTGTTTTCTACATCTTCCCATCTCCTATCCACAAACCCACCCCACTGAAGCAAAAACTCAGGCTTGTAAAGTTACCACTCCTTGCATCTTACAGATACAAAAAGCAGAAGGATGCTCAGAAAGGAAAGAGTCCAAGTCTGGCACCGTATCGCCAGGAATAAAGGCCAAGAGGCCCAAAGTCTGTGATACCTATAGAGACGAAGAAATCACCACTGCCCTCCACACCCAAATATCAAGGCTCCACTAAAACAACGAGATCATCTTACACACATAATTTTTGTGTCTTCTCCAGCCATGACACGAATGGGTATTAGTTCCGCAACTCAGACTCTACCACCCAGATACGCATATCCAAGCGCTGATGGACAGTGCTGTGGCATCCATGGAAGCACAAACATTCAATGGAATCTCAGGACAACTCCACTCATTATAAATACTTCAGTGCTTGATTATTTCATTTAACACATCTTGTTTCTAGCACATGACTCCATCTTAGGCCGCACTACAATTTTGGGATCTGCTAGGCACCTCTATCACTGCTGTGATCTGTGTGGTTTTAGCTATGCAATCCACCAAAAGAAGACAACACACAGCCCAGAGAAAACCAAGGAACATTAGAAGCCCAAATTTCATCCTGCTTCAGTGAGTTTTATAGCTGTATAAACATGCACTAACTTCTCCAACATCCCCCTTCCTATTTTGCGGAAAGGCTGAAGGTCTTTTGGGCAAGGATTCTTTTGCTGTAGCTTTTCTTCTACTACCAGCAACGTGTTTCTAGGTAAAGACAGAGGTCTTATACACTGTGTGCATTCTCTGGACATCATTCTGGGCATGACAACCCAGGACAACTCAGAACACCTAAAGCTGAGCAGGTGTAAAAGTCTTTGCATGTGTAACAGTGAAGAAATGGTTTCCTTTTCAGCAAAGAGACAGCTACTACTGTTTTGGTTGAAAACTGTCTGCTCAGGTTGTGCTTCAGTACATCCACACCCTAGGGCGAGTTCAAGGGAAGAACTACACTGCTCTGTTTCAACACAGAGAAAACACCACTTTGGAGATGATGTATTAACCAAAGAGCACTTACAGCTAAAGTCAGCCTGCCTGCACAGGCACTAAAGCATGAGCATGAGACTTCTCTCCCACAAAAAGAGAAAAAGGAACAACAACAGACCATATTTTTCTTCTCCTTCTGCCCTCAGGCACGGACATGCTACATAGAATCATTAAGGCTGGAAAAGAGCTCCAAGCTCATCCAGTCCAACTGCCAGCCCAACACCACCGTGCCTACTAAATCATGTCCCAAAGTGCTGTGTCTACACATTTTTTTGAACATGTCCAAGCTCCACCACTTCCCTGGGCAAAGGGAAGCATCAGACAGAGCTTGGTCACTCACCTATTCACCAAAAAACCCATGAAAGTTGTGGAAGTCTCGCTGTCTGGGTACACAAAACAAAGGGGAGCAAACGTTTAATAGCCAAGAGATCACAACCATAAAATTATTAAGGTTGGAAAAGACCTTCAAGATCATCAAGTCTAAACACGAGCACAACACCACTGTGCCTACTAGCCCACAAATTCACTAAAACACAAATTCATATGCGGTGGTTTGGGTTATGTGGGTTAAGGTTTGTGGTTCAACACAAAAAGGGCTCTAACAAAACGGTAACAGGCATAAGCAAGCAGTCTGGAAGAGTTACCTACTTCATAGCCAAGCACTACAAATTACATTATCATAATCTATGACTCACTGGAGAAATATGGATAAAAGAGAAAGCTGCTTTTGAAATAAGAGGAGGAAATGTAAGAAATAATTGCATAAAAACTTCTTTGGCTGTTTAAATTAAACACTTTTGCGCCTCAGGGCCTAAATGAATATAGGCAGATCTTTTAGTTTCTGCAGTAATCTCGTACTTCCTGCTATTACTGATAATGACTATACAACGGCACACTTAAGCAGGGTTGTTATTTTATTTGCAGCCCTCTCAAGGCAGAGGCAGCGACCGAGCATGTGGGAAGCTGTAACACTGGGGGAGGAACATGATGACAGCTCATCAGCAGAAACATATGTCAGTCTAGTGGGGAGCTAAAAAGAGGTGGCACTGTGACCTCAGCATGCCACAACCAGACAGGCTCTAACATCAATTTCTAGACATATTATGTCCCATCCTGATGCAGCCTATGAGCTTGTCACCTTCATGACAGCTGATAAACCAACTCTGAACTAACAGCAAATTTCTCTAGTGCGAACCTAACTCTGAAATTGGTAGCACATGGACCTGACCCAGAGTTCAACATTAACTCAGCTTCACTTCAGCCTTTCCGTCAGCTTCCAGTGGGTGAGCCATATTTCTAAAGAGGACTAGGGGCTTAAATGATACATTGCCTGAAGTAACACGAGCATTTCTCACTCTTTCCTCCTCAAATTTTATATTAGCTAAAACTATTTGCCAAACCTAGCCCCTAATCAACAAGTGTTTTATTTAAACAATATAACTTTTTGGTGAGCAAACTCTGCCCATTTTTTTTATTCCATCTCTAGCTCTGCGCATCCTTCACATAGACACAAGGACAAGAGGATGGCATGAGAGGCCAGAAGAAATCTGCTGCATGACACCACAGTGAGACACTCCCATGAAGAGCCACCAGGGATCCAAGAGGGATGGGTTAAGCACGTACGATTAGAGAACTGGAAAATAAGGGAACAGAAGACAAGAGATTAGAGGCTCTTCAGAAAAGACAAAAAAAACCCCTACAAGAAGTTCTTTAGGCTGTCCATCGAGCTCCTTTAGTATTTCCACAATGTCTGTTTCAAAGGGAAATTGAGCAAAATCCTCACTATTGGAGCAGTTCTGATGATACAATGCTACTAGATAGCCCACTGGATAAACCATTAGCAAATAAAAATAGCAGTTCACAAATCTCATGCCAGGCTTTCAAATGAGCCTGAAAATACACATGCAGTTAAAGAAAAAAAAAGATCTTTCCCTTTAGCATGTAGAAACATGTTTACTGCCAACAGGCTACAAAAGCCAAGTGTTGCAAAAAAACCCACAAACCGCTTCAAAATGAGGCATTATATTTCCCTTCAACACATGAGGAGAAACTGCTTTCTTAAATAGTCACTCTTGCCTAGCTGTAGGTGTTCATACAACTTAATTTTGGAAGGAGGCAGAGAAAAAAACCTGTCTGTTCAGGCATTATTTTCCTACCAATACTCACCAAAGGAACGGAGAAGCACCTGAAGGCCAAATGCACCTAAGTGGGCATCCTGTGGGGATGCTAAGCAGGTTTAAACTCTGCTGATTTCCAAGTAACAAGAGATGCCTGAGGTTTAGGTTATGCACCACATGTGAATTATGCTCAGCAACACCACAATTTCAGCCAAATTGCCTCAATTTCCTCGAGCAGCACTGTATCAGCAAGCTCTTTGAGAAGGCAAAGGGAGACAGACTTGGTGAACTCTTGTGCTTCTTGACTACTGCAGTAGTTCAGGTCTCTCACTTCAGAGTTAGATGCCATTCAGTGGCCTGATCCAGCAGCCAGTGGAAGGAGGACTGTGCTGCCCTGAAAGGGTGTTGAATTACACCTTCGATCAGCTTTGTTTAACAACAACAATTATTAGTGGTGGAGCTGTACATTGATTTGTACTATTCTATTCCTATCCACATTTTTAATCGCAAAAGCTTCTGCTAGGAACTGTGCTGAAGGCCTCCTCATCCTAATCTGCTGGGACGATGGTTAAACTTGCATCAGACTAGATTGACCTCAGCAGCCCAGCTCCATGACCAAGTCCCAATTCAGTCTCCTGAATGGCCATTCCACTCTTGACATTAGGAAAAACAGCAGCAAGATAATCTTGTATGGGCTTAAGACTGGCGCCCCATTTTGTGCTGGATTCAGAAACCTGTCATCAGTCTGAATTCCGGGAGAACAGAAAATTCAGAAATTGCTCCCAGTGCACAACTAACAACACTTTGCTTTCTCATGTAGCATTATCATATATAGCACAAAACCCATTCAGAACAAGACAACATATCAATATTATTTACAGCATCACTTCTATCAGGTCGTCTTACTCAATTTGCTGAAAAGCAGAGCTGAAGTATTCTATGCACAGCCAAGAGTCCACTGAAGTCAACAGGTAACTTTCACATAGAGTTCTGCCACGATCCAAACCAAGACAATTCAAACATTTCTGATTGCCACCCAGCCGAGCATTAATGATTTATATTTACGCTATGATAGGAATCCAAATGAAACCCACAAAACCAAAACATGGGACAAACTTTGTGACTTTTACCTTCTTATTTTTTACAGTACTTTTAATCAGTTTGCTATTATAGAATGTGGTCTGTTGTAATGTCATGATAATTCAGAGAGAAAACAATAATTCACCTAGGTTTTCCTACTTTCTCTCTCCTGAACACTATACAACGTAATTATTGTTTTATCTTCTGGAAAAGAGAAAGGAAAAAACACACCCCACAAACAACACACTATGTTTCCTATAGGCCAATTCATGTGGTCAAGGCAGCAGAAATAGCCGGGGATGGTGAGATAGCAGATGCTGATGTACCAAGAGCAGCAGGCAGAAAGATTACTACACTACGGTGCTGATGTAAGGCTGTAAGACTGGATCTGCACTACATGGGAGATACGCAAGCAAGTAAAGCATTGAATAAGAAGAATTTTTAACTAGTTTTTGCTGGCTAAAAAGGACTTTAATCATCCATCTGCCCAGAAATGTTAATAAGGATTACAGTGGAGGAAAAATAATAGGCAGAGAAGTGCAGCAAGAACTGTATTTGTTAGAATTTCTCTTGGGGCACATAACCTACATAAATCCTGAGGAATTGAGAAAAACCTTTCCCCTCCCTGAACTTTGAGGAACGAACATCAAAGCTACGCTGTGAATAGGGAAAAAAAAAAAAGGATTGAACAGGTTATAAAGAAGTCTTCTATTTTAAAAATGATATATTATGATGGCTTCTATTTAGGTAGAAATAAAAATGATGCAATCGATTGGATGGAAATTGAAGACTCCTCATCTTGTTCTTTCTTTTCCTATTATCCATGGAAAGTTTTTTTGTACAGGGTTGCAAATGGTTTGTCCTTTTAACTATGGGACAGGAAACTGTCCCTCTAAAGAGATGGGGGCTCCTTCAAAACAAGTACAAGCAATTGGCAAAAGCCCCAAACAGTTCAGGCAAAGCAAGTCATAAAGCATATCAGCTCTTCTCCTACAGTTAAATACCTGCCACCACTCCATATGCCTTGTTCCTGGCTGCAGGCGTGACCCTGAGAAAGTGGGACCCATGAAGCATATGACCACAGTCAATGTGTTTGTGCCCACCTCCCCAAAAAGCTTCTGAATATGTCAACTAACTTCAGCCAAGTATAACAGAGCAGCAAATTTCAATGTCATCAAGTTCCTATGAGTTTCATGAAAACAGAAGTCAAGGAGATGATGAGGACACGTTAAGGTTCCTCCCTGAGGAAAAGTTATAAACTGAATCCTATTTCTCATCAACCCAGCCTTAAGCGACAGGAGACCAGGTTTGTTTGGGCTCACTGCTGATGGAAGTACTTGCACTAAAAATGACTGCCCGCTAGTTTCTCAGATCATAACCCTACTAACACACGTCATCAGTTTGTACATCCCACCACTAGAACCACAAACAATGTTTATGCAAGAACCACAGAAGACGTGCTTATGATCTCAGCGCTTGGCTATTAGTATATATCAAATATATTTAATGGGTTAAAAATTAAGCACAAGGTTTTGACAGTAAAGGTGATACCAACACAGATATCGGGAGGTAAGAAAGCCAACTGTAAAACTGTAGAGCTTGAAGTGACTTTCATTCCTACCCGGTTCAGTGCAATTCCTGACATATGGTTGCCCTCCATCCTCTGGGACGTCAGTCGTGTTCTCCTCACTGGCTTGCAGTAGCTGTCTCCCGCTCCATTTGTCATTACTTTCCACAGAATAGCTCAGGGCGTCGTAACCTAAAGGAAAAGAGTAGAAAATACATGAGTCTGCAAGGGAAAGGCAACTCCTTATTGCATTCCTGAATGTTTGAAGCAGCCAAAACATTTGCATTTCAAACCCCGCATCACTTGGGTTAAAAAAAGCATTGTTTCTAATCCCACTGGAAAGGTGCACTGCCATTAACTTCACATCCCAGTCAGTCTCAAAAACACAAAAAAGAAGCTCTAAACTTGTTACTTCTGTAAGCATTTCACTGTTGTTAAGTACCAGCAGAACTCTGCTGAATTTTGCACACACTTATAAAACATTTAAGCCATTTCTTCTTAGGATTACAATCCAATTTGCTGCTGAATGAGGCCTCAGAAATACAGTGTTTGACACAAAAGTTAGGTAGACTTCGTTGTGAATTGATAAAATGCTATGCAGGTGTTAGGAAAGCTCTGTCCCAAAAGAGTGTGAGGTTCCTCAGTACTGCAAGGACAGAGCTCAGCAGTATGGATAACACAGTGGAGCAGGGACCAAAGCATAGGAGCAATTGCCATTTTCATATTATGTTTCGTAATAAAAGTCTGAAAGGTTGTTTTCACCAAAGTGGCCAACAGGGATCCATTTCAACATCTTGTGCCCAGGTCTAATGACATTGGTGGAAAGGCCCCTGAACATATTCACTGCAGGCCAGGCAGTAGCTCTTCCATGCATTAGGAAGCATTCATTTATAAACATTAGCTCTACAGCTTCCTTCAGGTTCTGTTGAGAGAGCACAAAGCAACTGATGGAAATGTCTTTCTTTATGAGAGTACAGGTGTATTCATTCTCAAGATGGTTCTTATTAAGCCCAAGTGCACTGTTTTGCCAACCCAACACAATCTCACTGAAGTCAGAGCACACCTCCCAGTAACTTCAGTAGCCTTTCCCTACTTCCAATCATTAAGAAATGGTTATAAAAATCAGGGGCACATACTTCACGGAAAACTAAAAAAAAAAGGGATAACCCCCAGTCTAGCAGGAATGAACCATTTTAGAGCCAGGGTTCTGAGTCTACTGTGCCCTGTGCTCCTAAGAGGAGGCATTTATTGACTTCTTATTTTTCCAACACCAGCCGTATCACCTTGCTCGCCAGTTTCTTTGCCAGCAAGACATAGACTTGACTGCAAAACACCTGCATAGTCTCAAAGTTTCAACACTATGTGATTCAGAATACCAAGAAAACTCCCAAAACTCTATTCCTAGGCCATCAACCCAGTGAAACAGAATCACTATTGGGAAAGCAAGAAAGAAGCAGAGAGTAATAAAACGAGACAGAAGTGGCACATCTGCAACTCTAGTAAAGGTTGAAAGTAGCCAGCACTAGGACTTTTGCACGCAGGGATAGGATGAGGGGGAATGTTTTTAAGCAAAAAGAGGGAAGATTAAGGCAAGATCTTAGGAATAAATGTTTTCCTGTGAGGGTGGTGAGGCACTGGCACAGGCTGCCCAGAGAAGCTGTGGCTTCCCCATCCCTGAAGGTGTTCAAGACCAGGTTGGATAAGGCTTTGAATCACGTGATCCAATGGGAGGTGTCCCTGCCCATGGCAGGGGGGTTGGAACTGTATGGGCTTTAAGGTCCCTTCTGACCCAAGACATTCTATGATTCTCTCAGTATTGAGAAGCGAGTACAGGCAGTGATAGTTGGGCAAGAAACACACCAAAAAGTTGACTGAGTGCCACACAAAACTGGTTTGAGTACCAATAAATGTTACACCAGTCCCTGGCTCCCATCAGCAGCACAACAGATCAAACTGCAATCATTCCATATATGCTTCACGACCCAGGGTCATGGACTGGTTCCCATTGCACACTTGCAAGGCACAGGGTGGTTTCAGGCACGAGTATGCAGCAAGTAACCCTCCAGAAGTTAACACTTTGTCTCATTACTTCTGACTCTCTCCTTGCTTTACTCCCTCTTCCCCACCCCTCCCCTTCAGCATTGCCTTGATGCTGCTAAGTCAAAAGCTATTTTAGCAGTGTCAACACAAACACTTGGCTCATTTCCATGATATTCTTGGCACAATGCTGGTCAGCCTTGGACGTGTCGTGTCTGTCTAATTAGCTGAAGGCGCATGCTCATGTGTCAGTTCCATGCGTCCTACGTAATTTTAGTTTCAAGGGAGGAAGAAAACAATCTTATTTTCTTAAGTCACCAAGACATACACATCAAATCAGTGATCTTGCAACAGAGACCTTGAACCCATCTAATAACAAACTGCATTGGAGAAAGATTTCCACCCACCCATCCATCTACTTTCCACCAAGCAGAAGACAGGTTCTCAAACAAGGACTCGTTACTCCTCAAGTGCCTATCACTGATACTGTCCACAGCCTCTCTCCTGCATGCTCTCCCAATAAAGTAGGGTCTGGCTGTCCTGACTGGTGAGAAGAACATGCAATTGTCTGTCAAACACCCAGGGTGTTTTGAGATCACCAGGAAATAACACGCTTCGCTCCATGCAGGGAACTCTCTCAGCACCTGGGGGCTGTGCACAGGCTGGAGTCTGCACCCACTTCTTGACGCTTCAAAACCACCATTAAATTGGAACAATTGCCAGTTTTGTCCAGCTTTTTGGAGACAGATAGCAGGCAAAAAGCAGTGGAACAGAGATTCAGATCTTGGGGCAATGTCTTGGAGGGTGCTTAAGGGTAAAGCAAAAGGTTCTCTGCTAGTCCCCTCTTTTGGGTTTTCTGACTGATCCCATTGAGAGCGAGGTGCTCAGTCTGAGACTTCTCTGCCTTGCCTGGGCAACTCCCATGTCATGTCATAGGCAGGGAGGAAAAGCGTGGGAAGGAGCTGCCTGGAAATTTGCACTCCAGGCCAATAGCAGTGACTGGGACCAATGCTCCTAAGACACACAAGAGTCTGCCTGTGAGTATGTTTGGGAGAAGAACTGCGACTGCACGGGCAGCCTTAAGCACCCCTCTTTTCTAAGCAAAAAAATGTTTAACTTGGTAAACCAAATATCATAATTTGAAGCCAAGCACTTCATAATTCAGAGAATGCTATTTGTTTAGTCTGTGAGCATGGGTAAGAGCTTAAGCTGGGAGTTAAACATACACAAATATCACTGATAGAAGCAGACTCTGTTTCTCAGAAGAAGAACGTGTAATAATGCAACATCAGGCATCTCCCATAATAATAAACATGCTCTGGTAATCTGAGCTAAGCAGTTTCAGTTCCACATACAAGTTGTTTTCAAAGCAGAGAAGCTCTTCTCCAAGCAGTCGATGCTTCATTGTGCATCACTGCATGGAGTAAAGGCACAAGGGAGAACCTGCAAGGACTGCAACGGCCCCGAAGTTCCTGCAGAAACCTCTCCCGCTCCCTCACTACCCGCAACACTTTTCTCTCTCAGCTTGCAAACTTTTCCAAGCGAGGGGTAGAGAAGAAAAAAAGTCATTTGAGGTGACTTTGGAAGGAGAAAAGCTTAATTTGGCAATAAAAGTGTTTATAAAGGCTACATTCAGCATTCACACAAATCAGTGTAAATAGCAGCAGAACTGGTCCACAGTCGCTTGATGGGCTGACTGAGTTACACCAGTAAAAGCTCTCCTCTGGTATCCGTGGTTAACGTTGAATCAGCTGTCCCATGGCAAGACTTACAACCTGCCTTGGTTAGCTCCACTCTAAAACACATTTGGCTCAAAAGAACAATAGAAAATAGACGTTATAGATGAAAGGAGATGCTTTCTTCAAAGGTTTGGCTTCCCAAGGATTTCCTTGTGAAAACAGGGACACACCAAGATTTTAACCTTGCTAACATGGACATTTTATGACAATTAATTAGGTCCAGGTGTCCTTGCTTGCTGGTACCAGCCTCCCCGTGGCATGGCCAGAGGCAGCTTGATGTCTGCCTACGGGCAGACATCCTAATCAGCTCTTGCAGAAGACAACTCAGAAACCTGGATTTGTGTTTTGGCAGATGCAGTGAAAGAGGAACCGACAGTCAGCTGCAGTTTAACCCTTCACACATGGCTGCCTATAAAACAGGGACCTCACTTGCACAGTTGCATGCAAGAGGGCCACTGTTTTGGTTGGGAAGCACCTCTCCCTGCTTCAGACGCTGGCACGAGGGAGAACTACCAGCACCAAGAAGTGCTGCAGCACTTATTACTAGGGGCATCACTTTGGTTGTAGCATCCCACCACAACAGGGCTGCATGAACAGCATGCCACCGCCACCACCATAGCCAGGGAGCTGGACCCACTATGGCTTCTGCAGTTCCCACCCACCTGCACAGGCAAGGTCTCCCCTTGAGTTGCCATAACGCCTGCAAGTAGGAGTACCAGCACGTCAGGCTCGCCTGTGGAAAAGGTACAAGTATGGAACCATGGAATAAAAGAACCATTTGGTTGGAAAAGACCTTTGAGATAGAGCCCAACTGTATGCATCCATCACTAAGCCATATCTCTAAGCACCTTGTTTACCCATCTTTTAAACACTTCCAGAGATGGCAACTCCACCACTTCCCTGGGCAGCCTCTGCCAATGCCTGAGAACCCTTTCAAATGAAGAAATTTTTTTCTAATATTCAATCAGAACCTCCCCTAGTCCAACTTGAGGCTGCTTCCTCTTGTCCTATTGCCTGTTACTTGGGAGAAGAGACCAACATCCACCTCATTACAACCTCCTTTCAGGTAATTTTAGAAAGCAATCAGGTCTCCTCTCAGCCTCCTTTTCTTCAGGCTAAACAATGCCAGCTCCCTCAGTTGCTCCTCGTAACACTTTTTCTCCAGACATTTCACCAGGTACGTTGCCCTTCTCTGCAGTGCCTCAATGTCCTTTCAATGAGGGGCCCAAACCAGTACATTCTGATCCATAAATATTATACAATCACATCCTCAAGACAGTTTCAAAAAGGCAGAGGCAACAATCAAAACAATTTTTAAGAACAAATCTTTTGCAACATGTGCTTTTGTCTTGTCATTTCAGTCTGTATCTTGCAGTCCTTTATTCACTTGCTCTCAGGCAAAACTTGCACTGACCTGATGCTTCACACTGGCTGCCAAAGGCTGCAGGGCTTGAGCCCTTATGCCACTAAACAAGGCTTCCATCCTTTGATTTCAATATACACTAAATCACAGCCCGCAAAATATAGAACAAAAAGCTGAGGGGCTATGATAACAGTGAGGAATAAGCAAAACTTCTTTCCAAAAAAAAAAACCCTAACAGTTTTCTTCTGAAAATGCAGTTATTCAGAATTGGATGATGTTAATGGGAAACATGTCAAAGCCACTTTTTTCATTTTCTCAGCAGAGGTAAAGACTATTGAACATCCTGCACTAGCTACATCATCATTTTGTTCAGGTCAGAATATAGATGAGACTTTTTTCTTATTAATGTTATAGCTGCTGGCTTTATAACAAAATAATACCACCACGTCTTTAAAACTTTGCTACAATAAAGAGTTTTTCCAAAGTTCTGTGCCATAGCATATTTCAAAGTGGGTGAATTATTTTTTCTAAGCACTAAACACTACCACAAGGTATTTTCCCACAACTCCAATTACCTACCAGGAGTTTTACATTACAGACTCAAAAACCAGGTTTTGGAGAGCTTCTTCCCAGAGATATTCCCATGGACAAAAGTACACGAGTCATTTTTCCCTGTCTTTGTGCCTGCACTGCATTTCATAAAACAAATAGGACAATGCAGACAGTGCATTTCCACTGGTCGTGTCTCTTTAAATAAGACAGGGAGCACATTAGTGTGTGTTTGCTGGGAGCTCCTGTTCCTGCCAAGTTGGGGTGGCAGTCTGGTGAGAACAGGCTCTTTAGCAAGACTGCTGATCTGTTCTACTTACAATCATGAAAATGAAACAGAGTGGAAAGAAGAACTGATCAAATTGCTCAGAACTTCCACAAACTGTGTGTGATCCAAATCTCTACATGGGAACCCAAGAGCTCCTTACACTCAGATAGCTTTGGCTGGCATTTGCAACTTACAGCACTGCAGAACCCCAGCCAAACACATCCTCATCTGCACTTCTCAGCATGAAGAATACTACTTTATTATCATTGAATCATTAAGGTTGGAAAATACCTCTAAGACCATCCAGCCCAACTGTCAGCCCAACACGACCGTGCCTACTAAACCATGTCCCAAAGTGATACATCTAAAAGTTTTTTTAACACCTCCAGGGATGGAGACTTCACCACTTCCCAGGGCAATAGTGCCTGATAACCCTTTCAGTGAAAAAAGTTTTCCTAATATCCAATCTGGATCTCCCCTGGAACAACTTGAGGCCACTTCCTCTCATCCTAATCACTTGTTACTTGGGAGGAGAGACCAGCACCCACCTCCCTACAACCTCCTTTCAGGGAGTTGTAGAGAGCAATAGGCCTCAGCCTCCTCCGGGCTAAACAATGCCAGTTCCCTGAGCTGCTCCTCTTAAGTCTTGTGCCCCAGACCCTTTCCCATCTCTGCTGCCCTTCTCTACACACACTCTAGCACCTCAGTTTCCTTCTTGCACTGAGGGGCCCAAAACTGAACACAGGATTCAAGGTGTGGCCTCATCAGCATTGTCCAAGTTTACAAGTAGCAAATACAGCAAGCTCATGCTAACCTCGAGGCCAAGTATTTAATGTATGCCACCACATGAGGGATAGACTTATTAGAATCTTTCTTTTCAGGCAGCTGATTAAAAAAAAAATTAGAAAAACAAACCAAACAATACTACCCACTCTATCTCCATCATTGAGATCAGAAGGTCATCTCACAAACCTGACCAGGAAGTGAACAGATCATTTCATCCTAGCATTCAAAAATAGCTGTTATCCCATAATTAGTGGGAAACAGCAAAAACAACTTAAGAGGAAGATGAGTGGATAAATCAGGGTCTTGAGGTTTGCTAAGGAAAGGTTATGGAGAGCTCTCCTGGATCAGGATGGTGCACATTAGTAACTCAGCAGGAATATACCGCAGCCCTTCTCATCCAAGACAGGGTTCAGCCAGTGGAAAACGCAACTTCAGATAAATAGGAGAGGATTAAAAAATACCCAGGCACGATATTCAGCTGGGGGAAACTGAGACTGAACCCCGGTTCAGAAACCAATTTACAGCAGTTGAGGATTTGGCCCAATAAAGCTGAAGTGCAATGAAGACAAAAGGTGTTCATGAGCAGCAAGCTGGAGCAGGGAAGAGCTGACAGGCCAGAGGCTTGCCCAGCCAAAGGGACAAATCTGTCACCACAGCCTTTCACAAGCACAATGTGTTGCTGCTAACAGCTTTGCAGAGCTGGCAGGTATTCTCGTCTCTCTCTGACAATAAACTACTTTCTATGCAAACTTCTAGATCCTGCTGGCCAAAGCCAAAACCAGCACAGCTTTGCCCCCCCTTCTCCCTTGTCTGTCCCTTTTATCTATTGTTCTGATGGTGGCAGTTTCAGGTTTTGGAGGGCTGGTTTCACACACATCTCTCCCAACTAGCTGAATTACCTTCCTCTCACTGGAATTTTCCTACAGTGAAGACAACAGGGAAATATTTCTGGGCAAGAAAAAAGCTGAAACAATCAAGCTCAAGCTCCCACGTTCAGCAAGCAGCAGAAGTGGGGAGCAGTGGTGTAGGCGAATCCTCTGGCAGAGCATGACCCAGCTAAATTAACTGGGGCATCGCTTCAGAGCTGCCCTTCCACATCTCTGTCCTGTCAACCCCAAGACTTGCAGGGAAGTGCCCAGTCAGCCCCCATATACAGGTTTCTCCTACTGTAATCATATCTGCCACAGATTGCCACAGGGTAATTAGAGCTCAGGATTGCATAAGCATTTCATAAATGGATTATCTTTCTTTGTAGGCTGATTTGGGAGATGACTTCCTTTCAAAATCAGCAGTGGCAAAGACCATAAATAGAGCATTCTTGTAGGGGGGAAAACCCAAACAAACCAGAAACCCTACACATGGCTTTGAAGAGTAGCCTGTTCTGTTCCTTACATCTGATTTCAAAGCTGTATCTCCACACGTACTGACCAAGATGGAAAGGTGCAGAAGGGCTGGAGAAGCACACTGGCAATCCACCGCTGTTGTCAATACTTGCATGAGTAGAGCCCAGAAGCCAGGGCCAAGTTACAAGCACTTAATAAACTGGAGAGGATCCCTGCACTGATGGCCTCCAAGTATAATTAGATGGCAGAGCAGAAGATGCAGGTGCAAAGCAGAGGAGCAGCTTGCTTGAAGACCACCATAGGCAAATCAGTGAGCAGCACTGCAAGAGACGCAGCAGAACCGAGTACCAGCAGCTCTCAGCTTTCTCTGCCCTCATTTGTTGAGGTAGGGCCAAGGAGTTCCAGAGGAGATACAACCATCACACATAACTTCACTTTTCTGCTAATACGCAACACAGCAACACCTCAATCTAAGCTCCTACACAGCCAAAAAGGGGCAGAAACAAGGTCCCACTAGGCACCTTCTCCCCAGTATCTCTATTCCCCATTTATTACAATTCTTCTATGTGATCACCAGCAGAAAAGAAAAGCAGCCTCCACAAAAACCCCAAACACAATTATATCCCATATGCCTCTTGTTCTGTGCTGCATAAGTAAACGTAACCTTGGTTAAAGATCCAGCCTGGTCTTAGCGGACAATCAAAGGCCTGGAGGAATGATGCACAAGCTTTCCTGTTCTCCCAGCCACAGTGATCACACAGACAGTCTTGGTCCAAAGCAACCCTCTTCTCTGCCAGTTTGACAACTCTTTCAGAGACTTCAGAAAGGCTGCCCCTCTCAGCAACTTCAAACACTCCACATGGCATCACAAAATACTGCCTCTGTACCCCTCTCCCCTCCTATGCATCCTCAGGGCGCAAGGCAGAAGACCAGGTACCCATCTGCCCTGCCACGCGATCACCATCACCGCTCTGTGTCCTGCTCACAAAACCAGGCTCCTGTGCACCTCCAAACTGAGGCTCACAAATTCTCTCCCAGGCCTCAGGACTCATGACTCAAGAGGTCAGAAGCCCACCAATGGCCCCGAGAAGCTTCTGCCCCTCCCAGTCATCGTAGGCACTCACGAGCAATAGCTGAGAGTAATGGTCCAAACGCAACCCAGCTGCTCGTTGGAAAGGCAGAGCACTCTCCAAAGGTCAAATGACAACTCTATAACTCTCATAGCACAATGTGAACAACAGTAAAAAATGTGACTTCAGGCTTATTTTAACTCTGAAAAACTACCTACCATCTGAAAGTGAAATTTCCACACACATTCTGTTTGAGTCTTCCTCTGCCCCCACCCTGAAGGCAAAGAAAACTTCAAGGTCAAGCAGCATTTTGTAGAAAACCACTCAGGGCAGTGACTGCTCATCAAGCTTTCAATCACTTCAGGTGATGATCCTGCCCAGCTGGAGGCTGGGCTTGCCCCACTGACCTCTGCAGAGGCACCTGGAAATGAGGAGTGCCAAATGCTCTCAGCTTGGAACATCCAACTGGCACCCACGGTTGCTTGTGGCACTCCATACGTCCCTGCTGGTGGGTGGGGGTGCTGGGCAGCACCTGCAGCTCTGATGTTACCTACAGTGCTTTATGCAGCAAAGCTCAGGTGATGGAAAAGTATCTTTGTAAGAGATGAAATCTTCTACTGCTCACTGCAGCATCTGAAGAGAAATAGCCATCAGAACTCCCTTTCAGGCCGGGCAAAGCAAAGGTAAACCACACACAATTTGGAGCCTGCAGCCAGAGCATGAGGCAATGATGGAAGAGACTGAAGTTTAATTCCCACTCTGCCACAAACTTGCTGTGATCTTAACCAAATGCTCAGTGCCTCCGTCATCAATTTCATCCTCCACCTGCTTCAGCTCTGCACAAGACCTTTTCCTCCCTACAGTTTTTAGCAGGAGGGAGATGCAATAACTAAATGCAACACAGCACACGCATGATGGCTTAGGAAGGTGTTGACGCAGAACAAACCTAAATCTAGAAGCCATGTGATGCAAAATGAGTTTTCTGTTCAGGAGCTCAGGTGTTCTCTCATCCTCAGCAGTTAAATGGCAATAAAGCTGTCTCATCCCCCCTCCTACGCAGTATCACCCTTCATCACTGCTGCAAAAGTGGTGGGGACATGGGTTCACTGCACAAGGACCATTAGAGGTGAAGGAGCAATGTGTCAGCAGTGTGTTAGTTCTTGTTTAAGTCCTGTAGCCCCCTGCTGCTCCCCAGTTCTCAAAGGTGTTGGTGTACCATCAGCTGGGGTAGCCACTGACAGGATGCTTTAACCTTGAGCACACTTCTCCTTTTTTCTTCCTTCAAAAATTGAGAAGTTTCCCCCCCCAAACTGATTTTAAATAACTATACAGCCTGCATGTGCTCCCATTTTACCTCTTTTCACTTCCCCAAAAGTTAAAGATGAAGCCAAAAAGCAATAGCATTTTTCCCTCAAGGAAAGCAGAGGAGAAATTAGCTGAAAAATCTCCTTCATTACAAGAAAGTATGGAAGATCATTTTTTCTCTAAATTTATAAGCTCTGCGACATTTCACATTCTTATAGAACAGGCATTTTGGTACAGAGTTTCATTTACAAATAAACAGGGGGGTGTTTTTAAAAACCTAACAACTAAAAAGCTAGCTCTTTTTAGGTCTGCTAGTTCTCTAGGTCAGTAAAACACCTCCACCTCAGATCAACTATAAGGTATAACTCATCTTTTAGGTAGTGCACAGGCTCCACAAGAACCCATGGATTTCTGCGTGCATTTCTCTATCATCCTGGACAGTGTCTGATTTAGGCTTAATTAACTGAAGACAAAATTTCCTGTTCAGTGTTGTGTGCCAAAAATTGTCACTGGATATGTGATTATTCCAGGCTTCCTTGATCGTTTATTACCACTTTGTGCAGAAATTTATGTTTACTTCATATCAGCTTGACCATTAACTTGACCGTTCCCCTCTTGCTTTACGCATAAGTGCAGAAAGAACATTTTAGCTCCTGTTATAAAAATGTCACTTAAAATCTCCCTATAGTGCCTCCTGTTATTCAGCTCCTCTCTAAACTACACAGTGTTTTCTTCTTATGATAACGTTTCCATGAAAATTATTAGAGACATAATTTTTTCCTTGGATGTTTCTCTACCACCCTGCTTAAACCACATGCGAAGCTCCAGGTGACAGTTTCCCACTGCTCCACACAACAGCATTCAGTATTTTTAGCCTGATTCTCTCCTCTCATTTCTCAGGGGTACCTTAACTCTTCCGCTGGCACTTTCATTTCATTAACATTTCACCTGTTATAAATGGAAGGTCTGGATGCTGTTGATACTATCTCTGCTGCTTGGCAGCTGCTGACTGCCAGGCGTGATTTCCACTGTGCCCTGGCACGGTACATCTTTCCTGACAGAGGTTTTGCCCATTTCTTCTGCTCTATGACATTCCAAAAAGGGGAGAATTTCCTAATGCTGGCCAGCAAAGTCTATATTTGCCTTCCACTGCTGTTGTGGCTGTTGTAGAGGTAAATTTCAGGGCTAGATAAAGCAGTACCTTTGCATTACCCTGCTGATAGATGCCAGTACTTTTTCTTTCCTTAATAGAAGTGAAGAAGTTTTCAGAGGCATAAAAGACGGGCAATAAATCCTCCCTCCCTAACACGTCCTCAAGGCAGCACCTCTCTCTGAACAAATCTCCTTCCCAAGCATCCCATCTCAGCCACACTCCCTGCCCCAGTCTCTGCAAGGGACGTTGGACAATCCCAAAGTGCATTTAGACTTCTTGCTATTTCATAGAATCACGGAATCATAGAATGGTTTGGGTTGGAAGGGACACTAAAGATTATCCAGTTCCATGGATGTCAAGGGCAGGGACACCTCTCACTGGATCAGGTTGCTCATGGCCTCATCACACTCACAGGAAAACATTTCTTCCTAAGATCTCATCTCCATCTCCCCTCTTTCAGCTTAAAACCATTCCCCTTTGTCCTGTTCCTGCACTTTCTGATAAAGAGCCCCTCCTCAGCTTTCCTGTAGTCCCTTTCAGTACTGGAAGGCTGCTCTAAGGTCTCCTGGAGCCTTCTCTCCTCCAGGCTGAACAAGTCCAAATCTCTTAGCCTGTCCTTGTATGGGAGGTGCTCCAGCCCTGAGATCATCTTTGTGGCCTCCTCTGGTCTTGCTCTAACAGATCTATGCAGGACTCCAGGTGAGGTCTCACAAGAGCCGAGCAGACAGATAGAACCCCTTCCCTTGACCTGCTGGTCACAATTCTTTGGATGCAGGGGTATGGTTGGCTTTCTAGGCTGCAGGCGCACATTACTGGCTCATGTTGAGCTCAACTACCAATGCTCCCAATTCCTTGTTGCTCTCCTTTTTCTGCATTTCACTGAAACCCTCCCTCAGCTCCGTTCTTGTATCAGCAGCCTCCTCAACTCAATTTACCTAGCCTCCCTGCTCCTGGCAATCCAAAAGCACTGTTCAGAATCTCCTCAGGCCACTGTCCAAAACGTGGGCTTTAGATGGAGTAATGAATCAACAGAAAAGGTCCGTCTGACTTCAGAGGAGAAGCAAAGAAACAAAGGGCAAGAACCACAGCAATAAGAGCTTGTTATAGGCGGTGGCACCACAAGTCACCCAAGTCATCCCAGGGTACCGCATCATCCCCATCACATCACCATTTTCTTTCATCATGGTTTTGTTGTTAGTTTGCTTCCTTGCTGTATGAATTAAAAATAACCTAATATTGGTTTTCCATCAGTAATAACACTACTTTTTATACAGTTCCAAGATCCTGTGGCTGCTTGAACCTGAAAATCAAGGCCTTACATGGTTGAAACAGCAGTAATTGAGATCCTCACCGTTATCAAACAGATCTCTTTCTTGGAAGGCTTGTGTAATATGTTGCAGTAGGAGCATAAATTCTCTGGAATTTACCTGATAAAAAGCAGTGAAAAAGGAGTGTTATTCAAAACCCATGTGATGGGGTAAAATAGCTGGGGTTTGATTTGGATTTTTTTGTTGAAGAGCTGAAAATTCAGTGTTCCTTCACCCACATTTATGGCTTTCTCTCCTAATTCTGAGCTGATGTGGTGGGAGGAAAGACGGTTTTGGGTCAGAAATGTTTCAGTCATCCTAGAATAAAGTATTTTGTTTCGGTTTGGTTTGTCCTCTTTTACACTTTTAGCTAAATATAATTCTGCAGAATTAAATTTAGTCTGAAAGTATCGTAAAGACATGCTGGGAAAAGAAACATAGCAGCTTGTCCCCCTCCTCCCCCCAAAAAATAAAAGAAACCATGACTTTTTCCAAGTTAAATTCTAAAATATATTAAGTGTCACCCTTGCAGCTTTGCCTGCATGATCAGCATCAAATTTAGCCTGCCAGCCAAATGCTTATCCCACCCAAAAAACAGTGGGACCAATAGCGGGCCAAGGCTGGAGGGGAATTTCAGCAGAAAGGAGAATGCACCTGAAAGTGGCATCTCCAGAGAAGGCACTGGAGCTGAACACACACAAGTCCCAGCCAGTATGGCCAGTGCCGTAGGCAGTGTGGATCTCCAGGCTCCAGGGATGAGCTCCCTGTGGAGACGGATGTGGAGGCAGTGTAAAAATTTGCCCTTTCTCAGCTGTGACCAAGAAACAAGGACTTCCTCTGGCAATTGCCCCTACCTGAACAGGCAACGAACAGCTCAGGATACAAGTCCTAAGAGTGTAAATCCACCTATGGCATGGCAAGGTGAATTCCTCAGATGAGGAAGGGCAGAATCTGTGGAGATTGACTTATCCACATCTTTCCCACGCCCCTTTGCCAGCTTTCGCCAGCGCCCAGCCAGGCCGAGAGTCACTTCCTCAGTCTCGGCACCGCAGTGGCAAGGCTGAAAAAGCTGTAAGGCTGGAGCTTGGCTATCCTGAAGGACACAGCCCTTGGGCTGCCTCAGCTCGCAGGGGCTGCAGAGAAGGAACAAACTGCCAGAAATGGAACAGATCAGAGAAACACATGAAGAGCAGGAGCAGAGCCTGTTCCCCTGGTGAACGTGACCCTCCCATAGACGATGGATGGAACACGCCTGCTGTGTCCTTCCAGTGAGCTGAGTGTTGCAAGCACTAAAAATAAGCCACCCCTCTCAGGAAAGAAAGAAAAAGGAAAAAGAAAAAAAAAAAAGATTGTCATAAGCCCTGGCTCCCAGTCTGGTTTCTAAATACCAAAACGCTCTGATGATAGGGGAGCCATCACAAAAGAGCAGAAAAGGGGGTTTTTTCATACTTTTCTCCACAAAAGATAAAGTAAAATAGATCTTGCAAAAAGTAAACAAGCAAGACTGAAAAGGGAGCTTTTGTGTCCAATTCCAATACAAACATGTTTTTCAAGTTAAAAAGACTACTTCTCCCTTCGCTTTGCCTTACAACCCTTTCCCCCTTGTGTTTCCCTGCAACAACACTACATAAATCTGTAACTGTTACTTGTTTAATCACTATTATTTACTGCTTCCATAGCGCTGGAAACATGCTAGGTACTTCGCAACATGGAAACAAGGTCCCGGAGAATACATTGGCTCTGATATTTAACTCCATTGTATGATACTGAATTTGGGTTTGCTCAAAAAAAGCACTCTTTACATGATGTGAAAATTCAGAAAACCTCACTGATAGCCAGACAAGAAGATACAAATGAGGAAACCCCATCAAGAGACCTGGAGAGAGATGCAGGAGGGCAGGCTGGACTTCTGCAATGCTCAGATCTTCCAGGCCTTGAACAAAGGTGTCTCATTTAACCTTCTGCTACAGTGGCACTGGTAAAATTGCAGTGGAGCTGGTATCATAGAATCGTAGAACGTTTTGGGTTGGAAGGGACCTTTACAGGTCATCCAGCCCAACCCCTCTGAAGAAGCAGGGACATCTTTAACCAGATCAGGTTGCTCAGAGCCCCATCCAATCTGACCTTGAATGTTTCCAGGGATGTGGCAGCCACTGCCTCCCTAAGCAACCTGTGCCACTGTTTTACCACCCTCACTGTGAAAAATTTCTTCCTATCCAGTCTAAATCTACCCTCCCTTAGCTTAAAATCATTCCTCGTCTGTCACAACAGGCCTTGCTAAAAAGTCTGTCCCCATCTATCCTGGAAGGCTACTATAAGGTCTCCCTGGAGCCTTCTCTTCTCTAGCCTGAACAGCCCCAACTTTCCCAGCCTGTCTATAATCCTGTGGTATAAAAATGGGGGATGAACTATGACGAAACAAGAAATGAGCAGTTGGGGGCACAGGTGTGAATTTAGGCCTTACAGATGGGCAAACGGTCCCCTTTTGCTCAGAAAACTCATGAGATTCAGCTTTCATCACAGATAAAAGCAGACTGAGTGGCAGCTGCTGGCTTTGTAATTGATGCCGTGTTTTCTCCCCTGTGAAACTGGACTCCCTGCACTAATGCATCTCTTTCATTCCCAGTGTATGGCGATAAAATAGACACCAGATAGCAAGAGCCATAGAAAGAATGACAATGAGGAGCTCAAGAAAGGCTGTGAAGGTTTGCACCCCACACACAGTGTTTTAAGTGTTTTCAGGGTGCTCATTGTCTTCCACTCAGCCCTGCTCTCTGCCACTGGCCAGCAAGTGGGTCTGGTTTGGAGCTGCCAAAACAAACTAGCTGCTCCAAGAGCAGGAGAGAACATGATAGAATGGTTTGGGTTGGAAGGGACCTCATAGATCATCCAGATCCAGCCCCCCTGCCATGGGCAGGGACATCTGCCACTGGATCAGGTTGCTCAAAGCCTCATCCAACGTGGCCTTGAACACCTCCAGGGATGGGGAAGCCACAACTTGTGCCACTGCCTCACCACCCTCATGGCAAAAGAATTCTTCCTTACATCTCCCTTCTTTCAGCTTAAAACCGTTCCCCCTTGTCCTATTCCTGCACCCCCTGATAAAGAGCACCTCCCCAGCTTTCCTGTAGGCCCCCTTAAAGTACTGGAAGGCTGCTTTAAGGTCTCCCTGGAGCCTTCTCTAGGCTGAACAAGCCCAGCTCTCTCGGTCTGTCCTTATATGGAAGGTGCTCCAGACCTCTGATTGTCTTTGTGGCCTCCTCTGGACTCACTCTAACAGAGCCATGTCCTTCCTGTGCTGAGGACTCCAGAATCGAATGCAAGATTCCAGGTGAGGATTCACAATAGCAGAGTAGAGGACAGAAGCACTTCCTATGCTGCTAGATCAGCAGTTCAGTCTATAGGAAATGAGCAAAGCTCTAGTTCCAACAAATCTTCCAGGCACTACTAGCATCTCCTCTCTATTAACCCTCAACGTTATCCATTCCCACCAGTTTTCCAGCCAAAAAATATTTCCCTGTGATTACCATGAACTGTGCCTACCAAGGGTCTCGGCTGCATGTAGGTTTCTGCCCTGATTCAGACTGATCTAAGTGTTGCTAAGCCAGGTTGAAAATTACCTTAGCGACATAGAGTGTTTTCCCTATGGTACCAGCTTAATTAAATATTGAAAGAGCTATTACCTTTCAGGGATGCCTGTGCACTGGCTGTGTCCATTATTTATAACATAATGTATTCATTATGCATTTTATCCCATGCTCCTATCTGTTGATCTCATAACAGGCCCTTAAAAACAATTTTAAGCAATTAATCCTACCTTAATTACAGGCAAATAAATATAGAAGCCCCAGGATATCTCTTTTTTTATATATTTATTTGAAGCCAGTAAACATATCTAGAAATAAATCTGGTAATCAGGAAAGAGTGGGACAAGGCCACCGGAATCACAAAACTGGCGACAAGCACATTTGCATCAGCCATGGTAAAATTGCCAGCTTCATCTGTCTAAAAAACATTAAGATGTATCCTGCTGCAGCTTCCATCCCACAACAAGTTCTTCTAAAAAAATGCACCACTAGACACTGCCTTCTCTATTCCCTTTCACACTGATGATACAAGCCAAGGCTTATCACACTAAAATATCTTGGTTTTTCCTGTCTCCCACAGTCCTTCTAACCTCAGATTGCAGGCACAGCCATTCTCCCAGTCAACAGGTGTCACCACTGAGCCATCTCAGGTTGTCCCTTGTCCTTCCCTCTTCCTGCTGAGTGCTAGCCCTTCATTCCTACAGGCAAATTTGGCTGTAAAGCCCAAAGTCATCTTAGCACACGGGTGCCAGCTCCCCGAGGAGGATGCATGTGCTGTAACCAGCCATGTAATGCAGCAGGGAGAACACAGCTAAAGTCCTGCTTCGAGTCTGCTTTGCACCATTAGAGTCATTTTTCACAGTTTCAGATGAGGAAATCAACTGTGGGATTCCTTTCAGCAAGAACTGACTACTCAGCCTTATGCTTATCTGCTAGCATATCTTAACGCAGTCCTCCTATTCTCTCCCATATCCATACCAAGAATATGATTATTGAAAAAACTCTTCAAGGGTACGGGGAACAAAGGAAAAAACAAGAGGGGGAGAAAAAGAAAAGAATCGCTAGACACAACAAGGAAGCACCTTGTAAATTCCCACATTTTAGATCATTTAGGAAACACACTCTGTAACTGTGGAAACACTAGTGCCAGATCTTTTCTGAGGAGCCCTGGTAATGCACAGGGAAAAAATAAAGTTATCATTAATACTTACCTTTTGTGAAACCTCACTGGCTTACCAGAACTAACTCTTACATTTAGCATCCATACAGAGAAATCTCATATTTCAGACTTTGTCTTCTGGTCAAACACAGAGATCACGAGTTCTCTGATGCTGAGGACATGGGTCAGCTATTGAACGAAGGGACACAACTCAACAGAGCACTTGCCTAATGCACCAGAGGTACAGTGCCTGACCTGGCCACAGGCTCCCTCTGCTCTGCCTCCGGGTCACAGCCAGCATTACAGGCCAGATGTCGTAAGGGATCTGAGAGTGGTCCAGCATGGACGTGCAAACATCTATTTCACATATAGAAACCTCTGAGCAAAGGAAGGAAGGGGGAAATGCCGCAATGGTGTAGAAGTGTGCTACAAACCACTGATGTAAACCCGATCAAACAGACCTAAAGGAAGGATAAAGCTGGAATAGCCCTGTCTTTTCTGATCTTTCCCTTCCCCACCATGGAGAAAACAGCAAAAGGAAGACAGTGGTCTATGATGCTATCTCAGTATTCAGAAATATGGAAAGCAGAGAAGAAACAGAAATTCTTGAAAAAGTATTTAATGATAATCCCATTCCAAAACCAACAAGAACTCAAAGAATAGGATCTGTCACCATTGCAATCAATAGAGAAAACTAGCATTGGCTTAGAATCATAGAAGAACAGAATTGCTAAGGTTGGAAAAGACCTCTAAGATCATCAAGTCCAATAATCAACACAATACCAGCATGCCTACTAGACCATGTCCTCTTCCAGGGCTTCACCACTCTTTCAGTAAAGAAATTTTTCCTAATATACAATCTAAAGCTCCCCTGGTGTAACTTAAGGCCATTTCATCTCATCCTATCTCGTTACTTTGGACAAGAGATCAGCAACCACCTAACTACAACCTCGTTTCAGGTAGTTATAGAGAACGATGAGGTCCCCCCTCAGCCTGCTCTTCTCCAGGCTAAACAATCCCAGTTCCTTCAGCTGTTCCTCATAAGATGGATTCCAGTCTGGCCCTTAAACATACTGGCAGGGTGACATTAGCATATGAACCATCTGAAACACTTCAAAGAGTGGTTTCTGTACTAAACCTTGACTGCGTAGAGACTCCTTTACAGATCACACTGAAAAAACAGCTTGTCCCTACAAGCGGATGATGTGAATGCACTCCCTGTCCCAACTGCTCACTATACTCTTCCTCTTTTCATGTGGGGAATGCTTCCCTAGCTGCTGAAAGACAGACACAAAGGTAGACACAAGCCCAAACAGGTACCAGCCACGAGCAGTGCAGTACCTCAGCCCTTCTCCTCAGGAGAAATGAGCCTGGCCCAGCCCAACTCACACCCCGCTCACACAGAGGAAGGACATCTTTCTACTAAAATCCCAAACTGGAATTTTCCAAAATATGTTAAGGAAATAAATAATACTATAGGAATAGTAAATAAAAAGCTTCTATTTTTAGCCAGAGATCCTGCCACAAAAGGGTAGTGCTCTACACCATACCACAATCAAGTGTTCGATGCTGTCCTTCCTTTATAAGGCTTTAAGAATGGCAGGATCCTCCAAGAAGCGGTATGCATTCTTTATTTACCCTGAAGTGAGACTCCGCAGACCCGGGTTTTAATTCACTGCTCTGCTATTAGCCTGTGAGGTGACCTTGGACAAGTTGTTCTGTCCAGATTCTCAGCTGGTGCTGGCTGGCACCGTGCCACAAAAGTCAATTTAAACAATTTGAGACTTCAGTCCTACAGTTCTCGGGGTCCTCAGCCTCTCTATCCAAGCAACACTGCCAACTGCTCCTGAGATGCCTTGGAGACGTACACCTAAGTGACAGAACTTGTGCTTCCCTTGGAAAACACATGTTTTTCACTACAATGAAACAAAAAGTCTTTTTTTATTTTTTTTTAAATAGCCTCATGATCAAGGCTTTAAAAATAAAACCGCCAATACCGTTGTTTCATTTTACAGTGTTGCGCATTAGCTGACGTAAAATCCCTAGGGATTTTAACTTTAGTACATGGTAATGGTGGTGAATGAGTTTTTGTCATTCTTCTCCTTTTAAGTGTCACTGTCATTCCAAAATCTTTTCAAATTTCTCTTTAAACTTGCCTTCATCATGAGTGACATGGCAGAGTGCTTTGTCATCCCACCAAAAGCTGAACACCTGACACCCTCCTGCAGGAAGACTGGATTCCGGGAGAGACTTAGGAATCACTAGATTTTGTGCTTTTTGTCACAGGAAACTGCTAAGACTGGGAAACTCTAGACAGCATCTAAATAAAGATGAAAAATGACCAATTCCTTCATCAAGATCCATTCTAGCAAGAAACTACCTTGTCTGAGAAAGACTTTCTTGTGCCTGTGGGCGAAGTTTCCCACATTAGGGCTGATTTACCTCCATGGGTAATGTACACCAGTGTGACCCTTAGAGCTGCCCCACCAACAGCTCCTGATTCTTGCCTGCGGGCCAACCTGACTTCCAGCCATCCTCCCCACAGTGACCTGGCCCAGTCTGGTGAAGTCCATAGTGCCAGCCACGTAGCCACACACAGCTCCCATCCCTTTGAGTGCTGCAGCACTCAACTCTCGACAGCATGTACCCTGAGGCTTCTCCTTGGTCTCTGACACCAACCAGCCTGGGGTGCTCTCAATCAGGCAAAATGTATTTTATCTGAGCAAACACTTGATGCCTGGGAAATCTGAGAGGAAGGGAAACCAGGAGGTCATGTTGCTTCAGTAGACATCACTGGGTCAAGGGCTGCCCACAACTTGGTCCAGTGTGTGGCACGCCCTGGAAGGTGGCATTTGGGCACGTCACCAGTCAAGAACACAGTCATTCATTTCCAGGAAAAGTACCTCTCAAGTAAATCCTCTTACAAGTCTCCCTTACCCCAGACACAGCATCATCTCTGTCTCTGCAGGCCTAAACCTAGTGGGAAATGCGTCCATATGATGATGTTTCCTGAGATCTCTCGGGTCCATAGGCCTTTCCCCTGAAATATACTGACCATATCCCAACAGCAAGCAACATCAAGCAAGCACTCCTGCAACATCCCTTGGGATCATTTGTTAACTTCAGAAGCCTTTACATTACTTAGTTAACATACTTGGAAAACTTCTCTACTTCTGAACAACCTTGATTTCCTGCCTTCTCTGATTTAGTGCAAGAATAAATCCAAAGAACATGAAACAATTTATTTTACTTTGTCAGCAGTAAAATTAACTTAAGGGGTTTTTTAAGTATCACCTCTTCTCCTTCTCTCTCCCCTCCAACGATGCTGCTTTCTGAGGAGTCGACAGCAAGCAATACCTTGCCATGAGCACAACTGATGGAACCTCTTGAACAAGCATATTATGAACAAGAAATCTATAATATATATGATATATATATATAATATATATGACAGTTTGCTGGCTTGGAAGGAAGCTCCATGGGACAAAGGTCTTTTCAACTTAGTTTTCACAACAGAGCTTGTGAAAATCCCAGCACTAGCCAGTACACTCAAAACTGTGTCATGTTGGTCTCTGCCCACCTAGATCTGAGATGCAAAACCTGTGTTCAGTCAAAACATCTTAACCATAGTACTGTATGGTGGTTACACCAAGGAACCAGTCCACCCAGCTGTCCAGTAGCCTAAATCCTTGAGAGGATTTTATACCACTCCATAAACGAGGTCTCTTCTTGTTATGCACTTTGGTAAAGCTGTTGTCCCCAGGGCTCTACAGCATCCTCTGTCTTGAGCCCTGCAGCAGCACCACAGCATCCTTCAGCTGAGAAAGGAGTAGAACATAAACATCAAGCTGGAATCCTCACCAGGTCCTGTATTTCATGGCACTTTGCTGAGCATGAAAGCAAAGCATTTAACAACTCTTCTATTTGTCACCACCCTGTAAAGTGGCACATCATACATCTCCACTCCATTCTTCTGAGACCTCACCTTGAGTCCCGTGTTCAGTTCTGGAGTCCTCAGCACAGAAAGGACATGGATCTGTTAGAGCAAGACCAGAGGAGGCCACAAAGATGATCCAAAGGCTGCAGCACCTCCCACATGAGGACAGGCAAGGAGAGTTGGGGTTGTTCACTCTAGAGAAGAGCAGGCTCCAGGGAGATCTTAGAGCAGCCTTCGAGTACTGAAAGGGGGGCTACAGGAAAGCTGGAGAGGGACTCTTTATCAGGGAATGCAGGGATACAACAAGGGGAATGGTTTTCAGCTGAAAGAGGGCAGATTTAGATGAGATCTTAGGAAGAACGTTTTTCCTGTGAGGGTGGTGAGGCCCTGGCACAGGTTACCCACAGAAGCTGTGGATGCCCCATCCCTGGAGGTGTTGAAGACCAGGTTAGATGAGGTTTGAACAACCTGATCCAGTGTGAGGTGCCCCTGCCCATGGCAGGGGGGTTAGAACTGGATAATCTTTAACATCTCTTCCAAACAAAACCATTCTATGATTTTAAAACCAGAAATCAAATGCTACAAGCCTTTTAGTACACGTTGTTGTATGCAATGTCAATTGACACGGCTTGTGTTCTCTTGTTTCCCCAGAACTGTTGTACTGTCTCAGCACTTGCAGTGTTCATTTGAGTTTCCTTCTGTCCTGTTCTCCCTGTGAGCTGGCAACAAAACACAAATCAACTATCACAGAGAGGTGAACTGAGAACTGGAGTGCGAATCTTCTCAGAGGGGAAAGGAATGTCCATGTAAGGCTCGTTTCTCCTCCTGCTTTATGTTACAGGATGTTCTGGCCATCTTAGGAAAAAAAACAGCTGAGTCTAACTGTGAATGAGAATTATTTTAATAGCAGACCCTTCAGCTGTCTGTAGTTCTGTTAGCATGTTTTTGGCTTGCATATAAAAAAGATTCTTTTCCTGGACCTTAGCAGGCTCTTTCCTAATTGAGCTATCAAAATTTGTTTGTGGTTTTCATTTGATAGGCAATGCCTGCTGCAGGAGCAAGCATCGAGGACAAGCCTTTGCATATCAAAGGTTTCTTTAGAAGGGCACAGTCAGCACCATCCAAACACGTCTTTCTCCCCTTTACCACCACAGCAGATGAGACATGCTGTACTTACAGAGAACGCCCTGGCTGCATGCTTTTTATCCTGCAGCCACCATGGGGCCACAAGAGAGTTCCTGAGCTGATCTGTGAGGACACATCAGCATACTGTGGACTGTTGCACAAACTCAACTGCAGACCTACAGGGCCTACAAGAAAGCTGGGGAGGGGCTCCCTATCAGAGAATGCAGGGATAGGATGAGGTGAATGTTTTTGAGCTGAAAGAAGGGAGATTTAGATTAGATATTAGGAAGAAATTCTTTACTGTGAGTGTGGTGAGGCCCTGGAACAGGTTGCCCAGAGAAGTCGTGGATGCCCCATCCCTGGAGGTGTTAAAGGCCAGGCTGGATGAGGCTTTGAGCAACCTGATCCAGTGAGAGGTGTCCCTGCCCATGGCTTTAAGGTCCCTCCCAACCCAAACCATTCTATGGTTCTATGATTCCTTGATGCTATGACCTGCTCTCCATCTAGGCCTCTGCCATTCCTGTGTCAGGAGAGTCCTGCAACCACTCTCATATCTCAGTTTCCCTACCTCATAATTTGAAGACTTGCTTACTTGCCTCATTTCCTCTGAAAAGGCCATAGATTGAGAATGGCTTGAGTGAGGAAGGATCTGGTTAACCTTGTTACACACACACGAGCCCACTTGAAGTCAACCACATTACTTCACAAGCTGCAAGTCAAGCACTCACCCCTGGATCATGGCCCAACTGCCTATGGACACACAAACATGGCTGTTAGCCAAAGTACCCCACACACTACTGGAGGTATAGAAAGGTCAGACCAGACTGTGAATCTCAGCCACTTAGCACAGCTGCTCGGCTCGCAGCTCAGCAAAGGAATGTTTCAAAACAACGAAATCTGTGCCTCCAAATCAGTTTTGACACTCCCTTCTGCATAGGAGCATTCTTCCTTGATGAAAGGTATATTCCCTTCTCTACACATATGCTCACATCCACCGACACAGCATCCAAAACCTGACAGCCTGCAGAGCTGAGCAAGAAGAAGAAGTGAGGCAGGAGATAAGACAGGAGGAATGCTCCCGCTTCCCCTTCCTCTGAGCCTGCAGGCAGTTTTCAAGCCCCCAAGCAGGACCTGGGGACCATTTTCTTCCCACGGGCAAGGCTTATGGGCAGATGACATTCAATCCCACCTCTTTAGCAGCCCCTGTTAGGCAAAAAAAGTCCATAAAAGGCAAACAAAGTCCCAAAAAGTACTGTCCCACAGAATGTTCTCCCTGGGTACCACATCTGGACTCCTCTTCAACGCCTCCCTTTTTTCAGAAGAACAAGACCCAAGATTTCTCCCTGGAGCCCTAGTGCAGTGCTCCTAGTCTTAGGGATACCGCCAGGAAAATTCAGCTTTAACATCTTTCGTCCACATCAGGTTTCAGCCTGGGGTTGTCTCCAGTTACTGAGGGCTTCTATTCATCAGCCCTTGTTGTTAGATGCAACGTTCCATCCTGCTCCCTTTCCTTCCTTAACCCTGAACAGTCAAACACACTAAGAAATCCCTTCATTTCAAGAGTTTTCTCAGCCTGCAACAAAAGAAAAGATTCACATCTAGAGATTGTACTCATTTCAATTTTAAATCTGAGTGTTAAGCTGAAATTCAGACATGCTGTGGTACAAACGCTTACAACTGCATATATTTAGTGTCTTACAGAACTACAGATGCTCTTTCAATGTAGGGGGCTTCACTGCCAAAGCAATGGAGTCCTCAACACACTCCAGCATCCCCAGGTACAGTGGGCTCATCCGATGGCCATACCAATATCAAGGCATTCAGTTGCTATCAATTTCCAAGTGGACAAAATAAGATCTAAGTCTTGCCACAACAGGCACTTTTCCTACTACTATGAAGACTTAACCTTCTGCGGAAGACAATGTAAAAAAAGATAATGTAAACTGTGCTGGGAGACAAGATAAAGGGAGATGGAACTGCCCCTTAGGGGTTTCAAGCAGCTAAATGCAAACTCGCGAGTCAGGATGCCCTTGGCAGTAAATAACGCAAGGACAGGCTGTTCAGAGCTGGAGGAGAGTCTGACAGTGCAGCAATGATTCCATGGAGAGGAGGAGGTAAAACACCTTCAGCCCTTTAGGGTCAGCCAAGAATCCACTCATGAGCTGTAAACTACACACATTTACCACTTTCGTTTTCACAGGATTTCCCTTTCTTTGATGCTGTGAGTAATGCAGTTTCACTCCTGACCAGCCACAAAAGGTTTACTCACTGTGTAATATTACTCATCCGAGAGCATGTCGACAGAACACAATCATTAAAGTGGCAGGACTATAAGCATCCTTCCCGCACCCAGGCACACCCACTGCTTCTTCCCATAAAGCCACAGCAGTGGTAAAAAAATTAAGATGAGGTTACCAGCGGCTCTTGGCATTGGTCTGACTTGACTCGTGGTGATACTGAAGGTAAAATCTAGAGCTTTTGAAAATCCTCAGTGCTTTCTAAAATCATAGAATCATAAAATGTTTTGTGTTGCAATGGACCTTTAAGACCATCCAGCTCCAATCCCCCCCGCCATGGGCAGGGACACCTCCCACCTGATCAGGTTGCTCAAAGACTTATTCAACCTGGCCTTGAACACCTCCAGGGATGGGGCATCCAGGACTTCTTTGGGCAACCTGTGCCAGTGCCTCACCACCCTCACAGGAAAAAATTCTTCCTAATATCTAATCTAAATTTATCAAAAAATGCACCTCTGCAACTTAACTGCCTGGCTGGTGACTGTGAAAAGTGGTGTTCCTCAAAAGAGGTGGCAAAGCTTAACCCCAGTTCCCACAGCAGTGCAAACAATCCCTGTGCCTGCGGAAAAAACCTGCATTTCTGCAGAAATTGCCTGAAGAAGTTGCACTGCCTTCTCAGTAATGGCAGTAACAAGATGCACCCCTCAGGCTCTATGCTCCATGAAACCCATGTGGTTTTCACATGAAAAAAACCCAAACTCCAAAGTTTTCAGTGACAGGTTTTATGAGACATGGCTCTTTTCTTCAAGTCTTATTTCAGGGAAGGCTCTATGAAAACTAAATTTTCTGTGCTTCCTTGTGGACAGGAAAGCTAGAAAAGGCAACTCAAACCACTCCAAAGGCACAGAAATCAGACATAATATTAATAAAAAAGACCATTTTTTCTAGCTACCATAGAGTTGCCATCGATTTGAAGTGAGAAGGACAGAAACAAAACTGAGAAACATGCCCCGGGGCAGACTATAACACTTAGAAGCGGGTTCGGCTCCAGGGGTGAGGAAAGTTTTGCAGGGCTGGCTGCTGGTCTGCTGAATGACCCTCTCCTATCCTGGGGCAGATTTTTGTTCATAGTCTCATTCACAGGAGGCCACAGCCACGAGCACCTACCATACAAATATATGACAGGTCCAACACAGCCATTCCTTTTGAGAATCTTTGACCAAAAATGGACAGCGTGACCAGCCAGCCTTCTCAACATTAAGGACCATTTAAGATTAGCAGCAGGAGGGAACTACCAAAAAAGGGCTTAGACAAAACCAGTAAACCATGGCCATCTCACTATAAACTCTGCCTTTCTGACATGGCCACCACTCAAGGGCTCTCTGCTTAGCCATGGCTTGCTAAGATCCCTCAACAGATCATCCGCGTGTGCTAATTTGGCAGAAAACTTCCTTTATTTATCCTGGACTATTTTTCTGCTGGGTTAACTTGCTGAAAAGACTCAGCTAAATGCCACCAGAATGCCAGAGCCCATGCAAAATGAGGCAAGGAGGGAAGGAGCAGCCACGAGCAGCAGGCTGAGTATTTACAGTTCAGCAGACGTGGAGCCCTTAATGGGCACTAAGAAATAATGACTTTTGAGTTTCTTTGCTATTCACCTTCTCACAGACTTGCATTTGCTTTGATTATGAACAGCTGGGCAACCTTTTGCCTCACGCCCTGCCGAAGCCAGAACTCCCGAGCATCCCGCATACGCATCCTGAGGACCAAGATCCTGGGATTTTTAGGTGGCGTGCTAAGAGTTCACCTCAGACACCCAAATTTGGCAAGGTGACAAGACCGGCACACTTCCATAATTTTTTAATTAAGCGGACTCCAAGCACTCACAGGTATGGAGATTTGGACATTTTTAAGGTTGTTCTTCAGGGAGACCCTGAAGCAAGCACAAATTCACAGCCAGGTGTACAAGCCCTGTGCTGTCACTACTGTAAGCAGATGCTGAAAGTTAACTGCATCTTTAAGCATGTTTCCCCATGTTCCTTCCAAGCACGGCTGCGAGCCTCACCACAGCCGCTTCCCAAGCTGTAAGTTGCTCAACAGAAGACTTCACTCTGTCGGCTGTTGGTGCAGGACCTTGAACAAGTACTAAACAAATGAACAAGTCATTTCCTGCAAGGCCAAACAAGCTCCCTGCCAAAGAGGTCACATACCACGCTCTGGCCTGATGCCTCTCCCTAGTTTATGAGGGTAAATTCCCATATCCAGGGGTCCAACAATTACAGCATTACATCTGGGCTAGGATTACTCTCAGTGAAGCTAGGATTACGCTTCACTGAAGAGGTGAGGAAAACAACTGCTTTTGTGCTTTCATTGCATGACCTCTAAAGTTCGGTTTGGGTTTCTTGGTTTGCGCAAACCAAAACATTCAAATGAAATCAGGGAGTTTTCACTTAATTCCCAGCTTGAGGACTAGGATCTGTCACACCAAGGTTCTTCAAGTCTATTTTAGCAGTAAGAAGATCTGTAAGGAAAAGCCCTTTGAGGCAGGGCCCGTGACAAAGTGGCCAGGAGGAAACAGCCTACGTGGTTCATTCCAGTCTTGTGAGCAACTCCAACTATCACAAGGGTGGAAGGCGGACATGCCGGGATCTTTGCTCCCCATCTCCTACCATGCTACCCAGGATTGCTTAGAAGCGAAACTTCTGTAGGTGCATTATCGTTACACGGATGCTCTCCATCCCCTGCAGTCCACAAAAAAAATGGGGAACTATTAGTCTTATAAAAAGAGCCTGAGCTTTGGATTTGGAGTAGGTCTCAGAGTCAGTCAAAACACACCTGGCAGGCCCCGCTCCACCATTCTGAATACTCTGCTCCTGTCAAGTTAAAACAAGACATAAAAGCAACCTAAAGCTTGAATCACACAGGCAACTCCACTTGCTTGGATGTGCCCATCCCCATGAGTAAGGGTTGCAGAATCAGACCCAGCTTTTGCTTACCATTCTGCCAAAAACACACATGCACACAGAAAGAAGAAAAGAAAAATCCCACTGACTGCTGTCCCTGCTATTTTTGCTGTCTGTGACAGTACACTGGTAAGAGGCCTGACTCAGAAGCCTCTCTTGAAAAACCTGAATCATCACCGTTTAGAAGACGGTCTCATATAATGAAGGAGTTTCTCTTCTCCACTCCTTCCTCTCTTTATGAGAGAGAATTTAAGAGTTGGACTGATGGGGGAAGCAGGAAAGAAAGAGCAAAAAAAAAAGCCAAACTTCATGCTTTGTTTGGCTCTTTCTGCAAGGATGACAAAGTCAGGCAGAGTTTCAGAAGAACTCCTGTTCAAGTTAATGAGATGTTTCTACAACTTCCCTTCACCTCCAGTCCCCTTCAGCAGACCAAAAAACATATGGCAGTCCAGTGGTGGGCAGCTGGATTTTGGGTCTGCAGAGCTGTGTTTGATCTTATTCATCGATGTGACTTCCTTGATGTCAAAGCATAACCATGGACTTACACCGCCTGGAAGAGAAAAAGAGGCACCCCAGCTGCATGGTTGCATGTTCATTGCTCGGATGAACTTGCATTTCTTCTTTATTTGCACTGTATACATTTTTGAAAGCCTGAGCTTTGTCAACATAAAGATCTTCAGAATTACCTTCAAATAAACATTATAATATCATATCATTTTGTTACTGCGCATCGTTTAATATCAGGTGATCTCAAAACATCATGACAAGGAGGCCTTGTTTTAGGGACCCAGCCAAGTGAGACATGGAGACTTTAAGCCATTCGGAAAAGCAGCAGGAGCCCCCAGAACAGAAACCCAGATCTCGTGTCATATCCTCTGAAGCTACGCATTATAGACAGTTTATCTATTAAAATGCTGCAGTTTCTGCCTCTTCAGGAAGCACTTTAGCCTGTTTCTTGTGGGTAGATCGAAGTATGTACACCCTCTAAATGGGGCTTTAGCACTTCATGCCCCTCTGCAGACAGAGGTCACCCATGACTCGAAGAGCCAATGCTCCTCTGGATCCAGGCCAGGGCCCCCTCAGCTTACACAGAGATGGTGGCTGAGGGGAAGGAGACGGACAGAAAATCAGCAGTATCACAAGGATGTATAATCTAAATAGGTGATCCAAGCCTAGGCTTGCTGGGCTGGATCACATCTCAATGCAAAGGTTGTACAGCAGCAGCAATTGCTCCTCTTGTCCCCACTGCACCCCACTGAAGCCTATGCCCAGCTTTACATCACCATCAATCTCACTGGCATCAAGAAGCTGTACAACAGCCATGTACACTGTTTAGCCAAAGCCCCCAGCTCTTTACTCCAAACCCCACATTCTCTTGCTAGTACAAACCTCTCTAGAAGCACAAGGTACGGCTGCCACCTCCTGCCACCCAACTGGAGCAGTGCACAGAGATGTCTTTTAATATAAGGCCACGGCAGTCGGGTCAAAAGTTTGCATTTGATCTTAAACTACATATTTTTACATGGGGAAAATATTAAAATCACTAAAATGCAATACATCTTTCCACCTCCCTTCTAATCACAACCCAAACTGCAGACAGCATCAAGCCATTGGCGTAAGCGATGCATCGGGCGCGGTGGAAAATTTCCACCTGTGAAACAATTCTTCTTATTGTCGCTGCTGGCTCTAGGCGGTAGCAGACTCACAGGGTGCCGTGCCTATTGTTACAAATGCTATTTTTCATCTCTCAGATTAATTTTAAGCTAACTCTTATCACAGACAATGTGAGTTACTACCTCAAACTGCAGCAAAACAGCAAGAGCCCTGACAAAAGTTAGCAAGTGCTGGCTGAGGAACACTTCGAGCAATCCAAGCAAAGTACAGACAAATTTATCTGCAGCATGGACTTCTACTGTGCCACCTTTACTCAGCGGACAGAGTTCCCTTTCAAATCAGCAGGAAAACTGTGTTCAAGTAGAGCAAAACACAGGATGGGAATCCACACTACCCTTTAGAAAGAAGAATGCACTCTATGCCCTGTTTAAAATACGTCTGAAATTTGCCTTTGCTACATAATCTACAATTTATCATGGGGCAAAAGCAAGAAGCCCTGCCAAAGAATAGGCTGGAAATGGCTCAATTTCCCACCACTGGTAAGTGGGAAGAGACCACAGGTCTGGCCCCACTCCTTCTCAGCAGCAGTGTTTGGAGTTTATGGAAAAGAAGGACTGGTATTAGTGTCCCACATACACATGTACTGTGTGGGTAAACTTAAATGTACTTAACTAAATGCATCCACCCCTATTTACTTATAATGATGCTCATGTCTTTCTCCCGGTCTTACTTCTCAGACGCAATCACCACGATCATGAAAAACAAGTGTAACATGCATAAAAAAAAAAATGGATTAATTTAAGAGCATTAAAGTCTCAATTTTTAAAAATCCATCCAAGTATTGCTATACTCTGTAAGAAAAACTGTGTTCAAGTCTTTGCTGGTGTTTGTGCTCTTTCCTAAACATCAGAGCATTCCTTACACCATGCTGGACACCGCGAAACCCTTAAGACACATCTGTTTACTTAAAAAGCAAATTCAAGTCACGGAGGGGTACGCTCTCCTTCACTTAAAGCAAAATAAGCCTTGCGTAAATTCTGCTTACACTCACATATTTGCAATGCAAAATATAAATCGCTCGCTATCACCCTTTCTGTAAGCCTGCTCGCAAAATGAAGCAGGACACGGCCACTCAGCACCCAAAAACGAGTGACACCCTTCCAAACCCCAAATTTTCTTCTCCAAAAGGCACATGGAATGCATTCGAACTGACCCAAAACTGGGTGGTAGAGGGGATGCTCCCGCCCCAACCCTGCAGGTACCGGTGGGCAGGGGAAGAGGAGCGCATCCCAGCATCTCTCCCGCGGGATCCAGGAGGATGGATGGTTCCCACGAAACGAAGAACGATGTCCGCGGTTCCTTGCAAAGTTTCTCACCTCTCCCGGAGACCACAGAGCATCCCTGCCCGGAGGAGGGCGCCGACCCCCGGTACGGACGAGACTCCGCGGGCTTCAGCTCCCCATCCCCAGCACAGGGGAAGCGATGAGCTCCACTTAGGTGACCTCGACCAGCAGTACCGACCCCGACACTCACTGCCACAGTCCCACACCCTTCCCACCGCCCCTGGGAGAAGACTCACCACTACGACCGGCCAGCAGCAGAGCTAGGGCGGCCAGGGCGCCCAGCTGCCCCCGCAGCAGCTCTCCCCGTCGCCTCCTCCTCCTCCTCCTTTGCTGCTGCTGCTGTTCCTCCGAGGCGCCCATCGCGGCCGCTCCGCTGCTCCGAGCCGAGCCGAGCCCAGCCGAGCCGAGCCCAGCCCGGGCGCCGCAGCGCCGCCCCTGCCCGCCCCTGCGCAGCGGCGCGGGGAGGGAGGCAGCGAGGGAGGTGGGGGATGCGGCAGGAGGGATGGGGATGGCGGGGGATGAAACTTCCCGGACGGCCCCCACCCCAGCCCGGCGTCCGGGGCGGCTTCCTGGGCGGAGAGAGGGGGCGGAGAGCTGGAAGAGGTGGTCCTGCGTGTGCCGGGCACGGGTCAGCCCTAGGAGAGGTGGTCCTGCGCGGGGAGGTGGTCATGCTTGTACTGGACACAGGTCAGCCCTAGGAGAGGTGGTCCTGCGTGTGCCAGGCACGGATCAGCCCTAGGAGAGCTGGTCCTGCCTGTGCCAGGCATGGGACACAGGGATGCACGCATGGGGACAGCCCTAGGAGAGGTGGTCCTGTGCAGAGAGGTGGTCATACTTGAACCAGGCATGGATCAGCCGTAGGAGAGATGGTCCTGTGTGTACTGGCCCAGGTGCACCGCTCCTGGGAACACAAAAGGGAACTTCGGCTGGGGGTGCAGCCTTCTGGCCTTATGCTTCTGGGAGCATCTTTCCACCAAGCCCTACCAGGCACTGCCACAGGTGCTAGGCTTTCCACAGCTACACCTTAAACCTAATCCAGTGGAAGGTGTCCCTGTACGTGGCAGAGGGGTTGGAACTGGAGGATCTTTAAGGTCCCTCCCAACCCAAACCATTCTGTGATTTGTACACTCAAATTCTGGAGGATCCTTATCGTCACTTTTTTGCCCCACCTTTCTCACACTCTGCTGTGAACTTTTTGCTGGGTGAGCAACCACCCACTCCACCTGCCCTTGAAACTGGTCCTGTGCAAGAGCAGGCAAGGGCAGACCTACCACAGGTGCTGTAAGCACCACGCCTCTGGATGCAGGCCCAGGCAGGGATGTGTATGCAAGCCAGTCCGCCGGGCTGTGCCAGCACCTGGGTTCACGCACCGGTAAGGAGCTGTGCCATCGGCTATGGCACAGGACAACCCCTGCACAGCCACTTCACCTGTCTGCCACTTGGGCTCCCGGGTTTAAAAACCTGAGCTGACCTGAACCTCTCATCCCTCCTCCACCATTTCAAATCATAATTATTATTGCAGCATCAGTGCAAACACCTCCTGGATGCACTGAAACCAGAGCATTGTGTGCACATGCAGCTGCCTCTGCAGGACCTGCAGCTGTGGAGAAACACCATTAGTCCCACTCTTCAGGAAGGGCACTGTAGTTACACGGCATATCTAACCAAGGAAGGAGAATCATAGAATCATAGAATCATAGAATCATAGAATCATAGAATCATAGAATCATAGAATGGTTTGGGTTGGAAGGGACATTAAAGATCATCCAGTTCCAACCCCCTTGCCATGGGCAGGGACATCTCCCATTCCGTTAGGCTGCTCAAGGCCCCATCCAACCAGGCCTTGAACACTTCCAGGGATGGGGCATCCACAACTTCTACGGGAAACCTGTGCCAGTGTCTCACCACCCTCATAGTGAAGACTTGCTTCCTAATGTTTAATCTAAATCTTCCCTCTTCTTCCCAGGAGAATAAATCTCTGGCAGAGTGTGGGTTTAAACTCTGCATCCTTGAAGCCAAAGCCACTGTTTGGGACTGTTCCTGGGCCTCCCAGTTTCCTGGTGCGAACATCCTGACAGCGGCATTAGCAAGCGAGCTGGCGACACGGAGAGGCGCTGGCTGAGATCAACGAGAGGAGAAAGTGTGAAAGCATGGGCAGTGCTGCCTTCAGTGCAAACACACTGAATTAAATCAAAGGAGATTGATGCAATGACAGAACACAAACCCTCCAAAAATATTTCAGGCATTCCATCATTTCAACCTAAAATACTTCTGACAAGAACTCAAGCTGCAGACAGCAGCACAGAGCTTTCTCGTCCTTGTCCGTCCCAGCTCAGCAGCTTTGCGACTGACAGCAGTTCTCACAACTTGCATACAGGAGCTCTGCTCCTTCTGCACTGGCCTGAGGCTGGCTCTCACCCTGGGGTTGTTCTTCCACACCATGTGTGACCAAAGGCCTCATGAGTTGGCTGAAGAGGCAGCAGGAACGCTTGGGCTTTGGGACATGGGCACAGCAACAGCCATCCAGAATCCTCATTTCAACACACACCCAGATATTGCCCTGCCCACAACAAAAAACACCTTTTGACTGGAAAGCCACCTTCAGGTTAGATGAACATGAGCCAGCACTGTGCCCTGGCAGCCAAGAGGGTCGACCATGTCCTGGGGTACCTCAAGCATGGCGTTGCTCACCAGTTGAGGGAGGTGACTGTCCCGTTCTGCTCCACATTGGCGTTGCCTCACCTTCAGTACTGGGTGAAGTCTTGGACGCCACAGTATAAAAAAGGATCTAAAGCTACTGGAGAGTGTCCAGAGGAGGGCACGAAGTTGGAGAATGATTTAGAGCGGAAGCCTTTTGACAACACCCTCAGACACATGGTGTGAATATTGAGGTTATCCTGTGCAGGGATAGGAGTTGGACACGATGATCCTTTTGGGTCCCTTCCAGTTCAGGACATTCTGTCATTCTATGATTCTATGAAAAGAAAGTAGAAGAAACAGATCTACTCCTATAGTCTAAGTATTATCGAAGAATCGCTATGGTTAGCTGCACACAGGCACAGAAATAAAAGAAAACATTGCTCTCTATTTTTGATGAGTTACTAACCACTCTCATTAGAGAGTGTCTCCTTCTGGGGTCAGCCTCTCATTACGCACTCAGCTTCCAACCTCTCCTCCAAGGGTTTCTTGCAATTCTGAACTTAATCAGGATGTCAGTTTTCAACACTGCTCTTAAAGATTTATCGATCGTGCTCCTACACGCAACTTTAGAAACACGGGTATCCCTCTTGGCCCTAGGTAGACAGAGCCAGTTCCCATCCAGACAGTAAACAGAGTAAGTTAACTACTGCCCTAGAATGTAACTATGGAAGAAGTGGGTTGGGTTTTTTCCCAGCAGGATACACTCCCTTCCCCCTGGCAGGACAGGTTTTGTCCCATGGTAAACAACTCTGAAACCTGTAGCGCTGTCAAACACTACAATAAGTCACCACAATTTATGAGAGACCATACCTGGCTCATTGTTTGCTCTTGATCAATACCACGTGAAAGCAATCAACCAGTGTTGGGGTGAGAGGAGTTTGGGGGTGAATGCCTCCATTGCTGACACGACAGAACACTATGACAGTACTCCTAAAGTATTCCTTTTAAATCTAAATGTCCTTTTGAAGCCTGAAACCGGGCAAAAATGTGACCCTGAGAGCCACTGCAAAATCAGTATTCAAACCTCCATCATAAACCTCCTTTCTATCCCATTGCAGAACTGCTCATAAACACCAAGATGTAAGCTCACTGTGTTGAAAATTAAGACTCGGAATATCTGGAAAACCTATGTAGTTTAAGAACATATTTCCCACTTGGAATCACAAAGCAATTTAACGACTTCTTTGCTAGCATAGTAAGTACTGGCTTGTGAAACAGTTCTGTTTCTGGGGAGCATAATATGGGAGAATCCCCCTCATCTCTCCCACTGATAAATGAGTGTGTGGAGCAGGCTTTGAACTGATCCCTCTGCAGGAGGAAACAGAAGGAAGGGAACCACTGTGGATGTTACTCTTCTGAGAGAAAAGCTCTTATATTTATCTTCTGTAGCAGTCTTCTGCAAGAAAGAAAAAGAACTGCTAAAGAAAGAACAGAGAAGACTAACATGCTGCTGAATGTAGAGTTTGCTTTACATCACCTCTTCCACTTTCTTCTTTTCAACCTTGTTTCTCTTCCTACCTTTTTAATACTCTTTAAGGAGCACCTCTTGATCATCTTATATTTGAACAGTGTGGGAACATAACAGTGTGTCACATTTAGGCCATCAGGTCATAGCTCTTTATCACCCAATTCCACCTCCTTAAAAAAACCCCAGATCTGATGATCGCAGCACTTTTTGAGTGCCAGTCAGCAAAAAATGCATGTTAGAGGCGTTGTAACTGTCAGAGATGGGTTGCAGGTAGCAGAACTACTGAATGTTCTTTGGAGTTCCTCTCTAATCCGAGCGATGAAATCCTAGTTAGTCGACTTTGGCATCAGCTGGGCTGAGGAGGAGAGAGAGCAGATGCACAAACATCTCCCCTTACATGATTACAGTCTTTGCAGGGCAGCAAACTGCTGCTTCTTTCAGCAGTTGCTCGCAAGTTCCAGTTGGTGTCTGAGTATCTGTGCATGGTGGGTTCCCTCCTGAAATAACAACTGAAGGATGGCCTGGCTGAAACTCTTGTTGGAGCCAGCCTTAATACAGACCAGACATAACAAGACTCATAAGTCTTCCTCAGTGTAACAGTGTTCAAGCATGCAGTAAACCTCACCTTGGGGCTGAAAAAGAATAGAGGTGCTAAGGGAAGTCTTCCTTTCCCAGATGCATCCTGCAATGGTTTAGTGAAGAATGTGGATTCCCCACAAGTCACTACTTGTATCTCTGTTTGCTGCCCTGCGAACTGTTCTCCTGGGAGGGCCATGGAAATGCTTTGCTGCGGACTCCAGAGGACGTCTTGTTAGCTTTGCTGGGACCCTAGGAGGGTTCCCCGAGAGCTGGCTTTTGGAGGGGCAGAAGGTTGTGCTTTTGTTCTTTGCAGAGCCTCATCACAGTATAAAACCACATAAAGCATTGGGAGAAAACTGTGTAAATCACAGGATACAGATGTGCAAAGATGACAGCCAGCTGTGCCTTAGTGGAGCTAAGGGAACAGTCGTAACTGTTTCAAGGAGAGCAAACAGCCTCGCGTACTTGGCATTTTCCCCTGCAAACCACGCCAAGTTCTGCTCTTCAGACCAAACAGAGATTTTCTTCTGTTTGGACTGGCAGATTAGGCTTACAAAGAGCTTTCAACTCTGGAGAAAAATATTTAGGATTAATGCAGAGCAGCATCTTAGGTAGACATTCGCCAGCCAGACTCCAGGCTGCCAGGTACAGCAATCTCCAACTGGTGGGCATCATCTTGAGTAGTTCAGAGAACAGAACAAGGTACAGTTGGTAGTTGCCCTGGACCCCTGCCTAAACACCTGAAGGGTCAGGAACACCATGGGATTGGGGCTGGGTGATACTTTCCATGCAGAGACCATCTCAGAGCATCCCTATGGCAGAAACACCAAGTTTTACTGCTGTTGCATTTCACACACAAAACTGCTGTTGAAGATCCGTCTCAGGCAGTCTAGGCAGACCAGAAAGAAATAACAGGAGGTTTCCTTGGTTTCAGTTTTAATTTAGGGCCCTACAGCACAGTTCCTGTGCAGAAATCTCTGTTTACACAGAAAGTTTCACCCTTTCATCTCACACTTTAGCTGGTTACACACATGTTTTAAGCAGTTTATTGGCAGGGTTGTCATGATTGAGCATAGTTGAAGTATGAGATTAAAAGCCATCAGCAGGACAGTGGAGGCTGAGCACGCTTTCTTCTCTCCTGTGAAGTGAGAGGGGCTGGCTTAAACAAGCTGTTTTGCCCACAAGATTTAGACACATATCCTCTTTGCAGATAGCAAAGAGGATGCAATTAAATACACTGCTGATTACCACTCATGGTTGCTCCCTCCACCCTGCATGGGATCTCCTGGTGAGCAGGAAGCTTGTGTGAGCGATCCTCCTCTGCTCCCATGCAAAGTCGATCATCTTAATGCCATTTGCTGATGACACTGGTTTCAGTAACTTCAACTGAGTCACACTGAAGGAGGTCAAGGAGTGCGTGCATGCTCCTCCCTCAGCGAGCTGCAGGAATGTCACTGCTAGCTGGTGGCCGGCAGCGGAAGGGCGCGATGTCTTCGGTCAGCTAATAGGCAACTCCACACAAAGCAATGACAAACTGCTTACTTTCAGTCATGCACTTGAACTCTGGGTTCAAAGTGGCTCAAAAGGCTGCCCAGCTGATATGTGAAAACAGTTTACAGTAGTTTAGGCTACACCTGTTCCCATTTGATTTAAGAGCATTTAAATAAGTCTGCATCTGCTTAAATAAAACAGCCTAAGGTCATACCCTTGGATAAAGCTGGGTGTCTTTCGTCTGAAGGCTGGCAGTTCTCCCTTACCTGAAAAGCTTGACAAAAAGTGTTTGTTCTTACATGCTTTGGGGGAACTCGGGGTTTTAGGGAGCCATTTTTATGTCCCAGGGTCTTCCCGCATCAAGAGAGGGGCCCATTTCCATCACAGAGCTAATAAACCTCCTCTTGGGTACTCCCCATGCAAACAGAGGTGATACCTCTGGCAGACCCACCAGCTCTCCTAGGCCAGAGGACTTTGCCGAAAACACCCAAATACTCCATGCAGAGAGCAGCTGAGCAGGCAATGGTTGGAGAGAGCCAGGGAGGGCGGGAGGGATCTGGGGAAGAGGAAGGTGAAGAGGTGGGGAAGTGCTTGGAAGAGCTGGAATGCACCAACAGAAGTGCTTGTTGGATGAAAACATCTGCTCACAATGGGGTCTGCAGCAGTCTATGAGTCCCCAAGTCCTGCCAGAGGCAGGAGGGTCAGTATCAGGGTGTCACAGAACCATCTTTACTCAGCCAAACGCAGAGACTGCACACTGAGACAAGGAAATTTGTCTCCTCTGGTTATTGGGACACCAAGCAGAGGGAAATAGCCATGGGAAAAGCAAAGAGAATTACTCCAAACAACAGGCTAAAAGTGGGGCAGCAGGTCTGTTCCCAGAACATGTCCACACACGCGTCTGTAGCATCTGTGTTGTTTCTCCCTCCCATCGGTGACGGGGGTGCCTGTTGTACAGGAGAGGGCAGAGGGGATGAGCTCTCAGTCTTTCAGCTGTTTAGGAAAATAAACAAAGCTGCGACAGAGCTGATTTCTGACTCGCCTTCTCCCAGAAGGTTGGGGGTTTTTTTTGTGGTTAAAGGAGGGCAGTATCATCTGGCTTCCTTACTTAATTTCTCGTCTATATTCTCTCTCAAACACAATTTTCTAAGGTTCCCATGTCCTCTCTCTTCTTTCGCTGAAGATTTGTGATTAAATTTGTGATTAAATTTGTGAAAAAAACAAATGAAGGAACTAATACATACTGTATTCATATGTGCATATATTTGTCCATTTTTGAGGCCTGGAGGTATTTTCTCCCCACACACATCTTTTAGGTGCTATTTTCCCTTATTGATACCAAGAAGGTTGGGAGCTAAACAGGCAGGATGGAGCAGGATGGAGCAGAATGAAGCCCTCCTCTATCAGTGTCCCCAGCTGCAGAGCCTTGTGAGCTGTTCTCAGGTCTGGGCACACCGCACTTCTACACCATCACTCTGGAAGCAGTGCATGAGTGAGGGCATTGCCCAAGCTCACCCACAGGACAGCAATAGGGGTGCTTTCTCCTTTCCCGAGATATCAGAGCAGAGCAGACAGCAGGCTGTCAGATCTCAGAAGGAAAGAAGCGCTTGCCTGGGCCAGCATCCAGAGGAGAAGCCTGCGAGGAGTGCTGCGAGCATTTCCACTTCAGCAGAGAAGTCTCTCCTCTTACCACATTGAGCCATTGCTCCAGCATGACCCTACCAGCAATCCATCACTGCCTCCACCTTTTCTTAGTTCCTGCCTAGCTGAGATCCTCCTCTGCCTTCAGACAGATCCAGTGCTCTCCCTTCCCAGGGCCATTGCATAGGCTTCTCCCTGTGGTTAAGCCTCTGCTATTGACATATCTTTGGGAATATCTTGTATTTCAGTGGCAAGGAGAGGTAATTACTGAATTGAGTTGCACAGCATAAAAGCCAACTAGGGTTCTTTCAGGATGAAAGAGGCAATAAAAACGCTGGTATTAATAGAAAAATATTTGTTACTTCATGGGATATCAGGGCTTCCTGTGGTTTGAGGTTACGTCTTGCATAGCTCGTTGCTGAATGCCTCGGGTTCTCTTTGCTTTCCTTTTTTTCCCTTTCAGCAGCCAGCTTGTTCGCTCTCAGATCAATGATCTGGTTTACAAACAGACGATTCTGCATCTCCTTATCGGATGTCCTCTCGCACTCTGCTCCGCTTCTGCCAGCACGCGCAGATGCAGAATAGGCTGGTGGTGCATCTGCTTGCATCGTGCCTTGGTGAAAGGCTGTAGAACAACAAGTGGTATGTAGAAAAGCACAGTGACAACTGCTATTCTACCTTCCTCATAGCACTAGAAAACAGCAATGTTTAACAAAATTAAAAGGCAGGAAAAAAATGCAAATGAAATCCTATTGCACACAGTGAAATTACCCTGGAGGACCCTTTGCCACAGGAAATTGATTCAGAGGCCAAAAAACTTTCTGAAATGCAAAAGAAGGCTGGGTAACTGTATAAATATTGAGAATATCGCCCAGAGAGGTGGTAGAGGCCCTGTACCTGGAAATATGCAAGGACAGGTTGAATGGAGCTGTGAGCAATCTGCTTGAGTTAAAGATATCACTGCTCCTGCAGGGGGCTTGGACTGGATTATCAGTAAGGGTCCCTTCCAGCCCAAAGCACTCTATGATTCTATGATAACAGCAGTGTCAGAATTAATCCAGAATTCACAGTTTGTAAAAGTCCTAGGCAAAAATAAGATCAAGAAATCTAAGATAAATCTCAGATCGGCACTGATCCACCTGCATCTTTACTGCTGAAAACCCTCTGTGGTGGCCTGCCTATGAGGGATGCCGTCCTTCAAAAAGCGTCATAGGTCAAAGACACTGGCTGGATGCCAGACTCTTTCCTATCTTCCTCACATGCCCCTGCCCTCTCAATACCCACTCTTGCAGACAACAGCTCTCATAGACTTACCATATGAATTTTTCCCTTTGACCTGTGTGAAAGCACCTTCTGTTTGCTGCCTTTCCTGAACTCTCCTGCTGCTTTCTTTTTGAACACAAAGACCTGATAAAACTCTGTGACAGAAACTCTCCTCTGTCTCTCTGGTTTGGCTCAAGCTGCTAATGCAATGCTGGTCACCATCGCAGGCAAAGCCACACCAAGCTGTTGGCATCCCAGCACTCAGGATATGGGTTGTGAGTAAGACCCATCTGAATCCTGCTCATGCATCAGACCACACGGCATGCTGGGTGTGGGTGGGTCATGAGGCAGGTGAGGACCTGCCATGGGAATCGTGACTTCCAGCTGCACACCCCTTGGCAGCAATGCAGCTCAGCAAACTGTGTCCTCTTCAAGAGCCCTGTGTGCCCAGAACAGATGGAAAGCTGCACAGCTACCCTATGGAAACACCAAGTGAAGATGTCACAGCAGACTTAGAGGAGAGGCTGCACCAGCCTGCAGAGAGGGCCATGCTTAGCACACCTTCTCCCTTCCTTGGCACTTCATTCTACCTTACGTGGTCCCTGCCAGCCCACTTCTCCTTCTTGTCCCAGCCCCTCTGAATAGCAATGCTGCTGCCTTCCACCATTTCAGTTGCTCCCCCATCTTGGGAGCATTCTCAGGCTTGCTTTGGCCATCACCTGGGTCTTTCATAAAGATGTTGAAAGCACCAACTTGTGAGGAGTGTCTCTCTTAGCAGCTGCCAGCTGGATTCCACACTGCTGATCACATCTCTCTGGGCCCAATTCCCCATCCACCTTTTAGCCCTCACACTGAGCAGTAACTAGCAAAGTGACTCTGAGAAATAGCAGCTGATTTAATATAGACTCAAATTGTGTCCTCCTCACTGGTAATGCTGGACGGTGTTTTTTCTTGTTATTCTACAGAGGTAAGAGAAAGCAAAGAGCAATGAGTCTTCAGCACATGCTGAGCCCAGGGTGCAGTAGAATCTGTTTCTCAGCTTGGCATCTCCAACAGGTCATGTCAGAGGGCCCCTCCATGATCTTTATTGCTTTGGCACTGTGGAAACAGTTGCCCTGGTGGCCTCTCCCAGATGTCTTCATGTGACTTTACTTAGGACAGCAGATAAATCCTTCTTTTGCATCAGCATCTTGGCAGTGTTCATAGATTTAATTAAAGCTGGAAATGGCTACTACGAGAAGCAGAGGAATTTATGGTCTGCTTTAAAAAAGCTTTAAACTCTGGAGGCCGTTTGTTCCCTTCACACTGGAAGGACCTGTATGTGACAGAGATCCCTGGGCTGATCTATGGGTCCATATCTGAAACCAGCTCATCAGCGCTTCACATATTAGCTGATGCAATCAGATCATAGTGCCACAGCTTCATCAGATAATTCCCAATTATAATAAGAAATGTTGGTGCTTGGCTGAAAGAGCTAAACTCACTGGCTCAGCTGAAGTAGCTTAATTAAAGTCACTGGAAGGAAGCTGTGTTCATCTTTCCTGTGATTAGATTTATGGTTTATAGCTTATAATTATTTTGTCAATTTGAGATATAGGAGAAGGTGGGGAAGAACTTAACACAGGAAGCTACATTAGCTCCCTAAACTGTGGGTGAAACATGCCTCAGTTGACAAAAGACCAAGAGAGAGATTCAGTAGGGATGTTGCCTCCTGTTCAGTAGTAGCCCTCACTTCTGTGCCTATAAACATGATGCTTGACAAAATTTGTCACTGTTTCCCAGCAGCTGTGCACAAATATATTGAAACTATTATCATCAGCTTACTACTTATCTTGCTCCGGAGTACAGGAACATGAAAGCCTGCCCATGACTCCCTAGAGAGGCTGGCAGGGTAGTGCATCTGTGGTGCTCTTCAGAAGACTTGTGCTGTAGAGATTGGCTTTTTGTTTCCAGAATAAGCACTAATAACATGCAAACAGTTAAACTGCTACTCAGACTCAGTTCCAGCTCCATTTCTGACTCTGATTTATCAGGTAAGGCATCTCAGTGTGTGCATGTTGCTCTTGGAGACATCTAGTGAGTAGGCAGCGTAATGCAATACTAACGTAGCCACCTAAGAGCACTTTGACTGAGCAACTTGCCTCCCATGCGATATATGAAATAGGACACTGAATTTCCAGCCTCTAACATACACCTCTACCGGCATTGCTAGAACAGAGTCTGCCTTTTGCTGTGATGAGTATCAGATTTATTAACCTAATATTGAACCATACAACACAGGCTTAAACACACGGGAACCTTGGCTCTTCCGGCAGTGATATGATCTGATGCATCAGTTGCAACGTCTGCCAAAATGCCTCACTAAGACTCAGTGGTTTTCACTGCACTGAAAATTCAAGTGCATTGGGGCTTGCTGTCCTGCCCATAGAACATACGGCCTCAGAACGCAACTACAAATCTATTTTTAATGGAAAAATATGGATCTTGTGAGCCAGGAATCTTTGTGTCACTGTTGCACATGTGAACAAGTAGCCTGCACAAGGGCTGTCAGAGCTTCTTCTGTTCACATCCAAGAAGACAGCAGCAAGGGAATGAGGTGGAGGAAATCCCTGCAAACTTCTCTCTCTCTGAAAGCAGGATGAAAGGGAGCCCTGGCATTCTCTTACTGCCCTTTCAGACAAGAGAACGACTTAGATCAGAGAGAGCCTGTTAACTCTGCATCAGGAAGCTGAGGAGCAATCTGCAATTCAAACTGTCAAGAGCAAGGGATTAAAGTGCAGAAGAGTGCCCTTGGGCAGAAGAACCTGTTGGTCTATCAATCCATCATTTCGTAGTGCTGGGATTTATTTCTAATACAGAAGGGGCTGTCTGGACATCTGCTGATAGGGCAGGTCCCAGCACTATCATTGTCCTCTGTACAAAGTGCTTCCCTGCACCCCAAAGAAGGCTGATTTCAATTTAAGTGACTTTGATAATACAAATCAGCACATTTTCATACAAATCACAAATTTTCAGTCTTGTTTTGTAGTGGTAGTTTGGGGTTTTTTTAAGCGTACAGTAAAGGCAAGTATAGTCCATCAATTGGTGTATTTCAGCATTTCCTTTTTGTGTAGAACAGTGAACAGCAAGTCTATGCAGATATAGTTGAACCACTCTGTTACTTAGTGGACAATTTTACCTGTTGTGCCAAGGTTAAATATGTACAAAGCAGCTTTTAGAACTTTAAAAAAGAGTTTACAACTTTCTTAAATGGATGCATAGGGGCAACGAGTTCATCAAAATATATTCTGCATTCCAAACTAACAGATTAATTACACTAAAGCTATGATATAGTTGTGATATGTTCTTAGTGAAATAGATTTGATTGCTGCAAGTCTGCCAGCGTTTTAGACCTAGTAAATACCACCTTCTCACAGCCAGTTCGTGTATATATAAAGAAACGAGCTCCTTGATGTCTCATCTCCTCTATATCACCTCAAGCTAATTTAGCTGAAATATTTGACCAGGTTCTGGACAGAGAATGTTCTTTAGATGTCTATGGGCAAGGATGATGCCATTAAGTTCTGAGGAACATTGTATCACTTTCAGAAAGAACATGGCTTGACTTTTATAAAACTCTGACAGCAAACCTGGACTCTTACATAATATTTAGTGTTTTTTAAACTAGATTACGATAAGTTTATGACTGAAAATTGATATCCATAATTTAGTAAAATTTACCTTTAAAATGTTTTATTTAAAAATAAAATTATATTTTTAAAGAATCTATCAGAAATTAAAATTCAACTAAGTACCAAAGTTCTACTTTACTTCCAAAAGTGTCTGTATTATTCAGTCCACTTTTGAAATGCAGTTTAAACCTCTGGCATATATAACAGCAAGGAATAGGACAGCACGATCACCCCTCCCACAACACTCCAGCAGCATCTCTGCAAGGAGTTGATAATCCCCATTCAGTTTGCAGTTGGCAAATGCCGCCATTCCAGACACATTTTCATGACTGGCAGGGAACAGCCGGCACAGCCAGCCCAGATGGCGAGGTCCCACCTTGTGCAGAGACCAAGCCTCTCCCAACAGGCACTCACTCCATTTCTTTCCCGTTCTTGGTTTGGAGCCTGGGGCGTGAATATAAACAGAAGCCTGCGATGTGGATGTCTGAAATCAGCTTCCGTGTTTTGCTGAGTTTCAAGTGAATGAGCTGCCCAATGCTGCCAGGGGCTTGTGAAGCCCGTGGCCAGACCCTCATTGCTGTACTCTAGCAGCAATAAATGGACAGGAGACAGGAGCACCTGTAATTAAAAGGAACTCAAGTACACTCCTCTTCCAGACTCTTTGCAGGATGTCCTAGACCTGATATCATGAGGGCAGTGCAACTCATAGAATCATAGAATTGCTTGGTTGGAAAGGACCTTTGACATCATCAAGTCCAATCGCACCTGTCCACTACTAAACCATATCCTTGAGCACCTCATCTACCTGTCTTTTAAAAACCTCCAGGGATGGTGACATCACCACCTCCCTGGGCAGCCTCTGCCAGTGCCTGACAACCCTTTTCATGAAGAAATCTGACAACCCGTTTGGTGAAGCCATTATGGTGCTGTGACGCCAGCTGTGAGCCAGTCAGGATGGAGCTCCCCACAACATATCCCGGGGCTGGACTGAGGGTTCAGCCGCTCTGTCCTGGGATGCGGGCAGCAGCTGCATACAAAGCCTTACAGTCATTGCTCAAATCCTATTTCATGTATCGCTTTCCAGGAGCAGGTCCTTTCCCTCTGAAGAGACACGGGGCTGACCTGCCCAGGAAAAGCTAAGAAAATAGCTAAGAAAAATCCTGGCGGTTCTGCATGCGTAAAGGAGCAGTGCTGGAAAAGCAACAAAATCAGTCCCTACTTCAATTAGGCAGTAATTTGTGGAGAATGAAGCTTGTAATTAATCAACCAGAGTTCCATTCATTTACACTAATAAATAAAACTCCTTACATGAAAGACAACACTTTACTTTGTGAGCAATCACTACTAAAAAGGAAAGCAGCTAGATCACAAAATGTACCTGTGCTCTCATTTGTTTTAGTGTCAAATTAGCCCTAATTATTCTTGGTAATACTGAACAGCCTGCCATGCAAATGCCACATACATTAAGGACACTGTAAAAACAAACAAATAAAGAAGCAATGGATTTTGAAGTCAAGTGGAACCATGAAATCATCCCAAGAACCTTACCAAGCTGCCCTTGCACAAAGCCCAGCAAGCAGTGGCTCCTTGCGGTTTGCTCCTGGGACTCCTCATGCCCCAAGCCAGAAGTGTCCTCCCAAGGCAGAAAGCTGAGCAGCACAGTCATCCCAGCAGCCCCAGCAATGAGATGAAGTGCTCAAATTACGGGTATTAAGTATAGCTTAAGGAGTAGCAAGGGAAGTTTCCACTGAGTAGGCTTCAAATTGCAATGTGCACTTGGAGCCCAGAAAGCCGATGTGTCCTGAGCTACGTTCAAAGCAGTGTCACCAGCAAGTTGAGGGAGGGGATTCTTGCCCTCTGCTCTGCTCTCCTCTCGTGGGACCTCACTTGGAGTCCTGCATTGGGTTCTGGAGTCCTCAGCACAGCAAGGACATGGATCTGTTAGAGTGAGGCCAGAGGAGGCCATGGAGATGATCCGAGGGCTGGAGCACCTCCCATACAAGAACAGACTGAGAGATTTGGGCTTGTCCAGCCTGAAGAAGAGAAAGCTCTGCAGACAACTTAGAGCAGCCTTCCAGTACTGAAAGGGGCTCCAGGAAACCTGGGGAGGGGCTCTTCATCAGGGAGTGCAGGAACAGGATGAGGGGGAACAGTTTTAAACTGAAAGAGGGGAGATGGACATGAGATCTTAGGAGGAAATGTTTTCCTGTGAGGGTGGTGAGGCCCTGGCACAGGTTGCCCAGAGAAGTAATGGGTGCCCCATCCTTGGAGGTGCTCAAGGCCAGGCTGGATGGTGCTTTGAGGAGCCTGATACAGTGGGAGGTGTCCCTCCCCTAGGCAGACATGCTCAGGGAAAATAATGTAAACTAAGTCACTGCTTGACTTTAAGTGTATTACTTTAAACTACATTCAGTCCCACAGTGCCAGTTCTTATCCAGAAGCAAAATAACCTAAATTTGATTTACCTCTAGTCATCTCCAAACTTAAATAATACTAAGGCTGCTTTAAATTGAGAAGGACTGACCCCCTGGAAGTTAAATGCAGTTCAAGCAATACACTTAAATGGTGAAAAAAAATCATAGAAAATATTCAAAATTTCTGGCATTAAACTGCTAATTGGTAAGACTGCTTTTCCCTTGGTTTGTTAGTTAATCCTGACTGTTAACTGCAAACATTTTTATGCTCCTAATTGCCTTGAAACAAAACTTGAGCCCAGGCAAAGAAAATTAGGAAAGAAAATTAAACTTCTGCTTGGCATTACATATTTTTCTAACTTGAATATAAAAAAAGGTAGGTTCATCTCTGTTTCCCAAGCTCAGGGATTTAGTTAGTAGAGCAGTTCTTCTTTAGCTGATGCGGATATATCAGGTACCACCAGCTAATCATCTGTTTCAAAAGAACAGAAATAGAGATAGAGACAGCACCAGCCAGAAAAGAGCTGAACCATCAATAAAAATGACATATTTTTGGTTGAGAAGAACCATCACCTACAGATCTCTGTGAGGATCACACCATGCAAGTCCTGTTAGATCCCCGTCCACTGCAAAATGATAATATTCTAGGAAAAAAGGAAAACCTGGCCTCTCTCCCATGAGCAGCACCATCTCCACATCTTTGCTGGAAGCATGGGACAATGTATCCCCTTGCTTGCTCCAAGTCTGAAACTATGGCCTTCTGGCAAGGGTTTGGAGACAGAAAGGCATGTCTGCTGCTGGTGGGCCAAGTAGGGTCGATGCCAGCAAACGTGCACATAGAAGAGCTGCTTTCAGGCTAATTCACTTTCAACCCAGAAGGCCAACCATATCCTGGGCTGCATCAAAAGAAGCATGGCCAACAGGGCAAGAGAGAGGATTCTCCACCTCTGCTCCACTCTCATGAGACCCCACCTGGAGTCCTGTGTCAATTCTGGAATGCCCAACATAAGAAGATATGGAACCTTTGGAATGGGTACAGAGAAGGGCTACGGAGATGATCAAATGTCAGGAGCCCCTCTGCTATGAGGATAGGCTGAGAGAGTTGGGGTTATTGAGCCTGGAGAAAAGAAGGCTCTGGGAGGACCTTAGATCAGCTGTCCAGGACTTAATGGGGGCTTGTAGGATAAATGGGGGCAGACTTTTTAGCAAGGCCTGTTGTGACAGGACAAAGAGTAACGGTTTTAAACTAAGGGAGGATGAATTAAGACTGCATATAAGGAAGAAATTTTTCACACTGAGGGTGATGAAAGACTGGCACTGGTTGCCCAGGGAGGAAGTGGAGGCCCCATCCCTGGAAAAATTCAGGGTCAGGTTGGATGGGGCTCTAAGCGACCTGATCTGCTTAAAGATGTCCCTGCTTCATCATTGGGGTTGGACTAGATGACCTGTAAATGTTCCTTCCAACCCAAAACATTCTATAGTTCTATGATTCTAATTCTACAGGCACCTCCAAGAGCCCTAGGAACCTATAAAGCCTTTGATAAGGACTGACTCATATCCAGCTGGCATAAAGGCAGCAGCAACAAGGACCAGTCTCCTCTTGCAAAAGCTCATGGAATCACTGCAAGCTGCAATAGAGGCAGGTTACCTGCATTTCATAAAGAGCACTACTAATAGCCAAGTCCCTTAAGTTCTGAGTCTCCTATGAAAGGGGAATTGGATCCATCCTCAGGCAAATGTATAGATCTGTCCTAAATATTGGAACATAGAGGAACCATTTTCCCTATCCATCGCAAGTGTTACCATCCTCCCACTTGATGTTATTACAGGGATGCCACTAATATTTTGCACTTCCATAGAGCCTGGTGATGTGACAATGTCACAGTACAGAACTTACGCCACCCAGGTGATGTTCCCCTAGAAATCACTTCAGCATGGCAAACCCACCTCGCCTGTTCAAAGCTATCAGATGAACAGTCAGGTACTAAATCAGCTGCTTGTAATACGTTTTGTGGTGATCTTCCATAACATTTTGGATAATTATGGATTATGTCGTTAATTAGGGGAGTAAATGAGCTCTCTGTTTCTGCCCATAGCAAAGATGTAGAGTTACAAAAGAACAATATTTTAAGTAAATAACCAGCCTTTGAAAAAAGACTCCCTGGTGCTCAAGATACCATTTTAGTGAGTTAATTATCCAGCATGCCACCCTTCCATTATCTGGTAATTCAGCAGTTTCATTAAATCCTTAGGCAAGGTCTCTCTCTCCCCTACTCCCTTGCATTCAGCCACCTCTGTGGGCATCATTACTGCTCATAAGCAGAGCTGCAGAGCCATGCTGTCTGGCACCCCAGCAGAGGTTCTTCTCGGGGAAGAAAAAATCACTTTCCAACACCAAGCAGTTGGATAAAGCTTCCATCTCTACAGCCTTGTGCAACAGAGTATGTACTTTTGTAACAGCTGAAGTAAAAAGCATCTGTTCTCCCAAACCATATAAAGCAGGCCGGATGGCAAGAGGACACAGAGCCAGATTTTGGTTTTGTAGGGATTAACCTGATTCATCAGAGTGCCTTACTGCACACTGAATATTCACACTAGCTGTGTTTAAACCCAGGTCTTCCCACTGAAACAGTCTGGGCTTTTCTGGCTGAGGATGCAGATGTTCACATTTAGGCACCTGCTCCCAAGATCTGCTGACCTGGCAGTGACAACACAGAGACAATCTGCATTACACACTCCAGTCACCCTCTTCCCCACTGCTGGGAAATCAGTCCACCTCTTTCTCAGCCTTCAGTGCCAATGATCATGGCACAGCAGATGTGATAGGATTACAGGAAATGGCCTCAAGTTATGCCAGGGGAGGTTTAGACTGGATGTTAGGAAAATTTTCTTTATCAAAAGAGTAGTGAAGCAGTGGAAGAGGCTGTCCAGGGAAATGGTGGAGTCTCCATCCCTGGAGGTGTTCAAAAAGCATTTAGATATGGCACTTTGGGAAATGGTTTAGTAGACAGAGTGGGGTTGGGCTGATGGTTGGGTTGGTTGGCTTCTGGCGCACACTGGACAGCAGGAGAGCACAAGACCAAGATTACCTGAGGAAAGGTACAGCAAAGCCACCTTGGTCGCAAGCCTTTCTAATGACTCAGATACAGTTGAATTATTTGTCACTCTAAGAGAACCAAAGAGAGAAGAAGATGTCTCCCCCACTCCACATCATGCGTCTTTCCTGAGATATGGTTTTAAAAGAAAAGACAAAGTTATACAAAGAATTTCATGTTGCTAATCAGCTAATGTACTGTTCCCAGTGTTACAGTCATGTTATATAAATAGCAATTCCTATTGTTTGCTTTGAATAAAAAGCCCACGTATATTCTTTCAGCATCCCTATTTATTTTCTTTCACAAAGTCTTAATAATGCAAAATCAACACTACTCCACCACTTACCAGAACTAACTGCCCTGTAATTTAGTCTTACGTTTTTTTTCTTTCAGTGAACTTTTCATCAGACCTTTAGAAAGCTCAGACGCAAATATTTGATTCATAATTTTTTTTCCAGCTAACCAATGGCATAAATCACACCGTGTTAGTCATCAGCATACCAGGATGTCTAAAGGGCCTCAGCTACAATAATATCAACTGAATCAGAAAAATATACAAATCACTACACCTCAGAGAAAAACATCCTTCAGTGCTTAAATTGCATATGTCAAGCTGAGATTTTTGTCCTAAAAAGAAAAGGAAAAGAGGGAGAAAATTTGAGTAATTGACTTTGGAGTTGCTCACTTGCACGCAGCAATCGCTTTTGAGAACTCAGAAGTGCCCACACGCAGTATTTCAGACGGTGCACAAAATAACAGGCTTCTGTAGACGCAGATGCCTCAGGATACAGGCAAACATGAGCCAGATCTGCTGTGAGAGACTGACACTTGAATTTCCTCACACGCTGGCCATTGGAAGAGGCGGCTGTGGCCCTATGATTGCTAAATCCATCTGATCTGGATTATGTTTGAGCACATGATCACATTTCAGTCAAATTAGCAGGTACTTAATACAGAGAGCGAGCCAGCATAATCCTGACTGTGTGCCAGCTGAAGGGTGATGGGTAATATGGTTTCAGGCCTCATAAAGCAAATCACGCACGTTTTTTCAAGCATGCTTCAAAGATCACTGTGAATCTGAACTTAGCCCAGCTTTGCACTGCTGTCTTACTCCCCCAGCATGGGACAGCCTCCCACCACAGCAAGGCATTACTTTGGAGAGCCTGGACAGAGCCTCAAACCACCTGGAGGTGTGGAAATGCTGTTGCTTTGCACACGCTTCTGAGTTCAACTTCTCAAAGCCTCACTGTACACTATTTGCAAATCTCTGCTGATCTTCAAGGGTCAACATTTAGGACTGCAGTAGGACTGCCTCTTCCCCAGAACTTTTGCCACCACCACACTCCTCTGCTGACAGGAAGGACACTGCCGATCACAGGTAGCAACTCCCACAGATAAAATTTTCTCCCTAAAAAACTGCGTAAAGCCACCAATTAAACTCAAATTCCGAAATAAATTAAAAAGGAGCAAGACTTTCATCACAGGTGTATCTAGTTCTCAGTCTGGTATGGTGTCCGGAGATGCTCTGGAGCAGCCACGGGCTCAGCTGGGGTGGTGGAGCAGGTAGATTCATTGTCCTGTAACTTGCATCTGGGCAGTGAGTATTAAAGGGAGTGAGTAGTGGGCTGAATAAGCTTTAGGTGACATTTCACAGTGTGGTTTTCCATGCTGTTCTGTGTATTCCTGAGTCCAGACGTGCAACAAGCTGGTATCAGAAACCTAGTGGGATAGATTCATCTGCCAGAGGTTGTCACACCCACCCCCACCCCAGCTCTCCCTCTGAATTTCTCTATGTGATGTTATCAAGCCAGCACCTTACCTATACACAGTCATACAAACAACCCTCTGTCAGTATGTTTTTTAGGAGGTGAACAGAATAACATTTGTTACTAAACAGCTTTAACACCCCTGTGTTTTGACCTTCAGGCAGTTTTTGTAAGCAAGCAGAGTACAATAAACTTCATTGCTTAGATGGGAGGGCCTGTGGAAAGATGGGTGTTTCTAGGTGAAGAAAGCACTTCTTGGAAAAAGGAAGTGCTCTAGTTAAATGATAATAGAATCCTAGAATGGGTTGGGTTGGGAGGGACATTAAGGCCTATCCAGTTCCAGTACTTCTGCTGGACTGGGACACCTCCCACTGGATCAGGTTGCTCAAAGCCTCATCCAACCTGACCTTGAACACCTCCAGGGAAGGGGCAGCCACCATTTCTCTGGGTGACCTGTGCCAGGGCCTCACCACCCTCACAGGAAAACATTTCTTCTTAAGATTTCATCTCAAACTCCCCTCATCCTATCCCTGCACTCCCTGATCAAGGGCCCCTCCCCAGCTTTCCTGATGCCCCTTTCAGTACTGGAAGGCTGCTCTAAGTTGTCTGCAGAGATTTCTCTTCTTCAGGCTGAACAAACTCTCTCAGCCTGTCCTCTGATCATCTTCATGGTGAAGATAATGATAATTCTGTGCTTTCAACTTAAATTTCACCTTCTACATATTTATGTATTTTTCATTTCCATCCTACAACAGTTTCCCCAATCTTTCTCATTTTGGGCAAATTGTTCTTTTGAGCAAGACAAATGAAAGAACTCCATCCAGTGTCGATGCCACGACTCCCTCAAAAGCCACTACTTTTGCAGGCACTGAATAGCAGCAGCAGCAAGTGGTGATCCTGGCTGTTGTGCCTTTAACTGCCTCTCCAAAGAGCAATGAAAATCTAGCTGGGCAGTGTAAGTGTGAAGAATCATAGCATGCCAGGTTGGAAGGGACCTCAAGGATCATCTTATCTACCCTTTTTAAGTGGTATATAGTTTAAATGAGATGTCCCAGAACCCTGCCAAGCTGAATCTTAGAAGTGTCCGGTGCAGAGGAATCTACCATTTCTCTGGGGAGATTATTCCAACGTTTAACTGTTCTTGTGGTGAAAAATTTTCTTCTGGAATCCAAACAGAATCTCCCCAGGAGCAACTTAGACCCATTATTCCTTGTCTTTTCCATGAAACTCCTCGTAAAAAGGGAGTCTCCATCCTCTTGGTAGACACCTTTTATGGACTAGTACATAGTAATAAGGTCTCCCCTAAGTCTTCTGTTCTCAAGGCTGAACAAACCCAGTTCTCTCAACCTTACTTCATATGGAAAGATTCCCAGTCCTCTGATGATCTTAGTGGTTCTTTTCTGGACCCTCTTCAGTCTGGACACAACTTTTTTTTTTGTATAGAAGGGACCTAAAGAAACTTCTTTGCATCTTACCCAGGGGGCATTAAAAAAGTCCCAAATCAACCCAAACTGAATAGCCAACAGGGGGAAGGGTGGGAAGAGAAACAATAATGACAAAAAAGCTGCACCAGCTCATTTGCTGGAAACAAATAACACAACCTGTGTCAAAAGATCCATCCAGGATCAGAACAGTTGAGATTGTGGCCCTGCGACTTTAGGCTGAAAACCCTAATTTCCAGTGAAGCAGAGGTTTCTTGGACCTGCTCAGTGATGCTGATGTTCCCATGCATTTCACTGCCAGGAAAGACAGCCCTGAAGTTGAGGACTATGCTGTTCACAGAGTCCAGATCCTGTGTAATATACATAGGGTCATTTTGGAAATTTTCTGTTTGGCTTAGGTTTGTTGAAACTGATGTGCATCAAATGGATGTCTCAGGCTTAATAAACAAACTGTTCTTTTTTTTCCCCTAAGCAAAACTTCTCACTTTCTGAAAGCTCCAGATGACTCCTCAGCTCTCACAGCACCCAGCAGTTTTGAAGAGAAACACCTTCCTAGATTTGTATCCACATAGGAAAACCTGGTTGTGACTGTGGTTAGTGAGTGCTTGAAATCTTAGCTTTGCCCGGAGTGCGTAAGCACAATGATAGCTGGAAATTGTACTTTCCCAACCCATGTGGAGTAGGTAAGTTTAGAAATGCACATAGCTCTTCTGAAGAAACTGGCAAAGGGAACAACCTGGAGTCCTGTGTTCATTTCTGGACCCCTCAGCACAGGAAGGACATAGGTCTGTTGGAGCAAGTCCAGAGGAGGCCATGAAGATGATCCGAGGGCTAGAGCACCTCCCATATGAGGACAGGCAAGGAGAGTTGAGTTTGCTCAGCCTGGAGAAGAGAAGGCTCCAGGGAGACCTTAGAGCAGCCTTGGAGTACTTAAAGGGAGCTGCAGGAAAGCTGAGGAGGGGCCCTTGATCAGGGAGTACAGGGATAGGATGAGGGGAAAGAGTTTTAAGCTGAAAGAGGGGAGTTTGAGATGAGATCTTAGGAAGAAATGTTTTCCTGTGAGGGTGGTGAGGCCCTGACACAGGTTGCCCAGAGAAGTGGTGGCTGCCTCATCCCTGGAGGTGTTCAAGGCCAGGTTGGACAGGGCTTTGAGCAACCTGATCCAGTGGGAGGTGTCCCTGCCCATGGCAGTGGGATTGGAACTGGATGATCTTTAAGGTCTATTCCAACTCAAACCATTCTATGATTCTGTGATCTTAGCCAATTACAGAGAAGGAGCTTTTGAATTAAATGTGAAATGATTTTCCTTTGTCAAATTTCCATGTGTTCTCATTTTTTTAATTAGGTTAATTCACTCTGTGCTTGGTGCACTTCAGAAAATTGGAGCTGTGGGAGTCAGCCTGGACCAGGTTGGGACTGGGCAGTCCAAGGAACAGGGCCACATCCCAGTTCTCTCACGGAATAGTGTTCGCATTAGACCAGTAACGCTGCCAGCACAGCCCAGCGACATTTCACAACCCATTTGGCAGCAGTGCAAAGCTGTTCCACAGTGCGCAAAGCAGGCTGGAAACTTTGCCTGCAGTTTCCTACGGAAAGCTTGGGACAAGTCTGTGGTTATCACAGGACACAGCAGTAGAGGACTTGCCACAGGCAGGCTGATAACAGTCCAGAAACAACTGCCCCTTCCTCTCAGCTCTTGTCTGTATTAGCACCACTTTTCCTGAGAGCGTTATTCCAGAAAAAAAATGAGGTCTCCAGTCCTACAGGTGGTTTCTGTCCCCGCAGTCAGAGCTAAGCTTTGGTCACTGTGATGTGAGCCAGCGGCAATGGGAAAAGATGTCTCTGTCCCTGCTTCAGCCCTGCAGAGGCTGTCTGTCTGCTGCTCTGGCACCAGCGGGGAGTGAAGAGCCCAGGAGAGAGCACGGTGGCTGCTGTTCGCACTGCCATGCTTGGGGAGAGCAACAGAATCTCCATCCTTTTGGACAGAAGTAGTCTGCTTAAGTGTGATGCAAAACCAGCAATTGTCAGACATGGTCAGGCCCTCCAGCATCCTGGGCTTGGTGAGGACAGCACCAGGTGCTTCAGGAAAAGATGAAAAACCTCCACAAAGATAGAGGCCATGAGTAACTTAGAATCACAGAATCATTGAGGCTGGAAAAGATCTCTAAAATCATTGAGTCCCACTGTCAGCCCAACATCATCGTGCCTACTAAACCATGTCATAGAATCATAAGGTTGGAAAAGACCTCTAGATCATCAAGTCCAATCGTACCTGTTCCCTTCCTAAACCATATACCTAAAAAACTCATCCACCCATCTTTTAAACACCTCCAGGGATGGCGACTCAACCACCTCCCTGGGCAGCTGTTCCAATGCCTGACCATCCTTTCAGTGGAAAAATTTTTCCTGATGTCCAGTCTAAACCTCCCCTGGTGCAACTTGCGGCCATTTCCTCTGGTCCTATCACTTGTCACGTGCAAGAAGAGACCAACACCCACTTCACCACAACCTCCTTTCAGGCAGTTATAGACAGTGATGAGATCTCCCCTCAGCCTCCTCTTTTCTAAGCTAAACAACCCCAGTTCCCTCAGCTGCTCCTCTTAGGACTTGTTCTCCAGACCCTTCACCAGCCTCATTGCCCTTCTCTGGACACGCTCCAACACCTCAATGTCCTTCTTGTACTGAGAGGCCCAGAACTGAACACAGGACTCGAGGTGTGGCCTCACCAGTGCCAAGTACAGGGGTACAACCACCTCCCTTGTCCTGCTGACAACACTGTTTCTTATACAGGCCAAGATGCCATTGGCCCTCTTGGCCACCTGGGCACACTGCTGGCTCATATTCAGACAGTTGTCAACCAACACCCCCAGGTCCTTCTCCTCCAGGCAGCTCTCCAGCCATTCTTTCCCAAGCCTGTAACGCTGCATGGGGTTGTTGTGCCCCAAATGCAGAACTCGGCATTTGGTCTTGTTGAACCTCATCCTGTTGGTCTCAGCCCATCAATCCAGCCTGTCCAGATCCATCTGCAGTGCCTCCCTTCCTTCAAGCAGATCAACACTGCCACCCAGCTGGGTGTCATCCACGAGCTTACTAAGGGTGCACTTTATCCCTTTGTCCAGATCATTGATAAAGATATTGAACAGGACTGGACCCAGCATTGTCACGAAATGCCACATCTACACACTTTTTTAACACTTCCAGGGATGGAGACGCTACCACTTCCCTGGGCAGCCTGTTTCAATGCTTCACCACTCTTTCAGTAAAGAAATTTTTCCTAATATCCAATGTAAACCTCCCCTGGCACAACTTGAGGCCATAAACTTCCCCATTCCCAAGACGTTACACAGCATAGGGAGGTTTATATTCTTTCCTCTGCCTGTCATTGCCCATGATGTTTTGTCTCTCTCGGGAGAGAGGATTCAGCGGACACTGCTGAACAACACACACATCTGGGTAAAATCAAAACCCACCCGGGGACTATTCTTTTGCGCTGTAAGAGGCAAATTCCATTGAATGGGATCTGCCTCCAGGCAGCGCATTAATATAGAGACAAATGCTAATAACAGAGCCCGTTTGTTTGAAATTGCCCACTCAGCCCTCCTTAAAAACAGCACTTGGAAGATCCCTGGGATAGCCAGTGCCTTGTGCAGGGATGAACATGAAGGGTGTGTATTTGTGTGCACATAAAGCAGAGTGTGCATGAGTACCCACGTGCATTTGTTTAAGCTTGTTTTTTTGAACTGAGATTCCCAGTAATTAACTTTTATTTATTATTAACCTAGGATCAAAATTCATTTTCAAGAGGCGTAAATCTCTGCAAGAGACAAAGATTAAATGCTACTTCTAGGATGTAGGGAAAATTACTAAAACCAGGCACTCAGGTTTCAGCCATTCAGATGGAGCTCTGCATCAGCAAAAGATGCTGGGAGACAAGGTGAGAGCAGAAAGACACACACTGCATCCTCCTGGAGGTCAGCTGCTACTTTTTAGAGGCTAGGGAGAACAGAAACTTACTGGTTTATTCTTTCCAAAAGGGGAAGGTGCAATGCAACAGCTTGAACAAAACTGTGAAGTGTTTTGGTTTAGTTTGTTGTCATTGTTGTTGTTTTGGTTTTTAATTAAACAGAGTCCTGGTGTGAGCCAGCATGGCACATGGCAAAAGGAATAGGTGCCTCTTAAGGGCAAATGTCAGAGGCTCCTCCAGGTTAAATTTTATCCTAATCCTTCAAATTTAGAGACTGTTTTAAGACCTGATTTGTGAGTTTTAGTGTCTAGCCAAAGAAGTTTTTGTCAGTAATTACAGTCACTCTGTCCTTGCTATTAACAGGATTCCCACTCCCTTTTTTGGATCTTGCCAGGACCTTTGTTTGAGGTGCATCTCCGTTCAGTACAACACTGCCACCTGAAAAGCCAAGGGAATATATGCTGAACCATCACAACGGCAGCCACATCTTTTCCCTGGGCCGATGCAGTTATCTAGAACTGTGGGTTTGGATTAGAGTTCAACATGTGTGCGGCCACAGGTGTTTCTCCACACTCATCCACGCTGAACACAGCAAGCTTTCCCATCTCCAAGGATGGTTCACAGCAAGTTTTGTAAGGCTTGTGGTGAACTCAGCCAAATGCAGTGTACATAAACTGCATCTGCTCTGCTGATATTCACTTGCCTTACAGAGATCTAGAATGTAGCTGTGCATTGTGCTTCTCAAGCTGCGAATGCTTCCTTTTCAGATAAACAAAGAGCTTTTGCTTATCTTTGATGGACCACAAGCTATCACATGCTGTAATATTAGACAGGCTACCATCTTTGCGGGGGAGGAGAAATTATGTGGCTGCATATCTTTGAAATGAAGCCACGTGCTTCTTCTACCCTTCGTTGGTTCATCAGTCTTGATTGCATGATGTTAACAAACAAACCCCAACCACTCAAAAAAACCCCCAAGCCAATCACTCAAAAAAACCCCCAGCTTTTCCACATGATGTTTAACAGAACATCCACAGCAGAGTGCACTTAACATTGAGAGCAACATCACATAGATGCACATGCCTCATCTACATCCTGAATCAAATCACTACATCTATATTGAAACATCAGCTCTTAAAATGACACAGGTCTAAAGATGTCTGAATTTTCAAGTGGAATTGCTTGTTCAATATAGTGCAGTAATCGCATCACAAACTCAGAGCGGACATTGCCAATGGCAGCCACAGTGGGTCACCTCGAGCGAGACACACCTAGGTCACTCTGAAAACCCTTTTGACAGTGTGAATTACAGTACCTAATGATGAATTAATAACTGGACCCCTTCAGTAAATAGGGATTTCGCTATGGTCATTCAAAGGCAGCTCAGCGCAGCATCTGAGATGGAAAGACTCCATCTCCAACTGGGTAGGAATTCCTCTTCCAAAATGACATTTCAAATCACTTCCAGAAGGCCCAGCAGAACAGGCTCTGCTGACCTCAAGAAGTGTCAAGAAAAGCTTGTGGAAGTTTGTGTGCACAATAATTAAGTGGCTAAATGGAAAAAGCAAATTCCCTATTACTTGACACTTTGCCCACCTCACGTTCAAAGCGACTACTTAGTGCACAAAAGCTGCTGGGCATTGTAGAGCCAACAGTCCACCTAACAGCTCACCAGGTTTTGCTTTCTAATGAAGGAACGTTGTATTTGTGGCTGTGCAAATGTTATTGCTCCGAGCTCTCAAAAGCCGAAGGTTAAGAATGGAAAACTGTGTGGAAGTGGTTTCAGGACAGTTTGTTATGGGGGTAGGAAAGGCAAGTGGTAGTCATTAAGAAATTGAAGTACTTACTATTCACAGTGAGCGCTGCCTATGCTAATTATGCAGAACTTCTTCCTCAGAGTACATCCACTAATTTAATCTCCTGCTATCTGGGAGAGTCTTATTTTTATTTGGCTGCAAGCCAATTAAAGAAAAAAACCCCAACAACTGTGAAATAAATGATGAAAATATTAATAAAATGCAGTAAGTATTATTAAAAACCTAACATCCATTACTTGTTCTGCAAAATACTGCTGCCATGCAAGGACTTCCAAGGAGCACAAGGTTGGCATGAGCCCTGGGCATGCCAAGAATATTAGAATTATAGAATCATCGAGCTTGGAAAAGACCTCTAAGATTGTCAAGTTCAACCATCAGCCCAACACCACCATGCCTACATAGAATCATTGAGGTTGGAAAAGACCTCAAAGATCAAAGAGCTGCATCTGTGAGCTGCCTGGTGTGCATACATTGTGCTAGCAGTGGTGATAGCCACCTCCAATGTTATGTCACCTCTGCATCTCGCCAGGTCTGCCAGGAGATCTGATTGTGTGACCAGCACTTAGCACTCTCCACTCACAGTGGAAAAGGCTATAACCTTTCTGCACTTAAACCACAAAGGTCCACCAGCCTGCTCAGGGGACAACACTCCTGCTTGGACAGGGCAGGATAGATAGACAGGGTTTGGGCTGAGGAGCTGAAGAACAGCTTTCCATTCCTAGCTCTGCTGTGTCCTCACTCTGACCTGTATCACAACTCTCTCCACACTCCTTGCACTTTCCTCTCCTGGAACTGCTTGAGGCCAGGGCTGGCCTTTCTCAATGTGTTTGAGTTCGATCTGGCTCAGCAGCACTGCTGTCATGCAACAATTAATGATTCCGATTGCAACACACCCGCTGACGGTTAAAACGACACTTACTTCATCAGTGCCTGAGTATCACAGGCATAGAACTAGCAAGAGTTTTAAAATCAACAAATAACTTACTAATTTGAAGACAGAGTGATCACTCAGTCTGACACATTGCTCAGTATAGCCAAGTAGTACAAAGAAAAATATTTACTTACCATTGACAAGAAAGAAATTTCCAGTATTAAACAGGGCCTACAGTAAAGATGGGGAGGGGCTCTTGATCAGGGAGTGCAGGGATAGGATGAGAGGGAACATTTTTAGTCTGAAAGCAGGGAGGTTTAGATGAGATATTAGGAAGAAATGTTTTCCTGTGAGGGTGGGGAGGCCCTGGCACAGGTTGCCCAGAGAAGTCATGGCTGCCTCATCCCTGGAGGTGTTCAAGGCCAGGTTGGATGGGGCTTTGAGCAACCTGATCCAGTGGGAGATGTCCCTGCCCATGGCAGTGGGGCTGGAACTGGATGGGCTTTAAGGTCTACTGCAACCCAAACCATTCTACGATTCTATGAAAATCACAGACTGTGTTGCTTAGAGTAAGCGAGCCCAGCACATAGCACAGAAGTATTCTCCTACCTCAGCTCTTTCTTCTTTTGTGGAGCAGGAGGAGGAAATGGAGATCAACTCCGAAGGGTTGCTCCCATGTTTTCTGCTCTGAGCTGAGCAGCCTCTGACCCAGGGGGGCACAAAGCAACTGCTCAGGCTTGCTGAGCAGTTTGCAACTGGAGAGATCAGGGCAGCTTGTTTGCTGCACACCAATGACCCTTGCTCCTCAGCCGGGGCACAGAAACAGCTTAACCAAGTTGCAGGGGACAAATGTCCTTGTTTGTAAACAGAAAGGATAGAAACGGGAGAAATCTGTGTTTACTCATGACCTTGTTTAATTTTTCTCCTCTTTAGTCCATTGCTACTTTTCCCATCACATGCCAGTTACCCATTCTTTCTGGCCTGACCTCAGTGTCTTTTTTATGGTCTCTTGCAACTTATTTTTCCTATTCAGAGATTCTTACACACAGTGAATGGACACCTAAGAAGTCTGGGCAATGTCTATGTTGCCATTGCAGGATATGATGGCAGCACAGATAGGAAACTCTTCCCAGCCCTGAGGTGCTCCTATTCTGACCACACCACCACCTCCTGCTTGCAGAGCAAAGGGCGTTAGCAGCTCGGTGCATGGATGGAGCCCCCGCAGACGAGCTTTGTGCACCATCCGATGGAGGCACAGTGGAGTTTCCAGCCCTTTGTGCTGGGATCAGCAAGTGCAGGGTGCTGCAAGCCCCACTCTGAGGAGCTGATAACTGAACCTTCCCTGTGCTGTCATGGTGGGGAGACTGCCAGACCTCAAGAATGAGACTGCATAAAGTGCTTTGCAGAGCTGGACATTGCCAGACTGTTTTGCCTTGTAGAAACCTGTAAACCAGTTAATGTGTCAGAAGCTAAGGCAAACATAAGGCCTGATAGCCACCAGGCTGGGCAACAGCAGTAGCTGGAGTGTTCTGCAGTAATGAATCAACCTACAGTAAAATCATCCCTGTGACTTAGGAAAAAAAAGCAGTTTCTTTTTTCTTTTAAGAGAATAAGTGGATTCCTTTCTTTGCCTCCTGCCACTTGAACATGTAGTCAATCACATTTTCAAGTGCCATGCCCTTCAGTCAGAAGGGGTATAAATGACTGGAAAATAACAAAAAATCTCCGTCAACAGAGAATTTGAATCCTCTTGACTACAAGAACTTGGACTTTAAAGCTCCCTGTATCTCATGAGATAGAAATGCAAGATTTAGTGAGTCTATGAATATTTTAATAGGAAAAAAGCACCCAACTTCTAATTTATATGCACACACACACACATAGATATACACGCAAACTAAAAATCCACATCCGTGTCCCTTGCCTTGTGACAACCATCCTTGGCAAATTTCTTCTCCACTTCTTCCTGAGAGTGGAGACCTTCTGCAACCATGTTGTTTAGCCTTGACTAAAGGAGATTTTCAGAAGAGCCTGTCATACAAAACAAGCCTGCCATCCCTTCATCTCTCATCCCAAAAATGCACTCACTGATGCCAGAGGAGAAGTGTTCTTCAGGCTGGAGTCCATTTTTGATGGCTGTGTGCAGTGTTGTGCCGAGGCTCCCACTCAGACCATTGAGGTTGTGTGAGCAGAGGCCCAGAATAAATAGAATCATAGAATGGTTTGAGTTGGAAGGGACCTCAAAGAACATCAAGTTCCAATCCCCTGCCATAAGCAGGGACATTTTCCACTTTTATTCCACCTTCCACTCCTATCACATGACCTGCCAGGGGAGGCTGAAGGAGCTTGGGCTGCTTTGTCCCACAAAAAGAATGCTGGGTGCAGAAGAAGTCGTAGAGGTGGCAGAGAGGTGAGGTTGCAATAGCAAGCTTTAGATACATAAAAGGCTGCCTCAAAGAGAGTGAATAAATTGTTTCCCTTCGCTCTGGTGAACGAGGTAAGTGGTAACAGGCTTTAATCATAGAGAAGGAGGTGCTGCCTAGACATTAGGAAGAGCTTTGCAACAGGAAAGGTAACAGAGCACTTAAAACAAGATGGGCTTGGAAGGACACAGCACCCCAGAGCAGGGCACCGGTAAGCAGCTATTTGCATGGAGGTGAGTACAGCTAATGAGATCTTTATAGTCGTGCACAGAGATGTTACTCCAGGATACACTGTTTAAAAAAGATGTTGCTGGCAGAGCTTTCACTTGTTGTGGGCAGAGAGGTCTCTGACAGCACTTTTTTAGGGGAAAGGAGCATAAGTGTGTCTTACTCCAAACAGCAGAACCAGGAACCAGGCACCATGCCACCTCATCCAAGTGTGGGTGGCTGCTGCCATCTCCCATAGGATCAATCTTCCCTTGGTCTCAGTTGCTGAACACAGACCCAAGAGATGGCAGAACCTTGGGCTCAGGGCCCTGAGAAGTGGCTGCTTACATCAGTGGCATTTAGCAGAGAGGATGAAAAGAAAAGGAAAAAAGAGAATGAAGTTTCAGACAAGCTGTCAAGAGAGGTCAAGAGCTCCCCTCTCTCACAGCATAGGCAGATGACGCTGAGGAGTTGCTGGCTTGCACTGATGTGTTGGGATACGTGGACAGACTGCATAGAAGGACAGAGGAGCTCGTTGCTGGGGCCACAGCATGGGATCTTTCAGACAAAGATCAGGAAAAGCCCTGGCAACACCCCTGGCCTGCTTTTGGCAAAAGAGAAGGGGAGCAGGGAGTTGGCAGAACTCCAAACCCACCCTTTGCTTGGAGATGGAAGGGCTGGTGTGGTGACAGGGACAGCTGATGCAGGGAGGGAATGTTGCATCATCTGTGGTGCTGACAGTTGTCCCTGCCTGTGGGAGGAACTGAAGGGTCAGGTCTTGCCAGCTCCTTGGACAACCAAAGGTCCTGATAACACTGCTGTGATGTGGGAGCAAGGCCAGGGAGAAGGGCAGAATAAATGTGAAGGGATGAAAACAAGTGCTGCTGTGAAAATCTCCCTTGCTGGGACCTGGAGCAGCAAACCCGGCAGAGAGTAGCACATGGCAGGGCAGAGGAGGTACCCCTAAGGCTGGCATAGCCAGGGGCTCAAAGCTGCCCCATTGCCACCGCCCTGTGCATGAGGGCATACAGCTTAGACCCACCTTCTCCTGGGGCTGCCCAGGGGGAGGGAAGGGCTGTCACAGTACACAGGACATGGGCAATGGTTCATCACAGGGGCTCTTCAGGTCCTTGCCTTTGCAGAAGAAACAGCTAATTTCAACAAGGACTTCTTGCAGGAGAAGAGTTACCAAAGGGTCAGGCTGCACGAGGAGAGAGGCTGTTTGATCTCTTCCCAAATCTCTCTTCCTTCTACTTACAATCGAATATTTTGAAGTAAACGCAATAAAGCACATGCAAAATGTTCCCCAATGAGTCCATCAGCATGGCCTGGGAAAGGATGGGTAACTTCTCTCCTCCAGAACCCTTGAGGTGGAGGATCAATTCTCATGCAGGGTGTAGCTGCTTCACGCACAGAAGTGGTCTCTTATCAGCTTGTGGGCTCTAAGGAGGTAGAGCCTGATCCTGCCTGTGCTCCTTGTGAGCCACTTGAGTCATACCTTCTGTTGGGTCACAGTCTTGGTTTTTAACTATTTATTGGTCTCATTACCGCAATAGCTAGGTTTTTCTTTTCTTTTTATTCAATTTCTTTTTTTCTTTTCGCAGTAAAATATTTTGGGTTTTTTTTTCAAAGTACAAATGCAAACCCTTCTTCCTGATCCCAGGAGAGCCAGGACTTTCACAAAGACAATAAAATACCGTAAGCAGCACAATAAGAGTTAGAAAGATTTCAAGAGCCTTAATTGATGTTGGGTATTGGTCAGGGTAAGAAAAAGATGTTAGAATCCAGGTCATTCCTTTGTCTCGAATGGAGATGACAAAGAACTACCATATTTGGGTCTGCCTAAAACTATGCCGCTGTATTTTCTGAAATAAATGATGAACACCGCAGAAATCCAAACATGTCTTTTTATAGTCAGGCATCCAGGCAGAAAGCCAACAAATGCAGAGCTGCCAGCCCCAGTGATTCATTAATCATGAGTCAAGCCCCCAAAATCCTGAGGTTGTCTGTGAGACTTTGCAAATTGGAGCTCTTTCCTCCTGGTTCACAAGCTTTAAAGGAGGGAGGGGAGAGACATAGGCACTACAATTCAAAATTACAGTTGAGAAGGACAATGGAGCTGGTGAAGGGGCTGCAGAACCAGTGTTATGAGGAGCAGCTGAGGGAACTGGGGCTGTTTAGCCTGGAGAAGAGGAAGCTGAGGGGAGACCCTATCACTGCTTACAACTGCCTGAAAGGAGGGTGTAGCAAGGTGGGTGTTTGTCTCTTCTCCCAAGTGGCAGGTGATAGGACAAGAGATGGTGGCCTCAAGTTGCACCAAGGGAACTTTAGACTGGACATCAGGAAAATTTTTTTAACCAAAAGGGTACTCAGGCACTGTCAGAGGCTGCCCAGGGAGGTGGTGGAGTCGCCATCTCTGGAGGTGTTTAAGAGATGGATAGATGAGGTGCTCAGGGATCTGGTTTAGTAGTGGACGGGCACGGTTGGACTCGATGATCTCAAAGGTCTTTTCCAATCAAGTGATTCTGTGAAAATCATGCTGTGGCCCCAAATAGGAAATTACCTTGGTTAAAAGGCAGGTGAATATTGCACTCAATCTTACAGCTCAGGTGGCTGGGGATTTTGCAGCAGCACTGGCTGCTCAGGGTGTGTAAGTATCAGATATGGCTGTGCACCGGCCCCTCCACTCGGCAGTATGCGTGATCAGATGCAACACTGACCAGTTCTCCATGCACAACACTCTCCTCCTGGCCACAACCCAAAGCATGGAAAGTCTTCTGTTGTGCTTTGAGCTGCTCTGTGCTCCCAACAACAAAGCAAAGAGGTCAATGAACCAGTGTCATGGGTTGCAGACAATAATAGTCTCCTTGCACCTCTCTGCAAAGAGAGGTGGTGGGCATAGGTCAGCAGAGAAATGAATTAAATGGCTCACAGACTGCAGGTTGTCATGATTGGAGCCTGCCAGCTTTGCCATCTACTACCCCTCAACCAGTGTCACTGCCAGGCAGGCATGAAGCTGCAAGTTCCATGGAGGGTCAGCGCAACTTGTTTCACCTGGGAGAGGCTCTAGTGCAGCAGCAGACCAAGGTCTGTCAGGGCTTGGCAACACTGACTGCACAGAGGACAACCTGGCTGGCATTTCTCTGGATGCTGATGCCAACATTGTCCCACTCATCTTCAAAGCAGATTGCATGAGAGTGGCTTTGTGGCTTTTTTTTTTTTTGCAGGCAAATCAGGAATGTTCTCCTCCAAGTTAATAAAATTCAGAGAGATGCTTTTGCAGAGACCAGGCAGTGCAGAGGTAGGAAGGCAAACACCAGAAAAGAACAGAGCTGCAGCAGTAGGCATCACGTTTCCATAAGAGCTGGGTGTATCTGGGGGCCAAGACTTGTAAGACCTACTGGTACTTCTAGACACCAAGACCTGCCACTATGTCACAAAGACCTCACTCAGGGTGTTGCACTGGAGAGAGGCAGCCAGCAAGGAAATCAATGAGCTGCATCCACAGCATCATCTCTTCCACCTGGCTGGGCAGGCACGAGAGCAAGGCTGTGTCTCCAAGCCCAATCTCCTTTCAGTAACTCTCAGTATTTGGAGTTTAGCTGAATTGCAAAATACCAGAGTTACTTCATCCTGCACATCTGCAAGTTGTTATTTACAGAGAGGCAGCTGAGTTGCCTATACTGGTTTTAATAATACTTTTGGCTCTTTTAATAGATTTGGTTTTGCTAATTCATTGGTTTGGTTTTCCAATTCGGAAAGAAGGCAGAGGCTTTTAATAAGCCTTCACATTCTCTCATTGCACAAAGCTGGGACCTGAGAGTGCATCTTCGACTGAAAGAGAATACATCTGGGAAGAAGGAATAGCACCAAGCCATAGGGCAGAAGGTAGGTCAGGATGTCAGCACGCTGTAAGCTGTGACCAGCAAGGACTCAGCTTTGCTGGCCTTTTTTATGTGGACGGCTGGCTCAGGGGGGTTTCTGTCTTAATAGGACAAATGGATCCTGGTTACAAGTCAAATGGTCAGATGCTATGACTCGACACAACCCTCAAATCAGTCTACTATAACAGGGATGAGTTCAAACTATTGCTAGAGCTCAAGATCACAGGCAAAAATATTCTGTTGTGATGAAGCCTTTCATTTTAGATAAGAAGTGTCTTTATCCTTTCATGCCTGCTACAGCTGATTCAGCCGAGAGCCTGGCAGTGACAAAGGTGTGATGGCAGGAACAGCAAGATTTGCAGAAGAAAGTTAATTTCTAAAATTACCTATAAATAAGAACATGCACTTAATACCTCTAAATACTACTATGTTTTACAGCCATCATGAATGAAGCTGGACAAGCAACAGGAGGAAGATGCATCCCAAGACAGAAGCAGAGTTGTTTACTGGCCAAAGGACGCCGTACAGTTTCCCACGGTGGAGCCCAGGTATAATCCACACAACATCCACTGCTGTCTGCAGGACAATCACCTACCAGCGCAGGTTGTGTTGTGGTCACCTTCTGAGAAAGCACATGCTGCCTGCAATCACTAACAATGCTGCTAATAAGCAGAGACCCCACTAATGGGTTAAGCCTGCACTAGTGTGCGGCCAGAGCTGGCAAAGGCTGCTGGAACCACCCAGCTCAGAGCCTGCAGTCATGGAGCTCCTGGTTCACCGTGAGAAATGCTGCAAGCCACAACAGCGGCTGTCTTGGAAGAGTGCTGGGAGAACAGCGGGTTTTAATAAAAACCAGGCTCTAGGCCTCTGGATCTCCACCAGCGCACTGCTGGTTCCTGAAGGTGTGTGCTGAGGTGCTGGCAGGGCTGCTGTCTCCTCCACACTGGCACCAGGCATGCACCCAGCTACCCCTCATCCTCAGGCTCTGCAGAGAGGGACTTTGTTGAGAAGCCCGTTCTCTGCTGCTGAAGGGCAGCACAGGGTCCACGTGCATTTTCACCCAAACAAGCACAGTGACTTTGGTTCGTGTCTTCACCACTAAGACAGAGCACCTCACCACAAAATCGGGTGGGTAGTTTGGGCAAGTCTGCGGCAGCTGGCTGGATGAGAGGACAGAGCAAGAGCCAGGCTTGCAGCTGGGATTTCAGGCTCTGCCTCTGCTCTGTAGGGCTTCTCTGAGCGCAGCATGTTCCTCCTCCAGCCCTGTCCCTGTCCTCCTGCTGCTGCCCATTGAAGCTATGAAGCACTTCAGCATCTCTGGCCGCAGAGCGCTGCAAGGAAGACAGTGGCCTGACATTTTCTCTGTGGACTCAGGGCTTTTCAACTGAAAGCTTCTGCCTGTATCTTAGATGAATAGACTGCTCTCACCCCATGGAGCACTGAGCATCTACTTCTTGCTTGATCAGGCATCGTCTATAGCAGTGATAATAGAAAAGAGTTTTGAACTCCTCTTTAAAAATCCAGCTACAGGTACTTTTAACGTGTGTGTTTACCATAGGGATACATTGTTTGTAACTAATTTTAAGCACAATCATATTTTTTTTTCAACTTATATGGTGCTAAGAGTTAAGAAAGTCTGCAGAAGTCACAATGTCTATAAGCACCACATCTACATGTTTTTTTAACACTTCCAGGGATGGTGACTCCTCCACTTCCCTGGGCAGCCTGTGCCAATGCTTCACCATTCTTTTGGTGAAGAAATTTTTCCTAATAGGCAATCTAAACCTCCGTTGGTGCAATTTGAAGCCATTTCCTCTAATCCTATCACCTGTTACTTGGGAGATGCATAAATATCCAACTAAAGGGCTGCAAGAATGAAAAGAAAAAGAAACACTGTCTGAATGCTGTGTCTTGTGTCATATGTGCAACAGGAGCCCTACAATGATAAACTGGGAGTTCTTGTTCTGCAAACGATTGCTGCTGTGCATACAAGGGAGCTGCATGCAGAAATTCATACATCTGTGCAGGGATTTCAGAACTAGAATACAGCATGTACTGCAGCATCTCCAAACCCAGGACAGCCAAGGGCTCCTCTGCTAATCACGTTAGCTGCACACACACCTGGCTGGAGCACAGCTCCAGCAATCAGATACTGTCCATTACTTTTTTACTTTGGATTTAAGGCAGCTGAAGATGGAACAGTATTTTAATTACCTCTGAAGTTAGCTGGAGGAAATGAAAGACTTGTAATGAGTGCACGAATCAGTCACTCCTGAGCACATAGAACCACTCCATCTTACCTGCCTGGCTGGCACATTCACTCTCATCTATCAGGAGGTCAACCTGTGTCCCGCTTCCAGGAATTCAGACCATGCTTTCTGTGCTAAGGGAAGTTGCTGCTTGCTGTAGCCAGTTAGCAACACAATTAGCCAGGCTGGCACAGGACTTCTACGCCTTTAAAGAATTAAAATCCTCCCTGTGCCTTTTTTTTCCATTCAAAATCCATCAGTCACTAGTGAAACATGTCTGTGGCTTGATACATTCTGATGGTCAGGGAACAAGCCATGCATAAATCCCTACCGCCTTGGGAAGGGCCCACAGGTCAGACCCTGTCTGTTGGAAAATCCCTGCCACTGCCCAGGTGGCTGCCACACCAACCTCTCTGTGGAGACCTTGGGCAATGTCCCTGTTGCAGCTTTCTGCAGCATTTTTTTAGGCTGTTGATGAGCATCTATGGCAGGTTAAGTTAATATCAGCACCCCTGTTTGCACACCTTAATGTGGGTTCTAGCACTAAACACATAAGAAAATAAAAAGGAAAAAGAAATAATATGCGACAAAAATTTTACTGCTAGGATGAATCCAGAAAAGGAGTAACTGAAGCCTAGAAAATAGAAGGCTTCTGTGAGACCTTACAGCAGCCTTTCAGTATTGAAAGGGGCTCCAGGAAAGCTAGGGAGGGGCTCTTGATCAGGAAGTGCAGGGATAGGACGAGAGAGAATTGTTTTAAGCTAAAAGAGGGGAGATAGAGATGAGATCTTAGAAAGAAGTTTTTTTCTGTGAGGGTGATGAGGCCCTGACACAGATTGCCCAGAGAAGTTGTGGATACCTTACCCCTGGAGGTGTTCAAGGCCAGGTTGGATGAGGATTTGAGCAACCTGGTCCATTGGAAGGTGCCCCTGCCCATGGCAAGGGGGTTGGAACCGAATGGGCCTTGAGGTCCCAATGCAACCCAAACCATTTTTTGATTCTATTTATGGTCTCTCAAAGTTTGGCCTCGTGAATTATGCTTATAAATTCTCATCAGTTTCTCTTTGCCTCTTAATCTTCTCCACTCACATAAAACAGCCCTCAGAAAGGGCAGAGCAATTCAGCATCTTTTTTGTTTGTTTTGCTGATGGCAAAAAAGCCATTTAGCACCAAAGAAGAGAAAGCAAATAGTTTTACTTAAAAGAAAAAGTGTCATGATCCAAAAATCTCTACTACCTCCCATCAAAAACACACACCGAAAACCTTGTTATGGTGTTACAGATGCACTGATTTGCCCTGCAGCTCCACAATCCACTTCACTGTCCCATTTCCCAAGACTTAATGCACTTGTATATAAAGGAAAAACAAATTACCTCAGGCTAATGCATTTTTCCATTGCCAGCAGGCATTGCTGGAAAAGTATATGGAGGAGATCAAAGTGATAGGGTCAGAAAGGAGAGTGTAAATGTTTATACCCTTCTAAAAGGAACAAACTGCATTCCTACTGCTTGGGAGCACAAGGAGCAGGCCAAATAAGTAACCAGATCCATATGCTAACTCTGATCCAAAGCAAGCCTGCCTCATAAGGTTATTTCCAATGCGTTTTGCACAGTTGCCATAATTGTATGTGCTGCCTCCTTATTTCACACCTAATGATCTCACCAGGCCATACGTGGGCTGCAGTCCTGTCTGAAGGATCTTACTTACGAGTCCTCCCTGGGCTCATCCCTTTAATTCCAGGTGGAGGGGAGCAAAGGGAATAGAACAGAGCAGGAGCCAAAGCTACTCAGAGAGAGCCTCAGTGGCACAGGGCTGTGCCTGCACATACGTGTCCCTTCCCTGTCTGTGCCACCTTCCCCATGGTGTCCACACAGTGGGGCTGAACTGTCAGACTGCATCCTTGAGTGGGTATGGCCATTAAGAGACCGAAGGAAAAGCCATTCTGTGGGATTGCGTTGGAACCCAAGCAGCAAGTTTGGGAAAAATACTGCACAAAACTGCGGTGCTTACATGGCCTAAATATGTATGTATGCATATTATATAGAAAAAAATTTATACATATATATGGGCCAAAACATACAGGAACACTCAGGAGGCAACTTCTGCAGCTGTCCCAATAAATTAATATTAGAAAATGCTCAACCTCAGCTCCCACTGACACTTTCTCTCAGCAGCAGGCTCATGATGCAGCTTTCCACCTTACTGATGCAGCGTGTCTGTTGGAAGGGCTGTTCTGGGTCCCACCGCACACACCATCAGTAGTTTGAAAGGTTTTATGTTTAAGACTCTGTGAAGCCAGAAGAGCACCAGGAATGGGTAGAAAGCTGCATCAAGTCATGTGGCTGCCCTGAATCACCCAAATCCACTCAGTCTCTCCTGATAGAGCTCTCACATGCTCTGCCTGCCAAGTTACAGCACATTGATTGCTGGCCTTAGAGCAAAAGTCCCTCCTGTTTGTGGGCTCTTGTGGCTGGTCATCAGACACCAGGAGAAGAGGAGCGTTTGCTGCCTTTCATCTGGCTGATCAGGCAGGGAACACTGGCAGACAATGCAGAAGCCACTTATGGATGAGAAGCCGAACCCATCCTTCACCCCAGTTGACAGGGCATTTGGAAGCTGAAGCCTCCCTGTCTGCTCCCCCCTTCCATTTTCTGACAGGCTTTACTATGTGAAGATGCTACTACAGTTTTAAACAAGCTGGAGCTCTGCTATTCCCCCTTTTGGTGACTTCCCGACAACCTGTACAGTGTCCCGCCTGCCACTGCTGGGGGAAGCCACCAGTTGGGCTTCCAGGTGCAGGTGGTACCCACCACCACCACCACTTCATGGGGATTTGGAAAGCAGTGGCAATGCAAGCCCCACATGCCCAGCTCCATGGCCCCAGCAAATCCACTAAGCAGAAGTTCCTCCTGCTCACATCAAGGAGCTAGATTCCGTGGAGGAGGATGAATGCCACAGAGTCAGCAGCAGCCTTGGCCTCGAAAGCTGTTACCTGCTTTTTCACAGGGCAGACACCAAAGGTTTGGGCTTTGCCAGTCAGTAGGAGGGAGCTAGTGTACCTCAGCCACCTGCTGCTCTTCCTCCTCATAGAATTGCTAAGGGTGAAACAAGACTTCTAAGGTCATCCAGCCCAACTGTCATCCCAATACCATCATGCCTACTAAACTGTGTTCCGAAGTGCCACAGCTATGTATTTTCTGAACATCTCCAAGGATGGAAGCTCCACCTCTTCCCTTGTCAGCCTTTGCCATTTCTCACAACTTTCAGTAAAGGGAAATAAAATGTCCTCTCCTTCCTTGCATAGGGAGACTGTTTCTACATGGACCAGATACGTACATTGGTCAAGAGCTTACCAGTAGAACGATATTTTTGCTGGAAATTAAAGATCCAACAGAGACTGAGCATTGCTCAGGCTCAGGATGTTTGTTTGCAAAAAGCAGGCAAGCTCTACCTGCCCATTCCCTAGCTGACAGCTGCAGGAAAAGCCCAGTCCTGGCAAGCTGCCTGCCCACTGCCTGGTTCCTGGGAGAGGCACGTATCTCTGAACAAGGATTTTTAACTTTAACAGAAAGGAAATTTCCCTCTTCAATAAGTCACTTTTACATGCACATGTTGTCCCCATGGAGACTCCTTACCAGGCTTGATGACCTGTCTCAGGATTTTCCTGACCCCAGTGGAACAGCTGAGCTATTCTCACAGGAGCAGAAGTAAGCCAGCAGTCCCACCACAACGAGCCTGACCTCATCAGATCTAAAGAGCTGTCAGCCCTTACAGCTGCTCCGAAGCACCAGCCTCCTTTCTTGTTCGAGACAAAAACTTTGTTCTTTCTCCACTTTCCCCCCAATGTTCCTACAATGGAATTTCATCCAAAGGGAGTTTCAAACCCACAAACAGCTCATCTCTCTGCATCACTTACTTGTTTACTAACATTTTCCAGGGACGAAAGCAGGCAGGGAGGTGTGTTTTTCTCTCCCCTGCAGTCACGACACATCTCCAAGCATTCGCCTCTTCTGCTTGTCAAGACCCAGAAGCAAGAGCACAGGGGATGTCACGATGCACTCCACAGCTCTGGAACAGTGGCAGAGCACCGCAACCCCAGCCACTCCACTTCGAGTGCCTACACTCACAGATTTCTTCCCCAGAGAAGCCTAAATATGTCAAGTCCAGCAGATAGCACTTTCAAGGGGATAGAGAAATCTGCTTGCAGGAACCTTGAGGATACAGAGAGACCTCTCTGGACAACACAACAAATTCTCCTTCCCATTTGCTCAGTAGAAGAGATGGTGGAGATAGATACTACAAGCAGTTGGCACGCTCAGGGTGCTGATACCCATCCTAGGGTATCAGTACTCTGCCCAGTACAGCTGACAGTCAGCATGGAGAATGAAAACAAACAAAGAAAACCACCCTAACACCAGAAAGATGGCCCTGCCATTTATCTTCTTTTAGCAGTTCTTTGTAAAGATTTGTCAGCTCTTGTGTTTTCATTTAAATAACAGGTAACTCCGTGATCCCTGTCCTGGTCTCATCAGTTGATGCACAATTTTCCAGATCTCTGGATGTAAATTTGAAGGTCTTCTGCTACAGCTTCTTGCTAATACCGTTGCAATCACAACCAGAAATTTTCTGCACCTAGCTGGAGCCACAGAAGAGAGGATGATTTGGGACCCATCCATCCTCTTGCCTGAAGGCAAGAGTAACTACATCCTAATGTTTTTGCAAAGAGTTACTTAATTTGCTTTTTAAATCTGCCACAAGCTTTACTCCAGGACCTCCCTGTCCTTTCGTTTATAAACCTTCTCCTTCTGCCTAGCAAACTGCCTCAAGCAAGATCCCAACCCGTGCCATTCTGTTCCTACCCACAATAAAAATTCATAGAAAACAGCAGTGTTTCATTTTGGGACTGTTTTGAAAAAGAATGTAACCCCTATTAAATGCTGAGGAACTGAAGGAATGTCAGAAAGCGACCTGAATAGTACAACAAATTATATTCTTAATTTCAAAGCTGTCAGGGTGTTTCACACCACAAGCACACAGAAAGAATACAAACGTAAATTTGAAGAGTTATAGGCCCATTTACTTGTGTTATTCAGCTCAGCATCACCAGTTGGGCAACCTGCTGCCATGCAGCCAAAGGAGAGGCGACAGGAGACGATGACAGAGTTCTGCCAAGGGCTCCAGGAGGATGTTTTCCACTTTTCTTTGTGGCTGGAAGCAAGTACAGCTCTGCAGATGCAAATAATAACTCGGCTACCCTTTTCAGCATCTGTATCCCTTAGATAGTATTTCTCTCACTGCCTGCTGATGTTGGACCAAAACGGAACTGCAGGAACACTCAGCTTTCTAAGCCAGCACTGCTTCTGCTGAGCAGAGGTTGAGCACGGTATCAAGGTACCAGAATTAAAAACAGACTTTGTGAGAAGCTAGAAGCGATGCTGAAAAATTACTGTTCTCAAAGCTATTATTAACACTGAAATGACAAATTTTTCAGGCCATGGCCTCCTGAGTAGGAGTCACACCAAAGAAATAGGAGGAAATGGGGTTGCCCAAGTTTGATAGGCATTGCCATGATTGTTCCCAAAGTTGTTCCTTGTAGTCCATGGGAGAGCATTTAGGAAAATGAACAGCTTATTCACAGACTCTTTGGCACAGGTCAGGTGCATCCCTTGGGATCTCTGGACAATAATTATTTGGCAGAGCAAGACCATGTGCACACAAACAGGGTTTAAGCCTCCACTTCATATCCTGTTTTCCCATGGAGGGTGCCAATTCACTGGGCAGCAAGAGGAGCTTTGCTCCAGATCTGGGACAGGCTGTTCCAGGAGTTCCCTGCTCAGAGGACAGTACGATCTCCAGCCTGCTTGAGCTCAGGGAGGCATCATCTGGACTGCAGTCCCTCCACCAATAAAAACCTGTAGAAGAGGCTGTAACTGTGGTAAGCATTGTTTCTGCTGCAATTGGCTTACTTGTTTGTCTCCCTGCTCCCAGAACAAACACTAATAGCTGCATATACTGATCTTTACAGGAGTAGTCCCCCAAAGCAGCATGGGGACCTCGGGTGAACCCAAGCAGTGACTCACACCCCAATGTCAGAGTAGACTGTTAGTGTTTAACCTACTGTGTCTCCAGATTAGGGTGTTAGAGATGTGCCTTGTAATGATGTGCCACTTAGCACTTTCACTCATCTTAACTAAATACTATTCCACTCACTCCAAAATCTGGGAACAGCTTTGAAAGTCACTAGAGCTCCTATTACCCTGTGTACCAAAAGCCCAGGTTTTGCTCCCAGTGAGAAAGCTTGGCTATTTACGACATGAACCATGGTAGGAACAGAGACCATAGAATCAAAGAATGTTTTGGGTTGGAAGGGACCTTAAAGCGCATTCAGTTCCAACCCTCCTGCCATGGGCAGGGACACCTCCTACTGGATTGTGTTGCTCAAAGCCTCATCCAGCCTGGCCTTGAACACCTCCAGGGAAGGAGCAATCATGACTTCTCTGGGCAACCTGTGCCAGGGCCTCACCACACTCATAGGAAAACATTTCTTTCCAAGCTCTCACTTAAATCTCTCCTCTTTCAACTAAAAACCCTTCCCCCTCACCCTGTCACTGCACTCCCTGATAGAAGTCAGTCTTGGGGAGTGGAGACGGATGCAATGGGATGACGGAACCCCACCTGCTCCCTGCTGCTTTGTAGAAACAGGCTGTCTGGTACACGTGAGAAAAAGCTTGCTTTTTCTTCTTCAAATCACTGCTTTGCTTGAGGAGATGAGAGTTACTTCCATCAATGCACAAAGTTTTCCTTAAGCCTTTTTGTTGGGAAGCGTGACTCACTGAAATATCTATTTGAAATGTTTTCTCGAGGTATTTTTAGACAGCAGTGGTGGTGGTCCAGTGAGTCACGACTCCAGTGCTGTCCATTAAATTGAATGCAAAAAGCAACGGGATCCAATTTAATGGATTGCCTTCCAGGGCTGCTTCCATAGAACTCTGCTTCTCCAGCAGCACGAGCTCTCGCAGCCACGCTTATTTCCATTTCACCCGGTTTAAACGACGTGTTTTGTTCCTCCCTCACACAAAAGAATCGGAACACTCATCCAAAAGCCTTTCACCTCACAATTACTGTAATCCATACTTGATTTGATTGCGTGCACCAGCCGTTATTCCAAGCACAGGAAAACATGAGACAAAAGCAAGGCTGAGAAGCATTAAGAATAAGGCGTAGAGAAGTGGGGAAGTGCAGAACACCACAGGGTTTGTAGCCTCATATCGTCTCAACAGGAAACACTTGCTCTGGGTTGCCACCCCCAACTCCGGGCTGGTGTCTGACCTGAAAGCATTTACTTTCCCCCCGCTGGCTCTTATCAGGGTCCCTAAGCACCGGCATCACCCCTGCATGTGGCTGAGTATTCAGAGCCTTGCTCCAGCCCAGAGTGTGGGTTACCCATGGCAGGTCATGGTGAAGGGACAAGCTGGGTCTTTCGCAACTCTGGCAAGGTTAAATTCTTCAAGTGTCAGAAGCATCGATTTCTTTTGCTAATAAGGTAGGGTACACTTTTGGAGAACTTCTGCTATTTACCCACAATAAACCTTGCACTTCAAAGGGCTGGAGGCAATCATGAGTTGAACAAGCAAGAAATACTGCCTTGCTATCTTGTGGCACAGTATAAATTTACCAGAGATTTTTGTTTGTTCACTTTAAAAGTGCCTACTGAGAGAATTGTTCAGGTCTGGAAACCAAACAAAGGAATATCAATGGAAGTACTGTGTCTGAAAACCGCAATAGCTGATCTCCATTCCAATTACTGCACAATTTCATCACCAGGCAAACTCTTCTCTCTCTACTCCCTTGCCCTAAGGTCAGGCTAGGGCAAGCTATCAAGTTCAGCAAGGTTTCTTCTTTATATATTTATTTTCTCTTAATTATTACTATTTTGATACATGCTGTGATGTGTAGCCTATCCAGCAGAGAAGTGCGAGAGCCTCAAAGGCACAGATCCATTTCATAACACGAATGTACTTATGAGCTCTTGTGCCTCATGCAAGAACCAGCCTAAAAAGTGAAGAGAAATAGAAGACCGACACTTTCCCTACCTAAGGATCCGTCTGAAGAGGTGGGCAGGATTGGGTTTCTTCCTTCTCAGGCGGGACACTGCCAGGTCCCAGACTCAGAAATGCTCTACAAACTCATCAGTATCTTTCAACTCTGCACATGTAGCCACCAAAGGCAGTGCCAGGACAAGAGCCCAGGCTGTGGGTCATCTCCACACTGCAATGGACCTCTGTGCCTCATACCTGCTTTGCAGCCTCGAACTCACCTGGGGTCTCAGCCACCCCATTCATTCACATACACAGTCAGGAGAATAGCAATCAAGAGCTAACTCCACAAGATTATCAAGTTGTTTCCAACTCAAATTCTTATTCCCTGGGGAATTCTTATTCCATTGTTCCCTGCCTTCGACCCTTCATTTGGGTCAATCATGCAATGTGCTGGAGAGATCCAAACAAGTCTGGCCCCCCAAGGAAGGGGAGATTTCTGATAGCATGAAATATGCCCGTGTGCCCAAATAAGTAATGCTGGGTGGAGACTTACCACGGAATATTTAAAAATTACCAGGGAAATTTTCCCTCATTTCTGTTTTTTTGGTGTTTTGGGGTTTTTTCCCCCCTCTGGTATCAGTGAATACCCAGGGCATCATCTCTGTTTTTTCTTATATTTATGTGGATTTTTGAGGTGGTTTGCTCTCAGACTAAATCTAATGCGGGACCAATTTACCCTGCCTGCACAGATGTTCGTGCCAGTGGCTGCCTGGATCCTGACAATTCCCTCTTTGCATTGCTCTCTTGCTTACTCCATCTACAGCTGCAGCCCGAGGCAGAGCAGAAAGCCAAGAGAAAAGGCAAACAAAGTTGCACTGGAACCAGGCAGCAGGCTGCTCTGCCAGACAGCTTCTGCAGCCCTGCTCAAGAACTGATGTCTTCAAAACCCAAGGATGTCCCTCATATATACTTTCAGCTTCCCATTTCAGCCTTTTATGATATTAAAACAGCATCATCTGAACTGATCAATGAATCAATAAAGGAGAAGCCATAGAGGCAAACCAGGATGCATTTCTGTTTCAAGTGCCACAGTTCCAGTGTGTTTCCTCAGACACCTCAGTGTCCCATCCCAGCTCTGCAATCACACAGGACACCACTTGGCTGGAGCGATACGCTCTGTCCAGATAATCCCTGCTGGGGACAAGCCAATGCCACTCTGCATTGAGAGCTTGATGACAGTAAAGTAACTTGCTCATTTATGCCAGTGAGAAGCCAGAGTTCTTCCTTCACTCTTGAGGAGCTGAAAGGCTCTCAAGAGCCACAGTCCTCCACCCTGCCATGCTGCCTGCTGTGCCAGGTGGTTCCTTACCCAAGACACTGCCATGTGAGCAGGCATCTTGCCATGCTTTCCCTTTAGAGACTGCCCCAGAACGTCAAAACTCTTTTAAACCTCCTCCTGATTTCCAGTCTAAATGCTTTGTGGTCGGGCTGCATTCATTTGCTCTGGTATTGCCCATCACCTGAAATAGCTCGATCTTTCCATGACGTTATCTCTTGCTACTGTATTTATGTATTTTTATTCTGGAAGCATCCCACATGACTGCCATTGGCAGGCAAGTAGGGATGGCAGAGATTTGTGGAGGTGACACTGGAGAATCACCTTTCTCCATCCTAAATCATTCTTCTGCAGTCATCTCAGTCATTTTCCAAATGCACATCCAGATAGAATCCAGCTCCATAAACCCAGCCAGGAATAAAGGGGTGGGATAGCAAACATCTGTGATGGTGGGTGACCATGACATCTGCTTGCTGAAGCGCTGCATCCCCCACTCCAGCTGCGCAGCCTGACAGGTCCAGGGTCTCACCTCCCTACATAATTCTCCTTGCACAGAAGTTTGCTAGGACTTTCTGTAAATTCCTTTAAATGACTTCAGCTTTGAGCTGCCTATGCCAGCACCCCCCTCCACATCACTGTCAAAGCAGAGTTGCTTTCACACTGCAAACTTTCCTGGCTTGCCAGAGGCAACGACCTTCACAGGCTTCCCAGCTGCACCAGTCAGGAGGAGAGTCCTCTGCTCTTCTGAGCTGCAAGCACGCCAGACACTATTATGCGTGTTTCTAAAGCCTCCTTGTTTCACAGACCTTTGAGAAAGCGCAGTGTACCATGCAGGTGGAGGGAATAAGACTGGCTCCTGTCTGGTCTTTGGAGAAAGGGAACTGTATTCAGGCAAAGAAGCACAGCATCAGGTCCAACAGAAGCAGCTACACCATTTCTTACCTGTCTTTGTCTTCAGAAAGCAAACTGCATGAAACCAGAACACTTGCCTGCTGTAAGGAATTGGACATTTTTTCCCTACAAGGTATCTTGGAACAAGAAATTGTCACAGAAAATTTGTGTTTGGCTTTTTTTTTTTTGTTGTTGAAGTACAGCGGTCTGGAAGTGGAAAGTCATCTGTCATCAAAATGGGAAGCGCACTTTGCAAATGCAAAAAAAAGCATTTTTTGTTTAACTCCCAGCTGAGGAGGATTTCTGTAAGCCAAATGTTCCCAGTAACAACTCCCATGCGGCTCAGAGCCATCGCCAGTGGAAGAAGTTTTGACAGAAATGTTGCTACCAGATCTATATTCCCAGTGGAGAAGACACAAAAAACCCCAACCTCTCTGGATAAACAAGAGAACAGGAGGCCAGTTCCAAAGGAAGAAATAGGAGAAATCAGCTTATTGAGCCTAGCAGAGCAAAGACTGGAGAGGAGGTAGCACTGGCGAGGGGACAAGTCTGCTCTGGGGACTCTGGCTTCTCTGAGCTGTTTAAATTGCGTGCCCTAAAGCACACCAGAGTTTTTCTCTGAACCATTATCCAAGCCTTGAAAAACTTCATTTTAGCATAATATTAAAATGTGCTTTAAAACCAACTAAAACCCACACTAGTTTATAGGGAAACTACATGGAGGTGGATTTTAGTGAAGTACAGTAAATGATTTTGAAACTGGAACCTGTTGTCATGCAGTCATTAATGTGGAATAGAGAGCTATAGCCAGCATTTCCAACCAGGATCCACAGAGAGCTGTAATCTCTATAAATAAGACCATTTTTAATTCATTACTCCCACTGCCCTCTAAGATTGGAAACTGCAAACTCTTTCATTCAACCTTAATTTTGACACTTGGAGATTTTTCTTTTTGAGCACAGACATCAATAGTCATAAGTTATTTCACTTGTAATCCGTTAGTGTTTACACATCAAATTAAAATCTTCCAACAATTTTTCCAAATAGCTATGGCCTATCATAGTAGCATCATTACTTTATACTATTCCACTCTTAAAATTCTGCTTTTTAGAGCAATGTAGCCCTTCAGTTCAGCATCTGAACTGAGACATTTCATAGAATGAATCATAATCATAGAATGGTTTGAGTTGGAAGGGACATTAAATCTCATCCAGTTCCAAACCCCTTGCTTTGGGCAGGGACACCTCCCACTGGACCAGGGTGTTCAAATCCTCATCCAGCCTGGCCTTGAACACCTCTAGGAACCATAACTTCTCCGAGCAACCTGTGCCACTGCCTTACTACCCTCACAGGAAAATATTTCTTCTTAAGATTTTGTCTCAATCTCCCCTCTTTCATCTAAAAACCACTTCCCTCTTCCTATTCCTGCACTCCCTGAAAAAGAGCCTCTCCTCAGCTTTCCTGTAGCCCCTTTCAGTACTGGAAGGCCACTCTAAGGTCTCCCCGGAACCTCCTCTCCCCCAGGCTTCAGTTGCACATTTTCTGGATTCATTCTAGCAGTAAAATTTTTGTCTCACAGTATCCTTTTTTTCTTTTTTCTTTTTATTTTCTTAACTTGCCGTGCATGGTTCACTCCCTGGAGCCTTCTTTTCTCCAGACTGAACAACTCCAACTTTCTCAGCCTGTTCTCCTACAGGAGGTGCTCCAACCTTCAGATCATCTCCATGGCCTCTTCTGGACTCACTCTAACAAATTAACGTATTTCTGGTGTTGAGACACCTGCAAGATACCTACAGATTAGGATTTTTTTCTGTTAAAAGTATTGTCTTTTTTAGAAGCCAATGAAACCTACCAGTACTTTTTCATAGGGCCCTCACATGGATACCCAGGAGATTTGCAGAATTTTCTATTTCAAAAAAACCCAATTTTTTCAAGGAAAATAAGACCTGCAGTTAAAGTACAAGTGTGAATGTCAATACCTAGCAATTTTCAACCGCTCTATTGTTTGCCAGTACTTTAAATATAAGTTATAGAAAGTATTTGTATTCAGATTTATATTGTATTGTTACTTGCTGGGCATTTCAAGCAGGAAAACTCAATGTGCCATTCTGGCAAACCTGTCTGTTACATGGGAACACTGATGGGGTGCTCGCAGACACCCTACCAAGAAGCATTTGCTGTAATTTTATGAGTGTGTTTGCTGTAAACACACAACCTCTTGTTAGAGTACAGTCACACTGGAGCTTGGAGAGGCTGCCAAAAAATATGTGGGATTGTAAATAACCAAAGCCATAACCAAACCCACAGACTAATGAATTTTCTTTGCTTGAGGGCTATGATGCTGTCCCAAACATGGTGTATTTATTATTTCCCTTGCACTCAAAGACTTCCTTGATATTTTACCAGAGGCAATAACTTTTGTGGAATGGGAGGTGATAAGACAACAGCAGCACAAGGGCGGGAGCAAGGAGCACACAAAGACTGGTTCTAGACCAAGGCATCAACTCAAGGGGTGTTGGAGAACTCGAGCAGCACCCTCAAGGTGTTGCTGCAGGTCAGTCAATGCCAAGGCAGAGCCCAAAACATCCACTCCACAGGTTCTGTCTGCAGCTCTTCAGCCTGTGGGGAGCCACATCTGCCTGGAGATAAGACACTGCAGGACCTCTGAAAAAGGGGCTGTTTTCCATACAGCTGGTAAAAACTCACTTACAGTCCTCTTTGCCAGTCACCTTCTGGCCGAAGCCATGAATCACTAAGTGAGCACTGGCAAAGTTCCCTGCTCCATGAATTGGGGCTGGAAGACAGAGGAGCAGCAGCAAGGGAGTCTGAGCCTGTAGGAAAGGGGCTAAATGAGCCACAACTTACTCAACACTCATGAATTTCATCCCTCAACATTTGCAAACACATAAGAAAACCCCACAACCATGCCTTTTCGCTATATAAAGTCATTTGTAGCTTTAGAAAAGAACAAGAAACATTCCTTCTGACTGAAAACTCCGCCTGTTTCAAACAGAGCCTACAACAGCTCACCAGAACACGGGAAGAATCAAGCCTAAATCACACCAAGCAGGGAAGCAGAGGTGATGTTAGAGGGTTCCCAGTTTTTGCTTGCAGTTAACTACAAGCAAGAACCACCATAGGACAAGAAACCACCCTTCTGAGCCTCCCCTAAGAAGCATCAGAATTATTATTCTAGTTTTGTTTGGCATCTGTGATCCTACCTGACAGGTCACAACGAAGCCTTTTGAACTTCTTCAGGCCACCACAGATCTCAGGAACAAGCTGCAGAGCAGACAGCGAGATTTCAAATGAGCTGGAGCAACCAGGAGAACGCAATTAAACAAGATGAGCCTGAGACTCATTTCCTACACACCTGGCCAGTCGGCACACTGCTGCAACCTATTAAGGACAAATTTGACAGTGGTCTGTGGGGACTGCGTTACTAGGTAGGGATGCTCCTTCAGGGACCAAGCACGAGAGGAGAGAGGTGATTCCTTGTTCCCTTCTTTCCCTAAAGCCACCACTTGTACCTGGAGGTGAGAAACTGTTTGCTGCAATAAGGATGTGACTTCATACAAGTTAAATTTCATGCAGTGGCCAGATAAAAGTGATGTAAATTCTAAAAGGCAAGATTAAATGAAACCCTTCACCCTGAGATGGCTACCCACACCTCATTTCTACATGTCAGCTGTGGTCTGCCAAGTCTTCACTTTCATTTCAGTACTTTAAAAAGCCAAGTCAGTGTGACTGTGAGTGCCTCCTGCCTTGGTATGAATGATGTTTTACCAAGGGAGTAGTTCTAAGCAGAAAGCTACAAGGGGAAAGCTAATAAATAATTCCCACCCTACCCACAGTGGTCACGTATTCTGCAGTGTTTTAAATATGATGAGCATTTGGATGAAGGACTGCAAACACATAGGAGTCAGCGTTATTATTGGACCAGGATAGCTGTGCCATCAGCACCTTCTCAACATTGGCCAATGACAGATGGCAAGAGAAAGGAACAAGACCAAGGCATGTCTGGCAAATAGCCTGTCCTACCACAGCTCTTAGTGAATTCCCAGCTGAAAGTTGTCTGTGAACCCAGGGCAAAGCAGTCACCAATGGTTTTATGCCATGAATTTGTTTAATTATTTTTTTAGAAGCAGTTTTTGTTTCTGGCTTCCCTAAAATACCAGAACTTGGCATTTAGGATTTGTCTGAGCGGGGACTGGGATCTTCCTTTGTGTGTCATAAAAAGCTGGAGAAAGGTCTGGGAAGCTCCATGGCTTTGGGCAGCTGCACTTATCCTCCTGGGGCACTTCTGCTCTTTGAGATTGAAAACCAACACACTGCTCATCTGCCCAGAAGACTCCAAGCCAAACACGGGCACACAGACATATTTAGGTATTTTGCAGCAGTCCCATTTTTGCAGGAGGCAAGGAGACAGCCACTGTGGCAAACACACTTTGTGACAGGTACCACTGCCTCTGAAAGAAGGCAAAGACCCAACTACAGAATCACAGGATCATTTAGGTTAGAAAAGACCTTTAAGATCAATGAGTCCAACTGTAAACCCAGCGCTGCTAACTCCATCACTCATCCACATCCCTGAGCACTACATCCACTTAGCCTTTAAAAACCTGCATGGATAGGGACTCCACCACTTCCCTTGGCAGCCCGTGACAGCGCCTGTCAACGCTTCGAGTGAAACAATATTTCCTAATATCCAATCTAAACCTCCCCTGGTTCAACTTGAGGCCATTTCCTCTCATCCTATCACTTGTTACTCAGGATAAGAGACCAGCACCCACCTCACTACAATCCCCAGGTCCTTTTCTACCAAGGTAGCTTTCCAGCCACTCCACCCCAAGCCTGTGATGTTTCTTGGGGCTATTGTGGCCCAAGTGCAGGACCCGGCACTGAGCCTTGTTGAACCACATCCCATTGGGCTTGGCCCATCAATCTAGCCTGTCCAGATCCTTCTGTAGATTCTGTCTTCTCTCAAGCAGGTCAAACCTACTGGAGAGCGTCCAGAGGAGGGCCATGAAGTTGGTGAAGGCTTTAGAGGGGAAGCCATATGAGGTCTGTTCAGCCTGGAGAAGAGGAGGCTGAGGGGAGACCCCATCGTGGTCTGCAGCTTCCTCACACAGGGAGGAGGAGGAGGAGGTGTTGAGCTCTTCTCTCTAATGACCAGTGATGTGTCCTGAGGGAATGGCTGGAACATGTGCTGGGGAGGGTTAGGCTGGATATTAGGAAAAGATTCTTCACTCAGGACATTCTGTGATTCTATGAACATTCCTGCCCAAACTACCTTTTGCAATCTTTCCTTTCAGCCTGCGTCAGCTTGCCTGGAACACACACAGTATCGCAGCCTGCAGCTTCCAATGGCTGTCCGATCTCCCAGGACCCTGCTGTTCCATATCAGCTATGCTGCTGCATCCCAAAGACAGAGCAAGGATGTGCAATACGCAACAGGCACTTGCCTAGCACCGGTTGTTTGTTAAAGGCTTCTCTGTTTTTTAAAAAAAATTACCAAATGGATGTTTTTCAGATGATAAATGACTGGCAGCTGACCTTTCCTGTTAATAACTTAATTCATGTGGAAAGAGTGGACTGCCCAATGCGGTGTGACATGGAGGTCAAACAATAAACCTCGCTATACACAGACATACAGACTGCCATGGAAACGGGCAGCACACAACAGCGTTAAGCGAGACTCTGAGCGTGCTTGGGTAATTCTCAGAATTGAAGCGTAGGTTTAAGGAAAAACCCTGGTTTATTTTTGAAGCAGAGCGTACGTACTGACAGTGAATGTTCTGCCTCCATCTGTCTGAAGGAATCCTTCTCCCAGAAGCTGCCTGAGAACTTATTACTGCTGATACGAGACATGAGCAACCGAGACCAGCAGCCTTATTTGGGTCATTTCAACATGGGTTTCTTGTGCCTTCCTCCTCTTTCCTGATTTGCCATCCTTGTCCGAAGTACTAGGGTAGCGGTGTTGAGGGGAACAGTTTGCAGGACTCTTGTGATCCCTTCAAAGGTCCACTGGGGCTTTTGCATGGGAAACTGCTGAAGGCAAGCAAACAGAAATGTTCCTCTTGACAGAGGAAAAAAATAGAATTCTTTCAGCTGATGGAAAGAAAAATATCTTATTGTCACAGCATGAAAATTAGCACTGAATTATTATTTAACATTCCTAAAGTGTTCAGCTTCTGTACTTTTTGACACTGTTGAAAAGATGGGACTGATCAAAATGTTCTTTTTTCAGCACACATTCCAGAAATAGCGGGGGAAAAAACCCACACATTGTATTTCGACAGTATTTCAAGGCCAGCAGCTGCTGAATGGCAGTGCTTTTTTGCTTTATTATTCTGAGGTAATTTCCCCCTTCCTAATGTACCTGTACGCATCCAATACTAAACCAGAAAGGTGCACTGATGAGCTTAGTTGCTGTGGAGCATGAAGCCTGAGGGAGCAGGAACCCATCTGATCCCAGCTGCTGTATTACACAACAGCCTAATTTTGACCGCAGTCCAGTTAATGAACAGCACCGTCTCACGCACATCTGAGGCTGCTCTCCATGAACCCAGGGAAAACAGAAGTGTGGGCTTGAAAGTTTGTGATTTCTTTTGAAGGTCCATCTTGAACATTTTATCTTCTTCCCAGAAATCTACTCAAAATCTTATGCAAATTAATTCAAATTAATGTCATATAGGTAATATGACCCTCTGTAAAACAGAAAACAGACTCCATCTCTGACCACCAGGGAGGTCTGTGGATTTAAAAAGAAATAAAGTCATCCCAGGGGCTTTCTGAGCTGTATTTGATATTGGAGAGACTGAACTGAATGAGGGAAGGGTTAGATCTTAATGTCACCGAGCTGTTCATCAAACTACCTAGACAGCTGAAGGATTAATCATCCAGATGAGAGAAATACTACTCTATTAGTACCAGGGCACTATTTACATATGTTTGGAAGTCAGAATTATGTTAAAAAAAGGGTAAGGGTGTTGAAGGGACAGAGGAGCATCCACATGTGGTGTGGCGTGGCTTGGGCTGAAGTCTGCAGCACAGCCAGGAGGCGCAGGGACTGCTGTAGGAAACTGTGGTTCTGGTCCCTCCAACTTTCACAATGTTTTCCACTTCGGTTCCTGGGGATTATGTCTTGGGTATTGCAATATCCAGGGCTTCACTGCTGTGACCTGCCTCTTTGGGAACAACAGGAAGAGATACAGCCATCCCCCAGATCTGGAGAGCACAAGGCAGGGCTTTGATTTAAGTAAGAGTCACGTCATAAGATCAAAACTTCGTGTTTCCTGGACCAAAGCTGAAGACAGGGGTCAGGTTCATGGACACACACCTCCAGGCAGTGGGAGTTTACCCAATCCCAGGTTCTGGTAGTTAGTGGCACAGTGTAAAGCAAAACAGACACAGCTGTGTGCTAGACTCCTGCTCAGTTTTTCTTTCTGTAGAGCAGGTGTTGGTGCCTGATAATCATAGAATCATAAAATGGGTTGGGTTGGAAAGGACCTTAGAGATCATCCAGTTCCAACCTCCATGCCATGGATAGGGGCATCTTTAACCAGATCAGGTTGCTCAAAGCCCCATCCAACCTGGCCTTGAACACCTCCAGGGATGGGGTACCACCACTACTCTGGGCAACCTGTGCCAGGGCCTCACCACCCTCACAGGAAAACATTTCTTCCTAAGATCTAATCAAAATCTGCCCTCTTTCAGCTTAAAACCATTCCCCATCATCCTATTCCTGTAATCCCTGATAAAGAGCCCCTCCCCAGATTTCCTGTAGGCAATAATAAAATGTTAGGTGCGAGAACAGAACTTAGAGTAGGGCAGGTAAGTGGGCAACAGGCATGAGAAGCCATTGCTGATAGGAACTGGCTTATACAGGTCAGTGCCAGCCAAGTTGCAGACCCTGCATCATGAGGGATCATCTAATTCCAGCCCATACAGCCACATTTTGCAAAGTCTGATTGAAATTTTAGGAGAGGCACACTGAAGGCAACAGGGACGCCAGACAATTGGCAGAGATGTTTGGGACCCTTTCTCTGAGACAACAGAGACGAGCAAGAGGAGGAACTTCAGAAGAAACACCTACCCTGACATTGCTCTTCATGTAGGACTGACTGAACGGATGATGCCATGAGCCAGCATCAGCACATAGACACTTTTGCCATCAAGAAAGAACTAGATGTTCTTACAGGAGAGGAAGACAAAAAATCTGGACATATTACCTGCCCAAACATAAGTGTTGATATGCTACAAAGAACTAAAGAGCAAAGTGATCGCTCCCAGCAAGGAAAGAACAGTGCAGAAATCTTCATCCACAGATGACACTGGGACAAGCAGAAAACTGCTGCTTGAAAGTGCCTTGCTCTGTTTCAAACAGACAGAGTAGCAATACACCTCCTCATGCTAACTAACAGAGCCCTCAAATGCATGGACCTCCATTAATTTCATCTTGGGTGATGATGACAGTTGAGTTCTAATGAGACTGTGTAGGCCCTGGCAAGGCCAGGGCGTCCCAGCTCTCTTTTATGGTGGTGGCTGCGGCCAGGTACTGTTGTGTGCCATAATTTTACAATGGTCACCAAGTTGGTGAGGTTGGATGAAACGAGCTTAAGCAAAATTCCCCTTCAAGCTCACAAGATGCCAGACTCGCCCATTTGTTTTCATTCACACCGGTATTAACACCGACCTTAATGAGCATGAACAGTTTGAGTTGGAACAACACTAGATACAGGAGGCAAGATTTTCTTTAAAAAGGAAAGGGGCATCATTGTTCATTTCCAAACATCATATTTAGATGCTTGAAGAACAAAAATACAGAGCACCCAAGGACTGCCAATGTTTTTGAAAGCAGCAGAACTGGAACATCCCTGGGGCTGGAATATAAACAATCTGAAATGTATTCCCGGGAGAAGTTACTGAATCGCTCTGATGAACAGGAGTTTGTTTACTGCGAGTTTTTATGAGTTTTTGACATGAATCATCTGGAAGAACTGAAGCAAAATAAGGGAACCAATGAGTAAAAATACAAAAGCATCGTTAACAAAAATTAAAGAGAAAAGAAACTAGTCTGATTTCATCAACTTCAGGGAGATAATGTTTTTTAAAAACCTTTAAGTACACATCTTCCCTTTTCTGCCTGGGTTCATGCCACTTGCTTTCAAGAGGTGTGTTAGGAGTAGAGTATCCCGAGGTTGTCGCTCTCATCAATAGAGGTAAGTACACCCAGTAACTTCCACTGACTACAAAAAGCAGGTAGGAGCAAGTTTAATATCTAAAATTAGACAAGATTAGAGATATTCTTCAAATTTCAAGTTGAAGTTATAGTTTGAGTGCTCAGATGTAGATGTTCTTTTTTGAGAGAGCCTTTGCTCAGATCATAAAATTCATCGTTCATGAGCCTGAGAAGATAAGAGAATCGTAGAATTGTTAAGGTTGGAAAAGACCTTGAAAATCATCAAGTCCAGCCATCAACAAAACACCATCATGCCTACTAAACCATGTCCTGAAGGACCACATCTACACATTTTTTAACACTTTCAGGGATGGTGACTCCGCCACCGTCCTGAACAGCCTGTCCCAATGCTTCACCACTCTTTCAGTAAAGAAATTTTTCCTAATATCCAATCTAAACCTCCCCTGGTACAACTTGAGGCCATTTCCTCTCATCCTATCACTTGCTACCTGGGAGAAAAGACCAGTAAACACATCACCATAACCTCCTTTCAGGTAGTTGTATAGAGTTGTGAGGTCTCTCCTCAGCCTCCTCTTCTCCAGGCTAAAGAATCCCAGTTGCCTCAGCTGGTCCTCATAAAACTTGTTCTCCAGACCCTTCGCCAGCCTCATTGCCCTCCTCTGGACAGAAATGATAACTTGAAATACGATGTATACACAGATAAGTTTCTGCTCCCCTCTCCCAGGAGTACACAACCCCAAGGCTCTCTCCCCACACCCCTGGAAGTGAAGTTTTGAGCCAGTGTCAGCAAAGCCCTTCCACTCCCCTCTGCATCGTGTTCTTCAAACTTCCCACAGATTGCAAATGCAGAAAGGGAATGAAAAACCCAAACCCTGCTAAGCAGCTTAAAGAAAGACTGCGCTCTGTCTGAAACCCTAAAATCAAAAGCTGTAATCTTCTGCAGCAGGTTACTTCAGAGCAAACTACAGATAGCCCTGCAGACAGAGGAGGTGACCTGCCCCAAGCCCCACCAGCTGCCCAGAATTAACAGGATTACCACATGGACATAGACAGTGAGATCGAGCGCACCCTCAGCAAGTCTGCAGATGACACCAAGGTGAGTGGTGCAGTTACACGCCTGAGGAATGGGGTATCATCCAGAGGGACTTGCACAAGCTGGAGAAGTAGATCCACATGAAACTCATGAGGTTCAACAAGACCAAGTGCAAGGTCCTACACCTGGGTTGGGGCAATCCCTGGTTTCAGCACAGGCTCGGGGAAGGAGGGATTGAGAGCAGTCCTGAACTTGGGGGTACCGATGGACAAAAAGCTGGATATGAGCCACTAATATGAGCTTGCAGCTCAGAAGGCCAGCTGTATCCTGGGCTATATCAGAAGAAGTGTGGCCAGTAGGGAGATGATTCTGCCCTTTTGCTCTGGTGAGACCTCACCTGGAGTTCTGCTTTCAGTTTTGGAGTCCTCATCACAGGAAGGGTATGGATCTCTTAGATTGAGTCCAGAGAAGGCCATGAAGATGATCAGAGGGCTGGAGCACTTCCCATACGAGGACAGGTGAAGGGTGTTGATCTTGTTGAGCCTGGAGAAGAGAAGGCTCCAGGGAGACCTTAAAGCAGCCTTACAGTACTGAAATATGGCCTACAGGAAAGACAGGAACAGACTTTTTAGCAAGACCTGTTGTGACAGCACAAGGAGTAATGGTTTTAAATTAAGGGAGAGGATATTTAAACTGGATATAAGGAAGAAATGTTTTCCTGTAAGGGTGGTGAGGTGCTGGCACAGATTGCCCAGGGAGACAGTGGAGGCCCCATTCCTGGAAACATTCAAGGTCAAGTTGAGTGGGGCTGAAGACGTCCCTGGTCCTACAGGAGGGTTGGACTAGATGACCTGTAAACATGCCTTCCAATCCAAAGCATTCTATGATTCTATAATTCTATCACAACTCCACCTTTCGGCACTCCCTTAGCAATTCTCCACAGGCTCCAGGTGCTGCTTCAGCGAAGAGACGGTGAGCTGCATCTGGGGCCCAGTTCAGATGTGTTGTCTGAAGTCACATCTGCTTCTGCTCGGCTGAGGTCTTCCTTGTCACCAGGGGCATTTCTTCCTGCCTTTGATCCAGAAGTCACCTTCATTCTCATCTTCTCTTTTCTCTGTTACTGTTTCTCATGTTTATCAGCTCTTCACAGAGCAAAGAGAGGGAGAAAACATTTAATGAAATAAAAATATAATTGTAGAAGTTATTATGATATTCTATATACAAATTATAATATTTATCATTTGTATAAAATTGGCAACTCAGACTCACAATGCACACATGAATAGAACAGAAAATACCTGTCATTTTCAGATATTTGGAGAAAACTGTGAATTATCCTAAACAGAATCACCTTCTGAGTGTGAAAAGTGCACGCACGTTGAAGGTTACCTTCCACTTTTCAGAGCTGATTCTCCATTGAACACAATCCTTCAGCACGGCAAAACAGATACGCAAGGACTAAAAGCAGGGAGGCTGAAATCTGCCAAACTCACATTCGGTTTTGCTTTTTTAGAGGCAGATTTTTCATTTCAAAGTTTTCAGTCAACCCCTATTTCCCAAGATCGGCCATTCAGCGCACAAGACCTTCAACAAGAATATATTTTTTTCAGAGAGAGTTGCGTGTTCCATAGCATCACCTGGAGTTTAGAACAACCATTTCAGGTCAGATTGGAGAAAACCCTTCCCCTTTCTCTGCCTGGCTGCCCTGCAGCAGAGATGTTTTCCACATCAGTGAGAAGCAAGGCAGGCTGTGCTTAGCTGTCGCTTTTGCCTCTCTCCCCCATTTCTCACAGGAGCAGGCTGCAGCAACATCTGGGGACACCATGGATCAATAGCCTCTTAAATAATCACAGACACTTCACTTGGGTGGGTTATCAGCTTGGCCAGTTTCCTTAATCTACTGCCTTTCTCAACTGCTTCCACCACAATTCCTCCAAACAAAACACGCTGGTCATAAATCATTTCAGGGACAACGGATATCTTCAGGGCTGAAGCCACTGCAGAGTTAAGGATGGTTGTGGGAGACGTACAGAAAGCTGCAGAAGGGACCTGTGGGTGGGTAAGAGCCTTGGGCACAGACACAGAGCCTTAGGAGGATGCCCAGAAATGCCGAGCCCCATCCTGCTCCTGTGAACCCATCCAGACACCTGCCACCTGCTGCTGCAGGGACAAGATCTTGGGCAAATGATCACGATCCATCTTAACCAGCTATTGCAAAGAGTAAACCGGGATCGTTTCAACCATGCGGAACAAGGTGTGCATACGAGGATGGCCCAACCTGGAATGGGCAGTGTTGTAATCCATGCATCCAACACAAATGTTATTCTCCTGCCAGCAAGCCTATAGACACAGCTCAGGGGTGATGGAGGTAGTTGAGGAAACCAGTGCAGTTCTAGGAAGGGAAAGAAGAGTTACAAAGCATTAATTCTACCTTAGTTATCAGAACTCCCAGGGTGTCTGGGTGTTTGTTCTTGCTATTGGGATCATGCAGGTACTGAAACCAAAATCAGGATTTCATTGATCTTCACAGTACAAAAATGTTTCACAGAAGAAAAGGCACATTACCGTGGTTGCACGCTTCAGAGAACAGAAAGCACAACTCCTGGGTTTCAAAAAGTAGATTTGTATGCATTTAAATAGCTCTACTAACAGGCACTGCATAATCAAGATGAAAATTTACTGACTCTCAATATAGCGGTCAGCGATTGCAAAGTACTTCCCAACACAAGGGTGCCACCAAGCCAAACATGCTGCAACACTCCTGTAAACAGCTATTTAAATTGTATTTAAATTGATTTCCCTTTGCCATCTGTACATTTTCCTTTTCTTGCAGCAGCCAGAATCCTACAGGAACCCTTTCTTACTGCTAGGCATGCAAAAAGAATTTTCTGCTCAGAGTACATCTTAGCTCTATAACTCTTAACATACTAGTTTCTGTAAATTATGTGATCAACAGACTGGCATGAAACCCACTCTTCTCTAAACAACATTTTCCTCTTTCTTATTACTCAATGAAAAGAAAAACCTGTAACATATAGCAGGAATAACCCAAACCGAGTTATATTTCTGTTTGAGAAAGTTGTGAGCTAACCTAAGCCCCGGATTTCCCAAATTTGGGAAGTAGTTGTGTATTCAGACTGTGAAATTTGCACTGTGGGATGTAGAATCATGGAATCATTAAAGTTGGAAAAGACCTCTAAGATCACCAAGTCCAACCGTTAGTCTAACGCCACTGTGCCTACTAATCCACCTCCATAATATATATTTGTTCATATGGAACATGACAATAAGTGGAAATGGCTCGATATATGATGGCATGCTACATTATCATTTCAAATATGCCTACGGTGACCATTTTCCAGTAGCCATACTCTTGCATCTTGAAGAAAAATGACTCAAGTAGTTTTGACGAGAAAGAGGTTAACTGGGAAAGCTGTGTTACGTCCTGTTTCATCAGAACAAGATTTAGGTTTTACTTTTTTTTAATATTACACCAAATTAAAGGTAAGCCTAATAAAGGAACGGTTTCATCCATCTAAAACTTGAATACTGAAATAAATGAGGACAGTTATAAGCTAAAAGGCAGGAGATTTAGATGAGATGCTGGGGAGAACTTCTTTATTGTGTGGGTGGTGAGGCACTGGCACAGGTTGCCCAGAGAGGTTGTAGATGCCCTGGAGGTGTTCAAGACCAGGTTGGACGGGGCTTTGAGCAACCCGATCTAGTGGGATGTGTCCCTGCGCATGGCAGGGGAGTGGAAACTGGGTGATTTTCAAGGTCATTTCCAACCCAAACCATTTTATGATTCCATGATTTGTGCATGCACACTCTCCAGTCTGTGCATACACCAGCCTACGAACAGAAGTTCAGATTTAAAGGATATGATTAAATTTGCATTTCTTTTTAATCAAGGAGATACTCATCTGTATTACATAGGCAATTAAACTCATTTTTTTCCTTTCTTTGCTTTCAAAGTGTTTAAGCAATCTAAAGGAACATTTTAAAAAACACTCAGTTGCAGAAGGCAGAATTGCATGTGAGTTGAAAAAGTTAAGTCTGATTAAAGTTTGGTATTATAATGAATAAAACTTGAGGCACAATTCTGGTCTTGTGTGCTGCCTATGTAATAACAGTACTGCATATATTTCCTCTGCAGACGCTTATTTAATCTGCAGAAACACTGTGAGCCTTTTGTATGCACTGCCCCATGATAGTGGCTGACACACCTGGTACAGGTGCTGCCTGAGAGCATCTTAGCTGTGACCCAAAATTTGTTCTTTCTGTAACAGTTTGGAGGTATGCTAAGGTTTCAGAGTGCAGTCCTTGACCAGTGCTGTCCCATGGCACAGGTACCCGACCTGCATGGATGCGAGGCAGGGCTGGTCAGCAGCACAGAGCATTAAATGTTCCGCACAGGGCATTAAATGTTCGTGGTTGTGACACAGACCAGACATCCCACGCTCTGAGCAATGACGTGCTGCCTGTAGGAAGTTACATATACATGGGTTTAGAGTCAGCACCCCTCAAACCTTAACTACAGGCATAGAAGTGGTGATTAAGCCTGAAAACTCACTAGGGAAATAATTTCAGACATAAAGCAGAAAATGCTTATCCTTGTCACCTCAAGCCACAATAGCCGGGAATAACACTGTGTCATGAACCAAAAGCCTCAAAGAAGTCAGCTGTTCATAGAGGTCACTCACTCCTTCGCCAGTAGCCAAAACCCGTGCTCCACTGCTTCTGGGGTCAGCAGCTGGGCTGGTGAAACCACTGAATTGCTGGAGCGTGACAAGGAACAGAGACATCCTGAGACATCTCAACTGTCCTCTTGGCGCTGTACAAAAAGTCTGGTCTCAGTCCACATCCACTTCTCCCATCGTGATACAGATATTTTGCCTCGCGGAGAGGCTGCTGGTGAGCAAAACCATCTGGACTGATGTGAGGACACACACTGCTCCTTTCCCAGCAGTTCAGCACAGACTTAGAGAAACAGCCACTTTGGAAAAGTCCAGGATTTACACTGGTCTGACAACTCTTCTGCCAAATTTTAATCTGACACAATTTAATAGTACGCAACATACACATAGCCCTGGAAATTGAGAGCTGCCAGCAGGAAGCCTGACAGCACTTGGAGAGGGGGTTTTGCAAAAACAGAGGTGCCACATCACTTCCATAATCAATCTGTCTTTTGTAAAAATACTCTGACTGTCAAACACAGTCACAACTTAAAAAAAAATGTTCATCATTCTCTGGGGCTTTAATACAGTTAGTCTTACCCTAGTCTGGAACTCTCTTGTGCCAATCCCCCTTCACAGGTGCTGAGTTTCCTGAATACAAGAGCACACCCAGGGGATTTCTTCTGTGCAGATGATTAGGGCATTGTAAAGATGAGCCTGTCAGGACATGAGCTGAACCCCTGTTTTTTAACATTTCCCTTTTCAAAGAAGGCTCATAGAATCAAAGAATGGTTTGGGAGTTGGAAGGGACTTTAAACATCATCCAGTTCCAACCCCTCTGCCACGGGCATGGACACCTCCCACTGGATCACGTTGCTCAAAGCCTCATCCAGCCTGGCCTTGAACCTCTCCAGGGATGGGGCAGCCCCGACTTCTCTGGGCAACCTGTGCCAGGGCCTCCCCACCCTCACAGGAAAACATTTCTTCCAAATCTCTAATCTAAATGTTCCCTCTTTCAGCTTAAAGCTGTTCTCTCTCATCCTGTTCCTGCTTTCCCTGATCAAGAGCTCATTCCCAGCTTTTGTGTAGCCCTTTTCAGTACTGGAAGGCTGCTCTAAGGTCTCCCCAGAGCCTTCTCTTCTCCAGGCTGAACAAGCCCAACTGTCTAAGGCTGCCCTCATATGGGCAGTACACCATGCCCTCGGACTGTCTTCATGGTCTTCTCTGGACTCGCTCTATCAGATGAAGAGACTAAATATGTGAAACTCTTCTGACTTGCCTTTTAAGTCATGTTGCTAAACTCACCACCACAGCTTTGAGGGTGAGAAAAGGGCCTTGTAGGCATGAGCTTTGTTCCTGGTTTCTCTGAAGTGTTCTTGTCTCACCCAAGAATAGTGCAGCAGCACAATGGAAACAGCTTGGCTGGCAGCACAGCACTCAGGAGAAGTCTCAGCGCCAAGGTGGGGGCTGCAGCATCCTCCTCATGGGTGCAAAGTGCTATGGGATGTAGGATTTCCCTTGCAGCAATGTTTTTCTGAGTTCTTGAGATAGAGAACTTATAGACAGAGGTGCACCGAATTCTGAATGTGTTTTAGCAATACATTATTAACTCTAATCACAAAATAAATGCAGAAAGGTAATAACTGACCTTGTCTGTACAGAAACACTCTCATTTCTCACTTAAATCAAAAACACTCTGGAGAGAAACAAGAGGATTAAATATTCTTCTGTAATGCTCCTATGTTGTATTTGCTTAGATTGTTGGATTAACAAAGGAATGGAATGCATGAGAAATTTAATACAAAATTAAATTAATATGAGTATTTATATTGCTGAAACAGGACAAAATGCAGAAAGAGCAGCATGTTTTAAGTGGTAAAAATGTAATGTATTTCTTCTTTGACTCTAGAAGTTTATATCAGTAATGAAGATAAAAGGAAAGAGTTTTAGGTCCCCTTTATGTGTCATTCAGAGATTTCTGCATTCAGAATAGCAATGAGAAGGAATAAACAAACAAATAAATCTGTTTCCTGCCCACAGCCTACAGCAACTTAAACATCCAACCTTGCAAAGATTATTAAAGGAAAAATATCTTTACTGAAAGAGTGGTGAAGCATGGTAAGAGGCTGCCCAGGGAAGTGGTGGAGTCACCAATCCCAGAAGTGTTCAAAAAATGTATAGATGTGGTGCTTTGGGACATGGTTTAGTTGGCACGGTGGGGTTGGACTGGTGGTTGGACTGGACAATCTCAGAGAACTTTTCCAACCTTAATGATTCTATTCTAAGACTATATTGAGACTCCAAATATACTACACAAATGAAAATAAGTTAATTTCTTTCTGGACAGCTATAAAATAAATGCTCCCAGCTATATATGAAGGCATTTAGATAAGGTACATTCCTAATTAAAAGAGGAAATAAATGTATAATTGGATTATGTAGTATTATGGTATTATTCTGAACAGTGATGCAAGGCTTCTCAAAGATAAAACAGCTGTCAGATAATCTTCATGATTAACACAGAAAAGCTTTTGCATTCAGATCTATTGCTCTTACAAGATACTAAACAACAAGCTGAAAGTCACTAACTAAAAAGCCAGAACACTTTCAGAGGACAAGTGATGCAGATTTGTCTTCCTACCGTCCTTTGCAGGGGAGGAAAGGGGGGAAACGGGTTAACCTTTGACTTCAACAGTTACTTTGAAAACAGAAATGCGTAAAACTGCAGAAGTTTACTTCTAAAATCCACTTCCTCTGTGTTTTCTCTGACTCAAGAAGGATTAATCAGATGAGGTGTTGGACTTCCGGCTCCCAATGCTATGCAAATCCAGCTATATTAAATTAGAGCAGTTCTGTGGCTGAAGTTCAGTTCCTGGTGGAAGTAGCCCCTCACTATCTACTTCATCCAAAACAGCTGCCGCAGAACCAAGTCCAAGCGCAAAGCCCCAGAGGAGAGGGCCCTTCACCAGCACGAGGAGCATCCTGGACAACCATCAACCTTACGTGGTGATGAACCCTCAGCAGCTCAGCTTTAGAAGAGCACAGGCAAAAAAAAGAAATGAAACTACAATATGCCTCGTGCTAGAAATAGTTTTCATCAGCTTTTTGAAGCTTATTACAGACAAAATTCACCAAGGTGCAATAAAATTTCTGACACAACACACAAAACCTTTGTTTCAAAAGCTGGTGAAATATCTGTCACTTCTTAAGGAGGAGCTGTCACTGTCTCTCAGCTGCCAAGGCTTTGGGTGGCTGAGAGAGGATGTCTCCACTCTGTCCACCCCCATGAGGCACCTCACATGCCTCTAAAGGGGCCCAGAAACAGATGAACCACAGCACTCGGCAGCTCCGTCATATCCTTCCTCTGAAACAACTCTCCAAAGCACCAGATTATGAAGAGGATCAGAAACAGTGAACCCACACCGCTCCAGCCTTGCTTCTGTACATCACTAAAGCATTTGTGTTTAAAAAAATCCTTTAAGAAATATTAGTGTAGAAGGAAATTCACCAGGGTTTTGTTGTTGTTCTAAAGTTTCCACTATTTTCAGCCTTTGCTTTTCCACTTAGGCTGTAACTCTGCATCCATTGAGCTGCGAGCCCTCTGGTTGCAGCTATGTTCCTTGCAGCTGGAGGACTCGGTGTTACCATGTCAATCAGCTGGCAGCCAGGATGCTGGATTAAATTGCATGGATGTTTCTAACTCATCTTCTATAGACAGCACAGGCATTGTTTGCCCAGCTATATAAGTGCCCAGCATGGGAGCTGGATACGAGCAGTAAACGACTCGGGGACGAAAGAGGATAACACACTGCCTTGTGTCAGAGGAGCCCATCTCAGACCAGGAGAACTGGATTTCACCTGGGGCTTTACCAAGACAGCTGCAATGCACACAGAAAAGCCCTTTAAGTGAACTTTACTACAGCAGTCATAGGATTTGTCTTTGTAGTCTTAGTTTTTCCTCGGTACATAATACATTAATTAATTGAAAAATTAATCCAATTTCAATTAAAAATCCATTTTTATGTGAAGCAGCATCATGATTTTCAAGAGGTTTTCAGGAGAGAAGTGGCAAGCTCCAAGTCCCATTGCTGGAGAGCTGCTCCTGCAAAGAGTACATAGAGAATGGTACCATTTACCCACTGCTGAAGCAATTTCAACACATTCCCATAACTGCTCTCACGATGTGCTGCTCATCACTTCAAAAAGCAACATCCCAGAGATTTGATAGAACACATTTCCAGCAATGCTTCCCATTCCTACTAAACAACATCTGCTATAAATAAGTATGTTTCATCAATAATACATAAAGAATGTATTCAGCGCGGGTTGTAAAACAGATGCATATATTGAACCATACAATAATTTCCATAAAGAACAATGTAGTCAAGTGGTACTGAAGCAGTAATTACGCATTCAGCAAAAGCCACCATAAATAGTTTTGTAACTTGGGAACATTTTGATTTTTTGCCCCCTTTTAAAATTTGCTGTTGTCCTCGTTCTCTGTCATTTTTATTGTTTTTCACTTTATCATTCTCTGTGCTTTCTACAGAAAGAATGCTTGATCACTTCTTCTCAAAGCCACCAATAAGAAAATGAAATCCCTTTGGCATTGCTGCACAGGGGAGTTGCATAACAAGCCGAGTATATATAGAAATTGTATTCTAAGTGTTTACATAAGAGCTCAGAATAACACAGATGTAAAAAAAATAAAAAGGAGGAATCCAACTCATTTACAAACCAGCCCTGCAGTGCTTTTGTGTCTGATCACTCGGAGCAAGCGAATCAGCTTACTAGTGGTACACAGTTAATATTATTCTTGCACTATTTACATAACTGGAAAAGAAAGATTAAAAATTGAACAGGCAAAGGCCTGTAAAAGGGTGGTTTGCGTATCTTGAAGAGACTCTTTCTAGCCAAAAAGACTGGCACAGAATCCGATGATTTAAAATACTCCGTGTCATCTGAAATCTCTTCTAGTTTCTTGTATTCATGCAAATCACCTCTCATTCTTAGATCAGACTTCCACGTTTTCTGTGTGCTCTTCAAAATGGTCTCAGTTTAATGCTTGCAACACAGAACAAAACCCACCAAGTTTATTCCACAAACTTCCAAGTACTATCTTGCCAAAAGCAACTGGAAGAGCACAAAGTCCAGGCTTCCAATAATTTAAAGCTTCTTTACCTTGCCATTTTAAAAATATGGAGAAGTTCAGAGTATAAAGGCACCCCTGGCGACAGAGCAGTGGGCTGAGGGGATTATTTGGGATAATATTATATTAATCCGAATCTATCCAGTATAGCTACAGTCTGAAGGCAGATAAATTCATAAACAGGCACAAACAGGAAAGGTCTGCTGAAAAGGTCAGCAACATTGAAACCAAATCATCTAATGTCACTGAATATGTCTATGCAGTTCCTTGCCCAATTCACCTGCAAAGAAGTTTATAGATAGATACAGATATATATAGATACAGATATATACAGATATATATACATAGATAGATACAGAGAGCTTTTTTACTCCAGTGATACTGTTTCTTGTACTGAGAGAGTCACACAACCCAATGTAGCTACCTGACAGCTTTTGACTAATAAAAAGTTGCTTTCTGTTGCCCTGAGTCAGTCAAAGTGGTGACCAAACCTCCTTGGGACACCAGCTCCACTGGCCGTGCAACCGAATGAGGACCAGGTTGCTCCCCTTGGGGCTGACCTGAGCCAAGGCCTCAGCTGGACCAGAGGAGGAGGGGAAAGAAGGCACTGCTCTCCAGGAGTCTCCGATGACATCCAAAAAGGGAGGATGGCTGCAGGCCACCTGCTCAGCAAATGCCTATGCTGTCTTTCAGGCACTTTTCAAAGATGCCAGCAGGAGCAGCAAGGATGGTCCAGTCCCCAGGCAGCCAGCATCTCCATCATGAGCTTCTGCCCTCACCAGTGAGTTTAAGCGAAGATTTATAGACATAATAACTGACCTGGAAGCAAAAGCCAGGAAAGAGAAAGAGAAGGTGGATGCAAGTTAGGGCTATGAAATCATGGGATTAGCTTTGAAGAGAGTCTTTTTCCCCATATTTGCTGAGAGTTTCACATAATAGATCCCCAGGGCACAAGAGCAACAGTAAACACACATCACTTCGGTAAGTGTGTGGTGTTTGTCTAAATGTGTGACACCATCCCTCCAAGAAAGGGAGAGAAGTGCTCAGAAATGCAGATGAGCCCTCACAGAAGCAACAAAACATTCAGGAAAAATGCAAACCATCCTTCAGTGTTTTACCGTGAAACAACAAAATAAGTGGCAAAGCAAGCGAGGGTGCACTGAAATAAACCCTGTTTCCTTCAACTTTTTCAAGGAATTCCTGACTCACCCAGATTCGCCCATTTTGAAGCCCCATCTTGCAGTTGTCAGCAAAGCCCATGATGCAGAGGGGGATGCTTCCTCCCTACCCCTTACAGTATAGTACAGATACGCAGGACTGTTTTGCTTCTCCAATAAGAAACCAACACAGCGCCAAATCCCATGGCGTTTTGGATTAAATGTTGTAGATCAAAGTCTTTTACAGACAGCTACAGCTGCATATGAACAAACCAACTCAGAAACAGTGTCTTTCATCGACCTCCTGAGGTTAACTCAGCTGAGATCTCTGTGAAGACAGGAGACAGCGAAGGAATAAACCCACAACACTTGCATTTCATGAGCTAACAGTACAGTTAAGTCAACTTTCCGAGTCCCCAAGTCACATTACGGCCACATCCAGCCTGGTACACACAAAGACATCTAATATTTTCCCTAAATCAGCCTTCACTTAACCAGCCACTGTCCCTGTGGACACAGGCTCCCGCTGGCCTGAGACCATTGAGTTGTTACAGCCCAAGGAGTGTGCAGGCTTCCTAGGAAAGTGCTAGCAAGGTATTTCTTAAAACCTTATTAAATGGCTAAAAATATAATAGCAAAGGCCCCATCTCTGCACTGTGATAACTGCAGACTTAGGTAATACTGAGTGAAAGACACACCACGTAAGTGGAAATAACCAGTTGTTTAAGCACTCAAAATCAAAGTAATATTAGATACTGGACAGACGGTTACAGTATTGACCACAAATTATTTTTCTCTGGGATGCTGCTGTTATCTCAAGACTGTTTGGCAATCCATGCTTCAGCAGGATATACTCAAGAAGTTCAGGTCACGTGATGCTCTTAGAGGAGACCTGCAATTTATCTGGTTTTGTCAAGACCATTTTCTTTGTTGAGGCAGATCTAATTTTAAGGGACAGGATATTCTCACAGCAAAAGAATAAAACAACAATTCCCACCTAGAATCCAACAATAAATAATACATAAACTGAACTCAAATGAGAATTTTCCTACTGAAATTCTTCAAATTATTTGTTTTAATCCCAATTGAGCAAGTTAAACTCTGCAAACAAAACAAGAAGCACGACCAATTAAAAGAACAGGGACATGTTACAACAGGAGTGGGAAGTGGGGCTGTAGGCATCTGCAGTTGCCTTCAGAAGCTGAAAGCTGCAGTTGCATGCATGCCTTTTGCTGAACATTATCCCTGCACCAGAGTGACAGCAAGGACTGACAATGTCATGATGCGCTTCTGTCTGAAGTTATGTATCAAAGCACGCAGCGCGTCAGAGAAGTTTTCTATTCACAGCCTCCCATCTCAAGCTCTGAAGTATAAGTAGTATAATCACGTATCTCCAAATTGTTCCCATAATCCAAAAAGTACATCTACTTAAAACGTCCATGCTAAATACCTAATGGCTTTTTTCCTTAAAAATATTTAAGCAACGGTGCAAGATGTTTATTATTTTGTCCTGAAGAAACATATTGCGAAATAAGAGGGGGGAAAAGAGTGCTGAAGGCGAGCAGAGCATTGCTAAGCCCCCATGTAATTCCAAACCAGCTTTTCCATCCTCCAACTCAGAGCAATTAAAAATCAGATCACTGCACAGCTAAACATGTTCATTTTCTGGTGTGTTTCCTCGCACTGACCTCCTCAGAGGTCCTGCAGAAGGTATTGAGCAGGCATGGTATCCTGCTCAGCCTCCCAGCAATCCTTTTTGACAAGAAAATTATCTGTAAGACTTAACAAAATATAGGAATGACTTTTTTTTCTTATAGCAAAATTTAATAAAACAAATATTCAAAGTTTTGAAAAGAATCAGGATAACCAAAATCATAAAAGTTCATGACCACTAAGTAGCCATAACAAAGCATTACAGATGATACCAGAAGTGTTTAGGGGAATCTGTTTGTCTGGGGGTTTTGTTTAGGTCTTTTTTGGTGTGGTGGTTTTTGGGGTTTTTTTGCTGGATTTTTACACAGAAGCATTTATTTAAAGAACCAACCATCAACCAGGCTTAGTTGGCATGTGGGGGTCAGTGCTGAGCATTCCACAGGACCAGAACCTGTAACGGGATACCCTTTAAAAGTGCAACACCCATGGACCTGCTTTCAGAGGACAAAGAGGGTCTGGGACACTAAACCTGCATGGGACCTATCCCTTTGTATCATTTTGTCATGAATACAATATCTTCTCTCAAAAACCTTTAAAATCAGAGTATTAGTCCGAGCTAAACATCCTCTGCACTCTTGAGGGAGAGCAGCAGTCATCTGTATTGACTGGGTTTTGTCGGTTTGGTTGGTTGTTTTTACCCAAGCTACATCTTGAGTGCAGGATGTTAATGTTTTTTACCCAAACCTGTCCCACTACAACAAGCATTTAAATACATCAGTGCTCAATTCAGCTAGGCAAATCAAAAGTCTACCTTTCTTTCTCCTGTAGGATGGAGGAGGAGGAGGAGGTCAATAACAGATCATCTCCCAGCGTCTGATGTTGCTGGCAGGTTTATTTTCTTGAGCAGAACCGGTTTAAACAAGGTAAAATTGCTTAATGTGATGCCTAGTGTGAAAAGCTACAGGAGGTCAAACAACTGAACCACATCAGGAAACATAAGAGAAACTCCAGCTCTGAGGAACAGAGAAGAGTAATTGCTGAGATCAGAGAATGAGGAACAGCGGCAAGTACAGCACTGCAGGGAACTGCTAACAGGATTGGGAATGCTGTACTTAATATTTACATTAACAAGCTACTCAGACAGAATCGTTTCAGCCATAATTGAGTTTCTTAACCATAAAACCAGTGCAAGAAAAATCTGCAGGAGGTCCAAAGAAAAGTGCAGACCATTTGGAAGCATAAAAGCAGCACACTGGATGGCACCAGTAAAATTTGTTATTAATAAGTGTAAAATAAGTATATTGGTTTGTGTATAAGTATATGTAAGAATGCTATTTTCATATAATATGCATAAAATCAGTGTAAGTGTATAGGAAGCACGAATAAGAGCGTATTAAAGAGATCTGCAGCTAAGGCAGAGATGTAAACAGTCCACCTGCAGGTTAGAAGACATTTACCTGTGATGGGACCGAGCTCCAGTTGCTGCCTTGGGTACTCCCACCTGCCTCTGCCCATCCTACGAACCTGGGGCTTTCAACTCCAAGCCCAGGAGGAGGGGAAAGTGCACAGATATCGCCTCAGTTTGCAGCTGGAGGAAACTGCTTCAGGCCCTTCTAGCAACCCCTTTTCATCATTACCCAGGGTGCCTTTAATGAGCTGTAGCAAGGGCCACTCTGGCAAAATGAGGGCAACACTGTACAAGTGGAAAAGAAATAAGGAAACAAGGAAGAAAGCTGATGTAGAAAATCTCTTCCTTAAATGAGGTAGGAAATGGAGAGCAAGAATGTGAGACCCTATGGACCCTGGAATTTTCCAGTGCATTACCAGCAATGTGCCATGGACAATTTATTTTCACATCTGGACACAGACAGTTCTCTCCCCTACTCTCATCATTCTTTAATAAAGCTTCAAGTATGACAAATGTGCTTCTTACTTCTGAGATACCATGCTTATAAAATACCAGAAACCAGAAGGCAAATAACCAAAACCAAATCATTTTAAATATTGAACTGATCTAAAAACTTAATTACACCAACAGTACCAGCACTGTGCTCCTGGTCACACCACGCCGAGACAACCCCCATTGCATCTTAACACAAGAGCTCAAGCTGAAGCATCTCTGGGGAGCTGAAATAGAATCATGGAATGCTCTGGGTTGGGAAGGACCATTACAGTCACGCAGTCCAACTCCCTGAAGAAGCAGGGACATCTTTAAACAGCTCATATTGCTCAGAGCCCCACCCAACCTGACCTTGAAGGTTTCCAGGGATGAGGCCTCCACCACCTCGCTGGGAAATCTGTGCCAGTGTTTCCCCACCCTCAGTAAAACATTTTGTTCTTATATGCACTCTAAATCTTCTCTCCCTTAGTTTAAAACCATTACTCCTTGTTCTGTCACAACAGGCCTTGCTAAAAAGTGTGTCCTCATCTTTCCTGTAGCCCCTTTCAGTACTGGAAGGCTGCTTTAAGGTCTCCCCAGAGCCTTCTCTTCTCCAGGCTCAACAAGCCCACCTCTCTCAGCCGGTCCTTGTATGGGAAGTGCTCCAGCCCTCGGGTCATCTTCATGGCCTCCTCTAGACTTGTTCCAACACATCTATGTCCTTCCTGTGCTGAGGATTCCAGAACCAAATGCAGGGCTCCAGGTGAGGTCTCACAAGAGTGCATTAGAGGGGTAGAATCCCCTCCCTCGTCCTGCTGATCATACTTCTTTTGATGCAGCTCAGGATACAGTTGGCTTTCTGGGCTGTGAGTGCACTTTGTTGGCTCATGGTCCAGCTTTCCAGCCATTAAAAAAATCCAGCTTTCATATTTCAACTACATTGTATTAAAATAGTTTAACTGAGAAGTGTTAGAAAAGTTAAAATACTAGATTTTGGGTTTCTTCACTTTGAGGAGAGAAAACAGTCTTCGTTGCAGTATTATGAGACATTTTAAAAACATAAGTGCTACTTATCTGGAATTAACTAAATTTTCTATGCTCAAAATTCTCCTTCATAAATCAATTGAATCTCTGACTTGAGAAGATCCTCTCTTCTCCAAAAGAGTGGTCCTTCCAAGGGCCATTGGGCTGTCACTTATTCCTTGTATTGTACCAAGCATGTGCACATCTCTGCCAGCTTCCCAGGACAGATAAGGACAGGTACATGGGCAGAGCTCTCCCTGCGCTTTTATTCTTCTGATCTTTCCCTCTGCAGTATCCAGACCCAAAATAGGGTCTAAAATAGAATTTAATTTATTTCCTTCTGGACAGTAATGGGACAAACGAGCCCATGAAGATCAGTTCAGCCTTCTATTACTGTACATGCATTAAACATTAAACATTAAAAGAGCTATACTCCTCCCAGCAGAAGTATTAAAAATGCACAGAATAGTTCCAATTTGAATGCCATAATTATCCATAACACTCTCAAAGGATTTTATTTTTTTAAATGCCACCATGTAATTTCCTAAGCAACTTCTTAAACCTCCCTCTTCTCCATTTCTGCCTGGCTGCTTCTTACTAGGTAGAGATACATAGAATCATGAAATGGTTTGGGCTGGAAGGGACCTTAAAGCCTGTCCAGTTCCAACCCCCTGCCATGGGCAGGGGCACCTCCCACTGGATAAGGCTGCTCAAAAGCCTCACCCAATCTGGCCTTGAACACCTCCGGAGATGGGGCATCCACAGCTTTCCTGGGCAACCTGTGCCAGTGCCTCACCACCCTCACAGGAAAACATTTGTTCCTAATCCCTGATCTGCCCTCTCTCTGAAACACTACTCTAAACCATATTATACTGCATTTGTCCATAGAGAAGTTACACATTCAGCCAATTTGCTCACGTTCCCATAAAATGCCTACAATCTTTTTTTCCTGTTTTCGATTAAAGAGAAAATTGTCAGTGGGAATCCTGCAGCCTTGCTGCTAAGTCCCTTTTATTTCCCTAGAGAAATGTAATCACTGTTATCAACTGTGAACAGAGCCACAGCATCTTTGTACTGACCCTTTGCCAGTTTATGTCTCTGTATTTTCCTATTTCTTATGCATTTTCTAATCCATGGTTTTATTTTGCCTTTCAGCCAAAACTTTGTGCCATGGACTTACTGAAAAGGTGCTTTGACAGCTCAGTGAAGTGTCAGCTGCTCCTTTTCCTGATATTACATTTGCACATACAAAAAAATGTAATACAAAGGAACTGCAGCAGGGGCCCAGTAATGAGCAGGTACTAGTGATGGAAAAATACTACTTCATGCTTTCAAATCATTCACCAAATAAGACCAACCCTGTTTACACCAACAAATTAAACTGTTGTAGCTACTGCTGTTTCCTAAGGTTTTACAAGTTGCTGGGATATTTTCTCTCTACATTTTTTATTCTATGAGGACAGTTATTTTCTGGATTAATTTTGAAAGTAATTTATTTACATTATTTTAGAACAATGAATGTATAAAATTACATTTAGATTATTTAGGCATTGCACTAATGACACAGTTACTGAGGAATTATGAAGATCAGATCACCAACTACAACCACACATAACTGTAATAAATTACAACACTTCATTGTCACATTCAATGACATAAAAGAATTATGTGGACAATGCATTTCATAAGACAGCCTTTACTTTTTGGTATTCTTGTACGTAGTTGGTCTGAAACACACTCAGGCAGCTTCTCCATGTGGTCCATGAAGTCCGAGGCACAGACCCCTCCACAAGATGTTTGGTATAACCTTACTTTGGGAGAGAGAAGAGTGCTCTAAGCATGCCCTGCACATGAAGCCACGTTTTTTTGCTGATGAAGGATGAGGTTTAGGAAGGGAAGGAAGAGAGACTAAAACACTTGCAATAACCAGGAAATTCAAGCAAGAGAAAGGTGGAAAACCTGCATCTTTCCCAGTTGTATGCCCACATTGCAGCCACCAGCATGCGGATCTGTGAGATGTTCACATCTGCATGAGGTGGGCAGTGACAAAAGCTCTCTGTGCTCTGCGTTTCAAGCTGAAGCCTTGCCATCCACCAGTGATTTACCCACCTTTATGTCAGTGACTCCTGCCAGACTACTTGATCAAGACAGAACTCTCACCAGGTTTGCCTGAGACCCAGACACCACGGTGGTCCTTTCTGAAGTGCCAAGCAGCAAAATACAGATGCAGCGCAGCCATCATCCTTCAACAGATGCCCTCATCATGGGCCAAATTTAGTGCTGCTGTTCAAAGCACATGACCACCTACACCCGCAGCAGAGTTGCAAAAAGCATAGGGAACCTAAACAGAAGATGTGGAAGTTCGCTAAATGGCATGGAGGGAGCACATCCTTACCCATCTCACCAGGAGCCAGAGTGGTAGCAGCAGAGGGCCTGTCCTATTGCAAGCACCACAGTCAGACCTCAGCCTCGGCAACACCACAACATCAATGTGACACCTGAAAACTGTGGTCCGTGACCCTTTTGAGGGTTGATGCAAAGTTCAGAGAGGAGAGCAGGATGTTCTGTTCCTCTGCCATCTGGCTTTCCCCAGGCACTGTTTTCTGGGCCAACTGGGCACTGTCTCTGTTCCTCTAAGTGGGGATGTGAGTGTTCAGACCTGCAGCCCGTCCTCATCTCAAGGACAGGGTTACCACTGCTGCCAATTAGACATGATTTGGGCTGAGGACTCTGCGTTAATGCTACAAGGGTATAGAAAGGAAGAACATGAGCGTGCCTGATGGATGCTGTGCTATCAGGAGGGTAAGACAGCACCAAAGGACACAAAACAGCATTTGGAGGTAAAGACAAACCAGCTTCAAACCGAAATACCTATTCCATTTAAAGCAAGAGAAATACCAGCCACATGCTGTTTACAGCTTGCTAGTTTATATGGTTTTAATTCCAATGTGTTCTAACCTCAAATGCTTTAATCACACACTCCCTGTCACTAAGGTTAGTCTGCCAGCTAATCAGCATCAATTTTATTTATTTTTTAAACTTTACCAATAAACTTTTGGAGGGTTTGAAGACAAATCCGATGTTTTTTTTCAAACTTTTCTCTTGTTGATATTTCCACTGAGGAACGGAAACCACAATAGTATTATTCAACGTTACAGTTATGAATCCCAGTCATCTAATGAGATGTAGATATATGGAAGCATAGAAGAAAACAGAGTTTGTAGGCATGGTCCTTTATTGTGTGCCATGCTGCCAAGGGAGCAGCAAGCCTTGCCCACGTGTGGCAAGCTTTGCACAGCAGGCAGGTCTCCAGCTCATCCGCAAGGTCAGAAGTTTCATCAAAATCACTTTTATGGTGCCCTACTGAGGTCACCTTTCCCTGAGCAAAGCAATTACAACAAAATTGTCCCTAAGCAGCTTTCCTGATCACATAGCAGAGTGGGAGACCAGCAGCCCAATGTTGAAGCACAAGCCTGTCCATGCATCAGGTCAAGCCTATATGCTCCAGGTCACACAAAGCTGATTTCAAGATCACAGCAGAGGAGCCTACGCACCCCAGCAGCACTGGAGGAGATGCCCACCGTGGCCAGTGTGCTTCAGAGCTTCCAGAGACCCTCATGAGGATTACAGTTAGTCTTAGAAAATCCCACCTGCCACATCTAGGGAAAAGTGCACTAAATTGCCTCCTCTTCACCAAAACACTGCTCTACTGCAACAAAACCCAGCAGTCCCTGGTCTTCCTCCTTGAACAAAGCTCAGGTAGGATGGAGAAAGAATATTTTCAGTATGCGGTCCTCAATTTTATCTTGCTTTTGAGATTTTGTAGCAGCAGATAAACTACCCATTAATAAAACACAACTTACAAGCATAGACAAATGTTTCTCTTAAGAGCAGCATTTTATTGACTGATTGTATCTACAGAAGTGCAATGAAAACACAAATATAAATTCCTCATGAAGAGGGATATTTTTGTAAAATCAGGGAAAAAGGCAACTTCAAGAAAGATAACACACAGAATTAAGAGTCAGGAAATAAAAAACAAAAAGCAGACTGTAGCCTTTAAATGTCAATTTTCAGATCCTAGATACAAAAACTATTGGTGGCCCTTTTAAGGCAGTGACAGAAATTTTAAGTTGTGCCATACGAGTCTCCCGAGTGTGAAATATATTTAGCCTTGTCCTAATGATGGATTCAGCCTACTTTTAAACAAGCAATTCCATGAACAAAACCATTTTTAAATAGCTGTTCCAGAATAGAATCACAGAATCACTTGGTTGGAAAAGACTGATGAGATGATCGAGACCAACTGTACCTATCTACCACCAAACCAGACCCCTAACTTCTTCATCTACCTGTCTTTTAAACACCTCCAGGGACAGGGACTCCACCACCTCCCTGGGAAGCCTCTGCTGGTGCTTGAGAAACCTTTCAGTGAAGAAATTTTTCCTAATGTCTAATCTGAACCTCCCCTGGCTCAACTTGGGTCCATTACCTCTCATCCTATCAATAAATGTATCCTAAAGCCCAAAGTCTTTCTGTACTCCTTGTGTATCCTCCTCTGCCAGGAGACAAGTGAGCTGATTATCTTTCGACTACACGAACCTGCTGCTTGGTATTCCCTCTTCTACCCAAGAATCCGAGTTTAAGATTTAAAAGCATTTCATACCCTAAAAGTCCCTACCCATCACACCTGGTTAAAATTGGCCTAGAGACCATGGAGAAGCTTCAAGAGAGGGGACAGACAAGTGCAGAATCCATATTCCCTTGCACAGCCATGCAGAAAGGAGCAGAGAGTACATGGCCCATGCAGAGGGGTGAGGGGCAGAGTCCATTCTCCTCCTTGGGGATGTCCCATCCCCCTCCTCACCCTGGCAGGGTCACGCCTGCTCCAAGCTCCTCAGCCTCAGAGCCAGCACTGCAGGGGGTCCAGCCTGACCCCAGGACAGCAGAGTATTATTTATCCAGCAGGGTGTTTCCCCTCCCCTCTCCACTGCCAGAAAGCTTTCCAGCAGAAATGTTTCTTTTCCATACAGTCCAGTGATAAATCCAGGCGGGCCAGGCACAAGCCGGGAGGGTGCTGGGGTTTCATAACTTAAACATTACATCCTGCAGTGCTGCAGAAATGAAGTAAACAGACATAAAACAACTGGTCACAAATATTTCAACACCTGTTCCAAAACATGAATCCCAGAGATGACAGAGGCTACCAAGAGTCAAACAACAGAGCATGAAGTACTTGACACTTGCGTAAGAGATGGCAGAAGAATACCTTGCCCTCACAGCAAGGGGCTGAAACGCTGCAAGGAATGATGCTTCAGAGACAGCATGGCTTAGAGTCTGCTTGCCAAGCCATGGGCTGGATGGTTGCTGCTGAGCAGCTAAGGGGTCCAGAATCTGCTAGAGACATCTGCCCTCCCTCCCATACTAAAGAAAACTACAGGGTTAAATCAAACATTGGGTAGCATAAGGTGATTGGTTTGTCATGTTTCCTTAGTCCTGGTTGGCCATTGGTACTGCCATCTGCCATGTCCAGGTAGGAGCTGCAGGTCTTGAGCCCCTCCTGAGTAGACAGGCTGGGAGCTGGATGCTCCTGTGCCACCCAAACCAAGGTACCTTGTGTGGTCTGAAGTTACCATGAAAATGGTGGTCCTATAAACATCGCCCCATCCCACCCCATGAATTCTGCAATGGCTTGAGATCTTGCTCAACCTGGCATCAGAAAGTGCTGAGGATACACTGCTGGAAGTGACTCGCATCTGCTGCAGTTCTCCGATCACTATACAGGGTGCAAGTGCTGGTCACGAAGTGGTCAGAGTCATAACAACAAGGCACCAGGACTTCTTAAATAAGAATTAGCTGCCAGCTAATTCCCTTACACAAAAATGCTCTCCACATTGCAAGTCCTGGTATCACATTTGAGTCCTCAGAGCCAAAGTCAGGTAGCAGATTTTAAGAAGAGTTTCATTAACATTCAATAAATACCTTTCCATTCCTACATGCTAACCTGAAGTTTTTGAGGCAGATGTCAGCTAATCCCTTTGTTGTGATCTGCAGCTCATTATAATTAATATAGAAATACTCTTCTGAAAAAAGCATCCCGAAGGTGTAACGGATCACAGCCTATTTGAGGAGCGAAAATCCAGCAAATATACTGCATTGCTCTTCTGCCACCCATCGTTTCCATGCCAGCTTGTGAAATTCAGGTCATGGTCACTGTACTGACACTCCACACTCTCCATCTCCACAAGACTGCCTATAAATGTCAGAAATCAGCTCTCCATGTGCAGTCCTAGCATCCCTCTGGAACACAGCAGTGGGGAAGGTGCACTGGATCAAGGGCAGTGGGTGCAGGAATGCAGGAGAGCCTGCTAGAAGAGGCAGGGTCCTCATAGCCAAACTGATCCCCCACTAAGGGGAGTTGTCACCTGAGGAGTATTATCCAGCTCTCACTGCAAACAGCAAACTTATTCACCTCAAGTGACCTCAAGCAAATGACTCTCAAGCAGAAAAACCCAGTGCCTCCATAAAACAACTGAGTGCAATGAAGGATAAAATCCTAATAAAAATCATTATCTTTCCCATAAAGTGAGAAAGAAAAAAGAATAAAGTGATTTAAAAAAAGCCCCAAAACATAGCCAGAACCTCACATGCTACTGTGTTCTATAGGTAAGGGAATAGAGGAGAGCTGGCACATGAGGGATCTGTAAACAACGCAATACATCTCCAGATCTGCAGTAAATTTGCCAGAAATTTATAGAATCATAGAATGGTTTGGGTTGGGAGGGACATTAAAGATAATCCAGTTCCAATCCCTCTACCATGGGCAGGGACACCTCCCACTGGATCAGGATGCTCAAAATCCCATCCAACCTGGCCTTGAATACCTCCAGCCACCACTTCACTGGGCAATCTGTGAGGGAGCCTCAGCACCCTCATTGTGAAGAGTTTCTTCCTAATAGCTGATCTAAATCTCCTCTCTTTCAGCTTAAAACCGTTCCCCCTTGTCCTTTTCCTGCACTCCCTGATCAAGAGCCCCTCCCCAGATTTAATGATTCTATGATTTGTGGGTCCTGGTCCCCCAGTTGCTGTGATGTAAAGACGAGGTGCTGCAAGCAGCAGCTTGTACAGTGCCCTGCATGAGTGGACTGGAAGGGTGGTTACAGACCCAAATTAAGATGGTACTAAAAATACCAGAAACTACTCCATCTCTGCCTGTCCCTGTTCCTCCTGCTGCCAGGACTGGGCAGCAGCAGCACTTCACCATTTGCTCAGAGAAGAGCCTGTCCATATGGAGGAGACACTATTCCATCTCTGTCTAAAAAGTCATAGATCTCGTACACTTGCCTTCCCTCTTTACATATTTTCCATATCAGCAATAAACACATGGTCCTGCTGTCAGAAATGCTGCCTTTCTCTTTGAGAGAAACAATCATGTATTTTTAAGCCCGCACAGCTCAGGAAGCAGAGTTTACGCAGCCCATGTGCTTCTACACGCTTCTGCCCTCCAACCAGTTTTCTACTGGCCACTTCCAACTGAAGAAAACATCATGAGGTATGCTTGATTACCAGCTTCCCAGGAGAACAAGGAGAAGAGAGATATCTCTCCTCTGGAGGAGGGTATCAGAGGCGTTTATTCCTTATTAGACATCAGGGAATCCAAGCACAGGCTGCAGACTGGATAAAACCTGCCAACTGTGGCAGCTCAGCTCAGAGAGTTTGGTTTTTTTTTTTTTCAAATTAGCGACACGATAAAGGAATAAAATCCACCCAGGGAGGGAGTCTGTCCAAAATTTTGTTTCAGCAACAGAACAGCTGGCCAGTTTGTGTCTTTGATTGTCTACAGAGTTGACCCAATCTTTATTTGCATCAGTTTATAAAATGCAGGTTTTGAAATGATTTTAGAAGAACATGGACTTTCATGAACTTGTTCCCACAAAATCACCTCCTGTGTAACAGCCAATTTTATCACAAAATACTAGAATTGGAGTGAAAAGCTTTTCTGTAAACCTGACTGCTTTCTAGAGATGGGACGTGTCACGTGCCCATAAACATACCTTGTGCATCTGTTCTGACAATTTAGCAGTGGTTTAATCCTACTTAGAATCATGAAATAGTTTGAGTTGGAAGGGACCTTAAAGCCCATCCAGTTTCACACAGCCCCTGCCATGGCAGGGACACCTCCCACTGGATCAGGATGCTCAAAGCTCCATCTAACCTGGCCTTGAACACCTTCAGGGATGGGGCAGCCACCACTTCTCTGAGTAGCCTGCACCAGGGCCTCCGCACCCTCAAAAGTAAACATTTCTTCCTCAGTTCTCACCTATATCTCCCCTCTTTCAGCTCAAAATCATTCCCCTTCATCCTATCCCCACAATCCCTGATCAAGAGCCCCTCCCCAGCTTTGCTGTAGCCCCTTTCAGTACTGGAAAGCTGCTCTAAGGTCTTCCCAGAGCCCTCCCTGTCCCCCTGATATCCAGAACACCACTATGAAGTAACACTTACTAAAACTGCAGTCAGGCTTGGGGTAGTTCTTCAATGCACCATTTAGCTATTTTAGAGTGGGCAATCCTTCTCTTAAGGATTCAGCATCACTAAATTGCATCCTAGCAGGAGTGCAAAAGTTAAAACTAAATCAGAACACAATAATGAAGAATAGATTTTAAATGGTCTTTGACATGCATTAGAGATTATTGCCCAACAGTGACATAAAAACTCTTTGAGAAAGCATGTAAATAACCAGATATTGACAGAAACCAGCCCCCAAATCAGGTATGTAAAATTAACAGGAGTCCTTGAGGAAGACAAAGGGAAAGAAATCAAACCACTCTCTTCCACTGCAGCATTAATGACCATTTGAAACTTCACTGGCCAGGTACAGGACAGAGGTGAAGGGTATCTGTGAAGCTGGACCTGGAGGCATCTGCCAAAGCATGTCCTCTTTCAGGCAGGCCTGGACATTCTCAAGAGCCCCACGGGACACAGCTGTGACTGCATCTTGGTATGCATAGGGGATAGCTTTATACATGTGGGGTAAGTGTCTGTGCTGGAGCCAGTGCTCAGGAGCATTGCAGGAGGCAGAGATGCCCCAGAAGAACAAGAAACAATGCAGGGAGAAAGCAGATGACATTATAGCCCCTACCAGAACAAGGTCCTCAGTTTCTTGATGTGTACTCTAATTTAGTTCAACACTAGTTTCTGGCATGCACAATAACATTTCATTTCAGCCTTGTCCTTCAGAGCACAGCAAAGCACTGAGCAGCCTGCTGGGTGTCAGAGGCATTCCTCTGGCAGGGAAAAAGTAGGGAGGCAGGGGAATTGCTGAAAGAGCCAATGCCAAATATATGTAAAACCCGGGGTAGCATGTTTGCTTTCATTCACTGCATTGCAAAAAACCTACAGAAGTCAGGAAGACCAGGATGGGGTAAAAGCATAACTGCACCCACGGCAGTCAGCATGAACATTGCTGTGAGCAGCACCTGCTGGCAAAGCCGACTTCTATACTGCTAAAAGATTTTTTTTTTTAAAGGAGATTTACAATCTATAAGGAGCAGCATCCCCAACTGCCAAGAAATGCCTTCCCTCAACACACCAGCTGAGCACTGACCAGCTCTGAGCTCACTGTGTCCCTCTAGAAGATACAACACTTACCCAGGGAGACCAGGTTCCACAAGGATCTCCCTAGTTATTGCCCTGACCATGATCCCAGACTTGTCATTCCCAGCAGCACAAGTCAGCTGTGCTGCATTTTTGGTACAAGATTAAGTCAAAGATTTGTAGTTTTTAATATTCTGCCCCAAATTAACCATCTGTTATTACTTGTTGGGGATGGATGGAGGGTGTAGAACTTGAAAAGTTTAAATCACACGTGCAAGTCATTTTTTCCAATTCTGGAGTCAACATCCACTGGAATTTAGGAAACTGCAAAGATGGCATCAGTCCCATCTAAGTTATCTTTCATTTGCTGTAGCTGAAATGTTGGTTATCTCTAATTAAATTAACTGAACTTGTGCCCAATTACACAAGTATACTCAGCTTCTTTGCTGGCACACGGTAACACGTAAGTAAAAGTAATAATCCTCGCCAACTGTAAATTCACTATTACCAGGGTTATGGCTTATCATGATGCAAACGGAGCTTCAAGGACTTCAGTTTATAAGGATGAAATTAAGAGACATAATATATCAACTGGACAGGTGAAAAAAAGAACCCTGAACAAAATCAACCATAGCATCACCAATATACTTCATTCACAATCTTGATTACTCAACAAGCGTACAAATTTTTGCATTCCTCCTTGTAGCCAGCAGTCTTTTTTTTTGTTTTTCCAAATTTCCAAATTTTCAGAATCATAAAACAGTTTGGGTTGGAAGGGACCTTAAAGACAATCCAGTTTCAAACTCCTTGCCATGGGCAGGGACATCTGCTACTGGACCAGGTTGCTCAAAGCCCCACCCGACCTGGCCTTGAACACCTCCAGGGATGGGGCAGCCACAACTTCCCTGGGCAACCTGTGCCAATGACTCACCACCATCTTTGTGAAGAATTTCTTCCTAGTGTCTAATCTAAACCTTCCCCCTTCCAATTTAAAGCCATTCCCCCTTGTCCTATCACTACTTGCCCTTGCAAATAGTCCTTCTCCATCTTTCTTGTAGGTCCCCTTCAGGTACTGGAAAGCCATGATAAGGTCTCCCTGGAGCCTTCTCTTCTCCAGGCTCAACAACCCCAACTCTCTCAGCCTGTCTTCCAGCCCTCTGATCATCTTTGTGACCCATTCCAACAGTAGAATCAGAATGTCTTATACAAATGTGCAGTGGTAAAACAAAAGACTTGCTATTAAAAACAGGAGTGCAGCATTTTTAGGTTTTCCTTTGCAGGATTAGCTTTAAAGGCATAGGAACTGTGCTGTTTCCAAAACAATTGTGTTACCTTGGGCTGGAAACAGAGTTTCTACTCGGCACTTTTCAGCCCTTGAAAGCCTCCTACTCATTCCCCCCAACACATTCCAGGACCACTGTGGCTGCCACAATCTTTTCACTAAGAGCGCAGCATCATCAGCTGACCTGCATCATTCACAGGCCTACAAATGCTGGTAGCCAGCACTGCTGCTCACAGCCTAGATGGTAGTGACACCCCACCCCAGTCTGGGTCAGGTGTAGCTTTTAGCCTCTGTCAAAAGCCCAGAAGGTGAGGAAGGGGAGTCAGGCCATGCAAGGAATCCACATCGTATCCGGGAGCACAGATACAGGGAAACTGCAGTCACATACTGAAAGCTGTCCCATCCTCAAATCCCTAAACAGTGAATTGCTTAAAAAGGGGAGGCACTGATCTGGCATCACTGCTAACGAACTCAATCCACAGCCCACTGCCAGCCAGGAGAGCACCGGAGGCACAGGCACCTCCCTCAGCTTGCTTTCTCTAACAGCCTTGCTCAATCTCCAGCCTGCAATATTGAAGGCATAGTCATAAAAAGAGCTTCTTTTGCCTTCCCACAGGTGGGATGTTTCTCAGTTGGTTTCTTTTAAGGAGATTCCCACCAGATGTTTCTTACTCATTAAACTGAGATCTACTCCAAATGCCTGAAAAGACCATGGCAGACCATGTTCAATCCTATTTCAGCAAGGAAAAATCTGAGCATGTAGATACCTCGAAAAGTGAGCCTTATTAAGCTTGGCACCCCCACTTTTGCGGTATGCAGAAGATTAATACTGCAATCACAGAAAAAATGCTTAACTTTTGTGCTCAGTGAAACAGAAGGGTAAGTTTGGCCAGGTACTCTCTGGCACAAAGTTTCAATGTTACAGGTGTCTCACGTATTTTAAGTAAAACCAGGACAGAAATTTGTGTCCATTGATCACTCCAGAAGTAAGAGAGCCCCTCTTCCCCTCATTCCTACACAAGACTGCCAGGAGGGGGACCAGGGTTGATGGCTGGGTGGCAGGAGACCTGGAAGCAGGCATGGCTATCATGAGGCACCCGGGCACATTCCAGCTCAAGGCACTTATAGGAAATGGCCTCGAGTTGTGCCAGGGGAGGCTAGATTGGATATTAATAAAAATACCTTTACTGAAAGAGTGGTGAAGCACTGGAAGAGGCTGCCAAGGAAAGTGGTAGAGTCTCCATCTCTGGAGGTGTTAAAAAAAATGTGTAGCTGTGGCACTTGAGGACATGGCTTTATAGGCACAGTGGTGTTGGTCTGGATGATCTTAGAGGTCGTTTCCAACCTTAACAGTTCTATGGTTTTCATCACCTCCAAGAGGACTGCTCGCAGTGCTGGTAATGGACCTGTGAGCACAGGGCCTTCACTGCAGCAGCACCTCCCAGTGGGACCAGCGCTGTGTCAGATCTACAAGGATGAAACCCACAGAAACCCTCCCTGACGCTTCAGGAGACTTAGTGGGAAAGAGCCTAAAAAGGTAAACACTGGCACCATGGGCAGTCTGCTGAAGCTGTACATTTGTGATACCGCATAGCAGCCCACATGTTTTGCATTCTTCCACCACCTTAGATGTAAGCAAACCTCAAGAGATGTCAAAACCTGCTGTAACCAAGCAATCTGTACAAACACAGAGTTTATGCATAGAGGATATCTTAATTTCTAATAAAATTTGCGAGAAGTTAGATACATACACAGTCAGCCCTGTGTTTGTGCACAGTGTCGGAGACAGAAGTTCATGCTTTGACCATGGCAGCATTTGGCTATACAGAAGTTACATTAGTAGATAAATTTTACTTAGCTTGTTATGGAATAAAAAACTCCTGTTTGCCTTTTCCAAGATACGCTTATAACAGTAGGAGGAGGGAGAGAAATGAGATGGAAACATGGCTGCGACCTAAGAATTCAATTCAACCTATATGTCTCATTAGTGCTCTGAAGGGTGGAACAGTTTAATTATGAGAGATACAGCATTGTGTATCAGCAGTGCTCACTCATTGCAGGTGTTTCAGGGTTTAAATAGACAAAAACAGATGTCAAAGATTCAAATGCAGAGTAGCAGTAGAATACCCCTGTAAAACCCAGAGTAAGAAGATGAAGACATTGAAGGGTTTGCCATTCCAGGGCAAACACAGGGACAGGTGGCACGAAGGTTTGGACAGGTCTTGCTATTTTGATAACATATGGATGAGGGGTAATGGTTTTAAGCTGAGAGAGGGGATATTTAGATGACATATTAGGAAGAAATCTTTTACTGTGGGGGTGGCGGAACAGGTTGCCTAGAGAAGTTGTGGCTTCCCCGTCCCCGAAGGTGTTCAAGGCCAGGTTGGATGGGGCTTTGAGCACCTTGATCCAGTGGGAAATGTCCCTGCCCATGGCGGGGGGGGTGGAACTGGATGATTTTTAAGGTCCTTCTTACCCAAACCATTCTATGATCTGCGTCAGGGAGATAGAGTCGAGAGCTGTAAAAAGGAACTTGCACTGCGCAGTGGCTGCCAGCAGACCCTGGTCCTGTGCTTTACGGAAACACAACTTTAACCTTGGAGGTCCAGGAGAGAGACAGGAATCCCTAGAAAGACAAGTTCAGATTCCTGTGCAAAAACAGTCTTAGGGCACGCAACCCCCAACTCTTCTTCTCTACTGCTGTTCCCCAATACCTTCTCCAGCTGAAGGAAACTTCTACTTCACCTATCACAGTATCACAGTATCACAGTATGACAAGGTTGGAAAGGACCTCTGAGATCATCAAGTCCAACCTATAACCCAACACTAACACCAACCATCATCTAGACCATGGCACTCAGTGCCACATCCAATCTCCCTTTAAACACCTCCAGGGTCGGCGACTCCACCACCTCCCTGGGCAACGCATTCCAATGGCCAATCACCCTTTCAGTAAAGAACTTCTTCCTCACATCAAGCCTAAACTTTCCCTGACGAAGCTTGAGTCCATGCCCTCTAGTTCTGTCACTGGTCACCCGAGAGAAGAGATCAACCCCTGACCGACTACAACCTCCTTTCAGGTAGCTGTAGAGAGCAATGAGGTCTCCCCTGAGCCTCCTCTTCTTTAGACTAAACAGCCCCAACTCGCTCAGTCGCTCCTCGTAGGGCTTATGCTCCAGCCCCTTTACCATCTTCGTTGCCCTCCTCTGAACACATTCCAGTATCCTGACATCTTTCCCAAACTGAGGGGCCCAGAACTGCACACAGTGTTCCAGATGAGGTCTGACTAGTGCCGAGTACAGGGGGATGATAACTTCTCTGGTCCTGCTCACCACACTATTCCTGATGCAGGCCAGAATGCCATTGGCCTTCTTGGCCACCTGGACACACTGCTGGCTCATGTTGAGCTTCCTGTCAACCAGCACTCCCAGGTCCTTTTCTGCCTCACTACTCTCCAGCCACTCTGTCCCCAATCTGTAGCTCTGCATGGGATTGTTGAGTCCAAAATGAAGTACCCGACATTTGGACTTATTAAACATCATCCCATTGGAATCGGCCCATCTCTCCAATCTGTCCAGGTCCCTCTGCAGGGCCATCCTACCTTCTAACAGATCAACCCTTCTTCCCAGTTTGGTATCATCTGCTGATGATGGACTCAATCCCCTCATCCAGATCATCTATAAAGATATTAAACAGGACCGGACCCAACACCGATCCCTGGGGGACACCACTGGTGACCGGCCGCCAACTGGATGAGACACCATTCACCACCACTCTCTGGGCTCGGCCATCCAGCCAATTCCTAACCCAGCACAGAGTGCTCCCATCTAAGCCACGGGCTGACAGCTTCTTTAGGAGTCTACTGTGGGGGACAGTGTCAAAGGCCTTGCTAAAGTCCAGGTATACCACATCCACAGCCTTCCTCTCATCCACCAGGCGAATCACATGGTCATAAAAGGAGATCAGGTTGGTCAGGCAGGACCTGCCCCTCCTAAACCCATGCTGGCTGGGCCTGATCTCTTGACCGTTCTGCAGGTGCCGCATGATTTCACCCAGGATTATCTGCTCCATGATTTTATCTGGGACCAAGGTCAGGCTGACAGGTCTGTAATTACCTGGATCATCCTTACGGCCCTTCTTGTGGATGGGCGTCACATTGGCCAACTTTCAGTCTTCCAGGACCTCTCCGGTGAGCCAGGACTGCTGAAAGATGATGGAGAGCGGCTTAGCAAGCTCATCCGCCAGCTCTCTCAACACCCTAGGATGGATCCCATCCGGCCCCATAGACTTATGAGGGTCCAAGTGGCTCAGCAGGTCTCTAACTTCCTCCTCATGGATTGCAGGAGGGCCAACCCTGCCCCCATCAACCACTTCAGAGGGCCAACTGTCAAGCACGCTGACATCCTTGCTGTTGAAAACTGAGGCAAAGAAGGCATTAAGTACCTCGGCCTTCTCTGCATCAGTGGTTACTATATTTCCCTCCACATCCAACAAGGAGTGGAGGTCGCTGCCGCCCTTCTTTCTACCATTGATGTATTTATAAAAACTCTTCTTATTATCCTTTACAGAAGTGGCCAATTTGAGCTCCAACTGGGCTTTTGCTTCCCTGATTTTCCTCCTACACGACTTAACAACATCTTTGAACATGACGTGGCTTACGTCCCCTTCTTTCCAACGACGATACATCCTCTTTTTGTTACTTAGTTCCTTCAGAAGCTCCCTACTCATCCAGGCCGGCCGTCTGCCCCTACGACTCTTCTTACAACACATGGGGACAGCCCGCTCCTGCGCCTTCAAGATTTCATTCTTGAAGTGTATCCAGCCTTCCTGGACCCCCTTGCCACTAAGAACTATTTCCCAGGGAACTTTCCTGACCAATTCCTTAAATAATCCAAAATCTGCCCGCCGAAAGTCCAGCATCGATGTTCTGTTCCTGGCTTTTCTTTTTACATTGTTTAGAGAGAACCTGATTATCTCATGATCACTACACCCCAGACAGCCTCCGACACCAACATCACCCACCAGCCCTTCTTTGTTTGTAAACAGCAGGTCAAGAAGAGCCTCACCCCTGGTGGGCTCACTCACCAGCTGCGACAGAAAGCAATCCTCAATACACTCTAAGAACCTCCTGGACTGCCTCCTCTCAGCAGTGTTAAGTTCCCAGTATTCTTCCAGAACTTTTTCAGACACTGAGGAGAAAAGGGAAATTTTATTCAAGTCCAAATGACTAGAAATACCCAATGCTTTATCTGTTACATCAGCACGAGGATCAGCTTGCCCATATTTTCATTCTTCATTGAACTTCTACTTTTGCATTGAATATCAAAGCAAATGTCACTCCAACTTGCAGGAAAGAGAGCTCAAGATAAACCTGCTGTTGCTATAGCACTGCTATATTTGATTTTTGTCTGTGACTGCCCTCTCTCTTCTAGTCTCCCTTTTAATATACATGCCTTTCTTTTTCTGATGGCATGCAGCAATTCATAGTTTTAAGAAAAAACTGCTGCAGAAGAGATACCTTTTCAGCTGTTCTCATTAGACTATAAACGCACTTTGCGGGATACTCCAACATGTGTAGAAGCCCTGAGATGCACAAGATTTTAGAAGAATTTAGGGAGGAAAAAAAAACGGTGTAAGGATGTAGCTGAATTACAGCCACCAGTTGCATGACTGTAAGGAAAAAAATCTCCCACTCAATAATCAAGCTTTAAAATAGAACTTATAAACTTATATAGCTGGCTTGAAAATCCAAATGACTGGTTTTTTTAGCTCAGAAGAATGATGGTCAGCAAGTGATCAGGGAGAGCCCTCAGCAATAAATTAATTTTATGTTGCCTGTCAGACAGCCAAGTTAACAAGATAAACATGGGACAAAACACGGCAAAAACCTTTAGTAGATGAAGCAGAGCATTGCAAAACCAGGACTGCTCTCAGGCAGTCCAGACAGGCACCCACTCCCACAGATGTCCTGTGAAAACAGTGAGAGCTTCCTGCACAATGCTGTCCTCTCTGCTTACCTTGATGTAGGTATCATCCTGCCCCGACTTTGAGGTTCCTCATCCACAGCAGCTCAAGCCCTGTTCCACCAGATCAGCCCTCTCCCCTCATGCCCAATTTGAAGTCTTCTCCCCTTATTGGTCAGCCCCTTGGTGACCTCCCTTTTGCTCTCCTTGACCAGGTGGATCCCATCTCTCTCATCCCACAGGGCTCTGGTAGTAAAAGCCCAATCACTCTCATGAGCACCAGCTGTACAAGCAGGTTCTGACCTGCAAGCCCCATCCACCCCCTCTCAAGCCCTTTCCCTTGCTGCCTGGATCAAGGCGAAAAATCTCCCAGTCCTATGCGCCCTTGACCATCCCCCTAGGGCCACAAAGTCCCTCTTGACCTTTTCAGGTCTCCCCTAACATCATTGTCCATTGCATAGTCGACCTTCCCCACACCAGTCAAAAAGGAGAAGCTCAAAATCATCAGCTCGTGGAGGACAACGATGGTGATGGAGACAGTGGAGGATTGAAGATCTGGTTTCTGACCACAGGACGCACAGGGAAGAAACCATTTCCAGCTGCAGGCAGGCCTGACCAAAGTGAGGGCCATCCCCAAGACTGGTCACCTGCTCTGACTGCAGTTGGACAGGCCAGATGTGGTCAGAGTGGTGGTAACAGCCCAAGCTTTAGTGAACAGCAGCTTTGTTGAAGGCCTGACTCATAACTCTCATGGTTATTGTGGCACACTTTCACTTTTTTTTTAAAAAGAAAATCCACATTTTTGTGGTGGGCGAGGTCCCCAAGCCCCGGGGCAGCAACCACTGACTTCCCCAGGTCTCACCTGGACCAGGGAACCAGTACACAGAAGTGGACAGAAAGGTTCCTTCTGACCATGAACTTTTGGGTTAGAAAGCTTAAGCTCAATGTTTTCTCCCCAGGAAATACCAAAAATATTGCAAAGCCTGCTTAGGCTGCTTCTACTTTACTTCCCAATAGAATATTTACTACAAAATATGCTGCCAAGACATTCAAATATTAAAACACAGACTCACTCTGTGATACTAATTTCTACAAATTTGTCTTCTAGGGGCTGGTTTCAGTATATAAATTCTATTATTGTGCCTCCTGAACAGTTAAAATAAAAAGCTTACTTGGATAGGATTTCTTGTTTTCAATGATCCTGATGATCAATACATGTTTTACGGAATTACTGGAAAAAGTCAATCAGGAATGGTGAGAGACATCTCTCTCGTTAAAGAAAGCAGACCTGCTCCCTTGGTACGTTTACATCTTTAAGCCACACTGGGAGAGTTTGCAGGAGGCTCAGAACAGTGTGGCTTGTGCTGAAAACAAAGCTGTCATCCAGGTTTCACTTGATAGCTGTAGACTCCTGCATTTGCCCCATGACTTCCCCTTTTAATTGTTGGAAATCAACAATTAAAAGGAATCAACTCCAATATGGTGCTTTTTTCCCAAACTAAAAATATTTCGAGTCAATAAAAGTAAAACTCCTCAAATACATTTATTTGTCACCAATGAAAATACTGTACAATACCCAAGAAAAGAGGTGGGGAAAGGCAATGTGTTAAGACTCGCTTTCATCAATGTCTTTGTCTGGATCCATCTCTGCAGCTTCACTCTCCTGTTGCTGTTTTTTCCAGAGTTTAGCCATAGCAAGCAGTTTGAGATTAGGTTGATTGGCTGTATCTTCTGGGAAAATATAATCATAGTATTCCTCCCATCCAGCATCAGACTACGGAAAAAAAATAGCACAAAGAAAGTTTAATTTGCATGTCAATGTTAGCTGTTAGAAGGTGATTCTAATAAACATATATCCGAGATAGAATTAAAATCAATGCTTGTTAGAACATCCATAGCAGCTGAAACCCACCATGAGGAGAAGGTGTGTAAGACAGGACTACTGCTGTGCTAACAAGCAGGCAGATTTGATGAAGAGCCTGGCTATGGTTTCCCCAAAAAACAGTTAAGAAACAAACACTATCTGCATAGCACTACCAAAAGGTGCTTTGATTTGTCTATGGCAGGAGTTTAAAATAAAGGTAGCTTCAGCACTTGGTAGGAGCTCTTCATAGAATCAACCACAAAAAGGTTTGGGTTGGAAAGGACCTCAAAGCCCATCTGGTTCAACCCCTGCCATGGGCACAGACAGCTTCCACTGGAAGCTGTCTGCTCAGAGCCTCATCCAGCCTGGCCTTGAACACCTCCAGGGAAGGGGCAGCCAGGGCCTCCCCAACCTCACTGGAAAACATTTCTTCCTAATCTCATCTAAATCTATCATCTTTCAGCTGAAACCATTCACCCTCGTCCTATCCCTGCACTTCCTGAGAAAAAGCCCCTCCCCAGCTTTCCTGTAGGAGTATTTCTCATGCTCTGACTCATTTGTCCACTCAGGTGGCTGAAAAGCCACATTTCAGGCTACTGGTTTTTTTTCCACTTACTGCAGTAAAACTCTTATGCAGCTCAAGCACCCCTCACAGCTGACTTTGCTTTGTGTACCAGACCCCAGCATAAAGCCACCAAGGATTCACAGTGACTACGTGCACAATTTTTCCTCTTACCCCATCTTCAGCCTGCAGTTTTCTCCTTTTCTTTATTTTTTCAGGCATAAGTTTAACTATTCTTTCTTTAGTGGTATCTGTTCCAAACTCCTCTTCAAAGTTTCTCCAGGATTCCAGAAGCATGACTCTCTCCTCTTTCTCCTCACAGTTGCGCATCGCCTTATTAGCCTCTTCATAAATCTGCCGGCATCTTGGCAAACTCTCCCCCTTTCCTGCAGACAGCTCAAACTGTGCAAAGCTGATCCATACCTGTGGTGAAAAGAAATCAAGACCAAGCTGAAACCTCCATTCTGAAGTCTGATAGCTAAGTGATACTTTAAAAAACTAAAGCAGATAAAAGAGAATGTCAATGCAAGTCTAAAGTACTTTTTCATAAGTAGATACCTAGAAAATTCAAGTTTGTTTCACATGTGTGAGATTTGCCTCATTTTGGCAAGATGTAACACTCATCTAAGCCACGTTGACAAACTTCTTGCAGTTGCTTTGGGTTAGTAATAAATCTGGATGAATTTAGGCAAATGACAGCATCAAACTACACCGGAAAAACTACTTTTTCCTTGCAGCATTTTTGCAACTACAATTCCAAAGCCACTCAGAAGAAAGTGGGCTGCTCGGAATCCTTGTGCAAAGCCTTCTTTCTTGTAAGATACTCTTCTTGTTATCCATAATTTAGCAATTTCTTTCCCCTTTTCATGGCACAGACACGGTACGAACTTAGGTTCACTGTTGATTTGAAAAAGTCACACAATCAAAGCAGTCAGGGGTTTCCATCCACCCTGGAATGGATCCAAGACCAACTCTGGGTTCTGGGTACCCACCCGTACCTACCTTAACATGTTGAGTCCGCTGGAGTAACCTGCGGTAAAGATTTCTTGTTTTCTCATACTCTTCTTGCTCAATTTCAAAGTCAATATAGGACTTCCAAAGAACCTGCAAAAGAGAAGTGCCTCCTTATGTTCATAGCACATGGAGATAATGGAAAAAAACAAGCCAGAAAAAAAAAAAGAGGAGGAACCTGAAAAAACGTGAAAAATGTGAAATTTCTCTGGAAAAAGTTTCAGAGATATGAGTATTTATTGACTGTTCATTGACTGTTCAAGCTAGGATTACGACTAAGCAATATCAAATCTTGTGCACATAATCCATTTAGCTCACTCCCCTAAGCATGTTTCTCCCTCCGTGCTTTATCGTGGCTTTCAGAGTCCTTCTAAGAAACAGATGCTAAATTAATGAAACACAGGCTAAGCCACTACTGAAAGCAGTTCTGCTCAAGCTGGTAGATTATTTACATTTTAATTAGCCAGGCTGTGTAATAAATACCTTAAAACTGTGCCAACTGCTCATCGACCCCCTTACCTCTGGCATGTCTAACCGGGGCTGGCTGATAGCCAGCTCATATATTGCACGGGCTCTATCGATATCGCCAAGAATGGTCTCCAGCTCAGCAAATTTAATCCATGATGTGCAGTTTTCTGGTGCGAACTCCAGGAATTTTTCATACAGCTTTCGGCAACGATCAAATTCTCGCAATTGTAACTCCAATTCGATGTAACCTTTAAACAGTTTGTTTTTTGGACATTTACCTATGGACGTGCCCTGTTAAACAAAAAAAAAAAAAACCAAACCCAAAATCACTTAAAGATCTTGCAAGGAAAAAAAAAATCCACTCTATTTTCTAAACAACCATTTATTCTCTAATATTTGAACTAAAATTCATTTGCGAGCAGAGTTTGTGTTTTAAGACTCTGGTCTGGGCCGGTACAAAATTCAACCAACATTTGCAAAATGAGTGTGCATCCATAAACACCAACAAAAATCTGAAAGTAGAAAACCTTCTAACTTCTTAACACTTCTACATAACATGGATTTACCACAAGTATTAGTTGAAACTCACCCTTGCTCATCAAATGAATGCTTTGTCTTGCAGAAAAAGCTGAAGAAAGTACAGTATCAGTCTATACCGGTCTTCCAGGTAAGCAGTTTCCAAGTATCTTAGAAAACAGATTATGGCAAGAGATGTCTCCTGGAACACCACTGCTATTCATCATTGCATAGAGAATTGTCCACACTCTCTGCCTCCTGACTTACAGTGACAGATAGATGGAGAACATTGTTTTGAACAAATACTTTCTCTTTGATATGCTTCAGCATGTGAAGAAAACCGCCTGTCCTAAGACACAGTGCCAAGCTGTATGAAAGCAGTTCACAATTCTTAATTTGGGAATCTTCTAAAGCAACAGTTAAGAATGGGCATATTCAAGAGAGGCATGTAGTGAGCTTCACTCTTTCGAGTCACTTCTGGACAGCTATTAGTTATTAAGTCCTGCAGCCTCTGTTCCTTCAAGCTAATGTGAATTAAGTAAGTCAAGATTCAACTCCCTTATTACAATTCTGCTGCACAACATTCCCACATGCTGATTATCTTGGTACTTACTAAAAATTGCAGAAACCACCACTTGGGAACATCAATTTGGTCACCATTATGGCTCTTCAGTTCTGCAAATGCCTTTTTTCTATTTCAAAATATGCTCAGTTCTTCCACACATGCCCCTCATTACTATTTTCTTAAGCAGCATAGGCTCCAACTGATCTCCTGTCTTCCAAGTCCCAGCACCTCTGAGACCCTGAGAAAACAAAGAATCCGCCTACCACTTGCAGCCAGTGAAAATAAGGCAGAGCAAGGTGTTGCCTGCATGCTGAGGAGACCTTCAGCATCAGGAGTTGAGACCTTCTCTTCCTCATGCTGACAGCACAGGGCCCTCGCCCCCGGACAGGAACAAGGGTTCTGGGCCAAAAGGTGGTTCAAAATCAACTCATTGTGAAAGAAAGAAACTGCTTGCCAGTCCAAAAAAGTATTATGGCTGTAGCAAAAAATATGGTTCCCAAAATATGAAAAAGGGACCTACTGAAAAAAAAAAGGCTGTCAAAGAAATTAAAAAAAAACAGGAAAAAGACCAACAAATGAGTAGCCTAAAAGAAATTTTCTTTCCAGACAGGACAAAGCTACTTTTACAGCATCTCCTGTAACATTTACCCCTGAGAAAAGAAGGCCAGAAGCAAGGTGCTGACTGGTGACTATGGTAATGTTGAGCAATGGTATCTTAAGCCAAGGTAGAAAGGCAGCGTGCTTCTGGACAGACAGCTGTCTCCTGCAGAGAGACAATAACACTCTCACAGGGGCTTTAACCCCTGCTTTAACCCCTCTGCTTACTTTTTTTTTTTTATGGTCATGGGCAACAGTCTGGCTCAAGAGACAAAGCTTTACTAGCACACTGGGTGCAGACTTGGTCCAGTGTCAGTTAAAGAGGGCCATTCACATTTGTGCTCTTATCACCACTGTGCCATGGGTTTGATGGAAATCCTACCAGTTTTCTCCTTAAAGTCAAACCACCTCAACTACTACCAACACTAGCTTTCTCTCAGCATTCCTAATGCTATCACAGAGCTTATTTAGAAAACCTGAATTGAAGGGAAAGGAAGTTTTTCTTTTCAAAAGGTTTTGCTGCCAAAACACAGCCCATTGCTCTCTTAACATCCACGTACTAAACTACACACAGAAGCTCCTTGAGCCTGCCAAAGTCCCCACAACTGCTTCTCTCAGCAACCCTGTAGCTAGGACTCAAACATTACATTCAGCAAGTCTCAGTTTTTCAGAGTTAAAACCACCTATTTATTTAAAACGCTTTTTAAAGTGCTATTGTTACTGCAAGGATCATTTAAACAAATCAGCAGCAGTTAAAGATTTCCAAGTGCACTAAGCTGATTTGGGCACTCTTGCATTCAGATGCATTTTGTCAGCTGAAACAAGAAAGCTACTGCACTCATTTCTGCCTGTGGCTAATTCATCATATCAAGCTATGCTTCTTTTTGAATCATACATGACAGTAAATACTGGCCCCTGGAGACTTCTCGGATGCTTTAAGTGGATTAAACCAGGAACTTATAAAGGACAATTTAAGATCTTTTAATGCCATTCCCTTGTTACTATTAGTTAGTAAAGTCAATTATGGAATTAACAAAAGCTTACCAAAGCTCTTCTAGCAAGTGGAAGATTTTTCTGGCGTATTTCAAATTGTGCATACAGCAGCCATATTTTGGCAAATGTAAACTGAAAGAAAAGGAACAATGTGACGCTGGGTTGAATCATTCTGTCTATACAAGAAATATCTGACCTCAATTCTCCTGCTGCAAAGTTGTAAGTTCATAAGCTAAACCAACCCTCAAGAATAGGCCAATATACTCCACGACAGATGAAAGCAAAAAATGGCCAGGTCAAAAGCCTTTTCAAAGAAAATTATTCACTAACCTATCAATTGATTGGTAAGATACCAGCTAGCACTGAACCAATTAACAGCTAATCAACTCAATTTATTAATTACAGCTTAATCCTAATCTATTCAGATGACACAATTAATGACAAACCAGAAAAAGTACAGGAACTAAGATTTCTTGATATTCCAAGGCAATACTGATTAATTTGTTACAAGAGTTTGGCCATGTGGATATGTTAGTTAAAACTCACTTGACAAAAACCCCACAAACAAAAAAAAGTCAGTCTGACCGTAATGAGGAACATAAACCTGAAAGACAGTTTATCAAATGCACCTCCCTCAGCTGGGATCACGCAGACAACTAGATACAGTTGCTGTAAACCCCATATAAACACAGTGACATGAGATTACAAGCAATGAGGTTGATAGCAGCTATAAAAGGACCAACTGGAGAAAAAAAATAACAAGTAAAGAATAGCTAAGGGTTCTTTCCTGCTGCTTAATAGTACTGGACTATCCTCTATGTGTTATCTCAGATTCTTAAAGTATACTTAATAAATTTAAAATATTGGAGAAACACTTGTGTTGCATCTGTAGGAAAAAATCTGACATCAGTGTATGGCCTGCTATTTCCCATCAATGATGCAAATTACAGCCATTGAACACCTTAGCTCAAAACACCCCTATCAATTTTGAAAGATGAACATTGTGAGAGACCTGAAGGGATATTTCCAGTGCTGAGCAGACTACTCATGAATATGGTAGCAGCCATTTGGAGCTGCTTACACGCCTGAACCTTGGGAGGGAAAGAAACTAAAAGATCTTATCTTGGGGATTTTAATCCAAGACTCAATGCAAGCTGGTGGAAAAGCCATACCTTCTTGTGAGGAATGAGCTCAACGCAAGCCTGATACACTTGTCTGGTTCGCTCTGCATCCTGTAAGAACAGGCAGAAGTAAACGCTTTGTTCACTTCTGAGATTACATTACATTCTGAATCATGCAATGATTGCAAAACTGCAGAATCGTATTTTTATGTCATTTAGAATCACGTGTACTTAAGATACAAATGTATTTATCTACTTACCATGCACAATTTCAAGATGGTAACTTTTGAGAATCTGTAAAGAGTCTTCTTTTCAAAACAAGACTCAACACTAAGAAGCAGACAACAGAACCATTTTGGGGGGGGAGGTAAAGTTTTTCTTTAACAGACACTGACTAGGTATAGTACTTCACAATTTTATGAAATAAAAGAGCAGCTACTCTGTTGCATGCCTGATAACAGAAGCACTACTTAATACAGCCTCAAATGGCCACTGTAGCAAGAATTTGATGGCTTCACAGAACAACTTCACAAATAGTTTTGTCAAATATAAAGCAATTTCACAATTTCAGATACCAGCCTAGAACAAGCAATTCAGATGGTGCTAGAAAGATCTACTTCTGCTTTTATCATCATCAGTTTCTAGATGAACTGGAGTGAAACTTAAAAATTTGTTCGCCCCCATGCACGGGAGAGAAAAATGAAGGGAAAGCAACCCCACATGTAAGTAGCAAATCTTGTTACACAAACCAAATAAGACATGGCATTTTTAGTTTATAATTAAAATATTTGTAGCTATTTAATGTAAGGAAAATAGTTGCGAAGGAAACAAGAAATCCTCACTACTTGCCTTTGCCTCCAGCTCTTCATATAAAGCATAGTTAATCCACAGATATATGTATCTTTTCCAGTGTCTTTTCTCTTGAATTGGGGGAACATTGGCGATGGCTCTCTCATAGACTTCTCGGACAGTCTCGGCATCTGCATCACTTTCAACTAACCTCAGGTAGTCAAACCATGCATCATAGTTGTGTGGATTTGCCTTCCAGAAAGACAGGAGCAGAGAAATGAGAAAGAAGCTTTGGTTACTACAAATTACAGATGCTGTTCCTTTACTTAGTTTTGTTCAGAATTTCTCCTTTATAATAGATCATCAGAAGATTAATGAAAATTGTCAGTCTCGGTCACACTTAAGCTAAAGCTTTTGAGTTAAAATGTATTTATTTATTTATATACTATTAATACATTTATTAATATTATATATATTAATAAATATATCCACAAAGTATAATTTATTTATATACTATTAATATATTTATATACATATAAATGTTCCCTAAACAGAAGCAAACAAACTGCACTGCAAGAAGGGAAGAGGAAATGATTAAGTATGCAGCATTTTTTAATTCAATGAATAGTGGACAGGTGTGGCACATCCCTTTCCTCACAAAACTGCATTTACACACAGGTGAGGTGTCCTGTAATGGTAACTGCATAACAGGTGTGAAGAAGTAAAACACAAGCTGAACCCCAGTTTCTCCTAAGATGACTTTGAAGGGTACTGAGTTCTGAGTTCATTCAAAATCACTGGCTCCACAGTCTACATTAGAATGTAGAAACAAAAAAAAGCCACAAATGCAAGTATCATTCTGTCCCTCTTGGATGGAATTCAGCCTCCAAGAAGAACAGAGTTCTCTTGGCATTTTCTTCGACTGACTATCAAGGGTAATGTAAAACTCATCACCCTTCATATCATGAGACACTCCTGTAGCTTAAGCAGTGACTGGATGTATGGTGAGCCCAGAGCATATTTGAAAGACCAACCTTCACTTCCTCTTCGTACTGGAATCTCCTCTTGCTGACAATGATGTCTTCAATTCCCCTTCTGTCTCCAAACTTCTTCTCAAAGATGGTGTAATTCTTGAAGAGATTCTGGGCGTCCTGTTTTGGAATTCTGTCCAAGGCGTACTTGTAGATCACCCTTACTCTTTCAAACTGAAAATATTAAAAATCGCTTTGAGTAATATTTTACAAAGCAGCTTCTGTCCTCCCCCATGATTTCTCAGTGTAAATGACTGCTTCAGGATAGGACTAACACAGAGCTCCCTGACGAGTAAGCCTTGAAAAAAATCAGATTATCCTTTAAATATCAAACCCCACCATCTCTTATTTATTTACAGGTTTGGAATATTTACAGTATTTTTAAGAGGCTGTGGCTTCGGGTTCATGGAACGTTTTCAATTCTTTAATAGTCTGCGCACTTTAAAGAGACTTTCTGGTAAAAACATGGCTAATTCAGGTTTTTATCATGCAGGTCAAAAAGTTCTCAAATTTACAAGTCTGAGAAAATGTATTGGATCCAATGACACCATTCTCAGGATTGTCAGATTTGGTGCCCACCTTTCTTAGAAAATACTTCCTTGATGTCACCAAAATGCAAATTGAAACCAAGCAAAAAATTGTGTCCTTAACACAGACACAATTACAATTTTCTCATACAGGGCCGAAATCCACAAGTATTGCAGAACATGTTGAGTGGCCTTGAGTTTGATATTCAATAAGAAATCTTGTGAGGGCGGTTGGTATTAATCTGATGTATTATCAAGAAGGTCTTACTTCTTTCTGGTTCTCTTCAAATTTTGCGAACGCCACGTACAAGTGCTCATCCATATGCTCCTCTCCAAAGAACTCCACTGCCCTCTCATATACCTTCCTGGCGTGAGCAAAATAACTGTGCTTCTCTTCAAAGCGGGCATACTTGATCCAATTCTTAACATCAGGATGAACAATAACAAGTAGAGCTATGTTAAAGAAACAGTGGTGGTTGAACTGCATGTTTCAAATTGCATTCTCGCCAGTGACCACAGGCTCATGCACTACACGGAACAACTCCCAGGATGGTGTACGCAAAAAATGCAGATGGGAAGAAGACACAGAATGTCTCTACACACACAAAGGCTTCGTGGCTTATTCTCATGTAAACAAAATAAAAAAAAAGAAAATGAGGCAAGGGCCAGGGAAAGTTTAAGGAGGAAAAGTCTCTGACTGCAAAAAAGCTGGAAGCATGAATGCTGTAAAATATACACTGTTGGGGCAGGATGTACATGCACTTAACCGAATGTGAAAGTATATACTAAACATGCTTTTAATACCCACTGCTGGCTCTCAGCATGGTGGCTTACTCCCAACACACCACAGTAAAAAGGAGGACAGGGACATAGCTGGAGACAGGTAGATAAGAAAGAAATTAAGACTACAGGCCTAAACTTGGCCAAGTGTCACAATGCACTAAAAAGGATATATCTCTCGTAAATGCTACGCGCCCTGTCCACCTCCTTGTATCTCAGCTCAAAGTTAATGTAGGAATGCCAAGCTTGCTCCTCTGGTTGCCACTCCATCCAGCGTTCAAACACCTGGCGTGATCCAGCAATATTCCCCAACATCTCTTCCATGTAGGTATACTTATACCTTAGGGAAAAAAAAAAAGAAATCAAGATTTTTACAACAACAGAATATACATAAATCACAAGGATTTTTTTGAGTGCTTACTAAGAGCACTACTGAGATTTCTTCACCTATTCCCTACTCGTACCCTGGAAATGCCTATAGATATCACTGTGATTGGCAGCACGCAGACACACAAATATCCTTCTCTCCCAATATCCTTTCAACTTGAACAGTACCTTTCCAAAACCTTTCCAAAAATAAAGCCTTCCTCTCTTCTTTTCAGTCTAGCCTAAAAACTTGAAGCAATGCTTCATTCTCTGCAAACGTACCAGAACTGGTTCACCCTGGGGAGGGTGGTAATGGCTCGATCCCAGATGTTTCGGGCATGATTAACCTGGCGGTTCTTCATTTCCATTTCTGCATACTTCAGCCAGAGTGTGACATTTCTGTAGTCTACATCTAAAGCACGCTCGTAAATGGAACGGGCTCTGGAAAGCAAAGAGAAGTAAGTTGCACATATAATGTGCCTCCAAGACTTTGATGGTGTTCATCAGCATGTGCCTTAAAAGGTTCATAAGAAATGTTTGCAGCTGCATCATAATTACCTGTGTATTTCTTTTAGGCTTTCCTCCCATTGTGCGTACTTTATCCAGTTACTGATAACAGTCCTGTTTTTCCTTATGTTATCTTCAAAAGTCTGAGGAGAAAATTATTTCTGTAATTAAGAAATCGCTCTGTGCAGACCAATCTTGTTATAAATGGCTTATGGATTACTATCATTACTGGAATGAATTCCTAATGTCTTACAGCCATGCAGAAGTAGTAAAGAAATCACACTCAATACAACACTTTCTAAAAACTGTAACAGAGAAGCTGGAAGCATAGATCATCATACAGAATAGGACTAAACACGAGTTCCTGCAACTTGACACTAAAATGCTGATGAAATAATAACTGACAGCACTAATCTTCTGCTTAAGGTTTCAGTAACGTTACCTGGATAGATGAAATCCAGCCATTGCAGACAACCGTAAATATACATGGATGCAGTAGCACAAATTTCTGCATTTTGACCTGTATGTATAATTGCTTTCAATTTTTCTTTAAAACAAGGTGACCTCTGGATTTAAAATGCTGGCAGCAAATTTGCTAGACAAATTTCACTGCTTAGTGCAATGGTGAGGGCATCCTCAGTCCTGTGTTCTGCTATTGTTGGGATATTGATATTTAACATATGGCTAAACATGATATAACAGATACCGGGCAACAATTATCAAAGGAAAAAGTAGAACAAAACTGTATATAGCTTTGCACAATCAAAGCAATTCTTTCAAATCAAGAAGAAAAAATTATACCTGAAGTGTCACATACAAAACACTCAAGTTTCAAGATGACCAAACATAACCATGTTTAGTGTAAAAAAGTTATGTTCTAAAGGATGTAAACTAATATCATAATTGTACAGAACAAAAATATCACTTGCAAACACACTCTGTGTTTTTTTAAACAGCTCAGGTGGAAAAAATACCAGCATTTCTGTAACGCTTGCTAATGTTCTGTCATGCTGACTGGCCAGGTACCACTGGTGATGAAAAAAATGCATACAAACCACGTGTGTAATTACCTTTGCAATGCCCTGAATGCACTACACATAGTCACAAGTAATATGTTGTGTATCATCAAATTCTGTGTTAAACAACATATGCTTAACTTACGATTTCTGCATGAAAATACAATTTCTATGGAAGTGTTAGGTTTTTTTATTAATTACTTGTGGATTTTCCAGATGAACAGCAATAAAGGCTAAATCTTGCTTTACTTTTTAAAAACAGTAATATTTTGGTGCCTTACATGAGCATTCCGATTAGGATTTTTTTGCCTTTACCTTCCTTTTACGGAGTTTATAGTCATTTAGCTCTTCAACATCTGTGATTTTCTGTTGCGGTGGTGGTGGAAGAAGTTCAAGTTCTCTCTCTTTTGCTTCTCTCAAGAGCTGTTCTGCTGTGATCTGAACTTCTGCAGGTGCTTTATTTTTCACCTATAAAATAAGGGGGGGAGGTGTTGAGCCACGTTTTCCCCTTCTAATGCACAAGTGAACTCTACCCTCCCTGCCTTGATAAATCGTAGAATGATGGAGTCGTTTGGGTTGGAAGGGACCTTAAAGATCATGCAGTTCCAGCCCCTCTGCCATGGGCAGGGACACCTCCCACTGGATCAGGGGGCTCAAAGCCCCGTCCTTGAACACCTCCAGCGATGGGGCAGCCACGACTTGTCTGGGCAATCTGTGCCAGGGCCTCACCACCCTCACAGCAAATTCTTTATTCCTAAGATCTCATCTAAATCTCCCCTCTTTCAGCTTAAAACCGTTTCTCCTTATCCTATCCCTGCATTCCCTGATCAAGAGCCCCTCCCCTGCTTTCCTGTAGCCCCCTTCAGTACTGGGAAGCTGCTCTAATGTCTCCCTGGACCCTTCTCTTCTCCAGGCTCAACAACACCAACTCTCTCAGCCTGTCCTCATAGCAGAGGTACTCCAGCCCTCTGGCCATTTTCGTGGCCTCCTCTGGACCCGTTCCAACACTTCCATATCCTTCTTATGCTGGTGATTCCAGAACTGGACACAGGACTCCAGGTGGAGTCTCACAAGAGAGACCCCTTGTTTTGATGCAGCTCGGGATATGGCTGGCCTTCTGGGCTGTGAGCGCACACTGCCTGTTCACGTCGAGCTTCTCATCAATCAGCGTCCCCGGTCCTTCTCAGCAGGGCTGCTCTCAATCGCTTCGTCCCGTAGCCTGGATTTGTGCTTGGGATTGCCCTGACCCAGGTTCAGGACCTCGCACTTGGCCTTGCTGAACCTCAGGAGGTTCACATAGGACCCGAGTGCCCGCCCCGCCCTGAGCCCCGTGGTAGCGGCTGCAGCACCAGGGGTGTCCGGGCCGCTCCAACAGCCCGGTCCCGGTGGGAAGGGTCGCCCCACCGCCCCATCGCGCGCACCTTTGCCACTTTGGGGATCCGCTGCTTCCCGGCCGCCGTGGACGCCATCTTGCCGCCTCCCCACGATAGCCCCGCCCCTTGACCTCTCACCCCGCGCGGCGCCACCGCCCGGCGTTACCCGAGTAACGGCGGCGCGTCCCAACGCCGAGCGGGCGGGCGGGCGGTCTGACCGTCCCGGGTAGCGCCGGGGAAAGCTGCCCAACCTCCCCGCGGCGGAGCGGGAGGCAGGTGAGTGTGAGAGCCTCGCTCTGGCACAGCGCCCCCAGCCCCACACAGCGTCCCTGGGCCCACAGCCGGCGCCCCCTGGCGGAGCGGAGGACCGGGCCGGCTTCGCCTGCCTGGGGGGGCTGTGGGGAGGGAGGGGTGGAAGAGGGGCATGCAGGGGTGGATGGAGGGATGGATGGAAGGAGGGATGGAGTCGTGGCACTTTGAGACATGACTTAGTAGGCACGGTGGTGTTGTGTTGCTTGTTGGGCTTGATCTTAGAGATCTTTTCCAACCTTAATTATTCTAAGATTATGTTCTATGTTCCTGAGGCATTCTTATCCTGATTGTTTTGATCCTCCCAACCTTATAGACTTGAGGCTATTAAGATTGAAATTATTAATTATGGGCACTGTTTGGGTAGATAGCATGCAAATGCCTGTAGATGAATAACTGAAAGCAATTTTTAGCCTTTTAAAAACATTTATCTCCTTTGTAGCATGTAGCATAATATACAATGGTATAATTGCCTGCTGTATTTCTATTTGCGCATTGTTTGTGTGCTGTAGGTACATGCAGGCAGTATGTGTTTTTGTAGAGGTCTGCAGGAACTAGGCCCTTAAATCCATCTGACTTGCACTTTTCACAGTTTATATAAAAATTCATTTCAAGCAACTATGTTGAACAACAGATTGCAGCAATACCTGCCAGTTTTCTACTTTCTTGTTGCAGTCTATAAGATGACTACAATAACTTCTTCAAGTGGAGATACAGAAGTGGTCAGTGCCAGAAGAACAGAATCACGTGATGTTTCAGTTATTATCAGCCTCTTCAGCCATTTTACAGAAGTAGTTTTTGGAAGGATTGATGTCACGTACCTTTTGTAAGTAACTATTTTAGGGACATGATACTACCTTCCTTGCAGAAAACTTCAAGAAATTGTGTTATATTTAAAATGGCAGAAAACATTGAGCCTTTATGTGGTGTGACGTAATGACTTTTCACAAAAAGGGAAGGAAAAATCTGCTTCCATCTCCTTGCTATGTCACAAATATATGGCTTTATGCAAACTTGGATCACTGCTGCCAGGATGATGGACAAGATTTGACTCTATTCTAGCTTCCTTTTTATAGAAGTTCAAAAGAAATACTTTTGAATAATACCAGTGTCTGCTGTCTGCTCCATCTAACAGAATCCTTTTGCCTGATGGAGAGTGATAGAAGTAGAGGGGCAGACTAGGGTTTTTAGCCACTGTGTGGCCATTACTATTCTGTTTTCATTTCCTCTGTATGTCTAGATTTTTCCCTTCTCTTCCAGGTTCCCCTTAATGAAAGAAATTGGTTATTTTATTCCTCTCTTTATTCTACGTTGGGAGACAGCCTCTATCTCCCATAAAATATCTTTCAGTATTCCTCTATTTTTTCATGCCCCCAAGATACCTAATATCCTCCAGGTTTTGATGTCTGTATCCTAGCTGCTTGCATGGCAATGTCCTTAGCAGAAATGGGTGGCTGTAGAAGTGTTCTGTTACCTTATCTTCATCACCAGAGACAGTGATAACCTTCTGCACTTCATCTTTCTGTGCAGTGATGAACAGCAGAGACAGACAATGTAAAATGCTGATGGGCTACTTTTTTTGCACTTGCCTGAAGGGCAAATGTCTCAGATGCCAGCTATTTGGCGAAAAAATAGATGTATGAAGAGACGTGCAAAGAAAGGGAGCATTTAAGTCTTGCATATCACATTCATAGTAACTGGGGATTTGAAAAACCATGTGAATTGTTAGAATGTCAGAATGCACTAAAATATTTGGAATTGAAGCAATGATGTCAGGTTAGAATGTGGCAATGAAGTTTTATTGAGGCCCTATCCTGGGAGCACTTTTAAACATGGTTAATTTTGCTATTCTAACAGGCCGAATTATATGAGTCACTTTTCTTTGTGTAGTTTCTTCAACTTCTGCAAAATTAAATTCTTTTCACAGAGAAAAATCAAACCTTGCTTTGACAGTCTGCAATGAGAAGAATGAGGTTGTAGCCCATGCTGTCTTTCTGGACTATCCAAACTGGAATGTCACTGATCAGTCTGATTGGGAATCATTCTTACATGGAAACTACGTTAACAATAAATGCACAGTAAGTAAACTGTGTGATTTTAGTTCAGTTTTCATTTAAGGCTTAGGTATGAAAAATACGCACAGGCATCTAAAATCTGTTTTAGGTAGATGTCAGACATTCAGCCTGAAGGTGATCGTCAGATTCCTTAGTAAACCCTCAGGTGCTCAGAGGTTCATGAGTACCTGTGCTTTTGCCACTACAGTAACTGTAAGGATGGCTGTGAAGGTATGCAAGTCCTTTTCCTGCCAGGCATGTGCAGAACACATCTTATGCACTGTGTTAGCACTGAGCAATGTGAGTCATAGCTGTGACCACTATTTTTCACTCAAAAATGTGTCCAGAATAGAATATTTACATGGTAGGTGGAGTATTTGCTGTAAGGTCCCTCTCAATGCAAGGAAACTGGAATCCTTATTTCTCACCTTTTGGAATAAAGTTTTGCTATTTTACAGAATAGAATGCAAACTCAATGCCTTCAGAGAAAGAATGAGGAACAGTGGGTGTACCCAGTCTTGCAGGATGGCGACTTGCCCTGAGTGGAGGACCATGCTGACATAAGCGTCTTTGTTCTGGAGTCAGCTTGTTTAGTGCTGATGGCTGCATTCTGCTCTGTGTGATGGCAGTTTTCATACAGACTCCTTGGTCAAGTTTATGAATTATTCTTAGGAATTCCTGGACTAGAAATAAGCATTTAGAAATTCAGAATTCAAATACAACCTATCATTCAGTCCAGCTAGGAATTAGATCCTGTGATGTTCAGAAAATATGGAAAATGTTAACTATAAACACTGAAAAGTTAGGCAGTGCATACCAGAATAAGGTATTGGCAGTACTGAAATTATCTTTAGACAGTTTGTTCATCTCTTTTCCAATGTTATTCTGGGAGATGTTAAGCGATGGTTTGCAGAAAAACTGACAAATACAACAATTGTGTTTGAAAACGCTGTGTGCTGTTAAAAGAAACAAAATTATTACAGCCAAAGGGAGTGTAGGGAAAAAACATGTAATTTCCTTGTAATCTGTTTTCTTTGTCACTTGAACAGCACTTTGTGTACAGGCATATTGCAGGCACAACCACTCCATTCAGTGAGCAGCTGCAGCTGCTCCTGTTGGGTTACTCTGTGCTGTCAGTTCTGCGAGCTCTTCCTCCGGCGACCTGCTTAACAATATCTCTTGTGGCAAAGCTGCAGCTGAATTCACAGTGCTGGGGCATACAAAGAGAAAAGACAAAAAAGGGAAAGAGCTGGAACATGTTAGGAATTACTGTTCCTAAAGAGGAGTGCAAGGTGCTTTGGAACACTGACAAGGAGCAGAAGAACTCTTATTTTTCTGGAATGGAGATTGTTTTCTAAAATGCATATGGAAGATTCAGTAGATGTTTTATACTTCTGCACTGACAAAACAACTGAACCTATTCTGAGTTATAGCTAGATGAGATATCGTTGGTTGGCTGCAGGTTAAATCTATGCAGATGTGTTTTACAAAATTGAGATCTGAAAGTTAGAATTTCTTACAAAGACCCGTCAACTAGACTTTTTCCTAGAGCACAGAAATTATAAGATAGCTCAAAGGTCTAAATTAGGACTGACTTGTGCAGAATGTAATTAGTGAAGATGCTTTATAGGATTGCCTGGTTAGCATCCCTGTTCAGAAACAGTTACAGGCCAGATCTTTCCTCCTGGCCTCCTCTTGAACCTCAAGTACAAAACATTGGTTTTTTACTTCTTCTTCCTTTTCATATTGCATTTAAAAACCAAACAAATGAAAGAGAAAAGTAATTTTTAGAAATGTTTTGTGATCTTTATTGATTACAATAGCCTGTTGTCCTTGTGCTGGTCCGTATACTGCAACCTCTATTAAAGTCATTCTTGCTCTAAAGTTGCTGGAATTTATTGCTGACTGTACCCATGATGTTTTAGTTGAATATTAAACTCTTAAGAAGACCTAAAGTTTTCCTATTTAAAGTATGTTTTGTAGAATTATTTCATCTAACACTTGAAATTAATATGCAGGAGAAAAGAGCTGAATTAATAGCACTTTGCATTCCAGCACAAGGGTTTTCCAAGGATAAAGATGTCTTTTAGTCTGCCCCGTTTCTGCCTGGATGTTTGAATGTATCTAATGATGTACTTGGCAATTTTTATTACTTCTTTTAAAGAAAAAAATATTTTAGATGTATGGGTGTATGGGAAGTATGTGAGCTTTTTGCGTTTGTTTTTTTTTTTTTAAACCTAGAAAGAATATCTTTATTAGCCAAATGTTAAGTTAAATGTTATTAAAATTTAGCTGTTAATTGTTGTGGTTGTATTAAAATGTTGTTAGTGTGTAATTAATACTGTTAAATATGAAAAACAATGTATGCATATTGTAGTCAAACAATAGTAAGCTTGAGCACGAATCAAAAATATTACAGAAGCCCAAATCATGACATAAAAAAGTCCTTTAATCTTGTAACTTTATGCTTTGAAGATGCCTATATAAGTGAACCTACTCATTCTGAGTGCACATCGTATATATTGGAAATAAATGTGCATATTAATACTTGGGTTGTCTTAATAAATATGGCGTTTAGATTTTCATTCCTTGTTTTGTAGCCTTTGAACACGTTGTTCATGCATCTTTTTGTGGCAAAAGAAGACTATGCAGCTGGATGTTCCCAAGAAATTGTTAGGTGAGTTCCTGTGTGACTTTCTTGTGTTGTAAAGCACGTGCACTCTCCTGTCATCATTTGGAGAGAGCATGGAATTTAAAAATGCCTTAAGGTGATCAATGGATCAGAATTAATCTCTCTAAACAGTCTCACAAGGTAATTGGTCAAATGTGCACTGTGACTTTGAAACCAAGCTGTTAACAGTTCCAAGTAGGGTTCCCAAACATTGTTAAGGTTTAGCTGTTATCTTTGCTGTAATTTTCCACGAAAATAGGACTGCAGTTGCAAAGCAGATTGATTTTTTTTTTGTCCTTCTTCCTAAATTCCCACTTGTAAAAATCAAAGCGCATGACTGAGCAAGAAGCTTAAAAAGCTTCTGTTGATGTTCCTGGAATACGCTTCTTCCTGGGTAATTTATTGACAGTTTGTTAGAACAGATTATATGGCAAGGCTGCAAACTATACAGTACAAACAGTACAGTCTATTACTGTGTTAGCTCAGTACTCAAGTACAACCATCGCTCAGGTTATTTGGTGCAGCTCAGAATCTACTTACATAAGCAGAGTGAATTGCATTTGGTGCTGTGGCTGTTGAATGTAATTTACAATTACTTTGTCATGTCAAGCCAGCTTATCTAGATGCCAGGTCAGAGATCTGCCAGCAGAGATCTGGCATCTTTAATTTCTTCTCCACTGGGGAGCTGATATAAAAAGGAGGATATTTGAAATCTAAGGATTAGCAAATTAGTAGAGAAATAAGGTAGGAAAAAAAACAGTTAAAAAAAAGGCTCAGATTAATTTTATATGATTTTATTTGTCATAAATAAAATGTTTTAATTTTTGAGCCATGTGGACTCATGAAGGATGATTAGAGACACTGGAGAAAAAACCTGTAAATATTAAAAGACGATCTGCTATATCTGATTGGGTGTAATGATGAGAGACTGACTGCAGTTATGTTATTTGTCCAGGAAGGCTTTTATCACACTACCAGAACTGCACTTTATACTTCTCTTCATACCAGCTGATGAGAATTTAGGTAAGCATCTAATACTATTTATTCTTAAAATAATGAGAACAATTTCAAATCTCATTATCATTAATACTCACTGTGTTGGTGGGCTTTTTTATTATTATATTTTTTAATATTGAGAGCACTTATTATTTTTCTAAACACGAAGAAAACACAGTCTTAAGTATCATCTAATGGACGCACTGTATAAAAGAGGTTTGCTCCAGCAATCTGTTCAGCAGTCTCCGTTTCCTGCAGTCTCTAAATTTCCGAGGACTTCAAACAGGAGTAAAGTTCTCTGAAATAAATTCCTGCAAGTTTTGTGAAGATTTCTGGCTGAATAGAGTCAAGAGATTGAAACCAGCACTTACACTTTGAGAGACAGTGGCCACTGTCTTATATTTACAAGCACGCTTATACATAAGTTCATACATGTCAGCCCGACATCGTGATGGTGTGTCAACTTCAGAGTAAGGGCTTTTGTCAAACCTACTCTAGCAACAAATGTCAGCTTTCCTTCGGCAAAATGAGTCCTGACAAAGAGGTTCTCCAGCAGCACATTGTATTGGTCATAAGATCAGCATTTCTATAGAGATCCTACCAATTTCTGATTGCTTTGCAGCTTATTTTGGTTTGGGGTGCTTGAAAAAATAATAAATTAATCCAGTAACAATTCGTTTGTATGTTTCTACTGCTGTCATCTCAGCTTCACTGTTTGACTTAAGACTTGGGGCATTATGCCACATGTGGTTTTAAGTTCAAAACCCCGTTGTCCTCTAACAGTTTTGCTGATAATTTTGAAAGCTTATACAATGAACTTTCTCTGTTGTTCCTAACAGATTTTTCTCATTCACAGAGCCAGACTTGGGAAATGTCTTTGAAAAAATGACAGCTGGTCCAGGTTCAGTAGCAGATACAAACTTTACCTTGCTTGTGTGCCACAGGCATCGGTATCACCCACAGCTGTATATTCGCAAAGCAAGGTAATGCAGTTTCCCCCTTCTTCTTTTATAAGCAGATTTTTCTGGGTTAATTTGAAGAATTTTCTTTTTTGGTTTACAGAATCAGTATCTTAGTTAAATTGCTATGATTTTCCTTGATAATCTGAGTAGTTCTATGATTACGCTGCTTTTATCCTACTTCATTACAAAGTCAATTGCGTTCTTTGTAAAAGTAGGTCACTATCTAGGAAGAATATGTTTGTTGTTGGGAAGGTTGATTTTGTGAATCTGCTGCCTTAATTGCATTGCTGCGTATTTTAATGAGTGCATGAATTTTCGGAGTCTCTTGGAGCACATTCCAGCTTATTTTTAATTTTATTTTGTTACGTTCTGGCCAGTTGAGCAAAGGCTAAATAGGAATGTGTGTTATCTAAGAGAATTAAATAAGAGAAGAGAATCCCTAGATCCAGTAGTCCTTCAGACATGGAGAGTTATCCTCTGTTGTCTTTTGTACAATTTTTCTGTATATGTACTCCGTACTTTCACTCTCACTGTGTTTCAGAGGAGCAGGCCTCTTCAGTGTTGCTGGGAGAGCTTAAGAAAATAATGGGGTAATACTTTTCCTTCCGTTGTGTCCTCTCTTTTAGTGTACGCAGTTTGGAACAAAGACTTTGTGATATGCTCACACAGTGTGCCTTTAACACAGCCTTGCTCGTGTTTGGGATTCAAGTCATAAATGGCCTCAAGTTGCACCCAAGGGAGGTTTAGACTGGATATTAGGAAAAATTTCCTCACCAAAAGAGTGGTGAAGCGTTGGAACAGGCTGCCCAGGGAAGTGGTGGAGTCCTCATGCCTGAAGGTGTTAAAAAAAAGTGTTTACATGGCACTTTGTGGCATGGTTTAGTAGGAACGGTGGTGTTGGGCTGATGGTTGGACTGGATCATCTTAGAGGTCTTTTCCAACCTTAATGATTCTATAAAGTCATTTAAAAAGTTAGGTTCTGAATTATTTTTAATTCCTTATCTGCTCTGTTACCTGCAGAGTATGCCAGAGATGCAAGTTTCTCTAGCAGCCTTGCCTACTGATATCTACCTGTATATTGATTATTACCACTGTTTTTTTCTGCCAGCTCTGTGCACAGTCGTTGAGAAGGGCTGAGTTTCTGACCCAGTGGGGCTTTATGTTTTCCTATGCAGCTTGCTGGACTGTATATGCTGTCATTGCTGTGTAGATATTTCCCTGGAGTGTGGCTGAAATGTAAACCAGTATCTATCACATTTTGCTTCATTTGTTTTCCTCTTCATAACAAGAAGAATGCGTGTAGGGTAATGTTTTATGGAGTATTCTTTATTTGATTGTGATTCTTTCTGGAGTTGTTTTTTTTATTCTAAATATAAGTGTTGCGATGTGGTTATGTAGCAGGATTATGATTAAATTAGTATTTCTGGTCCTTGTAGTAGAAAGTGAAATTTAGGGACAAGTACATCCCTGGGACACTGTATCATATGATACTGATGTTTGAATGGGTCTATATCAACCAGTGCTAACAGATGGTAATGCCATGTTCAGCTTATTTCTACGCCTAGTAAATCCACACCTGTTTGTTTATGGGTTAATTCACACTGACATCTTGGGCTGGATTCTGACAGAAGCCTGTCTCTCAGGGAGATGTTTTACACATGTTTGATTTTACCAAATAGGCCTGAAACAAATCTGGGGCTCATGCTCTTTATCCTATATTTTTTTACTCAATGTTTGCAACATCCTGGTGCTTGACTTTTAAGCATTTTAAGAAAATGGACTGAGGCTGGACCTTGGCCACTTCACATCGTCCTGCTATAGGTCTGAGTATTCTGAAAAGTTACAAAATTATTTGCATACTAATTTGATCTACAAATTTTAGGCTTTTAATGAGCATTTCTTTTGAGTTGTCTACTATCTATCAGTATGTGAATAGACCTCAATACTGAGAAGTTATCAGTATGTGAATTAATTTCAGAGGATTTAAAGTTTTTCCATATGTTTTAATTCCAACTATTATGTTTGGCTTTTATTTATTTTGAATCGGTTCTTTCTTTTGATGGACTGACTATTATCAGTAGAAATATTTTTTACAAGACTCGAAATGTCACATAGGCCATACCAATATTCCACAAAAGTGATACCATCTTTTCTGGGATTTCTGTAGTTTGTTGTGAATAATGAAATTGTGTACTTTAGTTTGTTTGTCTGGGTTTTTTATTATTGGAGAACTAACCAGGAAGCTGTTTTTTCTTAAATTACACAGTATCTACCAATGTAAAATTCATACTTTAATATTTTCTCTCAATAGATTCTCTGAGTAAGCTAAATTATGTTTGCAGTAGATGCTTTGCCTTTCCTTTTGCTCTGTATTCACCTTTGTACTTCAGTGGCATCCATAGTAACGTTCAGTGGAGCCCTTTAGAGCCTTATCTATGAAAGTTGTCCCCAGCCACCTGCCTAGCAACATGTTCTGGGTCAATCATAGGAGATTAGGGTAATCTCTGTTCCCTCTTCCCTTGCTTATAGAGAGGGGGGAGGAAAGAAGCTGTAAACTGATACTTTGCTTTACCATTAATTTTGAAGTTATTCTCCATCTGACCTTTATAATGTGAAATAAATCTGCAGTGTGCCCAAATGCAATCCGCTAAGCTTTGATGTTTAAGTTTCTTGTAGATATCGTTAGATGCTGTCATTCTTGGGTTTGTATCATGTATGTAAGAGCTCAGAAATTTGCAGCTTTGTGGAATGCCTCTATTGTGCCTCTTCTCACAGCCTAGGAATTTTGTAGCATTTTTATATTTTAAAAAAAATTATTATGTTTTGTTTTGTTGGTTTTGGGTTTTTTTTTAAGACTATGGTGCTAATGGAGGATTGCAGAAATCAAAAATCATAGAATGTCCTCAGTTGGAAGAGACCCACAAAGATCATCAAGTCCCAGAAAAATAGTTCTGTTCCTCGAGTTTCTATTGTGCAGGGAGATGAACAGGCTCATGTGGAGCCACACTGACCGTCACAGGGTCAGTCAGTTTTTCTACACAGATGAGCCACCAGAATTGCCATCCACATCTTGATGTGCGTCTTGTGTTTTACAGAGCACAACACTGTAAGGGACTCGGAGCAATCAGCAAAACATTCTGTTTGGAGATGGGGTGTGGGTGTATTATCTGCCCCAGTGAAACAACAGGTTTCAGTCAGAGTACAGTCTCATTCCTTTTACCCCTAAAGTAGTCTGGTTTTTTTGATGTTTCATCACACATTATCAGATTTCCTATACTAATTAATTGTGTTGAAGTAGTGAAGTTCTGATCATAGAAAACCTGACTGTGTTTTTTTCCCTTGAGATACTGCCTGTGAAGAAGCGGAAGAGTCCTGTTTTGGTTTGAGATACAAAGAATGTGAATTACTAATTTTTACAAGGTTTCATTCTTCATGGAACTTCATTTTAGTTGCATCTTTTGAATTAATTCTACAGACAAGTAATTGATGTTGTTATGTTTTCTGTAGCTTTTTATTTTTTCTATGTAATTTATTACAACAAAGACTCTCACTTGAACAGTGAAAAAGAATGGAAAAAGTGTGAGGTTTGGAAATTTGCCACCCTGGCATCTCTTTGCAGCTTTAGGTGGGCAGTGATGATATTCATCTCTACTGGTTTTTCATGTTGGCTTTCTTAACTTAAAACCTCTATGAAAGAATCTGGTGACTGCCCTTCAGAAGAGTAATTGAATTATCTCAAACTCCGGGCAGGTGGAGTAGTACTGTGACTTGGGACAAGTTAAGGTGTGCTCTGTCACTTATGGCCAGAGTGGCTCCCTGCTGTCCATCCGGCCTTGGGATGACTGACCTCGGCAGAGTGAGGTCGAGGGGTGTTCAAGGCTTTATCTGTGGGTGGTGCTGAGCAATGGAGCAACAAGGGTAAGGAAGGAGCTCTCAGACAGATGGCCCAAGAATAAAAAAGCAGAAACAATGTTGAAATAAAAGGGGTTGTAGGCCCTAGTGGAAAAGTGATCTTACTCGGAAGGCTACATTCACTCTGGTGTGTAGGAGTGGCAAAAAAAGGTCTCAGTAGTACCTAGCTCGTGCCTCAGTCTCGCACTACAGTTGGTCAGGACTTGGAAACTCAAACCATGCTTGATAAAATTAGAAATACAACTTTTTGGCCCCAATGTGTTAACTTAAAGGCTGTGAGAGGTGAAAATGGCAAGCAGTTTATTTTGTTTTTCTGAATGGCTGCATGTGTAGAATGAAGACTTCCAAATTACAGGAACAAGTGTTTGGTTATAAGCACATCCAAACCTGAACAACAGGAGCCTGGAGCAAAATGTGTTTTCTGAACACTGAGGGAACTGTGAGTGATCATTCCCGATAATTAGCTTCAGAAACACATTTCTACAATACGTAACACTTTTAAAGAAAAGACAGCTGTTCTGTTGACATCTTATTTTAGGGAGATTTGGAAAAGGATATCCCAGTCAGAGACTAATGACTGTCTGGAGCAAAGGATAAATAAACCTGTAGTCATAATGTGAAGGATGGGTCATCATGAGGATGGGCTGAGAGAGTTGGGATTGTGCAGCCTGGAAAAGAGAAGGCTTCCGGGAGACCTTAGAGCAGTCTTCCAGTACTGATACGGGCTCCAGGAAAGCCTGGGAGGCGCTCTTGATCAGGGAGTGCAGGATAAGATGAGGGGGAACAGTTTTAAGCTGAAAGAGGGGAGACTGAGATGAGGTCTTAGGAAGAAGTGTTTTCCTGTGAGGGTGAGGAGGCCCTGGCACAGGTTGCCCAGAGAAGTTGTGGCTGCCCCATCCCTGAGGTGTTCAAGGCCAGGTTGGATGGGGCTTTGAGCCCCCTGATCCAGTGGGAGGTGTCCTTGCCCATGGCAGGGGAGGGGTTGGAACAGGATGATCTTTAAGGTCCCTTCAAACCCAAACCATTCTGTGATTGATGCAAAGAATCACTATGATCCTTCCAGGTCTGGGCTTAACCCTGCAACAGAAGGATTTTTCAGGAGGTGAGGGATGCTTTATTTTCCCAACCTGGACGCTGCAATGTGGGACCATGAGGGACTGGGGCCAGGAGGTTGGGGTGGGGGGGCGCGGTACCCGGGGGCTGGGAGGGAGGCGGTGCCAGTAAAGGCCGCTAGGGGGCAGGAGAGCACCGGCCTCAGCACCGCGTGGAGGGAGAAGCTCCAAAAGCTGTTGTAAAAGCTCTAAGTTTTTAAATGTTGTAACCAAGGTGATGCCCATTCCGAAGGGGGGGTGCAGGCTGCCACTTGCAGAATGTGCAGGTTTATGCTGATGAGCGTCTGAGGGAACTGGGGTTGTTTAGCTTGGAGGAGAGAAGCCTGAGGGGAGACTGCATCGCTCTCTACAGCTTGGAGTAAGGCAGGTGTCGGACTCCTCTCCCAAGTAACAAGCTGGGAGGGAATGGCCTCAGGTTGCACCAGGGGAGGTTTAGACTGCATATTAGGAAAAAATTTCTTTAGCAAAAGTGTGGTGAGGGATTGGCACAGGCTGTCTCCATCCCTGGAGGTGTTCAAAAAACATGTAGATGTAGACCTTCATGACATGGTTCAGTAGACACAATGGTGTTGGACTGGTGGTTGGACTGGATGAGCTTAGAGGTGTTTTCCAACCTTAATTATTCTGTGATTTTACGTTTCTATTCTATGTTCCCAGGGCATTCAGCATCCCTAGAGATGTTTAAATGATGAGTAGACATGTCACTTAGGGACATTGTTTAGTGTTGGAGTTTGCAGTGTTAGGTTTACGTTTGCACTCAGTGATCTTAAGGATCTTTTCCAACTTAAATGATTCCGTGATTCTGTGACTCTCCCGTGACAGCTGCCTATCAAGGGTTCATGTCCTGAGTGCTCTGCGACTGAAGGATGCAAGCAGTTGTTTCAAACGAGCTGACTGTAGTGGTCTCCTTTTCTTTCACTAAACAAAAGTGTATTCCTGTATTTGAGGTGTGTTTACCCTTCTTGATTTAATTCCTTTATCCTGTGGGGCTCATCTTTTTCCTTGTGTGTTTCTGTGTGTGATAACTGAGAAAACCAAAAGTATGTTGCCCAGTGAAGTCCTGGCTGCCAGGATAAGGTTTTGAGCAACCTGATCCAGTGGAAGGTGTTCCTGCCAATGGCAGGTGTGTTGGAACTGGATGGGCTTTAAGGTCCCTTGCAACCCAAACCGTTCTATGATTCTATGTTCAGTAGCAGTCGTCTTGCAGCCTAGAGGAGAAAGGGTTTTCTGATCTCTGAAGTCTGGTAGTAAAAATCATTCTGATAGCCCTTCATAGCCCCACTTTTCTCAGCACTCCTTTAGTTGCAGAATTCTTTGTTGGACTGCTTAATTCCTGCATTTTTAACATAGATAAATAAAAGTGGTTTCATCTTCGTATTGGAAGCAGTTCTGTGCTAGATCTGGTTTGCCACTGGCATTTATGCCATGGTTGCGGTGCAGACAGCTGATGAATTCATAGAATTCCTCAACTCCAGGAGTGGGACATCCACGACTTCTCTGGGCAGTGAATTCCTTCATTGTGTTGGTAGAAGCACTGAAACTTCTTGTTGAGACTTATATTTATCCTGGTTAAGAATTAACATTTTTTTAAACATGGTTTGACAGGAAAGAATCCCTGCCTATTTAAATAAAAATCCATGCAATAATGGGGCCTATGTGAGTCTATCACTGACACTTCGACTGGTTGGAAATCAGTGCCGACAGCACGGAGATCTGATTGGTGTAGTAGAGGCAGTTAAAGCCTCGATGGGGCAGGTTCCCACCTATGCAGTAAGGCTTTTATGAGGCAGAGGGATAGAATAATTGCACTTTGGCCTTTGTGTCTTTTTCAATGGTGGAGCATTAACTTGACTTTACAAAGGCATAATGGCTCGATTTCTGCCTGGTGACTCCCACGCTGCTGTGTGTAATAACAGTAATCTAGCCAAAACTCAGCACTGTTTCTCCCATACAGGAAGGCACTATTTTCTTTTTTTGAAAGAACTGATTTTCTAAATTGTACTGGTGTAGCTTTTTGAAATCTCTGCCAACTCGAAGCAACTGATGATTGGGGTCACTGAATACAATTTTTTTAAATGAGGCCTAAGGCCCAGGTCCGCCTGGCCTGAGATACCTTAGGCAAGAGAATTTTTAACTGGGCTGCCCTCGTATGGAAAGAAAAGCACCTCCACTGGACAATCTGGATCTTAGGAGGGTTGTTCTGGCTTTTGGAAGTGGTTCTGTCTCTCCTCTGTTGCTCAGGCTCTCACTTTAGTGTGCGCTGGGCTTGTGTCCTAGGTGTAATTATTTATTTGTAAGTGGAGGTGTTGAATCAGATATTTGTAGTATTTGTCCATACATTAACAGAATAGAACAGAAATATCAGGACCTGTTAATGGCAGAGGTTTAGGACATTACCTAATCTTTTTTTTGTAGGTTGGAAGATTATGATGATCTCATGTCAATCTGGACGCATCAGAGTGAGATTCTGAAAGAAAGCTATAGTGAATATTTCCTTGCTGATCTCATAAAAGGTCAAGATGAAGAAAATCAGGCTGTTGTTTGTGAGGTCAGTTTGCTGTGAGCTCTGTTTTTGTCTAATCATAACTTTAGTGATGTTACATGTGAATGACAGCTCACACTGCAGCTCAGTGAATAAGCTTATTTTTGAAAGGTAGAATTCATGATCTACACACACGCAGTGCCCTCCACCATGCATTTTCTGTCTTGCCTTTCTTTAAGAGTGATATCTCCTGTTAAATAACTGAAGTAGCAGTTCCCAGTAACTTTCCAAGTAATCGGGACAGACCATTTTGAAGAAATCACGTTGCCATTTTAGACATTTGCATTATAGATGAGCAGTTTTCATTCCCTGTGAAAATTAATATTGCATGTAGAAACTAGTAGCCAGTAATACTTCCATGGTTCAGAATGCTGCAAATTGTTTTTCATCTCCTGGCTCAAGCAGTCAGATTTTTGCTGAACTGAAGACAGAAACTCAGGAATTCATTTAAATAAGAAAGAGGTGGTAATAGTTACCCTGCTGAAAATTCCTGTTAATATTTTCATGTGTTAGTAATTCTGCATGCTATCATAAGCTGATAGGCAACACAACCTACTTAATTCCAGAAGTCTACTTTCTATAGCAAATGATTTTATAAAGCCTTAACATGTAATCATTACCATTGGAAGCCAAATGGGAAACAATAAACCATTAGTGTAATAGCACATTACATACAGCTATCTTTATAAATAATACATTTCAATTGTACATTTATAGCTCAATATTATACCAGCAAAAGGTGTTTCAAGCTCTCACAGTTTATACTTGCTGCTGCTGCAGATTGGAAAGACACCTCCATGCGAACCAAGATAGATGCCAATTTTCCCTGCAGAGAATGAAGCTGGCAACCTCTTTTTGCACATATGGTAGATGGATTGGTTAATCAGCCTCTGCTGAGCCTTGGGCCTAAAATTACATAGCAGCCAGACAACTGCAGCGACCCAGCTTTTGTTCGGTTACGCAAACAAGGCAAACAAACAATCACTTGTTGTCTGAGGGGAAAAATATTAAACTTTATAATTTTTTTTTTTTTATTGGAGTGCTGATGGCCTGGTAAAACATCTATACAAATGCAGCTATGGAGTTTCCATTGTGTTTATAAAGGAAGCTTTCATTATGTGTATTAATGGAAAAAATATTTCGATTATGTGTGTTTCACCAGAAAGTTGCATATAATTCTAAAAATTGAAGAGCCTCCTTCTTCTAGACTCATCTTAGCTTAAAGCCAAAAAGCCTCCAGCAAGCCAATTCTCATTTTTCAGAGTTTGTTTCTCTCTCAATTCTGCAACTTTCTGGTAATTTTCTGTAATAGTCGAACATAGAGATAAGGTGCCATTTCAGCATTGCAGAGATCTTGGCACTTTCAGGCTTACCATGGCATTTTTTTAAAAAAAAGTTTAGTTCTTAGATGGTTTTCAGAACTGGAAACTATCTAGCATTTATAATTGCTGCCAATTATACATACTATATACTGTATTAGATAATGTCTATATATGTTTGTATGTATAATTTCTTTCCTGAATTAATAATATTCATAGGAAAATAAAGTAAAATATACTTCTCAGTTTGAGCACAATTTTTTTTACAAAGCAGTGTCCACTAATTAGTCAACCATTATGGCTGACTAAATCCAGATTTTACTTTAGCTGAACTTTAAATTAAAGAAAAATTATACCTTTATTGAGGTACGTAGGTAAAAAGTATATGTCTTTCACTTACTGTAACAAATGTTTTATTGAAACAATAGATCTTTATTTGGTCATATATATAAACCTAATGCTCTCACAAGACATAGCTAACAAAAGAATTCCAGTGTCTAATGTAGAGGTCCTAATATACACATTACAAGGGGGAAAAAAGGATCTTTAACTTATGTTGACATAGTACCATTATATTTTTGTTATGCACAACAGAGATGGAACAATCTAACTTTTATGTCTCAGCGATTTTTTTTCCTTTTTTTTGTCCTGATCTAAAATCACATGTTCATCTTTTGCATATGTGTGACATATTGCATTTGTGTTTCAGGATGGTGACACTGCAGTAGGATTCATGAGCTTATGTTCTCAAGTAAATGTTTCCTTCTTTCAAGAGTATTTTGACTTAGGGCCTTTCCATGGACTCTGTAAACCACATCCTGAAGATATACTCAAAATGCCACAGAAGCCAAGCATTGCAGAAGGTATCTGTATTCTAAAATGCTAGATAGTTTCAAAGTGCATTTATTTCTCGCTTCTCAGTAGGTTTTACAAAAGGTCGGAGGAGGATATAGGTTTACTAGCAAGAAAACTCAGATTAACATGTCAGTTTTGGAGAAGGTTGCCAGATATTTTCTAATTCAGAGAGAAATTTTGATAACTCTGGTCTCTCACTCAGAAGTGACTGTTGTTTGTGGGGAGCTGATCTATGCCGGATATGGGATAAACCTAGATTTCAAGTTCCGGAAAGCTAAAGCCTCAGGTGTATTTTCTATTGGTGAGCTACAGTTGTACTATTAATTGAAGACTTAGCTTTGAAATCTGATTCTACTGTCTGTCAGTAGCTAAGCAGCTGCTTAACTGTGGCTATTGTGTTGTCCCATTCACTTGTGTCCTCTTATTTCCTTGTGGTCTAACTTCTGCTCTCTTTGCTTACTTTTTGCAGTCTTCCAGCTTACAACATCTTGGGAGTTCAGGGACTGTCTCTTTATATTGGGCATGATACAACAATGCATCTGTAAGCTGCCTTACTGCAAATGATAAACAGTAGCATGAGTATGTCACCTGTTTGTACAACAGAAGCGTCATGCCAACAATTTACAGTTGTCATCTTTATTTTCCAGTGTCAAAGGGCTTTTTGTACAGAAGGCAAATGTTTCACTATCTGTTAATTACCAGTGATAGAATTAAAAGAAACACTATTAGGTTGTTACATATCTGCATGTCTGAACACAAAGCAGCAGGCGAAAAAGGCAACTAGGGAGCTGCAGAGCAGTCACCAGCTGGTATCTCGGAGCTGTTAGTCATGGAACATGAAAGGGAAAGAAAAAAGGTCTTATAGCTGCTCCTATGGGCTTCCCCTCCCGGCAAAGAAGCATCTTGCAAATAAGAGATGAAGGTAGCCAGCTATCTCCTCCTGTGTCATTCTGTGCTCCTGGAGCTTCAGGAGTAGTATTTCAAAATAGGTGACAGACTTATGTAGAAACAGAAATGAGACTGAAAACCACTTGGGACACAGTTCCGGCCCTTATTTAGTGGCAAATTCTGTGCTGCTGAGCCTTTTAGTGAGTTTGTGTTTATAGTGTCAGTCTCATAGTTTATGTTTGATTATATTGCATAACATGTGCATGATTATGTGATTGCTGTTTTAATGACTGTAGTAGTGTTTCTGTATTGGAAATGTGCTACTACGTTGACCCTTGGAGTGAAGGTTGTGAGGGTTCACTGCACACCTTAAACTAACAGAGGATGGGCACTTTCTTTTAATGAATTTGAAAGCTGAGAATTTAAAATGCAGTCTGCATTCCTTTGTAGAGTAATTTTATGTTCCCATATAGAAGAAAAACCTATAACTCATTATAAAGATATTTTTTCAAGCTCTTTAGCTTGTAAGTAGAGACCACAGGTTGATATTATTTTACCTTTCAAAATGTAAGGCTGAATAATAATGAAAGAGTGCACAAAAATCTATGTTTAACACAATATTGATATGCCACTTATGTTTCGGGGTAATTACAGTAATTTGGTTGTTACTCTATATGGTGTCATGAATTAGTAGCTAGAGAACGTCATGATGCAGTGGGAATGATTCAAGGGCTTTTCATCAGGCTTCATGGTGAACTGGCTTCTTGATCCTGCTGGCTGTTACCTCTGCTAACAACCCCGCAATCAGTGAATTACTTTAATTTTTTTTGTGTTCATGTTCCTTACTTCATTCAGTGCAACAATATTTATGTGCTTCCCAGTTGCTTGTGTACAGCATATATGTAAACAGGGAGGCAGCTATGTTTGACAGTAGTAGATGGTGGGGCCATTAAGGGATTTCATTTTAGGATAAAGTCAGGGACAACATATCAATATTTACATGATGACAAGAGGCTTGTATTAATTAACTTGTGACACCTGCAAGGCTGTTTGTAATGAGAAATGTAGCTGGGTTAATCAAGATGACTTGTGATCATTTCTGTGAAGCATCACATCTGTGATACCACCGGAGAAACTGTAGTTTCTAACCCCAGTGTTTCTTCTTGCCCTGTACTTGCATCTGCATTATTTTCTATGAACAGAGAAACAGATTTTCAGATAATAAGTTTTTAAAAACAGTTTTTGGCTAAATTATTTTAAACCTTAGAGGTTGCGTTTTGTTTTGTTTTTAAAAAAGCTCAATACTCTATGAAGAAATGCTTATGTCACTGAATGTCACTGAGATGGGTTTCCCAAGGTAAAGTCCATCGAAAGGAGTGAAGACTTCTGTTGTGCTAGGTTTTCTGGAGTTATTTTTCTTCCTTCTGAAGCTCGGAAATTTTTACTTACCTGTGTTACTGGAGTTTTCAAATGCAGGGTTGTCCTGGTCTGATGGGTTTTGTGCAGCAGCAATATCTACACCTCAAGAGTTTAATAATTAAAAGTTATTTTTAAATATAAAAACAAACTGTGAACATGCCTGTAAAACTGGGGAGGTGAGAGTTTAAGGAATGGCAGAACTATTGAAATATGTTCAGGGCCTATAAATATGGCAGCTGACACTTTGCTGTAGTAATTTTTGTGGTTATTTGCAGGAATATGTAGGATTCACCAGTATTTCAATATTTCTTTTCCAAGATGATGATTCAAATAATTTTGGCCTGTAAGATTAAATTTAAATGTGACCTGTGTGATGTGTTATCAGATGATCTCTTGTTCTGAATGTCCTCATCTTCCATTGACTTTGGAGAAAGTAATCCATCACCATATAGATTGGGAACCACTTTCCCCAAAGTGTGTATCATCTTCTGGAATGGTGATTGCCTGCTGTCTAGCAAGCCTTGTGATGTTAGGAAAGTTCATATTCGGTTCTGTCCTGCTTGTGACAGGTATCAGTAGAGTTTGGTAGAGCTGTTGTGAATTGCAGTGTAAAATTGCTAAGATCTGTCTTAAAATAACGGGTAGGTAATTAATATCAAACAGAATTTGTCATACATGTTCCAATTGGCTTTGGCCATTTTTATTGTGGTTTGTTAATATTTTAAATATCCACTTTTAATACTCCTCTTCTGGGAGTAGAACAGCAAAAAAAAATGTGTCTAGCGATATTTAAATGAACTCCTTAACTGGCATATGCACTTGACCAGAGATGCTATGTGATATATATATGCTCTGTGTGTATATATATATATACACACTAAAAATAGCATTGTATAGGTATGAATCATGGCAGTGTTTAAACACATTAGTGTTTGAATATTGATTCATGACATGGCTACAAGTAATTTCATTCTACCACCTGAGTTATCTGTCTGTCCACAAAGATATTGTTACTCACGTTGGGGTGAACTAGACTAGATTGTAACTATAATGTTACTGAGATTTTTATGTGGGAGGAGGAGAAGGAAATAGACAAACTGACATAGACTGATGAAAGAGCAACAACGTTTTACAGGCAGTAAAATAGTTTCAAGAATTAGTTAGGTTTAGCAACTAAGAAGGGAATTTAAATCCCTGTTTCTTGTCCAAGCTTGCACCAATAAGTAAGAGTTCTGACTTCACTAGGCTTCATTCTAATTTTCAGTTCTGTTGGCAGAACTAATCTGAAAATCAAGAGCCCTTGCTTATGATCATCAGATAAGAAGTTAGCAACAGGCACAGGATTTAAGATACTACTTAATACACTAGTGGCTCATATTTTTCTCTACTGATAAGGTAAAAATTTATTACATGCAATACACGAGTTGGGAACTGCTTCCAAACTGTGTCTTATTTTACAACCAGTTCCCTTTTTTTTCTTTCAGATCAAATAATCTAGTGAAGTTCTAGCCAAGTAACTTTAGGATGATCTAATTTAACTGTGGTTGTTAATAAATAAAGTAAATCTTTCAGTAGAGGTAGCTCTTTAGTTATTGCTGTGATTCTGAGGGTTAACCTTGCGTTTTTGAGCCTGATGTATCTATTCTTTTTTATTACTCAGATGGAGATAAAAGCAACCAAACAAGTGAAGAAACAGAGTCTGTTTCATCTCAGAACTTTGAACATATTCATGATCAGGATGCAGCTGTGCAGGTAATACCACTATACAGAGCAATGCTGATAACTTTAAAAGCTAATCTGAGGCAGAAGTGGAGGCTACTAGGACAGGCAATGCTTATTAATTCCACTCCTGCACTGTCCTCTGCACGGGCCCACACTTACATGTGCTGTTGTTCATAGATCAGAAACTGTTCTAGCTGTTATCTGGATGGAGGTGGTTGTAGTTATTAACTGGCTGAATTTTCCTATCCAGTTTCATATGAACAGCCAGACAGCACGAGGGTGGCAATAAAGTGGCACTAAGAGGAGAAAAAAGGGTGGGACTAGTTCATGCAGGTCTGATGCTGAGTTAAAGGCATGTGGGGCATGGCTTCGAGTGGGCTCCTCTGCAAACATGGAGAGAACATTCCTGTAACAGGCAGGGCAAGAGTCGCCTTATTCTGAAGATGTGCATATCCTGAGATTTTGGCTTAGCTGTATAACTGAGCTAAAATCTGCTACTGACGGAAAGCTCCCAAAGCTGAAAAGCATAAATATGGCTTCAGTTTTCCCCTGTAATTTGTAGAAGTTAAAGGGCATGTGTTCTATCTGTATCTATTCTGTTGAGTGAAGCTTGACTTGATAAAAGAGCGTTGCTGTTGAATGTGTTGGTGCAGCATAAATAAGCAGAGAATTTATCCTGAGAAGTTTTAAATGGTTGAATCTGTCCTAGAATCACGGAATGGTTTGAGTTGGAAGGGATCTTAAAGATCATCCAGTTCCAATCCCCCTGCCATGGGTGGGGTCACCTCCCACTGGATCAGGTTGCTCAAAGCCTCATCTAACCTGGCCTTGAACACCTCCAGGGATGGGGCAGCCACAGCTTCCCCGGGCAGCCTTTGCCAGGGTCTCACCACCCTCACAGGAAAACATTTCTTCCTAGTGTCTAATCTAAATCTACCCATTTTCAGCTTAAAAACATTCCCCCTCATCCTATCCCTGCACTCCTTGATCAAGAGCCCCTCCCCAGCTTTGTTGTAGGTCCCCTTTCGATGCTGGAAGGCTGCTATAAGGTCCCCTGGAGCCTTCTCTTCTCCAGGCTGAACAACCCCAGCTGTCTCAGCCTGTCCTCATATGGGAGCTGCTCCAGCCTTTGCATCACCTTCGTGGCCTCCTCTGGAATTGCTCTAACAGATTCCTGTCCTTTCTGTACTTCCTGTCTCTAGTCTGTCTCTCAGTACTGTATCAAAGCTACTCTGGTTTTCTTCCTATTATTGTTCATTTCCATTTCTACAATAGTTTCTGCATTGATCCCATTTTTTAGCATAACATTTTTTCCAACTTCCATATATTTTCAAATGCATCTGGAAACAATTTTTTTATAGAGAAACATTTCTGAAAGAGAAATATTTTATCGCCTCACGAAGAGATTTTAATGGTAACTATTCATTTGTGAATATATTGCTCTTCAGCCAGAATGTATGTGTTTTTAAAAGCTAGTTTTATCTGGTGTTTCAGAAACAGATAAATGAAAATATTTATGAAATATTATAAGAGATCATTTGTTAATTATTGTTATAGAAAGATGGAGCCATTACCATTTCCCATACTGAACTGCCCTTACATGATGTCAGAGGCAAAGATTTAAAATTCTCAACAGCACCCCATCTTGAGAGTGAAGGAAAAGATACTTTTTATCCAATGTATAGAGGAGCTTCAAATGCTTTCTGTATTCGTCACTTTTGTATTGATGAGAAGCACGAAACTAGGTAAGTATGAAGGAATAGTTACTGCTTTGCTAGTAACTTTCAATGTTCCATTTTTAGGGCAAATCTGAAGGTGATAGGTTGGATTTTTTCTGACGTCTTTTTTCATTTCTCTTTTACCATCACTAAACTTAACACACAACTTAATGAAACTTTCTTTTCACTAAACTTAACATATAACGTAATGAAACTTTCAACCTCCAGCTGCACGTACATAGAATAGAACAATCACACTGGAGAGTATACATTCTGGAATAGTTAATTTATGGATAATCTAGTCTAAAATAAAATTCAAGATAATTATTCCAGAACAAAAAAACCTTTATTTTAAAATAATACTGAGGTGAGAGACTTGCTCAGGAATGACTCCACTGTACTGAAATGGCAGTTCAAAGTGACAATCTGTAACTATGTTGGGAAATAACCTCTCTATAGACTAATTGAGGTCTCTGCTCATAGTATCCTGCTTAGGATAAGGATCTGTCACTGTTTTGCCTTGTTCTGGCATTCTGCTCTGCATATGCACCATTGTTGTTTCTGTACAAGATATGTACACAGTGTTTATCATTGAATACTGCAGTCCCATTCTTCTTTACCCTGGAGACATCTCTGGAGCAGTTTGGATTCCAGGATGGGTATCTGTGGAGAAGATAGCATTCCTTTCTGAAGACTTCTCCTAAGATTAACATTCATGCAAGATCCTCTCCTCAGAGCTGAGGAATCTCTAGGTCTTCGATGTTTTGAAAGATTTTGCTTGTACGCTTCCTTACTGTTCATTTGCTTGATCAGTCTTTAAAAGAAGCATTAGAAGAGTGAATATGTTTGAAAGGATGGCATGGAGGAGTCCTGAATTTATCTTGTCATCTTGTCCTGAAGGAATTACTGCTGCCCCAACAAAGCATGGATCCAGAAATAACAGTTTGGTTGAAGAGTAGGTATGATTGCATCTTAGCCCTCAAGGGAGATCGACTACTGGGGAATTTGTGTTACCCGGTAAAGTTGCTAAGTGTTTCCATCTCTGAAATCTAGAGCTGTTGTGGGGCCTGTTGGAGCACTGGAAGTGAAATGCAGAGGAATTAAATTGCTAGATTATCTGCAGGTATTTGATAACCTTTTAAGGCCCCTGAAAACTCTCCTACCTCCAGTCATTCTTGTGTTCCTTGCTGTCAAAAAGCTGCTGGATACCAGAGAACAGAAAACTGCATTGCAATTACATTTTCCTTTCTGGCATTTGACTATTCTATCAACTAGTCAAATTATGTATTATAAAGGTGAATACATAAAACCCCAATCCAGATCTGTATTTAAGCATTTTTAAAGTTTTCATTCAATTAAAGGTATTTTAATTAGAAATTATTTCTCTTTTCATTCAGCAATAGTATTGGTGAAGTAATTAAATGGAACTTCATTACAACTCTAGAAGGAAGAGGGTTGCGTTGTATCTCTGTGTTGTATTTCTTTAAAAGACACGTTTTGTACAGTGGAAAAAATATTTTATCAAGCTTCAGCTTCAGTTTGATGGGTTTAGAGCTCTTTGATATCCTTACTCCTAGGAAAAACAGGAAGAATTTGTTAGATTTCTTATATCTTTTTAAACTCAAATGTCACATTTTGCTGTCACCATGGAAAAGAGCGGAATTACTCTAAACCAGTAGGTAAGAAGTGGAAAGACGTGAAGTGTTCAGAAACAATTTCAAAGTATTGATGTTCCTGTTAGTCTGATATAGTACATTGGATAGGTTTTCCAAGTGGGTAGTGACAGAGCTCTTGGTACTGGATGGTAATGTTGTGGAACATGGCAACAACTGTTTGTAACCTCAGTTAATGTTTGCTGTATACTGATGCTGCTCTGACAGTCCATCAATGACTGCTGAAAAACATTAGAGTCAACATGAAAGTAATTTTTTTTTCCCTTTCAGTGAAGAGCCTAATGTTTTGTACTTATTTCAGGTATTCAGGTTCACTCTCATTAATAGTGATACTTTAAGTATGAGGAGTCAACAACTGGTGTGCAGCATGCAACATCTGCAGTTGATTAACTCTGAACTAGCAGGACTCTCTGATTAGTGCTGTGAATAAATGTTCTTTGCGCTTATGGGGGTGTAAATTTTGAAATTTATAGGATCTGTCTGATATGCAGTTTATTTAACGATGTTTACTCTTGATTGCAGGTCACTGGATTTTTTGCATTATGCTTTCAAGCTTTTCCCTGTATGTATAATTGAAGTTTTAAATTTTTATGCATGTGTATGCATGATGGGACAGTAGTGCAGTTCTCAGTCAGCGTATTTAGATGTGATGCCTGAGTAAGTCAATAACTCACAAGAGTGTGTGATGGCTGGCTACGATGGGCTGAGTTACTCTGAGGAGCCTGACTCCTCCCCTTGGCTACTTTTGGGCTTCATGTGTTGCATAGATAAGTTAGAGAATCATAGAAGCATTTGGGTTGGAAGGGACCTTAAAGATCATCCAATTCCAACCCCCTTGCCACGTGCAGGGAGATTTTCCACTGGATCAGGTTGCTCAAAGCCTCATCCAACCTGGCCTTGAACACCTCCAGGGATGGGGCAGCCACCACTTCCCACTTCTCTGGGCAACCTGTGCCAGGGCCTCCTCACCCTCCCAGGAAAACATTTCTTCCTAAGATCTTATCTAAATCACCCCTCATCCTGCTTAAAAACGTTCCCCCTTGTCCTATCCCTGCACTCCTTGATAAAGAGCCCCTCCCTGGCTTTGCTGTAGGGCCCCTTTAAGTCCTTTGTTTCTGTTCTGTAGGGATTTTTTCTGAGACACAGATTTAGAAAGCAAATGTTTTAGACTCCTTCAAAATCATGTATGAGAGAGACTTTGGTGGAAGGGAATGGCTGGACAGTTTGAATGGATAAATTTATTTGTGGCATGCAGTTTTATCTCCAGAGGATGTTCTCTTTCATCTGAGAGCGTTCAACAGAGATTCCTGTGTCCCTTTGCAGCTCTGCAGCCTTTACAGCACAGGTCTCTGAACAATGACATTGACTGCCATTGTAGTGTGTCTTTTATGTGTAGGAAATCTGTAGTGCATGCACACCAGGAGTGGCAAATTTGGGACAAACTGGGCATCACTGCTCATATACGAACTTGTGTTCATCAAGTATACTATGCATGCAGTGCAAAGTCAACCTGTGCATGCACACTGGCTGTTTGTTCAAGAGTTTAGGACATGCTGCCCTAATTGATGGTCTCATTTGGCTTCAGAAGATCCCGGAAAGGCAGACATTGTCCTAAAATTTCACTACAGAAGAACAGTAAGGTAGAAAAAAATGACTGTTTAAGTGAAAATGTTAGCCCGAAAGGTGTGAGCTTAGAGATAATGTTCCTACCAGGTAAGTGGAGTAGATGGTCATTGTAGTACCCTTCCAACTGAAATATTCTGTTCTACTGAGGAAGAAAAGAGGAGGGGTGCAAAAAAAAAAAGGATCTTCAAGGAATATCAGGATATTAACTAATAAGTGTTTTCTATGGGAACTAAAAGACCTGTTTTGTGAGCCAGCTTAATGTTGAGATCATCAGTTCTTTTGTGCTGCCCAGGCATCAAGCCTTCTAGGTAGAGCAATACTTGAGTGTATGTACATTGTAAGCACTGCATTCAGTTTGTTTTCTTTCTGTCCCCTCTAGTCAGAAGCTTTTGTGTAATGCTTACGTTGAGATCACTAAGAGCCTTTTATTATCTGCATGTGTTTTTCAGGACAAAGACTTCTGTATCATTCTTGTGCCACATCATGTACCAGAGTTCCACCTGATCCAGAGTTTCGTTCGAGCTGTCCCTTTCTGTACTTCTGGATTTGGTCATGAGCTTTATGTGTTCCACCGAGCAGGATTGCTTAAGTGAGTCATGTGCCTTGTGACAACAAATGATGTACTCTGAACTATTTTTATGGAATGTGCATGCAACATCCAACCTAGCACCAGATGGGTGTTCCTCTGCTATCTCAGACCAAGCTGGTATTTTGCACAGTCTGGCACAACATCTTGTAAGAATGGTAACTTGAGTTTCCAAAACAGTATGGTTGAATAGCACAGGACTCTCTACTGGATCAGTTAGGAGCAGAGCTAAATAACTTAGTCTTTAGCAGCATTGATGCATCTGTCTTGCTTCCTGTTCTGGAGTGAATCCTAAACCTGCTCAGATTATCTCCACAAAGAACAACACTAGACAGTGTAGAAATAACCGTATATTTTCAGACAAATAAAGTAGATTGTGACATGATTTTTAAAGAAACATAAAAGGATATAATTAAAAATGTAAAATCAAGCAATCTTGACTGCCAGCATTTATAAATAGCTTAAGTAAGAACAAAAAGTGCAATGAGAAGATTAATTTAAAATTTGTGTATACTGTACTAACTTAATGAAGATGAACATTGGTACAGACAAGAGGCTGCTCCAAGTTACCCTGTTGTGGGACAAGGCCAACAGAGAAACATGGTGCAGTGTTTGTCCCTTCAGGCTTGGGTCAAGATGTGTAACATTGATACTTAAAAACCTAGTGTAGATTTAATTCTTGGAAACATGGTATAACTCTCTTAAGAGAAATGCTGTAATACACTTCTGGAACATGCAAAACTCAGCAGTAACCTCATTGTTGAGTATCTATTTTATATACATTCTCTCTTACTTTTTATATTGAGTCATTTATTTCATAACTTTCAATTTCTGTGATACTTTGAACTCTTCTGTAGTCTGAAATACTGAAAAATTGGGACACAAAACCTCTCTGGCTATGACTTTTGTTACACGATATGAGTTTTCCAATGCTTTTTTTTGTATAACAAGCCTATACTGGCCCAAACACCAGGCTTAAACTGTGGCACAGTAAGAGATTTTAATTTTTTTGTCTTAATGTAGCTAAATACTGTGTGGTTTCAGGGAAATACTTCTGTTTTAATTGCATACTTAATCACCTTTGATGGTATACAGATAGCTCATGCAGGAACTGGCCAGCTACTCTTGGACCTATGCAGAAGCTTTTTGCCATGGGATGAAATTGGGCTTCTGTGTCCTATGTAAGAATCCAGCTGGCTGAAGAGAAAGCCACTGGAGTAATTCCTGTTAAGCTCAGTCACAGCTGTTCAGTAATCCTCCAGTAGGACTGGTAGTCATATGTCCTCTTGCAATTTTGGTCAAAATTAAACTTGTTATCACTTTTTTTTAAAAAAAAACCAACCAAACCTTTCCATTCTGATTAAATTGTGCATGTTCCAAATGATATCAGCCTTTCTGTGAAAACAGAATAGGGTCATTAGTAGCATTTTCCAAACTGCCCTGCAGCTGTGCAGGAAAGTAAGGTAAAATAGCCTTTCATTGAGGTTCAAGATCAGAAAAGCTATGGAAGAAAGCAGATGAAACTTTTGGAAAATTTCTGAAGTGCAAAAAACCTGAGTGCACAACAGCAGATCCTCTCTTAGATAAAACCAAAATAGGAAAAAGTAAAAGATCAATATATTGTACTTGCACCAAGGGCTTTTGAAAGGCATGTGAGTGAAAAGGAAGTAAGAGAAAAAATGGATTAGAAGAAAAACGGGTAAGAAGATGGGAATATGAAGACATGAAAGGGCAAAATCAGAAGAGGTACAGGCACAAAATGAGATACTGATTAGTAAAGGTTGTAAAAGGTATAAGAAAAAGTGTTAAGTACACAAAAAGCAAAAGTGCAGCAAATGGAAGTATAGGTCTACTACTTAACAGTGAAGGAGGAAAAATAACAGATGAGAAGGCATAGGCTGAAATGCTTAATGGGTACTTTCCCTCAATTTTCACTAAAAAGCATAATAATAATAGTGTCCTGCTCTCTGAGCAGTCAAAGGAATTGGGCATCTTGAATGAGTTAATTCATTACTGGAAGAGAAATGAGCACAGGCCTTGGATAGTCCTTCCTGCTATTTCATGCTTACAGTGGATCTGGTGGGTTTGTCTGATTTTTGTAAAGTTTCAATTGTTTGGATGCTCTATTTTTTTCTTATATTAAAAAATGTGGTTCATTATAGGCCCAACTGTATTCTGTTGGACTAGGGTGGGATGAAAAACTCATGTGCTGCATTTAGTGGAGTGGCAAATGTGTGAACAAATGTGCAAGCTAAGCTGATGCTTGCTTAGAAGTTCAAGATTAATTTATAATTTAGGAATCAAATGTATGCTTTTGAGCACTCAGATAATCAAGTGGCAAATGATCAATGAGATTGAGCCCATAGCATATCATATGTTTAGTAGGTTTGGGTTTTTTAAGGTACTGGTGCCATTCATTAAAACTATGTTCCACAAAATCAATCTCAACGTGACTGTGATTTAGGCTGAAGAACAGCACATACAAGTTCAAAGTGAAAACAAGACCAATAGGAATAGAAACTACACTACATGATTGCAAGTTTTTTAAATGTGGATGAAAGAACTTAATTCTTGGAAATTAAGTTGTGATTCAGTTCCTTGAACAGCACCCTGTAAGTCTTTATTTCATGAGTGTTTAACAGAATGCATGAGAGAGTTCCTCAGCTACTGTAGACTGTCACTGTAAAGTAATTTTTTATCATAATTAGTGGGTGGGAAGATGTTTTATAACAGAATGTATAAACTGGATAGGTGCCAGGATACTCCTGTCTATGTGTTTCTGATTGTATATATTGCACAGACATTGTTAATTGTTATTCCATGTCACTGTTGTGTGGTTACTAATTGGCCATCCTACGTTTATCAAAGGCATCTTATTCATGTAAGTTTATCCTCATGGATTACCATTCGAAGAACTGGGGCCTAACACAAATGTTAGTAATTTGTTCTTGTTGTAGAAAACTATATTTCTGCCTTTCTTTTGTACCAAAGATGACAATTGGCTCTGTTTGTTTGTTTTATTTTTTCTCTCTCCTTCTTTCTTTTTTTCTTATCTCTCTCTGTTTCTTTTCTTTCTCTTTTCCCATGTGTGTCAGTATGCAGTTATGGATTCTGCTTTCATTTTAAAAGGGTTCTTTGCCTCCTTTCCTTTTTGGCTCTTAGTCACGTGAAGATTAGGTGATGTCTGTGGTTATAGCTTGTCATCGCTGTAGGTGCATAAAGACTGAGTGTTCAGTAGCAGTTAAAGCAGCATTCTTGAGTTGTCTTCAGTAGATGTGTGATCATTTATGTTATCATGCAAGTTAATATACAACAGTAGTCATACTGCAACCAATTTCAACTTCTAGAAGACGTGTTCTGGGACTTTGAGCAGCCTGATCTGGTGGGAAGTGTCCCTGCCCATGGCAGGGGAGTTGGAACTAGATGATCGTTAGAGTCTCTTCCAACACAAGCCATTCTATGATTCTATAGTCTGTCTTTGTGGAAGGCATGTTGCCTTAATTATGGGAACTGTTGTCTTTAATTTGTTCCAGAGTGAACTTTTCCTCTCTTTTTTCCTCTCTTATAGGTCATTTAATGTAAGAAAGGCAACAACCAATGACATACCTGGTGTCAAAGTGCTTGTTGAAACTCTTAGCCTGAATGAAAGTATACTTAATGACTTACAGATATTTACTGTGGCTCGCAGGGACCCAGTGAGTATTTGTTGCAAATATAAGAGAATGGATAAATACTGGGAAATACATCTGGAATTTATTTCATTACTCTAAACTTGTGTACTTTATATAGTATATGGGTACTCAAGTCAGTACCAACAGTCAGTATAGGCTGTATTCAGCCTGACTTGATAGTTAACCTAACCTTTGGCCTCTACCAACTGCCCTTTTCCTTGGAGGTGCCACAAATGCAGGGACATACACAGGCTGGATGCATTTTTTGACCACCAACAGCCTTATTTGCATTGTTGCTTTTTCTTGCATGTATATCTGATTGTGTGATTAACATATATTTGCGTTTTATGACCTGTTAGGGGCTTCTTTCTCCTTCCCATAATGTGGCCAGACATATACCCATCAGACAGTAGGGAACATCTGCATTTTTATTGTGTGATGGAAAATGCTGCATAGACAAATAAGAAGAAGCACTATCATTACCAACCATACAACTGTAGGGAAATCCTTTGATGGAGAATATTTGTTTTACTTAATATCCTTTCCTAAGATCAGAATGTAACCCAGGACTGTATTAGTGGCTGAGCCTATAGCACTCCTGGAGCAGCTAGTCCAGCCATGTACAGTGTGTAAACGTTATGCCTTGAGTTAAGGAACAGTGGTTTAACTGGGTAGTGTATAGGATGTATACTGTGAGGAAAGTATTTTAACTGTGGTCATGTGGTGAAACACTATTATGATTAAAAGGAGAGATTACTAATGAAATAGAAAAAGTGCATATGTTGGTTTTGCCTTACAGGATGGAACCCCACTGCAGGCTTTTGTAGCAGAAGTTTTGGATCAAATAGTTGGCATTTCTGTTATTAGAGATGAACCGGTAAATTCAATTTCTTTGTTGTACAAAAACTATAGTGCTTTAGCCCTCAACATTAAAGGCTGAGTTTCATGCTTACCACTATACATGTGTAAAAGATACTGCTTCTATAAACTTTCTCTTTCCCCGACTATGCGGACTGTATTATTTCCCTTCTCATATATAATGAGAACACACAGATGAAGAAAATCATGCTGTTATTTGCAGGAAGCTGTTGATGCATTCTGAAATTATCCCTCCTACATCTCTTTTTGGTTCTTTAGCATAAAGCCATTCTGCCTCTAAATATCTTTGTGGTCACTTATTTTGCTCCCTAACTTCCAACGTCAATAAGTACGTTTGCCAAGCGTGCTGCAAAGAGCAGTTGTCCTACATTTGCTTTCTTAACTTTTCTCCTCAACAGTAGATTTTGAGTGATTATGAATCACACACATCTTCAAAACAAATAAAAGGCGTGTGCTGAAATTGAATGCTGTTACTGAAAAGGTAGATTTTAGAGTGTTCAACAGCTGTAATGCTCAGTCAACAGCTGTAATGCTCAGCTTTTAAAATAAAGAGTAGTCCTAATTTCAAAAATAGCTCTTAATTATATTAAAAGCATTGAGATAAGAGGATATAGCAAGTTCTCTTGAGTATATAAATGTGCAAAAATCTCATCTTATCATTTCAACAGGAAAGACTTGTTGGAGAACATTTCTTATATGGCTCTTCTTTCTAGAATTCTCCTTTCTCATTTTAAGTTTTGTGAGGACAGTGTAGTCTTCCCTGTCTTGAACTCAGCAAGAGTTTTCTTTTTTCCTGTGTGAATGTCTATTAACCTTTATCAGACTTTGAGAAAGAGTCAAATATGCATTCACTTTAATTAATGGTGGGCAAACTCCAATAATAGATTTTGATACAATGAAAGGATTTTCAAGAAAAATATGTTCAGTCAGTGTGCTTTAATTGAGACTAACTCTCAATGGCCCTCCATTTCAGTGTTCAAATTTCATTCCTTAATTCAAAGAAAGCAATTCATTGGCACTTGCTAAAATACTGTAAGTGTAGCTGTTTCATAATTGCTGAAATTCCAAATTCTTCATTTCCAGGATACTGAGTATATTCGATCACATTACAACATTGAAGATTTTATTTATTTTAATCACTACCAGCAAGAGGAACATGGACATCTTTACCACTTTGTCTTAAATCCTATATTTCGTCACTATACAAGACACTTTCTAAAGGAGATTCTTCGCCTGGCCCACAAATCTTCTCTGTACTATCCTATTCATCCACAGTATGTGGAAGGCAAGGTAAGAAGAAAGTTATTTGTAATTTTTCTATTTAATATTGTCACCTTCACTCACTTTATTTTTCTCTTTGCTTCTGTGAATAATTGTAAACAGGAATGTTCTTAGCAACCTGCAGCAAACTGTACTTTCTTTTCTTCTTGCATGCTATAATCTGCACTCATGGACATAGTTGTTGCGTAGTAGGGTTAGTCCACGGCGTTCAGTAGTACATGTGAGTCCAGACTTATGCAGCATCTTTAGGAAGCATGTGGAGGAGTGGAAATTTGAAGTGTTCTTGGCCTTGGCTCTTTATGTGGTTGGTGAAGAGAGAGAAGCTCTGCCTGGGGGTGGCTCCTTTTGAGCTGAGTCACACTTTGCAAATGTCTGTGTCTCAACTGAATTTAGAGAATGCCCGGGCAACTGTTCTCTAAATGTTGTTAGATGTCTTAAGTTATATACATCAGTACGTTGCCCTGGGAGGAGCACAGCAGAAGAATAATCTGCTCACTTGTTTCTGAGAGTAGTATACCTGCTTCGTACCCACACAGGTTTGTGTACCGCTGCTGCCTTGTGCATTGTGTCAACCCTCTCCATAAGTGGGCTGTTCTTCTAATAGTCTGTGCCCTTTCCTGTCCATTCCAAATAGGTTGGTTCTAGGACGAATTAGCAAGCATCCAGTATTTCCCATTCTTGCTTAAGTAGCACCATGTGTCTGAGTTGTAGTTTGAGTTTGTCTTCATTTTTTTACCCTCGTGCTGGATATGTATATGAAAAAAGAAGAAACTCACAACTCATCAACTGAGGAGACCAGCATAATATTTTTTATTTAATTGCTTTAACGTGCTAATACTTTGTCACTCGTGAATCAGTTACCAATCAAGTTTTAAAAGATGAGATATAAAGCCCATATAGTATCTTTGTATTTGACAATGACTTACATTTCCTGTCATAGTTTAAAGACAGAACCTGATCAAGTGGTACCATCCTACATCCCGCCACTCAGCTCCATAATGAATTTTGAGAGGTACCAGTATTTGTTTAGATTCAGAACAAAGTGGAGGGCAGGGAAGAAAAAAGGAATGGTCTCACTGGGCATAATGGAGCATGAGTAAATAAAATGGGAAAACACTAAAACCACATCCAAGTGATTTATAAGAACTTTTTAAAAGTGATTTAGCTGTTCTAGACTGTGTTTCATCAAAAGTAGGTGGGACTTGTGTTTCTGCAAGTGCCACAGGAGAACCAAATGCTGTGTGAGAAAATCCGAGAACAACATAATTTATGGAAGCAAAATAAAATATTATTTCTAAAATACTGATATGTGTGTCTCATCATAAGTCTGGTGTCAGAAAAGGGAACACACGGTAAAATTTTCAGACATGTCAGCTCACTGAAGTGCAACCATCCAAAGCTCCTATCTGGCCCACCCTAATCACCTAAGCTCCTGCCAGCATTAATGGAGAAAACACAGTGCATCCAGAGGGCAGTTCATCCATCAATCATAACTACCTATCTGGGGATGTAAAGAATTGCACTCTGGAGATGCTCATCTCTCCAATTCTGGGAGATGTCCGCAAGGCTGGCTAAAGTGAGCACCTAACTTTTAGGTGGTGACTAAGATGAATTCTTTCCTCAGGGACTTGGGTGTTTTTGACCTCACCACCGTTTTTAACACAGGAATTTTGACAGGTTGGACATAGGTGCATGTTCAGAAGGATGTTTTTTTCTGTGAAGTTTTATTAAGTGTTCTCTTGAGGGACTGATGTCCTTGCGTAGCATTAGGTTCTCGGATTCTTAAGAGGCACTTACAAAAATGCAGCTTAATGGCAGCAGATGGAAGAGAAAAGTTGAATCTTACTAATGATTCCAGTTTGGCCTATTTCCAGGCTACAGAGTTCCTTCAGGTTACTTTAGCTTATAATTGCTTTCTAATAAGTGGTAAATATGGTGTTTCACTCATTTCTGAATGTAGTGACATCAGTTTTTTTCAATATTTTTGGGTGGTACGGTGCTTCAGTGTAATTTGTTTTGCATTAATGTTCATTCTTTATTTCCTGTAGTTTTTTTCCTTTCATTTTGTAAACTATGACAGAGCCAGTCATGCTGTAATAAATGGAATACAGCTATTTCTAATGATCCGCAGTATTCACATTAGCATTAGGGGATTTGTTCTCTTCTATTTTATGCCAGTTTATTAACATTTATCACTTGAATGAAACTGACATTTTAGTCGGTATAGAATTTCCATATAAATTCATAACCATTCTTTGCCAAACAAGCAAAGGTTAGCAGTAAGCAGATAACATAGCTTAATGAGGTCAAATCAAGCTGATTCATGATTACTATGGAGAAAAATATCCTCCTGGGGAAAATACTTGTGCTGAAAAATCCCATAAACCAAACCACTTGTTTATCTGTCATTCCCACAGAGATAGTAATGTAATTACTCTCATAATTATCTTCATTAGTGTCAGGAATTATCTGCAATTCATTCCTCTGCTCTGAGTGTGTTTGTTTATTTGCTGATTTTTCTCTCAGATTTAGCCAACAGAGCTAAGAATTTTGTATTTGCAAAGCCGTACAACAGACATCTGTGATGCACTGTTCTGACATTCTCTCTGCTGAAATATAGATCGCTGTCTCTCAGTTTCAGAATCCCTGTGCCCATTCCCTGACATCTGCCCTTCATTACATGGTTCCCGTGCGACCAAGACGACAGATTGTCTATCCTCTGGAAGAGCTTGGCATAAACGCTCCATCGGAGCAGGTCTCCAAGGATCAGGTGGGTAACAGAAGCAGCAGCAGGCAAGAGGCATAGTGCCAGCTAATGCAGGGTTTGGCAGATGGGATGGCATTACCATCTCAGTGTTGATAGGTTGCTTCTTAATTACATTGAACATGGTGTCCATACCCTTACAATCCCAGCTTTGCTTCTGCACAAACGTCGCTTCTTCTAAGCTGGAATTTCAACTGCATTACAAACAGCAATCACTGAACTATAACATTTACATACTAAATGCTTACATTTTAACAGAATTTTTTCATGATGTTTCTTTCAAATTCCCAACACATTCTAAATGTTCTGACTTAGTGTTTAGATCTTCCTGGTAAGTTTTTTTCAGTTATTATACTCTACAAGTGGAAAAAGACAGTGTCATGCTTCTGACTGTTTCTGTAGAAATTGCTTAAGTCAATTTTATTTTTCAGTCCCAAAATCAGGTTTCTCCCATGCACGAGATGCCCTCAAAGAACATTACAAAATATCAGGGAATGATATAACAGCAAAGGAAAAGATTATTTTCACTACCAGACAGTGTGTGCATAGCACTCATGCAGTCTGGAGGTTCTAAACTAGAAGTCTCTTAAAATTTCATTTGTTATATAGTTGTCACCTTATTCTGTCTTACATTTGTAAGTAATTCAAACTTGATGTGAAGATGGTTCCTCATAGGAGTAACCGTTAGTAATGGATACCCTCACTGGGTAGCTGTAATTTCTAAAGAAACATGATTATGGAGCTTTATGTTTGTTTTACTAACTTCCAGTTGGCTGAGATGGGCTCCCATATAGTATTTTTTAGTGCTGTCCTTTTCACAGTTAGTCAGTAATTTTGGCATCCAAACTCTTAATTAGGCAGCCGTTGGCAAAGTAAAATTCAGAACATGGCTGAGGTCATTGATCTGACTTTGGCTTTGTTGAGCAGTCTTCCCTCTACATGTACATTCCTGCTTTTCTCTTCTCTGCAGAATAAACAATCCGATGCCTTTCTTTAAAGCGCTTTCTATTTTATCTTTAAAATGAACTGTTGCTCACTATTAGAAGAACTTATTTTAGTTTTTTTATTGGAGATGGAACATCACAGACTTTCTATTTCAAGACATTTGCAGATCTGTTGTCTGCTCCATTCCCAGGTTCTTCCTGAGGATTTCTGGGAATTGCGGGTAGTGAGATCATTATTCAAAATCTGGAAAGTTTAATGAATTTCTGTTTAATAAAATGTGCAAGATTTTCACTAGCAGAGTTTTGCTGAAAAATGGAGGCTAGACACTGTATAAGTATCCCTGCATATGCAGTGGCATTAATTATACATATTTGACAGACTGTGTTCTATCAAAACTGACATCTGGGGTTGATCCCTATGTGGTAACTTGAGGATAAATCTAGCCCAATACTGCTGCCTGTAGTTTTCTGAGATACCAAGAATTTGAAACCATACAAAGCTAAATTGACTCTTCTGTTGAGTGAATGAAATGACCTTTGGCCACCATACGCTGGAAGGGTTTTATATCTTAGGAGGTTACCTACCACATGGGGCTGAGTGCACTTGTGAAAGTAAGAAGCTTGTGCTGCTTTTAGGTCTTGGGTGTTTTCTTAGCTCTGGTAGTAGCCAGGCATAAGGCATTTGCACTCTCTCTACTCTAATGTTTCAGAAAGGAAGATTGATCCCCATCAATAATCCTGCTCTTCCCTGCAAAATCCTGCAACTAATAACATTAGGTGTAGTTTGTAAAATTAATATAATCAAATTTCAGTAGGCACAGAAGTATTATACTGTTGATTATACTGTTATTGTAGCGATCAAAAGGCCTGGTTAGATGTTGTAAACAGAAAGACACAATCTGTGTCGCAAAGAGAAGAATATCCCACCAAGGAGTTAAATGTGACAGCTCTGCAAAATGAAAAGGCTGAGAATTGTCACCTTTAAAAAGACTGTGAGACAAGGTGAGACACGTTTTGTTTGCAGAAGATGATAGTGGGCTAGGAAATGAGGTGAAAGGAAAATGGAAAAACAATGTCATGAGGAAAGCATGGAGAAGAGAGAGAAAAGTGAAAGGGACAAAGAGGCTGGAGTAGAAGAAATTAGTGGGAAGTTGTCTGAGGCAAGCACCTAGATAAGCAGGAAGGAGAAAATATCTGCTCTAATTGTTGTGTTACGGTAGTTTTAAACAAGATAGGGGGAGGATCTTGCAGCATCTTAAAAGCTTTGGGCAAGCAGAGGTTGCAAGTTGTTCAGACTGTTCCTCATTTCTTTGTCACACTTCTCTATTCTATTTCACCAAGCTTGTTATAGCTGAGGGGGCTTTTTTTTGAAAAGCTCTTTTTTCTGACATTAACCCATGCCCACTTTGTGCCTATAGGCTTGAGGACAGGTTATTGTTGTAATTCTTGTTTTTTGATAGCTCTGCAACAGTGGCAGAATTTTTTCACATAAACTACAGTACAAAGATTGTAAATGCAAGCCAGTTTCAGAAATGTGAGGTTCTCATTTGACTGCCTGTCCTAACTAATTGCTTGAGCATCTATCGGTTACGATGGAGATAATTGTAATGAAATTCTTGCTTTGATACCCACAAGATGCCTCTTGATATCTAGCCATCAACATCTGCTTCTCATCTACTGCTTTTTCAGCTCTCCATCTTCCTCTCATTCTGGCCTTTTTTGAGCTCTCTCTCTGTCCTTTTCTTGCTGCAAAATGTATTTTTCACCAGTAACAGCTTGGGGCTTAGCAGCTCAGCCATTCAGTGTCTAAGCACAGCTCTTGATTTGTGCATATATATCTCTGTAGGCCATTAGTGGCTTAGTATCTTAGCGAGAGTGCACAGTGGGAGCCCTGGGGCTCAATCAGTTTGTGTATCTCTTTAATACGTTCCAGCCTGCTTGTGAGCATGAAGAGATTCACTCATAAATATCGACCCAGTACAGATAACTCAACCAGGACCCACAAAGACTCTTTCCCGTTTCCTTCCTCCAAAGCCAGAAGTGAAATCAGCGGTCTAAATCAGAAAAACTTTGCCCTCAGCTAATTCCCAGGTGTTGCCAGTCCAGATGGATCTCAGCTGTGCTGGAGAGGTGGTTTTCCTGCAGGTCTGTATCAGTTGTTACAGACAGATGAGCACCAAAAATGATAAGTCTGTGGTAACTTTTTCTCATTGTCCCTCTGTCAAAAATATTCTACTACAGTTTCTGGAAAAATCAAAAAGGGAGGAACTCCATGTGATGCCCTGCCATGGATTCCTGACCTGCTTGCTCTTGCTTCTAGCAGACACCGTAAGCTGTATTTCATGGTGTCTAAGAAAGCTAAAGGACATAAAAAGGGCCTTTTTCTCTGCTCTCTCTGGGAGAGCTAGTTGTAAAGTGATTTACTCTTAAAATCCAGAAATCCATTGTATAAAACCTTAATTTACTATTACCTGAATGACTATTTAACTGCAGTTTTCCAGCCACCCTGTTCTCCCTGTGTCCTGCTATTTCCCTTTCTTCAATATTTTTTGCTAGTCTGAGCCAGGCTTTTGGTTTGCATTGCCTCTGTGCTTATTGTTAAAATGACTATGACTGTGAAGAAATACAGAGTTTAGGAGCTCCTCTCTGCCTGGCCTTTTTTTTTAAAAGCTTTTCACAGGTTTTAAGACAACTAGAATTTTTTTCACTCTGTCTTCAACCACAACTCTGTGCTGCTTCATCTCTGCATCTGAAGACCTATCACTTCCTAAGAAGTGGCTTTCCATTTCCTAAAGGGCTGCAAATTCTTATGAAAGTAATATCTTCCTGTAACAGTCACTAATGACAGACTATGCTTTCACCCCACCCCTTGAGAAGGCAAATACATTTTGCTGCTGATTTTCTGTGCCTGTTCCTACAAAACTCTGTCTCCCGCTGCTCTTCTGAAGAGATTTGGATAAATCAGGTCAGGATTGACTGAGAAAGCACAGAGGGGGAGGCACTGAACTTCCTTGTCTCCCATTGCTGCCCTCTGGAATGGCACAGATGCTAACGATCTTATTTGCATCTAGTCCTGGAAGTGCCTGGACTTTGGGATGCCTGTTCAGCCTGTGCCTCTGCAGCAAGCGTATCGGAGGCTCCACATATTAGCTCGGAATCCATCAGGCCGTACATCTGCTGTGCTCTAGGGTTTCACGACACAGACCTGAAAAAGCTCCTGTCTGCTCATTAGATCAAACACTTTCTACAGCTGTTCCAAATCAAAAGGAAATCTCTGATTTTTGTATTTTGAATCAGTAACCAGTATTGAAGTGCCAATTGGCGGAAGATCCAAAGATTCAAAGTCTTAATTCCCACAGTGTTAAAACAGATTAGATTATTATTGTGTTTTGCACATCTGTCAGTCGTCTCAGTCATGTTACGTTAAAAAACAGTTGGTTACAACAGAATACTAAATATCTTATAAAGTGCTGCTGGCCTTTACAGTGCATGTAATTACTGGTGGAGTAGACATCTATAGATAATGAAATAATTTTTAATGATATCTTCATAAATAAACAATTTATGAACTTGTTTGCTTTCTCACCATCTGGGAGCATTCTGTTATCCATCTGCTTCATGTAATTATCAATAAAAGGGAAGAATAGGTGATATAATTAACAAGAATAACTGATACACAATGAAGAACAAAAATGTCACACATCTGTTGAATTGTTTTTCATGTTTCTGCCCTTTCATTATTATTCATGATATTGAATTTATTATATTTTTTATTTCATGGTTGTATTCAAGCTGCCAGGTTTTATGTGCAGTTCGGAACCGATTCTTCTGCTACAACTCATAAAAAGAAGAAAGAAAAATGATTAAAGCATTGCAGAAGCCCATACACTTTTGTATAAATTTATTCTTTTAAAAACGATCAAACAAAACCAACTCTTTCTCAGTAATTTTTGTACTTCTCAAGTGGTGCTGCAGGTGCATGACAGGAAATGTTTAGATCAGGACAAGAAGTAGCGAGTGAAGGAAAATCAGGCAAAAAGCTGGAGTGGGATGCTCAGCCCAGCTTTGTGTTCTCTGAGCTCATCGGTTTTAAACTTATTCAATAGTTGAGTGTTGCCAGGATGGCTGGATAGATCTGGGGAATGACTTGGGGACGGAATGCCTGTCCAGCAATGAGTTCTGTGCTCCAGCAGTAAGTTCTGTGCTCCCACAGTAGCCATGATTTTATTTCTATGTGAGGAAAAACTGTGCTTTATCAGCAGTCCTTTATTTAGAAAAACCCTCCAAACAATAATAACTTTCATGTTATATCCCTTAATCTGCCATTGGAGAGTATAAATTCTCCTCAAGAAACTTAGTTGAAAGTTGGTTTACCTGACTGAAAAGCACAAAATTCCTTATCAGGATGAATACTCTTTTGAATCTGAAGAAAAGAACTCATGTACATGGAATTTAATAGTGCAGTGCATGAAAATGTGCCATTTTTTTTCTGAGAAGTGCAGTCACCTGTGAGAGGTCACATCCCTCTGCTCCTTCGTACTTGCTTTGCAATACAGCTTATGTGAATTTAACTATTGCCACTAGAATAGTAAAGTATGCTTAACTCATATGTAACAAGTTACTCTTCTTAGTAGCACTAGCATTTTTACTTCAAAAGAGGACTTTTCCTTAACTGATTTGAGAAAAACTTTCCATGCCCTCTTTTCCCCTCTATGTAGTCACGGAGCTTTTGCTGTCTCATTATCAATGGTGTTTTGTACTGGGGGAGCTTTAGATTGGATATTAGGAAAAAATAATTTACTGAAAGAGTGGTGAAGCATTGGAACAGGCTGCCCAGGGAAGTGGTGAAGTCACCATCCCTGGAGGTGTCCAAAACACATGTAGACGTGGCACTTTGGGACATGGCTCGGTAGGCACGGTGGGGCTGGGATGACAGTTGAACTTGATACATTTTAGAGGTCTTCTCCAACCTTAATGATTCTATGATTCTACTGTTTTGCAAATGTGTAACCCGTGGACTACATCCGCGTTCTTACATCCTCCATATGTAGTTCTGCATGAAATCATTTAGGGTCAGAACATGAGAAAAGCCTGAAAACATGCCCTCCTGTTTGAAGTCTGGCAAAAATGGAAGCTTAACCATGGAAAGAATGGTAAATGTTAGTGTAAGATTCAAGAACAAAATGGAATACAAGGCAATAAAAACAATAATAGTTTTCAGTGCCAGTACACATATGTTCTTGTGTGTTATTTTTAAACTACATCATTTTTAGAATAATGTTATGACTTGCTCTATCAAAATGTATATTAATATGTATTCTTTGTATTGTAGAAGATACTCAAATGGGTTGCAAGTGTCCTGTACTATTATTTATTGAATGAGCTTTTTCATGTCCATTATGAAGTTATAGGAATTTAAAATAGAATAAAATACATCCTCTATGTTTGCCATGGTTTCTAAAAAAAAATTTAGCTATCAGGTAAAACTGAAAACATATCTAAAATGTTTTCAATATTTACAGACACTTTCACTTTTGGGGCAGCTTGTTTAAAAAGGAAAATAAAATAGAGTGTTTGTATAAGAAACTCTTCTCTAGATGTTAACATCTCCCACAGCAAACTCCTGAGGCATTTCACTCTCTGTAGTGTAGCTTTTACTGTCTTATCTTTAGGACAGCTAATTCACAGTTGCCCCAACTCTTTACTTGTGTGTTATTGTCTCTGTGTAGCTGGGACATACATATCTGGCTACACCTTCCTCAGTTCTTCTGTCCTGGTTTTGGCTGGGATAGGGTTAAATTTCTTTCTGGTAGCTAGTGTAGTGCTGTGTTTTGGATTTGGTATGAAACTAATGTTGATAATACTGATGGTTTTAGTTGTTGTGAATTAGTCAAGGACTCTTCAGCTTTTCATATTGGCTGGCCAGTGAGAAGGTGGGAGGTGCATGGGAAACTGGGAGAGGGTACAGCCAGGAGCGCTGACTCAAACTGGCCAAAGAGATATTTCATGTTTTACGACATCATGCTCAGTATGTAAACTGTGGAGGTGGCCAGGGACCAGTGATCTTTGCTCGAGAATGGGCGTTGCTCGGGCGGTGAGCAACTGTATTGTGCATCACTTGTTTTGTATGTTCTTTTATTATTATTTTCTCTCCCTTTTGCTGTCCTGTTAAACTGTCTTTATCTCAACCCATGAGCTTTACTTTTTGCCCCTGTTCTCCTCTCCATTCCACTGAAGGTGTGGGTGGTGAGTGAGCAGCTGCATGGTACTTAGTTGCTGGCTGGTATTAAACCCTGACAATTGCTTACAGAAAAAAATGAACAAGATTTTGAATGTTTTGGATCAGGAGCCCAGACTGAGTATAATCCATTACCTTGACCTACAAAGGAAGAGGCCTAGAGAGGACTAAGAATTCTGACAGATAACACCTTGCTGTCAGGGGGAGAAAAGCAGATGAAAAAGAAGGGATCTTTGCAACACATGGCTGTAAGTCCCAGCTAGTTCAGAGAAAAACTTAGCTCATCAGCATTTAAAAGATAATAAAACCAAGGAGTTGAGCAGATTTTAAAGCATGGGGGAAAGACTGTGCATGAAAGAGCAATCTGTTCTGAACAGGCAAAGCTCTTTGCTTCCAAGTGAACAGTTGAATGAAAATCAGGGAGTGAGGCATTTTCCACCTCATGCTTCCAAAGAGAAATGTCACGAAGGCAGATAGACACAAGGATTATAAAGCAACAAAGCTTTTGCTTTGGGGTGCATCCCCACTTCAAGTATCAGGCTGTGTAAGAGCACATCTCGGTGCAGCTTCCCCATCACAGACTGTATGCGTTACCACAGAAATAGTTAGCTGTGCTGCTGTAGATGCCTTCTCTCCAACTGTACGCTGTAATAAAATCTGGAAGTGCTCTGAATTACTAAGAGTGGTTAAGATAAGCTGATAGTGCTATTTTACTTTATAGCTGTGTGCCTTATAACAAAGTGTATTTTGACTTAATAGAAAATCTGTGGTAACAGGAGATTTCACTTTGGCTCCATTTCAGTTCTGTATAAATTCAGTTGGGGCACTGGAATGTACTGAAAGTGGCTAAAAAAGCGAAAGGTTTTTGTTGGATTTTTTTTCTAAGTCATTAAGTCTCTCCTAAGATAACGGAGAATAAATATAGCACAGAGCCTAGGTAGGATGGGCAAGAGAATTCCCTGCTTTTTACATATCAAGATTCAAATATCAAAGTTAAAACAGAAGCATTCCTACATGTTATAATTTGTGTATGAGCACATCGGTGTCACAAACAAAGGCTTGGTGTATGTAGTTTTCATTTAACCGGGATAGTAGTATTAAATTTTAAAGACGTAACTGTTGCTTAAGATGCTATTATGTTTGAGTAATGAATTTTTAATGCTTTTATAGTATGTGCAAGGATTAAAATCCATTATTTATTGTACCTCCACTTGATTGGTAAAGGTGATGGTTTTATAGCACCAGTAGTCATGCAAACACAATCATTCTGAACTGATGGTTGCTAATAAATTTCCTTACTGTAAATGTCAGTGGGTTGTGTGTGTTGCTGCCATTACATCTTGTTTGGAAGACTGAATATTACACAGTTATGGGAGGCACCAGATGGCATCATTAACAGGAATGCTCTGAATGTTTACCACTTATGTGCCTGTGTGAAATTAAAGTAAGATGACCTATCTTTATTTTGAAAGCATGGTGTCAGTTCTGTACAGGTGTTAATGACATTTGCAGCAAACTAAGAGAGTCATTTCTGCTTAAAAATGGGTCAGAGTTGGCTAAAGCTTCTTCAAAGCATTTTGTAGATTGGTGTTGGAGTAGCACAATTCCAGGTTGTAAGGAGGGCATAAATATTTTTTCCACAGAAAGGTAATGCTCGCTATTACAAAATGGAGAACCACAGCTACTGTCACTAAAATGTGACTCTACTAAGCTGCAAATCAGTCTACCTTTGTATCCTAGTACAGTTCTTTAGTTACGTTGTGTTCATTATTTTCTGTCTGTAGTGTGATGATGTTTTTACATTTTATTTTTTAAAGCTTTTAATTTTATACATCTATCTTTCAATGAATGCATTAATGTTGGAAAATGCTGCCTCTGTTGCCATGAGTCTGCGTGCAGAGAAGGGACAGTGGACAGGGATGCTGCTGTCTTCACCCGGTGCAGAACATCCACAATCCTAGTTTAACATGGGTATTGGGCCAGTTGTGATGCATTGTGGTGGTGTTTTGTGTCAAGAGAAGTCCTCAGAGGGAAACCTTCATGAGCCAGCCAGCACTGAGAGATTTTTCCTGTTAAGTCTTAGCAGAGATGTTCAGGTCTTTTCCTACTGCCTTTTGAAGCTGCGCAAGAAAGGTTAAGCAGGACTTGCTTAAAAACAACACTTAAAGAAGTCCTTTCATTCATTATGGAAGAAAATTTAATATTTGGAAATGGTAGCAGTATTTTCAGTTACATGTAATTTTGTTGTTTATAGGTAATTCGTAATTTTATTTTATTTTGTTTATTCTGTATGAAGGCAATATAATCAATGTGAACTCTGATGGCACAAGAACACCATAAAATAAACCCAAGAAGTTAAGGAGACATTGTTTAAATTAATATGGTCTTTGGCTAGTCTGCCCTGGCCCGAGTGCAGGAACGTATTTTCCATATCCGTTTACATTCAGAGCCAATTAGAATAAATGAGTGTTTTCTTACTCATTTTTAGTAGCTTTGGGCTGAACAGTTAGATCCCAACTTCTCTTGTGAAATTGTCAGTAAAGAATAAGCTTTGATTTAAATTATGCCATTTGTAGACTACTTACCTACTTAGTTGAAATGACTTACTAGCATGATAATAATTATGCCACTAAAAGCATGATTTAAAGAATTCTCCGTCAGCCCTGATCCTTGGGGAGCACTTGCATCCCCCAGTCCTTTTCCATACATGAGTGCTGAGTGCCATGACCCTGATGTTGGCACAGAGTAGTGACAGGGACCAAGCTGCAAGAACCCACTTGCTTCACCCAGTTTGGGATCTTCTCTCTTCTTCTGGAAGCGCATGGTAGAGGATAGCATGACTAACAATGAAAGCTAGGCTGGCTGTTCAAACAGTGTTGTTCAGATGTTTTGGGAATTTGTTCAAATAACCTGTTTAAAGATGAGAGTTACCAAAATTAATTGTATAAATTATGCGTTGAGTGCAAGCCATTAATTTTGTGTTGGACTGGTGGCTGGACTGGATAATCTTAGAGGTTTTTTCCAACCTTAATGATTCTATGGTTCTGTAAGGTAAGAATTAGTCTTCATAAAGCAGATTTCTTTATCTTAAAATCTGGGCAAACTAGCCATGAGAGCCAGCCATGTGCTCTATGCATTTGCCTGCTTGAATGCCTTTGATAGAGGTTTTGTGCCTTCCTGTGTATCACTTTCTGCCCCTGGAAGTGTGGAAAGGACTGTTTTGAAGCTGTTTGAAAATGGTACCATTTAAAGTTTATATGTTTGTGCTTTTAAGCTGAGCAACAAATAATCAGGAGATCTTTATGCAAGTGTGAAGTGTCCAGCCCTTTTTGGGCTGGGAATCCAAATGTTAATGCTAAAAGGGAAAAAGAGCAGTTTCTTGTCATGGTAACCGTGGTTCTGCAAGGAAATTAAATATATCTGTCCGTGCTCTGCTGTCCTTTGCTGCTTTTTGGAGTTCCACAGGAGATCCCTAGTTTCACAGGGAGTCTCGGGGATCAGCATAGGACTGGTCATGAAGCTGAAAATTAGCATTTACCCATGTGGAGATTGGTGTAATAATACTGGCTTACTTCTTAAAAGGTCTTTGAGGTCTAAAAAAAATTATATAAAGGCAGATATTACCAGTGCAAGCTGGTTTTATTGAACACCAGTAGCTAAAGAACAGTTTTTCGACAAAGAAGACAAAATTATTAAGGCTGCAGTCCTTATCACAGTTCTGTTTCTTTTTACTTTTCCTTCTGTTTCTGGTGTTTGTATACATTCGTGAATGCTTGGAAACAGCTTTTGAAAACATATTTACAGACATTCCTAATGGGACTCTTTGGAATGGCTAGTATGTAGAAAAAACAAGAATGCATTTTCCAATAGTTTTGGTTCATATCTCCTTTATAAAGATTGTTTTTGTTCTTTTTTTTCTTGTGATTCAAATGGAGCTTGAAATTAAAATAGCTCTGTTCCCCTTCTTGTTTCCCTGCCACTATTGCTGATCTCAGCACTACTCTAGGAACAGGTTTGTTAATCAGTTTTACTCCTTTTAATGTTTTTTACAGTAATGGAGTTCAAATTACAGATTCTGTACAGCAGTAACTATCGCTCAGGTTTCTCAGTAACAAATGCTGAATTAAAACAAAAGCGTTACAGACAGGCATAGAATCCCCCAAGAGAGGGCTGGAAAGGTCCCTCCATGTGGGTCCCTGTTACTTCCCATTGTAATGAGGGATCTGAGAAGATAGAGAGTACATAGCAAAGGAGTTACATGTTTATCTTGCAATACCCTGAGCAGTCCTTCTGAATTCAGGAGCACTTTAACATGCTTAAAATCTAGCAAATACTTAAGTGTGTTCAGCTGGATAAGTCCCAAATCCTCAATGTGTAATAAAATCAAGTCTAAATTCTGTGACATTATGGAATCTTTGCATGAAGAGTTCCAGCGATGAACGTAACAGCTCTTTGACTGCTGATGTTTTACTAGGATATATTTATCAATCACCAATTCACAATATTGTGCTGCTCCTTTTCTGTCAAAGTTCAAATCCTCCATCCAACTTGGTTTTGCATTTTTGAGTGTTCACTTTCAATTTTTCCTGTTTAAATGAAGGTAGCGTTTGGTATAAAACCACACCTATTGTAGAACTAGTACAGTAACTGTAAGTCCTACAAATTGTCCAACATTTAAAAACAGAACTGAAGGGAGCCATGACCTATTCTCCATCTGTGTTTTTACCACCAATGTATATTGTTGAGTAAACATACAACGAGTATCTTCTCAGGCAATATGCAAAGGAAGTTGCTACCCAAATAGGAGATCCTGGCACGCACAATGGATGTACAATCTTTTCCCTGTTTTGACAGTGCAAAGGAAAAAAATGCATACAAAGATATTTAGTAACACCGAATAATTATTTCATGTAGCTTTTTCCACCTTAAGATAGAAGGATGTGTAAATGTTTAATGCTATAAATTAATCCCACCCGGACACATATTGTGCTGTGAGATTATGAGTGAGAGACACAACTTACATGCGGGGTTTGTGTTTTCGGTGGATTATTCTGAGAAATGCATCAGCATTTTTGATGGAGGTAAAGTCTGAAGGCCTGTAAGTGGATGGCGCTGGCTGCCCACATGATAAAATATGCCCCATGGATTAATCAAGCAAGGCATCCTTTGTCCACGGCTGGAATGGAAGGCGTGTTTGGGCCTCTGCCCTCCCAGGTGGAAGCAACGAGACAGGTGGTGCAATGGCAGAGGCTGTCGGATACCGAGGAGAAAAGAGGGCAGATAGCCTATTTGATAATCAAAGAAAATACTTTTTTTCTGAGCTATGTGTGCCTTTTCTAACAACAGCAATTATTGCTTTTTGCCTTATGTTAATGATTGCTGGTTTATTTAATAACTAGGATACAGAATAAACAAGTTAGAGTTTGCTATTGACCTATCAATTATGATGTCTGATTACTCCTCTGGGGAACATACGTAGTCATTTGTCCTGACGTTTTGTTAAAATAAGGTGGTATTATGGGACCAATCCACCTAATTCCTTACTCCCTGGGGCCATTTAGTGTACTTAGCTGTTAGAAAGGTGATTTCTGAAGCATGACAGCTGTTGGTGTTGGGGCTATTGTGTGGTGAACAAAAACAGTCACATTCTACTCATACACTGCCTTTGTATCATTGATACAGCAGCCATTTCATAAATTAGATACAAATCTTCCCTGGGAAATCGTGTTACTGCTTTGTATTTCATTGTTGGAGTACATTTAAAAAAAAAAACAACCAGCACAGCAGTGGAGTTTGAACTTGGCATTGCTGTAAGGTCTGTTGGGTTTATTCTATTAGCTGCAACATTCCTATCTGATTATTTTGGTTGATTAGGTACATTTCAAGTAGTTTGTGTTCTTTTTACTGTTTTATTAATTTTGTTAAAAGCCACATTTCAGCAAAAACATCATGAATAATTTCTCCTCCAGAAGGCATTGCTTTTCTTGAAAGTTGCAACTCTCCATGTGCAGCAAAAAATAAGCTTGTCAGAGCGCTTGTCTGCAGAGTTCACAAGCCCAAGGAATTTGAATACCAAGATGAGGACCTTAAGCACTGTATCCTCAACGCCTGTTTGTGGTACCATAAGATCTCCCCAAATGTGAGCACTTGCAGAACAATTCCAAATTTTGTAGTTGGGGTGTGCCCATTTAATATGTTATAAAAATGTAGTCCAAGTTTTATTTTAAGCAGTAGGCCATGCCTTTAATAATTGGCATTGCTTCTTCTCATTTCTTAAGATCTCTTCCAGTGACGTATATTTTTGATTAAATATAAAAGGCTTTTTCAGTTCCTGAAATTTAGAATTGTTATAGGTCCATTGTCATTTATGATCAAACCCTTTTTACTGGCAAATCCTGCTGTAAGAGTTGTTTAACCTGTTAAAAATCACTGGCTTTGGATTAGATTGCTAGGCGTGTTCATAGAGAATTGTAGATGTCTTGTCTAACAAGGAATTGGGAAGTGTTGTGGTCATTCAGTGGCTTAGCCCTGCTAGTTGAGTCATCCCTCAGTGCAGGGCTGCATGTGCTGGGTTTCATACATTTGACTTCTCCATTGCACAGCCACCACGAGATAGAAAGCCTTTTAAGATATCTTCTGGAATGTTCTTGCTGAAGCCTGATCCCTGAGATGAATCTGGCTCACCACTGGATGTCATTGTTGCACTGTGATGAACTGCAGCCAGAAGAACATTTATCTGGCAGTAAAAAATAACGTTGCCTGACCAAAGATGACAATTTTGCCATGTTTTGAATTACTTGCTCTATAGTGATGACAGGTTTCAAGTACTTGGTCCATAATCCTTCCTCAAGTTATAGGACAGCATTTTCTAGTTATACAGGCACTTCTCGGTCTTCTGTAGTGAGGCTGTGCTGAAATCTCAGCTGTGGATCTCCACCATTGCAAAGACAAAAGATCTCTTGGGGATGTGTGTCCCATGTAGTTTTGAGAAGGCCAACGTCATTACCGTAGCTTTAAAATAAAATACTTATTCTTTGTATATTGAGTTACTCTGTCAAGTACTATATAGACAAGGTATTTCTGCTGTGATTTCATAGGAGGAACTTGGAGGATTTTATTAATTTTATTAATCCTCTGTCTCCTATTTTTAACAAAAGAAAACCCGTTAGAAGTCTTGGATTGCTTCCTGCCTAAGTGACACAGCAGAAGGATATAGGAGACATGTCTGACAAATAATAGAAGTAGCTCCATTTTCTGTTTGTGTCTTCAGTATATTTATGAATCTGCAATTACATGTTCTGTGAAATGGGAATGTCTACAAGCCCAATAAGAAAAAAACGCAGTGTGCTGTCCTGCAAAACAGAAAGTATTTCCCTGTCTTTCATCAGAAATTTGAAAACTAAATATAGGTCAGGGTAGAAAAAAATGTTGTCAAATGCAATGTTATCCCTTGGCCCTTTTTACATACTTGTTTTGAGAATCTCTGTTAACAAATGAGACCTAAATGTAAAAAAAAAGCATGGAGTTTATTGTCTTAACCCATTGTATACACTTAAAGAATGGAAACTGAGAAGGTAGTAATTAAAACCTTTATAGTAAGATTTTTGGCCAGGCTGTTGATATCTGTGGCATTGAGGTACTAGTCCACTCATTCAGCAGCCTGGATTTCAGTGTGACTGCTGTGTGTTTAAGAAAAAAGAAGGTTAATACTATCATTTTGGAAAAGAGTTTTCTATTAAACACACAAAGATACTCAAGATATAAGTTCCTAATCAATTTACAAGTAAAACCTTTTCCATAAATAAAACAGCAAGAGTAAAAACTGCCCTAGAAGGTATAAAATCGGCCTTAGCATTAGGTAGATATACGTACCCCGGATATAAGCTAAATTTTAGTAAACTATAGAAGAAACAATGTTTTCTACTCTCTTACAAAGATTACATAGCATCTTTACAAGGAGAAGCCAAACCATTAAGCTATGCTAATTTTCTGTGACCTATTAAAAGTGCACATATTTCGACATTTTAGTACCATTTCTCTCCTGTGTTACTCTGTGCTGTGCACAAGAAACATCATAGCGTTGGTCATGTCAGTGAATAAGTTTATATGAATCAAGATAATGCGTTACTGATGGCTCAATGAGTCTTATCAGACTTTTGCTGTTTTTTTTTTAAAATGTATATATTTTTTTACAGTTGCATTATTCTTTGAACCACATAAATCGAAAGCTGGTGCTGGAATCTAAAACATCCATCAACACTAGAATTGTGGTAGTTGGTGCGTCTGATGTTGGAATCTCTTTTCTGGAAACACTCGTTTTTTGGTAAGTTTTTAATTTGACTTCCTTTACTGAGAAGAACGTGTTACCTTTTGTTTGAAGGGGCTTGCTTCCTCCATTTAGAAGCGTGCTTTGAGTCTGTATCCAAGTATTAGACATTAAAGGTCTGAGTGTCTGCAGATGTAAAGAGATAGGTGCTTGCATCAGCACAGGAAGGACAAGGATCTGTCAGAGCGAGTCCAGAGGAAGCCATGAAGAAGATCCAAGGGCTGGAGCACCTCCCATACGGGGACAGACTGAGAGAGTTGGGGTTATTCAGCCTGGAGAAGAGAAGGCTCTAAGGAGACCTTAGAGCGGCTCTCCAGTACTGACAGGGGCTACAGGAAAGCTGGGGAGGGACTCTTTATCAGGGAGTGCAGGGAAAGGATGAAGGGGAATGATTTTAAGCTGAAAGAGGGGAGATTTAGATGAGATCTTAGGAAGAAATGTTTTCCTGTGAGGATGGTGAGGCCCTGGCACAGGTTACCCAGAGAAGCCAGGGATATCCCATCCTGGAGGTGTTGAAGGCCAGGTTGAGTGAGGCTTTGAGCTACCTGATCCAGTGGAAAGTGTTCCTGACCATGGCAAGAGGGTTGGAACTGGATGATCTTTAAGGTCTGTTCCAACACAAACCGTTCTATGATTCTATGATCCTGGCTGACTCTGGAACTCAAAAGTGCTGACAAAGTTGCTCGCAGGTCTCAAGGTGATGAAGACACACTGAAAATGAGAATTTCACATACTTAGTATTTCTTTGACTGTTGTTCTTATACAAAAATCCTATAAGTGGAGGTTAAGTCTGTAACACTGCATGTGTGCTCCAAAGCAGTATTGATCTTTAAAGGTAGTTGTGCCCAGTGGGATCCCAAATCACTGTCCGACTCCCTCCCTTCTTTTACCTTGTCATGATGAGCTATGCAGAAATGATGTAACCTTGTTGAGTTGTAATCTCTGTGTGATTTTTTTTTGATTCTGACAACACTTTTTGATACCTTTGAGGTTTTTAATATTTGGGATTGTTCAGGAACCAAAAAAATTGTCATTTCTAGCCCTTCTGCCATATTTGCTGTAGACCCTGGAGTGGATGTAGGAAAGGTCTAGCCGAGGCTACTGCTCTCCAGCAGCCACAGCCTGCTCACCAAGGCCCACCAAGAATACAGGCCATCAACACATGTTTTTCAGTAGTAAAACTGCAAATCAAATTATTGTGATTACCTTGGGTTAAGCAAGCTGGAGTAAATAAACTGTGTAAACTGGTTGAGAAGAGGAATAAATGTACGCAACTTTTTTTATACCTTCCACTGTCTAAGCCAGAGTAAACTTGCGGACATGTGTGGTTTTACAGACTGCCCAAAGTCAAGACAGGAGTGTGTGCTCTCCAGTGTCTCACTGTTTTCACTTTCTATGCCAGTACCCCCTCCATACCAGTTTTAGGAGGTTACCAGGAGGTCAGACTGTGTGTGTGAGACATCAGTCATTGGTTTCCTCGTAGATTAAACATACATACTAGAAATGTTTTGAAAGACTTGCAGAAATGAATATAAAATTCAAATCTGAGTGCAAATTCTTGTTACGGTTGGCAGAGAATTGAAAATTTTGCCTGTTTTTTCAGTAAATCCAAGAGTTTTAATTTTGGCAAGAATCATTAGTAATATCACAAATTACAATAACAATATGGCAAAAGCTGAAGTGAGTTATCGATGTTGTGACTTTGCTGGAGCAGTGAAGCAAAAATACCTACTTGCTCTTTTTCCTTCGTTCCGAACTTGCTGTAAAGCAAAATAATTTTCCTCTCACCCTCGTAGTTAAAAATGTACTTTAGAGCTCTTGTTTTTCACCCTGTGCTGTTTATTACTATGCTTTGAGTATGAAATATGGTGAGGGAAAACCAAAGCACATTTTGCTCCAAGTCTGTCAGGCAGAAGCTGTAGCAGGCAGGACATATAGACGTTACTGTTTCTGCAGGGCAATCCTTAATAGGTGGCCTCCTCTGAGATACCTCAGCCACGGCTTTTCAGCCAGGAGTTTTGTTTGAACCATGTTCTAGCCAAGAGTTTTTGCAGACCACATCCTTCTTGTACAGAGGAGAGCATGCTCGTCTCCAGTGCTACCCAGGTGGAGTGCTCCTGCTTACAAGACATTCAGCATTGCCCTGAGGATGCAAAACACAAGCAGTTAGCATTTAGTGCAAAATGTCACAGAATTTATATTAATATATGTATAAATTTAGGAAAGATTCTCTTTTTGAATTTTCGCATCAGCAGCAGATAAAGTCTCTGCTCAATGTGAAGGACTTTTAAAACAATTTAGTTTAATTTACTTATAATTTTCTAACATTCTTTGCAAAGGTTGCATGCACTAAAAATAGTTGGATTGAATCAATTTGTAAGCCCCTAATCCTTAAAAAGAGGAAGTTGTTTTCTCCTCATTATTCTTCATACTTAATTATTTTACATTATCAGTCGCCATGGAAACACACAAATGTAATTCACTTACCTACATAACAATTATTAGAACTAGATTTTACAAGTGTTTTCAACTTGAGACTGGAGAAATAGATTTTTCATTGAACAGAGAAACAATCAGGAGAATGACCTCTCCTCGCTCAAGAGCTGCTGCCGGCTGCCTCTCGCTCCTGTTGTGCTGTGGCCTGGCGCTGCCATTCCTGGGGAAGTTCAGTGTCGTTGTTCTTCTAGCAGCGCCACAGAGCACCTCTGGGCACCACTTCTTATCCACCCAAACCAAAAATGAGCTTTATAATCTATCCTGCAGAGGGGGATGGTGTGTTGTGGGCTGTTCTCTTACAGAACGCTGCTTCAGGCTTTCGTGGTGGCTCATTACCTTGTGGTTGGAGTTTATGGGAACAGGGATTGTCAGAGATGTCAGAGCACCAGTGTACCCAAATCAGCACCTGTTGTTTCAAAGGACAGTGCAGAAATACTGCAGATGAGTATATGGAATGATCTGCCAGTTGAAGAGGCCTCTTTGTAATGCTCAGGCTACTCTGAGCCCTGGAGAACTGCACCCGTTGTGCTTAATCTAGCGCTAGGTCAGTGAAGGTGATCTCATTATTCGTGTTTCCTCATTCAAATAAATATCTCCTGCTGATTTTTTTCTTGGAGTGTAATCACATGCAGCCATGTGTTTTCAGCTGAAGTGCTACTTTTCTTTAGGATGCGTGTGATTTTTTTTTCATTCAAGAAACATGCAAATGATGGAGGCAGTAGTGCTGGTAGCAGTGCAGACAGAGTCTGGCATCCTTCTCCTGCAGAGCTGGCTGTCAGGAGGTACAGGTGCAAAAGTGCCTCCAGAGACTGCATCTTGGATGCTGCTTTCCAACACATGAGGAGATGCAGCAAGCTGGGCAGCAGAGCTGCGATGCTATGGAAGCAGGGGAGCGAGTTGCATCATAAATTGCTGCAGTAATTAACTTCCCTGCAGGAGCATGGCAAGCAGGGAAGAAATCGTGATTCCCACAATTCCTGTATGAGGTTCCTCCTGGGCAGTGCAATTATCTGCTTCCCCTTGTACAAAGCCAGGACTTAAGTCACTCTCTAGCACTAAGACTAGGCTTATATAAATTGCAGTGGCATCAGACGGTTTGTTAAGAACTGTTAACTCTTAGCAGTGTCCGATTCTAAAGGAGAAGAAGCAACTGAACAAATACCCTCCTTGTGGAAAAGCCGCTCAGCCCAGCAACACAGAGTCCCAGCTGCTATTGTTCTCTGCCCTCCAAACTGTTGGTCCTGACTGGCAGTCCTGCCTCCCCTTTGTTGCAGGGTGTGGGGAGAAAGCCCCTTTCAGCATTGGAGTAAATCGAGTCAAAGAAACTCCAAAGAGAAGCTAAGCTATATTTGTAGTTTCCCTTGAGTGACTTGGGCACAAGGAAAAGAGTTGTGCATGCCCCCATTTACACTCGCAGTGTTATGAGCCACTAATATTGACAAATGACCATGAATGAAGACCCTCAAAAGGAGTCTGATATAAGAATAAAGGAAGTTTTTAAAAAGTTACCCCTTTTTTTTGTCATTCTCGCCAAGGTCAAGTAAGGATACACTGAATTTAGAAATGCAAAAGGTGTTTTAAATATTCAGCTTGCAAGTATTCAACAAAAAATTGTATCTGAAAGTGATTTGCAAGTGTAAAATCTGTTTTCATGAATACAGAATGTCCATACCTATGAATATGAGAAAAGGAGTAATGAGTTCAGTTCAGAGTTCTGCAAATAGCAGTTCTTGGAGGTGAGGTTCAGCAGGAGCAATATCAATTGCCGTTAAATAATTCATTTAAAAATATGAAAACAGCCAGAACCGGGGATGATGAGATGTGTAGTCCTAGGTTAGGATAAACCAGTGTTCCTCTAAATGTATATCTTGGTGAATGTAAGCTATAGCCCAGAATTTTAATCTTTCCATATTCCCAAGTACTAAGATGCTTTAAAAATAACCTCATTGCTAAACACTAATTTACCAGGAGGAAGAGGGGGGTGGGGAGTGTATTTCTTCTTGTTTTCTTTGACAATTTAAGAGTGATGGTCATGGCAGCAGCATTAGGCCAGGAGATACAATTAAAAAAACCAGCATTTGCAATTTATTCTGATGGATGATTCATGGAACAGCATGCTAACTCGTCTGCCCTGACAGCAGGTGATGGAAGTTTGGCTGCAAGAATGCAAAAATCTTGCTCACAGCAGTATCTTGTCATTGGTTCCAGTGTAGTGAACCAATTAGCTTTTTATCCACCTCTTTGCATATAGCTGTGGAAAGCTTTATTGTCTTCTGATTATAGAGAAAACCCTTTTTAATCCTTGATTTTGAAAACCTCCTTAATCCAACCACTGGTGTAAACAATGACTTATTCTCTGAGGAGGTTGGGAATATACATAATGTGCTACCCAAAATAGTAATAAACGGATGGTGGGTAAGATCACAACATTGTGTATGAAAATGCTGCCAACTATGTATGTTTCCCTGTCCATTTGGGTGCATTGAAATAATTATTGTGTTTAAAAGCAAGCGGATTAAAGTATATTTTTGTCAAAAAAATGAACTTTTAAAGTAGAGTTAGAATGTAAGACAGGACATCTGTGAGTTTTTGTCTGCAGGACAGTTTTGCTCTTTGTGAGTTAAAGGTATGTAAGATTAGCTTAGAAATGGCAGGAGTTTTTAGAAGAGGGATTCTGATGGAACAGCTACAACTGTCGTTATCTGGCAGCGCAGTATTACACAATATCCTGCACATCTGTCCTGTTTGGCAATAGTTAGCATAATGCTTGCTGTTTAATTAGGCTTTTTATCTTTGCATTTGTCTGAGAACATTTGAAGCCTTCCATGTTGCCTGTCACTAATTAGTTGACTAATTAAATAGTTAGTGCTTACTTGCTGATCACAGAGCTAACATGTAATGAATGGTTTAGTGATCTGCATTGTTTTATACTATCTATCTTTGCCACGAGAATTGATATACATGTGCTTCCTTTTGCATGCCTTTTTTTCATACCAAGGCGAATCCAGAACAATGTTGCAGTCGACCATGTGTTCAGTGTCACCGGGCCTGCGTCCTTCAGACATTGTTGCCTTCCATCATTTCTGGTGAATAGAGATCAAGTTGTGACAGAGATAAATAAGACAGGTCATATCTCGCCTTGTTGCACAGTCAGGATCACAATGAACACTGTCAGTGACTGATACCAGACATAAACTAGGGGAGAGAATGTGGGTCAAGATCAGCCTTCCTAACAGCCGTTTGACAAGCCTCTGCCAAAAAATAATACTCAATCAGCATTGAGATGTGGTTATTTTATAGTTATATTCTTGCTTTAGAGACAGTTTTCAGTTTTAAATAAGATTATTTCAACTTTAAGTACATGCCCTCTAAACATGCAAACATTTGCCTGCACCCAACTATTCTTTCACACTGTAAATTGGTAGATGTTTAATTTGTAGCCTTTTCTTTTGTTACTATTTATATATAAATAATCATAACTTCTTTTTGCATGTTAAAACTGATCTTGGAACAGTAGTTTTCTCATAAAAGGCTTGTTTCAAAATGGAAATGAGTCACAAGAATTTTTATAGAACCATATTTCGTATTTGTCGTAGCTTTCCTGGTGACTAAGTACGACATCAGCATGGCTGTTTGAGCAGCTCTGTACAGAGCTTGGTAACCTGACTACCCGAAGCATCTGGTAGCTCTCTGATCAATGCCGTTCAAAACAAATAAAGAAGCATTCCAAGTGCAAACACTGTGTGTAGGTTTTCCAGTTCTCTTCCGAAACAGTGTAGGAGATGTACCTTCTCTTCTGTTCATATTTATTGTTCTTTTTTTGAAGTTTGTTTCCCAGAGCTGTTGCAGAGGTGAAACTACTGAGTTGTTCGAAGCAGTCTATAAGCTGCCTGTGGATTGGTTTTGAAGCACAGAAAACTGTTCAGACTACAACAGTGGAGAAAAAAATCAGTTGGCTGGTTAAGTTGTGATTCTGCCTTCTGTTGATTAATGTAGATTTTGTTCTTCTTCATATATACATACTCTAATGTGCAGAATGAGGGTTGTGACAAATGAAAATCACTATTTGAAGGCACTTGCTTATTTTTTCTAACTGTTTGAGTGCTGAAATTTTAAGGTTGTTTTTCTGGATTGCTGTAATTACCCCTCCAGGTCCCAGGAAAGAGATAAGTCTGGATGCCATTGAAATGAGAGTTGGGAATACGTAAGATATAGTAGAAACATAGAATCATAGAATGCTTTTGGTTGGAAAGGACCTTTAAGGATCATCCAGTCCATCCCCTCCCATGCAGGAGCAGGGACATCTTTAACCAGATCAAGTTGCTCAGAGCCCCATCCAACCTTACCTTGAATATTTCCAGGGATGGAGCCTCTGCTACCTCTCTGGGCAACCTGTGGCCCTGTTTCGCCACCCTCATTGTAAAAAATTTCTTCCTTATATCCAGCCTAAATCCACCCTCCTCGTTCCCTGATAAGGTGGTGAATCTTTACTGCAGGTTGTGTTGTCTAGATTCCCCAACTTCCAATACGGATTGGTTAGGTTAGATGGAGCAACACGGCGCTGTAGATCGAGTACCCATGTGCAGCACTGCATTATGCTATGAATTGTTACACATCATGTAGTGTGGTTTGTTTCCCTAGGAGTGCGGTGGCATCCCTGCATTAATCAGGCATAATTTGCGTTCCATGTGAGCCACAGGGCATGGGCCATTTGGGAAGGAACTGTTGGGGAAGTATCAAGTTGCCCTGGTGAAGAAATGGGCTTTGCACGGCTTTGTGGTGTTACACCTCTCAGAGCTGTTTGACGTTAAGGGATGCAATATCAGCGAGGCAGCTGTGCTCATCAGGCTGCCAGGGCTGGAGGTGCTGTGAGGCCCAGATCCACAGCTGCTACATGCAGATGTTTGAGATCAGGAATTTTGGCCCAGCTGACTCCTCTGCCAGCCATGTCCCCATCCTTCCTGGGCTGCCAGCTTTCTGTCAAGAGGATGTGGCACTGGGGTGGTGTCTCAGGACATGCAACTTTTATGAGCATCTTCTCTTTCTGCGTGCTTGCTCCTGCTGTCAGGAGGAGAATGTATAGTCTTTGGCCATTAGCTAGGACTAAAACGTTGGTGCAGATCTTTAACCCTTCAAATTCAAGGGAAGTCTGTCACTGTCTCGTCTCTGTGAAGGCAGCATTACCACATCTGCACCAAGCAACACCACACCATCAAAAAAATAATCTTCTTTTCAATAATGTGGAAAATTGTGGTCTGGTAAGTAGACAGCCATAAAAAAAATCCCTTAGATTTGACATGGGTGATACATTAAAAATGTCCTATTAACAAGATGGAATGTGTACTGTATATGAAAACATTCACATAGGAGCAGACAAAACAGCAACATTTCAACCACACTTCGTAGTTTTACTGAGCAATTTATGGTATCTTTACTTGTGCAAAATGGTGTTGATGTCTCTCAACTGTGGTTTTGAATCTGCCAGGTGATTAGGTTTAAACAGCTAGAGATTGTAACTACCAAGGCCATCATCAGATATCCCTCATTTTCTGTCTAGAAAAATAATTGCCCTGTTCTGTTCTTTGAACAGGATGCAAAGCTGAAACATTTATGGAATTTAAATTGAAATTACGATAAGGCAATACTCTCACTAAAGCAGCAGTTGGATGGTACTTGGATTTGGTCAAATTCAAAGCCAACTTACATTTGGGATGGTAGTGCTAATCTTGTAAAATTTGTAGCTAAGGGTGTTCCCACATAAGTAAATGGATGTTTCTGATTCTGCTGGGCCGAGGAAAGAGCTCTTTAGATGTTTCTGTGCTGTCACATAACAATTCATACTGTAAGGGGTTTGCAACACTGGATACAGATCTTGAGTGAATGCTATAGTTTTTGAAAGAGCCTCTTGAGAAATCCGTCGTTGGGTTGCCAGATGAGCCATAATTTGATTTGTGTTTTGCTACAAAAATTCAGTTTCTGCTGGCAATGTTTCTCAATGCAGGATGTTAAGGCAGCTCACAATTGAGCCTGAAGTGATATTACACTAAAGGAGTAAATAGGCAAATATGTAAATAAGCAAATACTTAAGGCTTAGTTTTAAGTTGTATTAGAAGTCTTCTCTTAAATGCTGTACTCCAGTGATAACATACGTTCAAAGCCTGACATGCGCTGTGCAAGTGCTGAAAGGTGAAGAGTCAAAGACAGTTCCAAGAAGAAAGCTTAACGAGAGGTGATTAAGGGAGGGAGAAGAGCTTAGTGGTAAAATTGCAAAGGTCACTATGGGTTGAGAAGAAAAGTATGGAAAAGAATTAGTCTAACAGAGGGAAAAAGGCTAAACTGGATTACAGTAAAAGAGCCACAATCGATGGAGTGCAAAAAAGAATCGGGAAACCTGAGTTGACATAGGTGAGGAACATGAAAACAGTTGCTGGGAAATGTGAGGTGGTTAGAAGGGATAGAAGTGGTGGCAGTGAAAGAAGGGTGGTGGAGCTGTTTCAGAAAAGTGAGTTATGATATTGATGGGAGTTTGGAAGAACAAACTGGAAAGAGTCATATATGATAACATTCAGAGAGACCAAGATCAAGGGGAGATATAAAGCTACCTAAACCCCAGAAATTAGTAAAAGAGTTGCAATGCAGAAGAGTCAGAGTTGCTAATGTTTTTAGTTGTATTGTCTAGGAAAAGGGTCAGCACAGAAGACAAAAGAGAGACAAGCACTGAACTTACAAGATGGGAGGCAATCTTGGACTAATCATTTAAAGAATAAAAAGTGACAGAACTAATTGAGCTATTCTGGTGGAAGAATCAAAATTTAGCTAGAGAGCTTTTGAAACAGGGTGCTGAGGGAGTGTTGAGGGACACCACATGAGCTGGGGTCAGAGGAGAACACAGGTTTTATCAAGAGCAAATAGGATACAGAAGACATTTGTTGAACAACAGGCAGTAAAGTGACAATTCCAGGAGCAGCAGAAGCTTTACAAGAATAAGGCTATCTTAAACATGAGAAAACCTCAGCTACTGAAGTTCATGGTTGAGGTTCTTATACAGTTCAAGTGGCTATAAATTGACACACAACAGATATGGGCCAGAAAAGATAATTATCACCATGGGAAAGAGAACATCTTCCACTAGGCATAACGGGGAAAAAAATGCAGTTACCTTCAAAATCGTCCTTGTAAAGTTTATGGCTTGGAGGTTTTTTGGAGTCTTACGGTAGTGGGCACTAGATTTCAACACCAAGGAAATGCCTCCAAATCCTCCAAAGTTCAAAGTTTGGAGAGAGACCTACTGGGGAAGAGCTAGCAGCTGGAGAGACAGGAACACTCAGAACACCGTTGTTAGTCAAAGGTCCAAGTAAATATGACTTGACTTTTAAAGGGATTCTTGCCAAGGTGTCAAAAGTGGTGACAGTGGTGGCTTTCATGGCCTGGGCTTATAGGCTGCTCTTCTTCGGAATACAGCATCCAATAAAATTAATCACCAGTAAACTTGGTGCCAAGTTTTTGAAAAGCAGTTCTTTAATAAAAAACACTGTTCCATAAAGTTTAAGTTTTAGAAGGGAGAGTGTTGTTTTCATATCAGGAGGAAGTAACTGGGATGGGACAAAATATTTTATTGAGGTAAAAAAAAAGCAATTTTTTTTTTTTTTAAATTACATCTTGGAATTGTAAAAAATCAACATCAGAACCAAACATTTTCTTTCTAATCTCTATTTTGAACAATTTAGAGGAGTATTTTCTGTAATGAAATTGGAAAGTGAATTTCACCAATATTGTGGCCTATCTTGGGCTGGAAATAGTGGTGTTCTGGGAAGAAGTTGATCTGAATTCTCCCACTGAAACTGACTTTTCTAGCCCCTGGTGTCAAAACTGACAGTCAAATTAAATGTGCACTATTGACAATTAGATTCGCTTATCTTTTTATTTCAGTTAGTGGTGTTCTCGATATGTCTGTCATTGGTCTAGGGAGTAAGAGTCATCTTGGATGCAGTTAAAAAGCAAATGAATGTGTGGAAGACCCCTTGCACTGAAAAGTGTACTAGTAAAAGTACTAGTAAAGAATTTCTTGTTATCCCTTCTTTCATTGAGCAAATTCTTTCATGATCTTAACACCTTTTCCTAAGGTTGATTCAATGGAGAACTAGCTGATCTTTGTTTACCCATAATTAAAGAGGGGTGACTTATAGATGGACATCTGTTAGTCAGCGGTTAAGCTGCAATCCTGTTCAGAGGTCTGTAATTGATGCACTTACATAAGGTTCTCGAGAACAGAGGATTTTGGTGATTGTTGATACAAACAATAAACCCTTTCTGCTGCCTCTGTTACTGACTTTCACTCAAAGCTTAGTAACCAAGTGGTGTGGGATCAGTTGCAAAGCTTTCATACTGTTAGAATGGCAATGTGTAGAGCATCACACAGGGAAATGGTTTTGCTATGTTTTTGCATACCTTCATACTTGATTTTTGTGTTGATTCTTACTTCTCTGGGTCAAATGTAGATGCCCAGAGAGTGGGAGGAGGTGGAGACAAGGGTAAAGGCTTTCACAGTTCTGCCAGAGAAAGCAATGGGCTTTGTCCAAGTAAATAAAAGCAATTTAATATAGTGGCAATATGAAAACACAATGCTTGTAAAGATTACTCAAAGGAAGTCTGCAGTGCTGTGTAACATATTTATCCTCTAGTGGAAATATGATTGAGTTGGGGGTTCTGTGTTAAACTTGGCAACTTTTGTTAGGCTGAGCATTTGTAGTTTTGTTTAGACCTGGCAAATTTGTTAGAAAATCTTACCCTTTTGGAGAAATCTGTTCTCCAAGTCACATCCTGATTACTTGTTCTTGAAATGTTTGGGGTGCTGAGCATTCCTTTAAAAAAAAGCCGTACTTTGGATAAATTGTTATATTATTTGGGGAAAGGAGCACTGCTGGCTGTATCTGCCTTTTACTGTGAGACTTGCCTTGGCCCATGGAGTTTCTGTGCCATGAGCACCAGTTTATTGCCTGCTGGGCCTCTTTCATCATCATCTCTCATTCTAGGCTCCTTTCTACCTGCAAAAATCTTAAATTTTTTTTTTTTGGTGCAGGACAAAGATTTCTCTGATTTTAAAGTTTCATTAATGTAAGAATTTAATTTATCGTATCTAAGTTTTCAGCATCCAGTGCTGAGAAGAGACTATTTGTTATCATTTTTAGAGTGATCTGGATCTGCCATTTTTACAAGTGTTCTGCTGCAGCAAAGTTAAGGCTGCAGTATAGTTAGGACTTTATTTTTGGACAGGTTATAATTCCAAATAGTTAATATATTCTTTAAACTTTATGCATATAGGCAAATAATGCACATAGGTAACAATTTTGGTAGCAAGATAAAGCATTAACTTCTGTCACCCTTTTTTGTTTTAGTTTTTATAAACGACTGGAAAAATAATAATTAAAAAAAGCATGACACTTCATTTTAAATAAATTGAAATGCTTGGGTTCATGTAAGCTCCTTCACTACACTGGGTTTTTTTTCTGGTACAAAAGGGATTTGACTTATTATTTGTGATAATGAGGGGTTTAATGAAAGCAATTAATTAAATCGCTTTTTCAGGCAGTTTCCACCATCTAAGCCTTCATCATTACGCTGCACACACGAAAAAAGGAAAAAGGTAGGAAGACATCAGGCAAAAAATCCAGAAGGATTAGCAGGGAATATTCTGACGGATCACAAGTGCCAGGATATATGTAAATGATGTACTAAAACTTTGTGAGTTTGTTGCTTTGATTACGCTGCTCATGGTGAAGTGGCAATCCTGTTTTATTTTGAGGACAAGGGTGTTCAGACTTACTTTTGTAGCTGCCCTCTAGAACTGTGCAGTGAAACCCAATACCTTTTGCTTATTTCCCTAGATACTCTAATCCCTCCCTGCTTTACCAGTATCTTTGAGCTGTTTTTCCCTTTGTATCCACAGCAACATGAATTCCTGCTGGAATTATTTGCTTCTAAAACACAGGTTCACTTCTTCAATGTTGCATTGGTTCAAGCTCTTAACTTGAAGACTTTTTCACCTAATGGGAATCTCTGCTTTTACCCTACTTCATATCAGGCATTGTTATCTATATTAGAAGCATATAAGACGTTCACTCTCCAACGTGCACTCCCTGTTTCTCAGTGCCTTTGTTGTTTTTCAGTTAAGAGCTTTCAGGCAGCGGCAAGGAGTCAAAAGCCATGATAAACAAACCATCCTTTTGTTAGCCTTGAAATAATAATGCTGTGTAAAGAGGAGAATGATACAGAGGGTGGTAATGTGCATACAGTCACTGGTCAGAGTATTCAAACCTGTTCTCTTCCTGTAACTCTGTTGTGTCAGTGCCTGATAGTAACCACAGCTAAGTTTGCCTCTGGTTTTCAGGCTTGTATTTAAGTGCCTGTGTATAGATTTTAAATCCTAAGGTTAGGCATACCAGTCACAGTTCTGAAATCAAGCTTTTCTAATGCAAGATGTGAGGTTTTGTATTAATTTAATTTAAAGATTCTGATAATTTTCACAAATGCCAGCCCGTACTTAAACATTAAATAAATGTTGATTCCTAGCTGAAGAAGAATTTTACCTCTCTCTTTGAAAATGTGGCCATTATTCACATGAAGTTGTGCACAGAACCCTGCTGCTCCTTAGACCCGGAGGACAGTGAACCCACGGTCTGAGCATGGGGCAGTGCCAGGTACCAACCTCTGGGTCTCTTCAGTTCTGCCTCCAACATCAGCACGCCTTTTTGGTAGCTTAAATCCAGTTTTATTTGTTCCTTGATACTTCTCAATGTAAAATGAGAATCAAAGATGTGAGTCATTTCATCACAGTGAGCTAAGGAGATGCTAATCAACATTTTGATGCCTACAAGATTAATGAATGGGAAACACGAATTAAAGTTTGGGGCATATGGGAATGCCGTGGGAGCACTGAGGTAGAAATAAATCATTAGTTAGTAAATTGTAGTGAGTGAAAGGTCTGAATTGAAGCCTCATGCTCAATGGGGAAGAACTGGACAAATACTGTGGAAATACTGGATGATTGCATATGGACTAAATAGAGGAAGAGCATCTGCAGAAGAAAATAGTATGTGACCAGATCAATAAAGTGCATCATAGTGCAATCATGCAAAAGAGGCACATTAACATTGCCTAGGACCTTCATTCTGCCATTTTTCTGATGCTCGCTTCCAACATTTTCATCCTAAATATTGTTAAAGTAATTTAAACTTTATATTATTGTAGCACCTGCTTTGGAGATCTATTGGCGAAAGGCTGTGCACCATCTTACAGAGATGATTTCAGCTCTAACCTGAAAAGAAACTTCATTGGTTTGAGGGCAGGCAGGGCAAGAGGATGTGTAGGATGTTTATGTACTGTCTTGTAGTAATTTTCCTCATAATTACATGTAAACTAAATGCCAAGTAGTCATTCTATTTAGGTGTATAAAGCTATTGTAATTGTTCACATCTGCACCCCACTTGGAGCGCCCCATGAGTGCAGATGGCATTCTGTACATTTCAGATTCAGCTTAATGTATTGGGCCAACGCTTATTTACACGGAGACCACTTTGTATCATTCAGCCCGCATAATGTGGCCATAAATGAAAAGCAAATTCTATTTACACCCACGTCTGCAGAGTGACCTTAATTTAAAGGAGAATCAGGCCCATAATCTGTATAAATATAGGGACTCTGTTACATTAAGGTTATTTATTACATTGCACTCAGCCCGAGTGTGCATGGAGATTTACCATAGATAATCCATAATCCAGAATTAAACTATTAATATGCATTTTGAGAGGGGCAGCCATAACCTTGAAATTCCTCGGTTTAAGTATGACCTTTAACTTTGTTTGAATATATTTTTTAAAAGTATGAATAACAAATTAACATGGGTTGATAAAAACCATTCTGATTCCTTTGTACCATTTGCATCAATCCATACTTAACTTACAGAAAGCCTGGAAGATTAGAAGGCTTAATCACTTGTAATATTTATTTGTTTTTAAATGTCAAATCACATTTAGTTCAACATACTGTCAGTCTTATCTCCCCACCATGGAGTTAATGAAACTATGGGGGAAAGTATTCTTTTTTGTGTCCAAAGACATAGGCATCTTAGCAAAATGATAAAACACTTTGTACATGGCCTGTGTAAAGGAGTTACTTTCTGTAGCTTCCTGAATATGGAATTAAAGTCTCTGATGTTCCTTTGATAAGCCCTCCCAATTCCAGTAGACCTGTTGCAGGAAACAGTCAAATTACCAGCTGTTGGGAATTCTTTTATTCTCTCCTGCAGCCACATCTGTCTTACAGGTATTTGAGGTATTTGAGCAGAGGTATTTGAGCAATGACTCAGTGGTCTTACAGTACCTTTGTAGGTCTGAAAGGTAAGTTCCGCCATAAGGAACAGAGCTTATTAGGTACATGATAGTCTGTCTCTGATGGGAGTGAGATGGTATTGTGCAGGATGCTGTACGGCTCAGAAATCACAGTGGTGGATTGGGATGCTTAGCTGTAAACACGGTGATAAACACATGTTGAAACGCGCTCGCATCTCACTTGTACCAAACAGAGAACAACGAACTTCCATTGCTTGAACTGTGACATTTTGTTTTTCTTTCCACAGTCCACATCTGAAGTTCAACAATCTGACCTTGATTTCAGTTCACGGCCTTCCGCGGAAAGACCTGCTGGGCTCCAAACATAGAAGATTTTTAATTAACAGGTTTGATTTAATATCTAAACACTTCCATAGCTTCAAGGGAAAACATAACACTTTGTAATTCTTTGTGAGCTTATCCTGAATTTTAGATAGATACACAGATAGAGAGCCTCAAAATAACCCCATCGCTCTGTACATCATACAGTCACCTGTGAAAGTAGTTGAATATAATTTTTACTAGGGAAATATTGCTAAAGGGGTAACTTCAGGACAGCAATCCATTGTATTATACCGAGACACTGGTCTCTGCTTTCCAAGACTTTTTAGATTGTTTAGATCTCCAGATTAAAGAAAAATGAGGAAAGATGTATACTTGCTTTTAAAATATTATTTAGTTTTTAACTTCCATGAGTTTTGTTCCAAACAGTGCTTAATGAAAGAACATATAAGAATTAACATTAGCCATGTGAGCAGTGATTTACTTACTGCAACCGTGTGGTGAGATGCAGACCCCACTGATGACTGATGATATTGGGAATTTTGCTGGGTGTATAGGGGAAAGTTTAGTATTATTGCTGTTAATAAACTTGGAAACACTGTGCTGCATCCGTTCTGCTGCTTGTGCAGTATTTGTGTAGAAGTCACTGGACTGTGGAAATCTGTCTCCAGTCCTGGCCAGCGTGCCATCCCTTACACTGACCTCCCCAGGCTGGCAGAGCCACAGGTCTGGTGCAAAACAGCTGAAGGGAGGACTGTGAAAGAAGCTACGCTTGTGTCCAGTGAGTGGCCAAACACTTCATGAGTTTCCTTGTTTGCTGATAAGTAAATTATCTTCCATTTAGTTGGATAAAATCTTACCTTCTTAAAATTCACGGTATGTAATTCTTACTTGAATTTAGTATATTTGGTCTGATGCGTTTAATTTTGGAATAGGGACTATGAATCCTCACTATAGACAAGAACAGGATTGTTCTGGACATCGAGAAGCATAGAATTAAAATGAATTAGTTAATTTGAATAGCTGGGGAATAAACTTAGTATAATTTATTTGTATTTGGCCTGTGACTCTGGAACCTGCATGTTGTTTTTTACCAAATCTTTTACTCGGGGGCAGCAAAACACCAAAGGGCCAGCTCTTTAAATGGCAGAATGACTCAGTGTCTGCTTGTTGAACCTTAAAAATGAAGTCTCCACCAAGACATGAAAATAGTGTTATGTGAACCACCTGATCTCATTTGGAGTCTCATCCTATCAAGGACTTTTTTAGAAGTAGTGACTTAAATTATTTTTTTAATTGTAGAAGAGGGTATGTTTAAATACAAATCCAGTGGGGGGGGGGTTATATGCCAACATAAATGCATGCACTCTTTTTCCTAAGTACACTGTAAAAAAGAGTTGTAATAACAAAACATCCTTCCTCATGGAAAGTTGCAGTTCATGGCTGCCTCACCAGAATTAGCTGTTAAAATTTGAAAGCAGATTAAGAGTGAAAATTGAACTCTGCAGGGTATGATTTTTGAAAGCATCCCTGTGATTTTGGAGCGTCGGTCTCCTGGGAGCTGTGCACCTCAATTATAAAGGCGCTTTTGAAAACTCTCATCTGTCCTTGATGTCAGTTTTATTTATAGATTTCTGCATGATTGCAGTCTAGAATTGTCAGTGGTTTTTTCCCATTACTTATTTGCCTCTGGTATTTGTGAGCACAGAGGATGTAGAGCACCTTAGAAAGCCTGGCCACTCAGTCCTACAATTCTTCAGGTCATGAAAGCAATTTATTTGTTTCTGTGGAGTCCTCTATGACATTTTTGGGAACTCCATAGCAGCAATTAATGTATAGCTCTAGCTTAGAAGGTGTATTCTGGCACTACGGTCTAAATAACAGCTGCCAGTGCTGAGTCTCTCTCTGGTTTTCTCTGCTGCAGTCACTGGTGTAGTATAAAGGCATCAAATACTTCAACATGAGCTGAGACCCCTTCTATTTAATCACATTACATGTAGTCCTGTGGAAGGAGGTAGAAAAATTTTCATCACTTAGTATCAATAGAAAGTAAAGTTCTTGATCCTCGGAATGGCCATGAGCTGTATTTAGTAGATGGAATATTTTTTTTCTGCAGCAACTTCTAATCACAGACTGAGTACCCAGAGTTTATTTACGGGCTGTTCCTTCCTTGTCTCAGAGGCAGGAGGTGCTGGCAGGAGTGAGACTCAGCTCCCTTTCACACAGATGTGCAAGTTCCATCTTCCTGCCACAGCGCTCTGATCTCATAAGTCAGACATCTCTGTAATACCAGCCTTTGGTCCTTTTTTCTCATTTAAAACCTGTTGCATTCTTTTTCACTAGATCCTGCAGGTTCATCCTACAAAGCTATAAAAGGGTTTGGGATTAGCATTAATCTTCAGTTCTCTGAAAGAACGTAATTTGACAGAATTTTGCCTGGCTTAAGTTTTCAGTGTCAGGAAGGCATTGTCTGGATTTGAAGAATGGCCAGAAGCGTACTGTGTATTTTCATAATAGGCTGTTGCAAGACTCAGTGGTGTTCAAGAGGTGTAATGGACCACATTGAAAATGTGATCTCTCTGGTCCTCCATGCATTTTTTAATGATGTGTCTACTGTACATCTGTATTGAAGTATTTTGTCTTTGGGAATCTGTCCTTCCAGAAGTCTGTTAAGCAGAGAGGGTCATACAAATGCAGTAATAAAAGAAGTATCCTGATATTTGCTTACTTGGGCAGGGTGGGGGCATACTCTGAATCATAAAAGACCTTTGGAAATTATTTTAAGTCTCATTACTGAGGCGTTAAAAGAGAGTTTGTTCAACTTGGATTTTGCTTAAAAATTTTGCTTTTTAAAGAGCAGCTTCCAGATCTTTGATGCTTTCATTTTATATGGGGATATATATGATGATACTTTACCCCGAAAACAGGCTGTAACAACTCTGAAATTCAGAAACTGCAAAAGTAGAGCTTCCCTGTGACTTTCGAAATCAACAAGTGAGTTCCTTAGTTTTTTGGTGCTGATATTGAATTAACACTGCCAGAGCATGTTGCCTAGAATGTGCATACTATACACATACTGAAAATCAGTTTTCTATCGAGGTGTCTCATTTGGACCACACTTAGTCCATAGGACATTCAGGGACAAAAAGAAAACATTAACTACTATATGGAACAAGACTCTGCTTCTTAAAACAAGACAAAGGTTTATATTGTTTGTTACCTTGTACTGAAGGTAATTGCCTTGAAATTATAAAAGTTACTTCCCCAATTCGCTAAGAATAAATTGTTGTTCAGCTACAAATTAGTGAAGATCAGTATTTTTCCCATCTGCACTGGTTTTTATGTCTCATTTACCTGCTAATTTTGTTTCCCTTTGGATAGCCTATGTGAGAATTTTTCCTTTATTCCTGTTAATATTGTTCATCTTGCAGAGGAATTCAGTTATATCTTAGAGACTAAACTGAGGATCAGTTTAGTATGTTTTCAGAATACTTCATTCCTGCATTTTGGAAAAGTTCATTTGAAAAGGGGTCAGTCACCAAGAGAGAATTTGGTATCATTGCCTTTTACTTCTAGCTCTGACAGAAGTTTTCCTGTCTTTCTATTTATGTTTACATTTTTCAGATTAATACTTTGGAACACAAGTTTTAAAATGCCAATATTGCCTTCATTGCATTTGTGTCTCACTGTAGCTGCTGCTGGTGAAGCTGAATACCAAATGAAGCAAAAGTGGAAAAAAAACCTTAAATAGGAGAGTCTTATATAGGAGAAAGAATTGGACTGTTAAAATATTTTCTTCACAGGTGCTAGTGTCTCCTCCTTGTATCAGCCTATGAAGAAAAAGCAGAGTAAAGCATGTATTTCTGACTTTGTTTTCAAATTATGTGGTTATATGGGCCGATGCTGAGAGGGATTGTTTGGTTCTAGCAGAAAGTTGTCAATTTGTAACCGAGTATTTCATAATGACTAATCTTTTACTATAGACTGTGGTAAACTCACAGCGAGAGAACAGACTCGAACCGCTAGGGGACTTGGGCTAACTCACCAGATGTCTAATTAATGCCTGCTGTCAGCTGCTGAAATGTCACTTATAGATATTTTTTCTTCACAGTCACTGTTTTAATGATGAAGATTATGCACAGATGTCACTTTGTTCCTGGGTTAACGTTGTGGTTGGTAAAATGACTGGCATAAATCGCACTGCCAAATACGTAGTTGTTTCCAAGGAGAAAAAAATACCATATGACTACCTTGTTCTCTGTACAGGACAGAAATACCAGGTAAGATTGTGTGCAGAGTTTAAAAACATAATAATAATAATAATAATAATAATAATAATAATAATAATAATAATGTATTCCATTTTTACGGTGAATAGTGTTTATGTGGTTAGCAAAGCAGCAGAGTAGTCCTTAGCAAGTGCATAACCAGGAATTTTGTAGCCTTTGGTGTAGCATGTTGTACTGTTTCAGCGTGGCTGTAGAGTTTTGAGGAGATAAAAGGTTTTACAACATTTTCTGCCAGTGATGTCACTGCTCACTATTAGATATTAAGCAAAGCTGCCAGCGTTTTTGCCACCAGGACCATTAAACCTGCTGAAGAGTAGGCCCGATTGACATGTGGTCCCAGCCACAGGAGGCTGAACTCCAGCTGGTCTAACACCATTTGACCTAGTTTTGGCAGTGGAGAGAATTCCTTATCAAATTAATTACTCATCTCATGTGATGACCATGCCTAGGCACGTACGTGGTGCTGTGTGTTAGTGTAGCACACAGTTATGTTTCCAGTGAGATTGAAGCAGACCCTTAGTTACCTGTGAGATGTGGAATCAAGCTCATCGCCATCCCTAAAAGCTCAGCTTCAACTTGGACATCCTGGGCAGGATTTGTTCTTTCTTGTGCATCATCACATGGCCTTCAAACTTGGTAAACGACATAGCTCTGTTGCCTACAGTGGTTTTGCCTTACTGATTGGTTTTGGATAGGAACCACGATCAAGGTGCTTTGCCTTTAAAATCAGGAGATCAAACTGAACATCTACAGGCTTTTGCAGTGCTGTTCACTGTAAGTCACAAACTTGAATGTGAGGAGTGTTGCACGTGTGCAACAGATTTATGGAGTAAAAAAGCCCCAATTTTTCTGTAATCAGCTTTCCAAGTAGATCCTCACTTCAAACAACAATCCATATTCACTGTTTGACAAGGATGAAACTGTTTAAGTCCTCCTAGAAAAAAAGTTTGGAGGTAACTCTGACTTGCAAAATAAGTATGAGAAGTAACTGCACTGGAGGGGAAAAGAAGGTAAAGAAAGCAAGGGAAAATTTGGGTTTTATCTGCCTTCAAGAAGAAAACCTTACATTGTCTATTCTCTCTTTTAAGTTCTACAAAAATAGGAAGGAATTATTTTCATCATCTGGTTTCTGTCTTATTATACAGGGCTGAAGTCCATCCTTTTTATAAGTTGCCCTTAGTTGATACACAGTCAAATTAATGCCTAGTAAAACTTTATTTGTTATGATTATGAGGATTTACTTGATGGGTGAGTAAGGTCTTTCGATGTCATGCCTGGTTTTATATGACCAAATAGTAGTTCAGTTGGCTCACGTGGCAGCAAGTAAGTCATCAGGACATTCATCACTAGTTTTGTAGAAGTGATTGACAAAATTCCCTATTTTGTTGTGTGGTTGAGTCTGTGTCCCTGCAGGTATTCAAAAGATGGGTAGGTGAAGCACTCAGTAAATATGGTTTAGTAGTGGACAGGTATGGTCTTTTCCAACCAAGCGATTCTATGATTCTAATTCAGATTGAATTTGTTATTGTGAAGTAGCACTATACAACTAAAAAATAACCATGGCATTTTAACTATCAAGCAGGTTTAGGCCCCTTTCTCTGGGACAAAATCTCTCTTATTTTAGAAAGTTGACTTTTGCTGGCAAAAGATGGAGGCAGTCTCACAGCACAAAGAATTTCCAAGTGCCATTTAAAGGTACATATTATTCAAATAACTGCAGAGATCCTTCATCTGTGTGTTTATATATTTCTGCTGTTTGCTGTCACTTTCATTTGTGTTTTACCTGTTTCACTTGTTCTGGCAGTGCTGTTTAACATGGTCACATCCCACAGAAATTATGGAATACATACACATGCACGTGTACCTGTGTGTATACTCAGAATCTATTTTCTCTGTGGCTACTGTGTTTTCTACTGCTGGATGTTAAGAAGGGTCAGGATGTACAAGGATACCAACACTTAGGTAGTCAAATAGCTTGTGTTGTTGTTATTTAAAACTTTTCTTAATCGTTCTCCAAGATACATGTCGTGTATTCACTCACTTATTCATTTCTTCCAGGTCCTGTCTCCCACTGGAGCAGATATCACTAAACTCCCAACTAATAGAGAAGTCATAAGTAAGTGGCCACAAAGATACACAGGAAAAGTCCCTTCAAATCATTTTACTCTTAATGACGACCAGGACTGCTTAAAGGCAGTGCAATATCTGGAAGAAAACATCATCAACTCAGAAGGTAAGGGTTTTCATTAAGACACGCACATTTACAGAAATGTTTTCTAGGCTTATTGTTTCCTTAATTCCATAGTATAATTGCTGCCTGATTAATTCTAACAAAGTCTTTCATCTGCTGTGCCTTGTTTTTCAGATTAATTTACAATTTTTTGTCATTTTTTTGATACACTGCATATTTAGCTGGAAAGAAAGGCTTGAGATAGATTAATTATCCTTAATTATTATATAAAACAAAATTAGTCCCAAATGCAAACCTGGCTGGAGTAATTAATTAGCCAATTAAATAATAATTTAATTAGTAGATGTGTTTTTCTGTTGTATAGAAAAATATCTGAATTTGAGGCGTAACACAAAGAAACCAGGTCTAAATTAGCAAGTGGGTTTTTTCAGTATCTGTCATCTTTGTATTTGGTTACGTCAGTTACAGATTTTCACATAGAACTGCAGGCTTCCAGTATTTTCTTTTTAACCCTTAAAATCACACATTTGTGCAGATTTTTGCCCACTCTACCTGTGTTTCCTCAGCCTCTTCGTGTGTGCTTTGTTTGTACATTCATTGGTTCATTCATTGAATACATATGCTGTTGAAAATATCTGAAATCACACAGGCTTCTGAATTAAACCTTCAACTATAAAAAAAGAGACGAAACAGTAAATAAACTTATGTAACATCAGTTCTGTGTGCTGGATAAGGAAAACTGTCTTTGTGGAAAGTTCCTGTAGACCAACTGTGACAAGAAGAGTCTCCTAAAGATGTGATTTACCTGGCTTGTTCATATGGAACTTAATGAGAATTGGGAATTAGTTGGTGTGATCTACAAGGTACATGTCCTGCTTGGCAGACCTTTAGGGAAGTTCTCAAGACACTGGAAATTTATCATCCTCCAAGTCTTGCTATTATCAGGACAGGAGACAATAAATGTGATAATGTTTCTGCTCACATTTTCCTCAGACAGCTTCCTAGTCTCAGGCATGTAAATAGAGCCTCTTCAGCAGTCCCACTCTGCCTGTTTTCCAGCTGACACCAAGTGTTCGGCTCTTCCCGAACACTTCTACCCGATGTCCATCTGATATGCACAACTGCATTTGCATAAACAGATGAGGTTGTTAGTTTTCTGTGTGCACTCCTGCTAGTCTTTCATGTAAATCTGTGTGTGCCCAGTCCTGGAATGTGTTCCAGTACACCTGCGCAGGAACACTGCCCAAGGGCCAGCCGCTGGCTGGCTTGGACGCAGGGAGCCCAGAAAGAATGGTCTTCAGGGAAACATCAGTCTTGCAGCGCTTCGTCTGCTTTGGGACAAATACACTTGTATTATTATTAATATGAAATTAATATTATATTGAACATAATTTCATTTTTGCAGTGACTTTTGTTGCGGTGTGAAGATGGATATCTTGATTAGGCATTATCCTATCTTAAGTTGTAAGCTAAATCCACAATTCCTGATGAGGCCTGTCTGGTGGGACATTGTGGTCTGTTGGAAACGTGACATCTCTCTCTTTCTTGAAGGCCAGTGGCATCTTGGCCTGTATCAGACACAGTGTGGCCAGCAGGACGTGGATGCCCCATCCCTGGAGGTGTTCAAGGCCAGGTTGGATGGGGCCTTGAGCAACCTGATCCAGTGGGAGGTGTCCCTGCCCATGGCAGGGGGGTTGGAACTGGATGATCTTTAATGTTCCTTCCAACCTAAACCATTTGATGATTCTACAAGTCCATGGGAGAAGCAATGACCCACCTTGGCTGCTGCCAGCTCCTCAGGTGGCTGCAGCATGATGGCCTCCAGCAGGGTACCCCACCTTTGCCCCATGCTGGTCACTGGTGACTCCAGAAGGGCTTCCTGCTGCCAAAGGCCTGGAAGCAGGGCAAGCACTAGCCCCGACGGCTGCTATTGCAGCTTCTCTGATGAAACCCAGCCGCCTAATGCATGTAACCTATTATAACTGTAATTGTGACTAATTGAAATTCATCTCCTATTAGCTCTGCACTTTCCATGAAAATAAAGAGTAGGATGGACATAAAGTAAGGAACAAAACTGCTTTAATGGCCCAAAATGGAGCAATTATTTTTTCTCTTTACCTAAACGTAGTTTACTGCCTTATTAAAAGCGTGTTTGTAGGAATACTATTGCATTAAAATTCCAGTGCATGAATCACCAACCGGAGCCACTGATGCTTTAGCTAATACTTGTTTTCTCCTCTAGCTTTTGCAAACTAAAAAGATTCAGGTCATCCTAGGGTCACTGAAATCTTGTGCTTCCACTTGTGGAAAATGAATGAGCCCGCTCTGCCACAGAACGCCAACATTCTAGTAATAAATGATAAAACTACTCTAACGGTCTTTATTTATGGCTGCTTTTTTCTGTGGAAGGTTATTATGTTTACTCACAGAGAGATACATTTTCATGTAGTTAAATAATAAAAGCATCCTGAGGAACTGCTAGCTGTCCAGTGAACATAATTTCAGTCCATAATGAATATCTGTAGTTCCTAGGCCACTAGCACTAATCTAAAAAGCCACTAATATTGTAATAAGCAGAAACTGTAAATTGTTGATTTATAAGAGGTCAGTAAAGGAGCATTGCTGTCCTTGGGCTAATGTAGTTGTATTTAATATTACCATATAAAACAGAATTTTAATTTTTCTTGAGAAATGCAAGGCATGACTCTGATCTCGTATATACAGAAATGCCAACAAATAATCCAATAAATGAACTTCTCTCCAAAGAGGCTGGTTGAGGATCTCACAGTTGTCCTGACCCGCTTGCCTTAGAGTCAGAATAAAAGTTTGCTAGGCTATGCCTTAGGGAAGCACTTCTCATTCCCCTTCCCCAGCCAATGGATCCTCTTCAGCTGTTTATGTTTTTTCACCCCTTGCTAATTGACATTGTGTAAATGTAACGTGAGGCTGTCAGCATCCATGTTCCACATTCTGACACGCACTATTAGCACATTACTTTACTAAAAGTGAATATATCGAAGTTTATACTTCACCACAGGTGCTTCTTGTTCACTTCTTGCATTACACCCCACTTCAGCAGTGAAATAAAAGGGTCAGTCTTATGTCTTCTTTCTTTTTTATCTCTCTGATGAGGACAGCACCACCTATAGTTAGGCATCCTGGCAGGCACAAGCAATGGGAAGAGTTCTTAAGGCTTGGAAAGTCAGCTTAGCAGTGTACGCATTGGATGGAATTCCCATTTTCACACATTATATATATTCTGTATTACTTATGAAAGCAGTAAGATCGCTTTCTTGTGATTTCAGATAAATACATCTGCAGGTAAAATTGTTCTGTCCCTCTGGTCATTGACGTGAACAGTAAAAATATGCTTTCCATCACTTGTGAGCATTATAGTCATTGGGGCAATTCTTTTCTCTGGCAGTTACGAAGAGATGTTTATTTGACAGCTACAAATAGCCAAAGTGACACAGACAAGTAAAATAATCATATAGTCAAGGGGAATAATGGAACACCTGTTAAAAATTTTTATCATTAATATTCTCAGGAGCTAGGGCTTTGTGGATGCTATGTTTGGTATTGCTCTGTGTCTCATACAGTAAAACATGGTCCCAGGGAAATTAGTTTAGCCTATGAAATAATAAAATTTAGGTTTTAGGGGATGCTGTCACTTGTAGTGAGACATAAATGCCAATGCTGAGATAAACGTTCAAGTTAGTTGCATGAGGCACTCTCTTACATGCTCATCCCTGCTTACTGCAGTGCATAGAGGAACACAAATGCTGCCAAAAGTCAAGCTCAAGCCAGTTCTGTGGGAAAGTCAGCTCTTTGTCCAAATTCTGATTGCAGTTACGCTATGTAGTCTGTGGGGAGCCAGTGCCAGCTGCTCTTTATGTCAATTAAAGTCCATTTTTGAAACACATATTTTTCAACACTGATTTTTCTTTCGTACATTCCACCCTACACTTTCCCTTTGCTGCTGTACTACAAGTTATCTTCATAAACCTTGTGGAGAAATTTTAACCGTGTCATCGGTCTTCACAGGCCTTATGTCCTTGGTGTTACCCCTCAGCTTCAATCTGAGACTGGACAAGCCTGGGATGGCCTGGGATTTGTGCATTGACTTTCCATTACCTGGAAAAGTGATACTTGAGGGGTGTTCACTCTTCTACAATTTCTTTTCTCCGAGCTCCATGCTGGAGTGTATGATGTCCTTTATTGCATAGATGTTTACATGTTAGCTTGTACAGATATGGCACAGCTATTTCCTATTTTTGCCAGGGATTTCCCAGAAAGCAATAAATACACCCACTGATCATCAGTGCCACTCAGATATGAGACATCAAAGGCACTGGGAATGTGCATTTGATGCATCCTTGTGCTAACGGATCAGATTCTTGGCATACTGAACCATGCAAACATGATGTCTGTCAAAATCCACAGGCTGAAAGTTACTCCATCTACCTTGGACTTGCAGCTCGAGCTGGTTGCTGGAGTGGTTGAACACGTGAGCTGGTGGGCTTTTTGCGTGCAAGCCCTGCAAGTCTGGGCTCCGTCCTGCTCTGCTCAGGCAGGTGCTTGGCTGTGGCCCTTGTAGCAAAGGATCCTTATCCACTGGGAATGGAGCCTCTAGTCTGTCCTAGGAGAGCTGTGCCATTTTGCATGGATTACTTGAAGGCTTAGTGAATCACAGAACAGAAAAAAGGTTCCTATTCTGAGCCAGAGAGACAAGGAGCAGGGAGGAGAGGAGCAGTGCAGGGAGACAAGGAGCAGGGAGGAGAGGAGCACGTTTCAGTCCCTGCTCAGAGGAATGTTTGTGTTTTATATTAAACCATCCTTAGATAAAGCACACAGATGCTCTGACACGTCCCAGCTCTGCCTCCCTCTTTGCCAGGAGGGCTTTAGCCATTAGGCTGGAGAGTCACGTTATGCTCACGCAGAACCTACTTCTCTCCCATACTCACGTATTCAATCTCAGCTCTAACTATACAGTCTGAAGTGACACCACTTCCATAAGAAAATCTGCATGATCCAACTGTGTAGCTTGCAGCTTTGGAGTTAAGGGCACTCCCCTGGAAGGTGGGAGATGTGGGTTTGAATCGGAGCTCCCTTCACCCAGTGAGAGAAAGATGGAGCTGATTTAAAGAGTGGCTTCTGCTGTAGTGACAACACACTGCAAAAGGAGCAGCAACATCCAAACGCTGTTCTCATCCCAGATGATCAGAAATGTCTGTCTCAAGCTCGTCGGTTCTAGGCACTGTGCAGGGACGGAGGCTGGCTGGTTCCAAGCACGTACTTGAGGCATTTAGGGTTTTGGGATGTGCACTGGAGGGAGGCAGCTGTCCTCAAAGAGCAGCACAGAGCTGCCAGCCGCTCCCTGTCAGCTCATCGGCCGCCTGTGCCCCTCAGCGGGGCAGTTCGCGGAGACAAGGCGGCAGATAGGAAGCAGCAGGCACAGGAGTACGGCTGCAGGGGCGTCTCCATTGTCTGGAGATTAGGCTTTTGCGGAAGGAAGCGGCCTCCCATATTGCACAATGGCCTGTTTTCTATAACTTGGTCTTTCTACAGTTTGTAGGGGTTTTTTCTGCATGATGTATTTAATTTGCTCCTGTCCCTATCGTGTCCCCCCCCCCGCCCCAAGAAAAAAAGTCCTTTGAATGAACAAAATTGAGGAGGAAGGGAAGAACAAAATAAAAACAGGGCATGGGTTTTTTTTCCTAGAGGATTTTCAATCAAAATAATTTCAAATTATGGGGTCAGAACAAATGCCATACTTCTGTATCAAATATTTGCCTACTTTGTGGGATGTTTTGTACAGATTCTTCAATAAATTATCTTAGCTACTGTTGCTAGGTAACATTGTTTGCTTCATAGCATCAGAGAAATAAGAGGGTCAAAGAGAGCAATTTGGTGTTATTATCATCTGAGTTATACTAATAAGGTTTCATTGTATGTCTTAGAAATTTTCCCCCTTTTTTTTTTCCCTTAGGGAACGTCATTGTCTATGGAAATACAATTGACATTTACACCACGGTAGAAACCCTCTTATCTCTTGGAATTAATGGTTCTTGCATACATCTCGTACAGCCTCCACTCAGCTCGAATGTTACTTGCCTTAACAACAACGAAATCGAAAGCGCTGTTCAGGAGGCACTGTCAAAGGCTGGTGTGTCTGTTTATTATGACAGTATCCTGGCACAGTGGAACGAAGGCGACGACCCAGACCTTATCACATGTGCTGCTTTCACTACTAATACAAAACCATTCAAATTGCAGTGTTCAGTAAGTGTACTCTTCCATTGTATTTCTTTCAGTCTGCTTTTTAAGACAAAGACCATCAAATTTAGATAGTCCCTCACTGGTTTGTCTATTTTCTCATTGTCTCTAGATCATTGAACATTCACTTGTTAGTCTAAAGAATTGTTTTTTTAAAAATCCAAATAAAAGTATTGTTAATGCCCTGATTGATCTGGATGAAAATGTATTTAAGTCATCTGACTCACAAATACTTATTCACTCCTGAGTAACAAAAACTCTTAATTCATTTTCTAAATAATTCCAGAAAACCTTTTATTATTTAAATGCATACAGTAACTCATGTCTATAGTTATGTGCATTTGATTAAGATTTGGTTAAGTCATGCTAGAAACAAATAATGTTAGGATAGAGGCCTACAATGTAACTTAGTTAAAATACATTTTAAATAACTTTTACATCCTCTACATTAATTACTGCATTTTTATTCACCTGTAGTACCAATATCTAAGTAAAAATTCTATATACACTCACAGATGTGGCCCCACTGTGAGATTTGAGACAGGTTTTAGCTTTTCCTTATGGGCAGAATAGTTGTGGTTCTCTAATGGTCTGATCTATGTGAGTGAGCACTTCTAGTAGAGTCGTGTCAACATGTGCATCTATAGGATGTTGTATGGTCCATTCAACACACCCCACTGTGTGCACGTTTCTTTGTGCAGCGAATCTGCTGTAATTCCGAAAGGAAGAGCCATGTGCTTCCCTCCAAGAGCTCCCCAGGAGTCGGTGGCCCCTGCTGGCTCCCCTGCACTGGAAAGCTCTAAGTCAATGGGTTTTCCCAACCCTTTTTTTTATGATGTATGGATAGTTAAGCCCTGCCTAATGGAGGTGAAGCTATTTGCATAGCACCCGTATCTGCTAGCAGTCTCCTATCTTTGGTCCTCGTATCAGTAACGTTCCTCCCTCTCTGTCCTCATGCACAGCTCTTCAGTTTCTCTCCTCTTTCCCCAAAATCTCTGTATTTTTATCCTTCTTCCACAGACATCTCAATGTAGTTCTTGTTCTTGCAGCTTAGTATCCTTTTATCACCTCCCCATCCTGTCCCATTTCTTCAAGACTCCCATTTCCTCCTGGTTTGTTTCTCTTGCCCTTCTGTGCCCCTTACCCCGTGCCCATCGTTCCTCCAGCCGTGGCTCTTCCCTCTGAAGGTCTCTCTTCCCCAGCCTCTAAGATGAGATGTGCAATTATTTGGGATGTCAGGATCATTATGTTCTCCAACACCAGTTCAACTGTCTTGCATGGCTCCTGGATCTGCTTTCAGCCACCTGGGAGGATGGGTACAGAGGAGGACAGGGCTCTGGAGAGCAGCCTTCACCAGGAAGGCAGCTGCGTTCGCAAGGGAACAGGCTGTGCAGGAATCGGCACTGCAGCAGCTCTGGGCCTTTTGGGATTTGAGCCAATATCAACTGTTGATTGGCAGTTCTTGGGGGCTTAATTTGTTGAGTCCTGCAGAATAAAAACAACGGGAGAAAATCTCCTCTTTCCCTAAAGCAGCAGCCGCCCTCCCTCCCCTCCTGGGCTGACAGATGGCTCCCAGCCTGGAGGTTGCAGCCATCCCCTCCCCTCTGGTGACACGGTCCTGCCTGTCAGCCAGCAGGACGTGGGGCTGTGTGGTCCCCTTGCCCTCACGGGCGAGTTTCTTTGATTTTGGACCTACTGGATGGTTAGAATTCCCTTAACAGTGCATAGTTCATTACTTGTTTTATATACGAACAAGCCCTGAGGCTCTGGCTCCTCTGCTGCTTCATCTCTGCTGTACCAGTGCTGCTAAAATTTTCAGCTCCCTTTGCTTCCCTTTCTTGTGCCTTTTCTTCTGGTTGGCTTATCCAGCCAGTTGTGAGCATCTGACCCTTAGTCCGTAGGAAAGCTTTGGGGTGGTATAATCAGGTAATACCCTTACCCAGGTCACAACCGTGTCCCCCCTGAGGCTGACACTAAGGGAAGGATATATTACAGATGCTGGTTTCTCCTGATACAGTTATGTCTCAGGCTGCTCTAGATAAAGGCAGCAAGAAAACGCATGCTCCTCTGATAACTTTTCACCTTCTTCTCAGCCTGTACAGTAATATTTCTTGATGGTGGGCAGCAACATTCAGCTTGTCATGTAATCATTTTAAAAGCTGAGAACACAGATGAAGGGGAAGGCTCTTTATAAAGGCTGTGGAGCTTCACAAACTATATTGCAGCAATGAGACAGTTAGTCTTCATCTGTACCCTTTGTAGACCGTGTTTTGGTTTAAAACATCTCTCAACTTTGTATTCATATTACTTTTAACCCTCAATGTCCAGCGTGCGTTCTTGTTTTATGCTATTTTTGGGACCTTTGTTCTGCTGGCTTGCAGTTTATCCTTTGTAAGAGGCAAATGCAGAGGAGTTGCCTGTTGTAGCTTCTCCTGCTTCTGCTGTCTGTGACTGTTCTGTGCATGCCCCCCTGTTCCAAGCTGGAGTGACCCAGCCTCCTAATTTCTTGTGTTTCAGAACTGAGACATCTCCAGGTGATGCAGGTTTTACCTTACCCAGCTTAATCCAAATAGGCACTTTGTCCTTAGTGAGCGCATTTTTGGTTCCAGATTTCGGATGGGCTTTTGTCTCTTTGAAGTCACTTTCAGGTAATGTAGAAAACCAAACAAAACAAGTATCAAGAGAAATGTCCGACGTGCGTGATTCTAAATTGATTTGAAAGCTCCTCTCTGCTAATCAATGCATGGAGTCTGTGCAGACAAAAGGCGAGGGCTGTGGCAGGACCCTGCAGTCCTCACTCTCGCGCTGCGCTGGATTTCAAAGCGGCTCTTCAGGCATCCCGCACATTTTGCATGACGTGCTGTGTGCACATCTGTTCCACACCGATGCCTAACGCGTAGGACGGATCCGTGGCTGCTTCCAGCACCACCTGCTTCGTAGTGTTTGTCGCGGCGGTGCTGCCTCAGCTTCTGTTTTGGGGAGATGAGGTCTGATTGGATTTCTTTTGTCCCACGAGAGAGACTATGCAGGTGCCACAAGAAGACAAAAGAAGGGAATTATCACTAGCTTTTTTCTTTGAGACTTAAAGGAGGAATTTAAGGATTTAGGGTGATTTTCTTTCAATGCCCTTGCAATCTTCCTGTGGGGAAGACAAGCTTGTGGTGTCAGTAGATGCTGGCCCCAAGATAAATCTCCACCTCAGGGCCAGTTCTGTAAGGAGCAGTAAGACGAGTTTTCAAAGAATGGAAGTCACATCTTTTTTTCAGTCCCATAGACCAAAACACAGTGAATAGGTATCTGCTGTGCAATTACCATGTTCAGGAGTGGACTGCCACAGGTACCAAGTGCTTTACTTACAGAGACAACTCCTCTGGGCTAACCTGGATGATCTGGGTGGATCTGACATTCATCTGGACCTGTGCCCTGCCTCTGAGAGCAGCCAGCTCCAACCACTGCAGGTGCCGGAGTCCCAAGCACTAAGAAGGTGCTGATTAGTCTGCCTCCTAAAGCAAATGTTACTCAGGTCTGGAATAGCTGGAAATATGTTTCTGTCCTGACAAAGTTTGGATATGCTTTCCAAAATCTGTGTCACTATCAAATATAATAATCTTGAATGCCTTCCTTTTCATGTAAGTAATCAGCCCTTTTATACCTCTCGCAAATGTCTTGGCCTCCACAGCTTGCACTGGCTTTAGTTCTGCTGCTGTAGTTTGAATGGATATGACATTTCCTCTGAACAATTTGAATTTCCTAGCTTTCCATTTCATTGAATATCCCTGGGGTGGTAGCCATAGAAACATTGTTTGTTGGTAAACAGTTAGGCACAACAGCTGGAAACATAATTGTAATGTACAGTTATCCTGCTAAAAGGCAAAGTACATTGCACTTCCCTATTACTTGTGTTTTCAGTTCAGCTTGAGCATTTGAAAGAAGCAAAAATAACTTCATAAAGGGTTCAACTCTATTTCATATGCTTCTTCTACACAGAAAATACGCAGTTCCGCTCAGGCAATTCTCCCCTCTACTGTCTTTGTTTTAATTTTAGTAGCTGTAAATACTGGATCAGAAGGATTTATTTATATATTTGTATTTTTTTTAATTTAGAAAATCATACTTTATTTCATATTCTTAGTTTTTAAATAACATTCAGAACAAAGGGCAGGTTTTGTTTTATGAAATTAGCCAGTAGCTAATGTATAATAACCTACACTTATTTATATCTCTTTTTCTTTAGGCATTTTTTAGCTTTGCCTACAGGACAGTGGATTATGAAACCTTTAAGGCAATGAATGATGCTTGCCTTGTTTTTGATGGAAGACTTGTGATCAATACTGAATTCCATACTAATGATGGCAGTATCAGGGCTGCAGGTCCTTTAACAAAGTACTCCAGGAGATATTATGTAGATGAATGGACACACAGCAACTTCAATTCAAAAGAGATTGGCTTTGAGCTCGCTACATCTATGATGAATCTATTTGATCCAACTCTTAAGTCCTTTTCTAAGCCACCAGAAGGCTCAGATAGACTCATCCCCATGTACAAGGGGTGTAAAATTAAAGGTATGTCAAGATGAATTTCTGTCATACTTTCATACCCTCATTGGTATTTTTGCTCTTGTATAATATGGGTAGGTCTATCTCACCTAAGATGCCATCTAATGGCAGTGGAATCCTCGAAGCTCGTTATTTAGTAAACAACAACAAAAAAAAAGATTATGGGAGAAGGAGGGTGAACTTTATTTTCTTCTTTGTTTATGATTTAATAAATCTCGTATTTTCATTTATGGCAGAAGGTGTTCTTCCTGGAGGTTATACTTACTTGCATATTTCCAAACCAGAAATCCCCATCCGCTTGGACTTAGAACCTGCACTGTGTGATCATGTAAGTTACACGATTTAATCCTTCTTGGTTTAATCCTCCATTTGGAAAGATGTTCTTATTTAGGATAGCACAGGTACATGCATAAGTACCACGCATCTTAAAAAATATTGTGAGTGAGCATGGGTTTAAGGATTTATTTAGAGACCTTCCAGACCTGGCACTTACTAGAAAACTCTGGAATGGCAAAAACCATGTAAAAACTAATTTCCATGATTATTTCAAAATATTTAATTTGCTTTAATGTAAATTCACTGTCGTATTGTAAATGCAGAATACATACAGGTAAGATTATTTGATTAACTCCTTTACTGCAGTTCTTAATTCCTTTGCCATGAAATCAACTGAAACCAAATGGATTTTTGGTCCTTGAGGGCAGAAATACTTGTCAAGCCCTAATGCCCTGAACTATTTATTGCTATTTCTAGCACTTCACATTCAAATGGTTCACTACAGCTCAACTCCCTGACCCCTCTCTTTCCAGAGCTGGTGGCCCAGTGCTATTTCCTGAGTCATTTGTAGCACAGGTTGAGAGGGTGAATGGCCATTGGAATGCACTGCCCACGGAGGTGGTGGAGTCATGGTCCCTGGAGGTGTTTGGAAGCAGACTGGATGAGGCACTTAGTGCCATGGTTTAGACGACGAGTAGGTGTTGGTGTTGGGTCATAGGTTGGACTCACTGATCTCAAAGGTCTTTTCTAACCTTGTGATACTGCGATACTATGATACTGTTATCATGTTGGATTTTCCTCAGTACTCCCTTTTTCAGGATGGCTTTCTTTTGCTTTAGTTCTGTCGAGAGAGACAAGTAGCTTTCTCAGTCATATGGAATATATCCCTTTTGAAATTCCTAGCACATATTCAATATGCAGCACATCAAGGTAGTGCTGGTATTTGCCATCAGATTTCATAGAATCACAGAATCATAGAATGGTTTGGGTTGGAAGGGACCTTAAAGTCCATCGAGTTCCAACCCCCCCTGCAAAGGGCAGGGACACCTCCCACTGGATCAGGGTGCTCAAAACCTCATCCAGCCTTGCCTTGAACACCTCCAGGGATGGGGCAGCCACGACTTCCCTGGGCAACCTGTGCCAGTGCCTCACCACCCGTTTGCATAAGAACAAATCTAGGGTCAGCTAAGCCTGGGTGCATCATGTAGAGCAGGTACCGCAGGTGAACATGTATGAATTATACAACTAGCTGAACCTCTTAGATGTTCATTTCCATACTTTCCAATGTTTGCCTTTCTCGAGAGATGTGCAATTTCTATAAAGAGGATATAGGGTAGTATTGGGTGGATTCTACTAAAATACACTTTCAGCCTTAGTGGTTAACCATTTTCCTCTGGAAACGTATACAAATGATAAAGCTTTGCAGTCTATCAGTGAAATTCAGTTGATTTCTTTACTAGTAGGAAAATCATATGTCCTGGAAAGGATGCTTCGTACTTTGCTGATGGAAAACAGCTAAGTGCTGAAATCATGAGAGTCATCTTTGAGCAGGAAAGAGGGAAGCACTTCACACAGTTGTGCTACATATGAGATTGTCCCATGATACAAATGTGGAGAACTTGACTTGTGAAACAAGAAGAGGACTATATTGATGTGTTTTAAAGCCAGAGAGGACCATCCACACAGGCAAACTCCCATTTCATACACGCATGATACCTTTTCCCTCAGGGATTTCTGCATCAAGCCCATTCTCGTAGTTGATGTAATGAGTGGCTTTTAAAAGACTGCTTCAGTGTTGATTTTAAACTTGGATAGCAATGGTCCATAGAAACAAATTATTATTTTTAAAAAGGAGTCCACACTTTAGGAGGAGGAATCAAGCATGGCACATGTTCCAGCTTGGCAGATGCAGGATGAGCTGTCCGAAGCAGCCTGTACTTGGAAGCAGAAAGGACTATTGGGGAGGGAAAAATCAGTTTTGTCACTCCAAATTGCTAGAACCTGATTAGAATTCTTTTGCTGCAGCTCTGATTACCTGCTCTCTGAAAAGGGAACATCTTTAAAGCCACTCCAAAAACTTCATGTAAATTCTAAAAGAATATCCTAAGAAAGAAATGAGAAGCTAGTGAAATGTATTAGCTGAGAGATGGGGAAGTAACAAAGGTTACTGTAGCCTAGCAACAGGTTTTAGAAGTATATAAAATGGGAAGATGAATACAGCTTTAAAAAATAACTTCAAGCTACTTGATCATCCTACTGCAATGTGAGGTTTGAAATGAATTTTTACGTTTTTGCCTTTTATTAAGTGATTTATTTAAGTAGCTGAAACTAAATGCTGCAATTTGATCATCAACATCCAACACTATTACTCTTTTATTGATACTAGAGTTGGTGTTAGCAACACTTGGCAGCTCCTGTAAAATTAGCAAGAGGGAGTCTCTGAGAACAATTCTAAATCGTAAATAGATGTGTAGGTGTTTATATGTCTATACACACACGTACATCTTCAATTATAAGTAACATAAGTATACCATAGAATCATAGAATGGTTTGGTTTGGAAGGGACCTTAAAGGTTATCCAGTTCCAACCCCTCTGCCAAGGGAAGGGACACCTCCCACTGGATCAGGTTGCTCAAAGCCTCATCCGACCTGGCCTTGAACACCTCCAGGGATGGGGCAGCCACGACTTCTCTGGGCAACCTGTGCCTGTTCCTCCCCAACCTCACAAGAAAACATTTCTTCCTAAGATCTCATCTCAATCTCCCCTCTTTCAGCTTAAAGCCATTCCCCCTCATCCTATCCCTGCACTCCCTGATACGCTTATGTATTTTTTAGGTAACAGTAATTCATCATTTAAAAGTCTAGAACATAGCCTGAAGGAAACATCCTGAGAGACCAAGCCCAGCCTGCTGCAGTTGCAGGCAGCCAGTACACAGTGCCATTTGTAAAATTCAGAAGTTTGTTTTAGAACTGAACAGGGTCCTCCTTGGTATTCCTTGTTGGAAGGCTGGTCCCATACATCACTCCTCTGTCTACTGGAAAGCTTCTGGACAAAGCCAAAACCGCCTAATTGAAATGTGATAAATCTTTGAGTTGTAACAGTGAGGTTTGCTTGTAACCGATCAATATCGTAGTATCAACCCTTCTTCTGGCTTCTATGATGCACCATAAATTTGCACTCTGCATATTTTCTGTTTGTATATACATATATAAAAATATATGTGTTTAGTTCTAAATCTGGAAAGAGAGTAAAAATATACCAGTGTGCTCTTCCCTCATTGGAATGGTATCCTATAGTGAATCATTATCCATCTGTATGCAAGAGTATGGACTCTGTATAATAAATTAGGATAGTGTTCAATTCAGTTGCCTAAACAGAGCCATCTACTGTTGTTTGGGATGCCCCAGGGCATCCTTCCTGACCTCCAGCTGCTGCTTCTGGAGGTCACAGGTCTCCCATGGATCCTGTGTCACAACTGCCAGCACAGTTTGTATGGCCCAGATACCCTTAGGTGTCTCAAATGGCACTCAGGATGGAGCAGCCAAACCCCTTGCTGCACACACAGCCGTGTGCTGCACAGTTCTGTGTGCAGTTATTCAAGGTCTAAACCACACAGAAAATCTTTGTGTCCAAACAGTAGCAAAGTGCCTTGTTGTATAAACCACATTACCAGGAATGGGTATCCTTGAATGGAAAAAAGTGTTGTGGATTTTAAGAAATGGTAAATAACAGCTAGGAAACCCTAGCAGATCCTGTACATACACCAAGTCAGATGCTCTTGGCATCTCTACAGCTTTCCTTATATTTTCTGCTCCAGGGGGTGGAGATTGTAACCGGAGAGGCAAAACATGGGAATTATTTCAGGATGCATATCAACAAATATAATAAGGTAGACAGCATCACCTGCTTTTCAAAGGAGCCCTTTCCCGTCTCCAACTACATTTGCTTGTACGCGCAGCACGAACGTCTTCTGAATGATCTTTTTTATCGCTGGAATGAAGGGCAGATCACAGATCTTTACAGGTAAGATAAAACTTAACATTGTGCTTAAAATTCACATTGTGGCAGAATTTTAGTTTTATTTTATTACGGTTTATCTTATGGTTTCCCCTTAGAACAAAAGACAGATTTTAAAAGATATTTTCCATTATTTGGCAAAGTTGTCTGTGGCAATGCAAAGCCTGAAGACCTTCCTGGAAAGAGTTCTGAGATTTATTTAGAGAAGGAGCAATGGTTTACTTGATCGTCTTTCATTGAAAGAGCATTTCAGTGTCTTTATAACTTTTGTTGAGACTATTCAGAAGGCTTAATTCATCAAGCTGAACCTGAACAAGCCTTTATTACTGAAGATTCATATTCAGACATCACTTTTAAAAGTTGGTATTTTTGTCACTTGGAATCAAATTTTTAAGCCAAAAGTGTCTAGGGAGATTTTTAAATCATTCATGATGATAGTCACACTCTACAACCTTCCTGCTTCTCTGGTGATAAAACAAGCCCTGAGAACTGCGTTCTCTGTGTAAGGAAGTTATTTTCACTTAAATTTATAGCTGGAGGCTGCATCAGGACTCTGCATATTTAGTGGATGTTCCCCATCCGACCTTCAGGACCTAAAAACATAGAATCACAGAATGTCCTGAGTTGGAAGGGACCCACAAGAATCACTGAGTCTAACTCCTGTCCCTGCGCAGGTCAGTCCTAACATTCACACCGTCTGAGAGCATTTTCCAAATGCTTCTTGAATATTATCAGGCTTGGTACCCACCATTTCTCCCACCAAAGGCAGCAGTGAAACAGCTCCTACAGATTTTCTGAGATGGTCCCCACTGCCCACAGTGCCCAAGAAAGCACAGGGCCGTCCTGGGGTCTATGCGTTCTCAAGTGGTGGAAGAAACTAAAGAGCCTGGCTATTTCTAGCCCAGATTTATGTGCCATCTCCTCTGAGAGAATTTTTCATTGTTTTCAGAAACTCAAACTGAATTAAGAAAGTTATTATGGTGAGAGAAGAATCTGAAAAAATGAGATCTACCACATCTTCAATCTTCTGCTGCTTCTCTAGAATTTCGTAAAAAATTACCTTCTCTAAAACTCCAACTTGTTTTATTTGTTATGCTTCACTGAAAATGAGTGCTTTTGAGGTCAAGCTTGATTGAAAAGCCCAAACCGAGCATCCCTAGCCTTGAATTTCATTCACAGGGTAGAATTCCTTGAGCAAATAATTGAAACAGTAGGTAAAGAAGAACTTTCTCATAAAACTTACTTTGATTCTCATTTTAAAAACAACTCCCTCACAAAATGGTGGCTTGGGAACCTTAACTGTCAGATAGAGAAGTGAAGTACCGCTTTACAGGAGCTCTTCAGAGACAGAAAGCCAAGCATAGGAAGAAATGGTAATTTTTTTATCATGATACAACACTGAGAGTAGTGCCTTAAGAGTCTCCAGGTCTGATTTTGTTATATTTATAACTGATTGGAAGAAAGTCATAAAAGGCAGCAAGGTTTTCAGATTAAACAATGTTATTTAAGTAACAGTTTGTAAAGGTTTGCTGTAAAGGATGCACTCTAGTCCAAAAGAAACTTTGCATGGTAATGGCCATCTACTGGTTCAAAAAAAAATCTGTAGGAATAAAGCACCTGATATCTTCAGACAGGGAGTTAAGAGTCTCTGAGTTTTTGTACCTCTTGCTCTAACATTTGTATTTCTGCTGGTTTGATGCTAAAAAAAGCTTCACCAGAACATGGATAGAGCATAGCACATTGCTAAGGGCAAGGAAATTAGAACATCTGCTGAAATCAGGGAGTGGGGGGAATCCAGCCAAGCCCTTCAGATGATGACAAAATGTTGGTTTCTATGCTGTATTTAGAGAACAGCGGCATCAGCTGCTGTCTCAAAGGACGAATTCCCCTGAAAAGGATGTGGGGCTTCTCCGGGACTGGATATGCAGCTCTCACAACTCTTCTGATGTGATTTGCAGTCCTTATCCTGCACTCTTCTCTCACTGTAAATATACAGAGTCTAGTTCCTCATTGTTTTTATTCTCATCTTGCATTGAAGGGCAGAATGAACCCAAGCTTCAACTGTGAGGTTTGAAAGTTTCTTGGATGAAAATGCTTCTTTACAGATTTCCCATCAGGGGAACTTTGTGTGCCTCTGCTGAGAGGAGTGTGAACTTGTGAATTATTGCTGCTGGAGGGATTGATTTTGATTTACAGAAAGCATTTGGTTTGTTTTACGAGAGGGGAATGGCACACAGCAAACATAAAGTTGACATAAACAGTGTATTGTCAATAGGTGTTAGGTAGAAACTGAAGGAGGATGACACGATTGTATGAGATACGGGCCAGGATGGCAGATAATTTTCTGTCCTTGTCACAGCTGTTGCTGATCAGCCAATATACTGGAAGAAACTCAATATTCAGGTTGTGGCAAGGTATCATCAGTCTTTTTTCATGATGTTAACACTATGCAAAAATACTGTGACCTAATCTTTTCTATGAACCACAAATGTCACCAGACACTTACGCCTTCATTGTTTGCCCAGATGTGATTACACTGTGTTTGTGTGTGTACTAGCAAGTTACACACTGATGTCAACATCTGGCAGAATAAATGATCTCTGCCTACAACAGGTAGCAGTATTTTCCTGACCCTGATGATACCAGGCTTTGTTCCCTTTCTCTCTGTTGCCACATATTGGGTGTAGCCCAACCCAAGGTCTTCAGTGCAGCTGCACTTACTTGCACTCAACACCTACGCACCCCATGAGAGGAGGCATTAACTTTTGAAGGGACAGCATATTTCTTCAGGAGAGAAATTAAGAATGCATTGTCCTCCCTTGCTGTCATGATTGAGGATCCACACACAGTGCACACGCTGATCGGGGGTTCACAAGTGAGATCAAGTTCCAAACATCCACAGAGATTTTAAACATCACAGGAGAGATGAAGATCCTAGTGATGATCTGTTAATAGGATGAGCCAGGCCAGTCAATATTGTAAGAGCAAGAAGTGCAGCTTTATCTGATGCCAGCGTATACACTAACTGGGGGAGTCGTCAGCTCCTGCAAGAGACTGCTTGTACCTTAACTGGTCTTTGCATACCAGAATCTGAAGTTGTGCAAGGTCGGGGTCCTCTTGCATCCACATAGAATCATAGAATGGTTTGGGTTGGAAGGGACCTTAAATATCACCCAGTTCTAACCCCCCTGCCATAGGCAAGGACAACTCCCACCAGACCAGGCTGCTCAAGACCCCATCCAACCTGGCCTTTAACACCTCCAGGGATGGGGCATCCACAGCTTCCCTGGGCAACCTGTGCCAGGGCCTCACCACCTTCATTATGAAGAATTTCTTCCTAATGTCTAATCTTAACTCTTTCCCCTTCCAATTCAAAGCCATTCCCCCTCGTCCTATCACTACAGGCCCTTGTACAAAGTCCCTCCCCAGCTTTCCTGTAGCCCCTTTCAGTACTGGAAGGCTGCTCTAAGGTCTCCCCAGAGCCCTCTTTTCTCCAGGCTGAACAACCCCAACTCTCTCAGCCTATCCTTATAGCAGAGATGCTCCAGCCCTCTGATCATCTTTGTGGCCTCCTCTGGACCCTTCCCAAGAGTTTCATGTCTTTCTTAGGTTGGGGATTACAAGTGGGGTCTCACAAGAGTGGAGCAGAGGGGAGTAATCCCCTTCCTTGCCCTGCTGTCCTCGCTTCTTTGAATGCAGCCAGGACGTGGTTGGCCTTCTGGGTTGCGAGCGCACATTGCCAGCTCGGTTGTATACTCACAGGCAATGCGACCTGCGTGTCTGGGTTGTCTTGACCAGGATCACTGGGAATTTCTAAAGCAGGTCTCTGTGTGCCACACAGAGGGACACTACTTATCAGGTTCTCATCACATCTCTTGAGCTCTTCTTAATTAGCGATGATGAACTAATTTTGGACTTGTCTTTTACAGCCTTTAGAAGTGGATGTTGTTGGGGATCTTTTGCCTCATTATTTTATCTCACCTCTCATTAGCCCGTGGCAAAATTCCTGAATCACAGTTGCCAGGTTTTTCTTATCTGTTTATTTTATTGCCTCCGGTCCTATTTTTCATCTTCTTTATAACTTCCCTTTAGATGGGTTTGGTCCTTCTCTTCTTGCTATTCGATCATTTGAATGAAATTCCATATGTTGCTCTTTTGCTATTAACATATGCTGATCTTTAACCCTCATTCACTTTCTTCTGATGCTTTCACACACATGCACGCATGCATTTGTTTCCATTAATATCAGTCTTGCTATTTCTCTTACACACATCTGTACTATGAGAAGAACAGATTCACTGGCTTGTTTAAGGGCTGGGAGACAGAAGAGCAACCCACTGCAGCAAAGGAAAGCTCAAGAAAGGACTTGTGAGAAAAGGAATAGACAGGGAGAGGAAAAAGCAAACTGTCTGTAATCTCCACATAACAGTCCTCTAGCACAAAGCCAACTGGCACAGGAAATTGCTTCTTTCAGGAGAAGGTACAGCACTGGAAAAAGACCAGCAATATAATGTAGTATCGTAATATATCATATCGTATCTACAATACATATACATCCACATACTAGAATGTTATATACGATGTTCATATATATATGTACAATATAAACTTAGCCACGAGAGAACTATCTATTAGAAAACCATTAAATCGAAAAATATTTTAGCATCGCCTGTGAGGTGAAGATTGTCTTGAGGCTTTTATGTAGATAGAAAGTGGTGCCTGGTCTTCTCTTGGCAATGAAGGTGAAAATGCATTCATTGATTACTATGTGTGTGATTAAAAAGAAGAAAAACTGCTTTGGGTGGTATTCGCCTGTTCTGTAATGATCTCAAAGGATCATGTGAGTGTAAACCTGATGTTATGACTGAATTTCTTTCTTTGACTTTGAAAAAAATCCCTTTAAACTAGAACACACTACACTTCCACCCTCTTGTACCATCTTCTAGCAAGATGTGTACTGCCCTGAGTGAAAAGAAAATGTAAACCGAGAAAATGTTGTGGTTTGTTAGTTAAGCTTCTAAACTTGCTGGTTTGAAATATTCATTCCCCTCCTTCCTTCTTTATGCCTCTCTTTTGGGGAGGGCCTTCCTATAAGGCAAGAAAGTACAATGTTTTAATCTTTTGTTCCACATTTAGATTTCCCAGCATGGCATCGAGTTCCAGGAATGGACACAGTAGAACAGCTGTCACCTGGGAGCTAATTTATTTCTGTGTAGCATGCAAATTATCTTTTAAATAATTAGAGACTGCACCTAGCAGTGAATTTCCTCACTGATTTGCGTTAGGTGTAAGGGCTGAAAGTTAACCCCATGATACCGGATTTCCTGACCATAGAGTGCCAGTGCCATTTTCAAATTAGCATTAACAACAGGCCCTCAACATTCAGCTAACTGGAAGAAGTAACCCCTTCTGGTTGTGTTCATGAAACTGTGGCTAAAGGTAATAATGAGATAAATAACATTTCCTTTTGTTGAGAAAAAACTTCCATTGATTTCAGTACAAGTTCAACATGAGTAAAAGCTGCAGGACTTAACCCACAACCAAATGAAAGACTGAAATCACTTCTTTTGCCTTCTCCCTTCCCCCTACAGTTAATGTACTTTGTGGAGGAAGCTGGACAGGGTGGTGGCATGCATCACCCTGCCCCTGGTGCAGGTCAGAGGTGTCCACCGGTGGCTGCTTTCCCAGCCCAGTCCCACATCAGGAAATGAAGCCCTTCAGCCCCCAGATTTGCAAGACCAACAGTCTGATCATAGAATCATAGAATCATAGAATGTCCTGAGTTGGAAGTGACTCATAAGGATCATCCAACACCTGTCCCTGCACAGGGCAACTCCAACATTCACATCGTGCCTGAGGGTGATGTCCAAAAGCTTCTTAAATATAGTCAGGCTTGTTACTGTGACAGCTTCCCTGGGGAGCTGTTCCAGTGCTCCATCACCCTCTGGGTAAAGAACCTTTTCCTAATGTCCAACCTAACGCTCCCCGGCACATCTTCCTGCCATTCCCTTGAGTCTTATCATTGGTTGCCAGAGAGAAGAGATCAGCACCTGCTCCTCCTCCTCCACTTGTGAGGAAGCTACAGACTGTGATGAGGTCTTCGCTCAGTCTTTTCTTCTCCAGGCTGAATAGACCAAGTGGCTTTAGTTGTTCCTCATACAGCTTCCCCTCTAAACCCTTCACCAAATTTGTGGCCTCCTCTGGGCACTCTCTGGTAGCTTTAGATCCTTTTTATACTGTGGTGCCCCAAACTGCACCCAGCGCTCAAGGTGGGGCCTCACCAGTGTGGAGCAGTGTGGGACAATCACCTCCCTCCCCTGGCCCGCAATGCCGTGCTGGATGCACCCAAGGACACGGTTCACTCTCCTGGCTGCCTGTGCTGGTTCACATTCAGCTTGCTGTTGACAAGAATCCCTAAGTCCCTTTCCACAGAGCTGCTCTCCAGCCTCTCACTCCCCAGTCCATATGTATCTCCAGGGTTGCCACATCCCGGGTGCAAAATCTGGCACTTGCTATGTTAAACTTTATGTGATTGATGATTGCCCAGCTCTCCAGTTTGTCCAGATCACTCTGCAGGGCCTCTCTGCCCTCAAGAGTCTCAACAGCCTCCCCCTAATTTCATGTCATTCGAAATACTGATTATGTGTATTCAGACTCCTGCCCTTTAAGAATTTGAAGATCATTAATTTATCAGTCTAGCAAGCAGTAACTGAAAAAGCCAGCAGAAAAGCATCTGATTATATTGCCACAGTCACTTGGCTACAAAATGCACTGGCATTCTTGAGAGTGTAAGCTTTTAGTGAGTTAGATACTCCTCCTCTGTATTACAGTACCTTCACAGCTCACTGAAAGCCTCAATTGCTTTTGCATTAACTTTTTTTTCAGGGAAACAATGCTTTTAGCTCTCACAGTTAAACCAGCCAGTGCTGTATCTGATGGAACTAGAGTTCTAAAGTTTCCTTTCTCTTCTTCTTTAGCAGACAGGTACTGTAGACATTTCAAAAAAGAGGTCTCGGTGCAACTCTACAATGGCACAGTTAAAATAAGTGCTCCTTAGAATGTCCGGCTGCCTTATGTGTGATCCCAGCGATAGAGATATTATCATAGAATCCAGAGTGTTTGGGTTGGAAAAGACCTTAAAGATAATCCAGTTTCACCCTCCTTGCCATGGGCAGAGACACGTTCCACTGGATCAGGTTGCTTATAGCCTCATCCAGCCTGGCCTTGAACACCTCCAGGGATGGGGCAACCACCACTTCTCTGGGCAACCTGTGCCAGGGCCTCACCACCCTCACAGGAAAACATTTCTTCATAATCTCTAATCTAAATCTCCCCTTTTTCAGTTTAAAACTGTTCCACTTTGTTCTAGCCCTGCACTCCTTGATGAAGAGCCCCTCCCCGGCTTTCCTGTAGCCCCTTTTTAGTACTGGAAGGCTGCTCTAAGGTCTCCCCAGAGCCTTTTCTTCTCCAGGCTGAACAATTCCAACTCTCTCAGCCTGTCTACATAAAGCAGGTGCTCCAGCCCTCGGATTATCTCCATGGCCTCCTCTAGACTTGCTCTAACAGATCCCTGTCCTTCCTATGGGAATGATTCCAGAACTGAATGCAGGGCTCCAGGTGAGGTCTCAGGAGAGCAGAATAGAGAGGGAGAATCCCCTTTCTTGCCCTGCTGGTCACACTTGGATGCAACCCAGAATACACTTGGCTTTCTGAGCTGTGATCACCCATTGCTGGCTCTTCTTGAGCTCCTCATCCACCCGCATCCCCAAATCCTTCTCCCGGGGAAGGACTTGATAGCTTATTTATCAATATCAGATATTAATGTGTTAACAACAAATATTAGTCTTTTCCAAACATAATTGCCTGTAGTTAAGCTTTTTCAGCCTTATTTTGGCCCATTTCTTATAGATGTTAGATACTCCAGCTTAATTCAGTGTAGTATCTGAGTGGGCTGAGCTCATTGCTTAGCTCAATAGAAATTTAAGAGCCAATGTTTTTGTTTCTACCTATGCAAACAGCAGCTGAGAAAGTAGGCTGTTAAGCCAGAAGTTGACCACATCCAACTAGACAACTGTCTTTTCTGACTGCACCAGAGTGGAATGACCCTCTGACTCTTTTACAGGATGCCAAGGACTACTGGGCAAATTATCAGAGCAGGAAATATTTAGTGACTCACTTGTCATTGTGCTACAAGAGAAAAAGCACCATGGCCATCAGTGGTGGTGACCCTTCCATCTGCCTCATGCCACCACAGTAGGTGTGCTCACTCTGCCTGGACCTTCAGCTGTCGTGTTCCTGAGCAGAGAGGCCTTATGATGCAATTGTCCAATGTCAGGGCAGGCAAAACCATGGGAACCAAGACACAGTAACCTAAAGCTGAGCTTTTTGTAAACAAACATTTCATGTCACCTGGAAATTTAACAGTACTGCTCCCTAGATTTGGAATCCATTTCAGAAAGAAGTTTCTACAATTTTTATTCATTTCCCATAAGGTTGCATCTCAAAAAGGCTCAAGAGGAATTTGAGTACCCAAGGTTGAGGCTATTTCCAACATGGAGGGCTTCTCTTAATGGAAAAGAAAGCAAATTCCGGTATGTTTCACGTGAAGTGCCCCCTGTACCACACCCCTTCCCTTCCTGTGGAGATTTCTGGTACTCGCTTGAAAGCCTTCAAATTCTTTCTATTGCCATAGCAGCAGATAAAAAAAATGATGGGGAAGAGAGCTATAAAATATTTTTTCTTTTATTTTTAAGCTTATAGATTTGTTACTGGTCACCAGTTCCATATGGCTTCGCAAAGGAGGAATGTCACCAGCCCTTTTGTATTCTCCTGAGATGAAGGCAACTGTAAGGCAGTTGCCAAGTTATGGAACGTGTCCACAGAGCAGTGGAATCTCCCTCTGCTGCATCTTAAATATAAAATGGATAATTAAAGGGGTCTCCTGATACTTGGCAACCAAATGGATGTTAACGAGCATCACGCCTTTAATATGAGATAGAAGTGCTTCATGCAGGCTTCATTTGGCACTAATGAAAACCAAATCTACTCACATAATGCATAAAAATCTGACCCACTAGTTTCTAAAATACTTAAGTAGCCTATTTATCAAATGCGGTGTGAGTGGTTTTTGACTTGGGAATTTGTAATACTGTATTAATGAACTTGTTTTCATTCGTTACCTGCAGAAGATTCTGGTTGCATCACATTAACGTGGCAGGGGTACCACTGTTGCATGACAGTGAGTGCAGCAAAGGCAGCGTCACTGGAGGAAAGGCACGGATTTGAGCTATTTGAGCTGACAGGGATGAAGTGTTCTGTCAGAGGCAACATCATTAGGCCAATCAGTTTCTAAGATGCACCCTCTGAAACGTTGTGTTGCTCAGCCATCCCCTTCTCAAGCTTCTTCTCATACCTATTCACCAGGTTTACTCTCCACATGATGCTGAAGTTAGTGAGATGCTGTATGTTAAGCACTTCTGGTATTTAACAGTTTGTAAAGCATGTTGATAGACTAACACGTGGTGTGGCAGTGTTCTGAATAACACGTAACACAGAGTACTAAGTGCACTATTTATATTGTGTTTATATTTAGTTCTTACCAAAAATGTGGTTTTAGTCATCTCAATACGCTTCAGTTTGCATCACGGAGCCGCCTCGGTGCATGCAGGCTGGATATTCAGATTTCTCTGTGTATATATGTAGGCTCTCCAGCTAAGAGCTGAGGAGCATTACAGGGTCCATCCTATGAGGTAGTCCAAGAAGGCAGGGTGCATTTTAAAGGATGATTAGGGGAGAAACCTGACAGGCACACTCATCCAAGCTAAGCTAAAAGATTGTTAGTTTTTTTTATATATATATAACTTGGTTTCCAGCATTTTAAGGACTTGTCTGACTCACTGACGACTTGTCTATCCTGCATGGCAGTCTCAAGTAGCACCATGAGGAGGATGATCTTGCCACCGTTCATCACACAATAGCAAAGATGTTTGCTGCAAGATGCAGGTGCACTCTGAGTGCCTCATCTCTATTGCAGGCTTTGGGGTTCTCCAGAGCTGGGGTTTATGTGTCTGCCAAACTACAAAAGGCACTCTGGGGACTAGTGATAGGAGGGGCCTGGGCTGTAGAGAAAAGCCTCCACTGACAGACATTAACCAGAGGCTCTTTGGCAAGTGCTGGGTCCTGCACTACAGTCACAACAACTCCATGCAGCACTTCAGGCTCGGGGAAGAGTGGTTGGAAAGCTGCCCAGCAGAAAAGGAGATGGAGGTGCTGGTCAACAGTGGCTGACCAGGAGCCAGCAGTGGCCCAGGTGGGCAAGAAGGCCAACGGCACCCTGGCTTGGATCAGCCATGTTGTGGTGGTCAGCAGGAGCAGGGAAGGGATTGTCCCCCTGTACCTGGCACTAGTGAAGCCGTCTCGAATCCTGGGTTCAGTTCTGGGCCCCTCAGTACAAGAAAGACATTGAAGGGCTGGAGCATGTCCAGAGAAGGGGAATGAAGCTGCTGAAGGGTCGGGAGCACAGGGGTTACAAGGAGCAGCTGAAGGAACTAGGGTTGTTCAGTCTGGAGGAGGCTGAGGGGAGACCTTATTGCTCTCTATAGCCCCCTGATAAGAGGTTGTACCAAGGTGGATGCCGGTCTCTTCTCCAAAGTAACAAGTGATAGGACGAGAGGAATTGGCCTTCAGTTGCAGCAGGGGAGGTTTAGATTGGATATTAGGAAAAATTTCTTTACTGAAAGATTGGTGAAGCATTGGCACAGGCTGCCCAGGGTAGTGGTGGAGTCTCCATCCCTGGAGGTGTTCAAAAAATGTGTAGATGTGGCGGTTCAGGATGTGGTTTAGTAGGCGCAGTGGTGCTCAGCTGACAGGTGGACTGGATGATCTTAGAGGTCTTTTCCAATCTTAATGATTCTGCGATTCTAAATAGGAGTTGGAAGGGCTTATGACTGTGGCAATACTTATGCCTGGGGCAAAATGTACAGAGGAGTTTCTTGAAATGTAGCTACAGGAATATTTTCCCCAGTGCCAGAATAGCAGGTAGGAGTTGATGGTCACACATGAAGGCAACAAACAACTTACACATGCACAGATCTGTGGTGATCCCCTAGATGTCTGTGAGGAGATCTGTATTCACTGCTGTTAGCAAGGCAACAAAGAAACACAGTGCTCCTTTTCACACAGGCAGCCTTGCCATGGTGAGTGTTGCTGTCCAGGAGGCTAAGCACCCTGAAAAATGTAAGGGATACTCTCCACAATATAGTATGGCTTCAACAGCAACAGGTACTGGTGTCCAGTAGGACACAAAGCTGCCACACGTGCAACAGAAATGCATGAAGGGAGTCAAAGTCCGTGTCGCTGAGGTGCTTTGGAAAATTCCACCCAGAAACTATAAAAGTGAATAATATCACTGAATGTTTCCTTAGCTGTTCTCTCACATATATTTTTCTATGAGCTGTACAAGCTAAAAGCTTCACAATATTTTGAGTGGTATGATCAACATTTACTCATTTTGCAGTAACCATTTAAATCTTTTCTGCTTAAGTTTAATTCACACATCCTCGTACCATTTACGTTAGGCTAAAAGTGGTATATGAATCAGTGCCATTTAATCAGTTTAAGCAGAAACACTGCACTGGACTATTTATTGATGGAATTCTAATAAATCTTACAATACAACAAATAGATTAGGAAAAAGACGAGCATTTGATGCTTTCAGTATTATTTCTAAAAGGACTAGGTAAAGATATACATTTATTACTTATAGTTAATCAGAGATTATTCAAACATAAATGCATGCTACATAGAAAAGCTGTTTATAAACCAGACTTTCAAAAATTAAGAGTGATTATTCATTAAGAGAAATACTAGAACGTGCTGCTGTCTGGGATTTGCTGGATCCCATACCATTAGCACACTGTGATTACATTTAACGGATTCCACCTCAGGCTTTTGTTCATCATGCAGACGTTGAGACTTATTTTCTGCAGGGATGAAAAAACCAGAAAGGAAATGTGTCAGGTAGTGAGCACAGCAGAGAGGGACTAATGCGACACAGTACACTTTGCAGCCTAATTAGAGGAAAATTTGTGTGCTTTTTATGAAGAGAGAGACAGGATAAGGAAAAAAGGAACACATGAAGGGATATCAAAGCACTAACAGCTTTTTTGCTACCAGAATTAAATGCTAACCCAAGCTGATAAAGCTGTACTTACACATCAAATCAATATAAATGGTAGGTGGCTTTAGATTTCTGTATATTAATGTGGTTTTTAAGGATCAGCTAACTTGCTAATGAAGAGCTGTGTTACCAAGAAACCCCACGACCAAATCAGTAAGTAAAGGCTACTCAGCTGAATCTTACCACATTAATTTACAGTCAACTTGCTGATTCATATTAATAATTATGCAAACCATTATGAATGAACTCTGAATTCATAACAAGTAATTGCAGAAAAGCAATCATGCCACTGCACACAGCATATTTGTTGATTTTGTGTGTCAGATTTAATTTCCTTCAAATTTTTTTTTCATAATATATTACGTGTGAAATAGTACAGTGTGAAAAAATGCAATAAACCTTATTTCAGAGCCAGCCATCATTTCCTCATAAAAAGAGCAGACAGCCATGGTTTTATATCAATTAAAGAACACGGGGTTTGGAAAGTTTAAAGAGCAGTTCGGTGAGAATCAGTTGCACAATAGCTGCTACTGTCTAGTACAGTGTGTAAACTTTTACCAAATTCCAGTACTGAAATAACAGGGAATATCTCTGGAGGATACTTAGAACAGGAAACGACTGCAGTTTCTCAATGGGAAGTGAGTATTGCTAAGACCTGATTTCCGATGGTGTCACCATGTACTGGCACTTCAATGTAATGTTTCCAGGATATTAAAAATGCAGAGAACAGAAATGATTTATCAGTTGTGATGGATACCCAGCATTTGCAAAGTGAAGATGCTGGCAAGGAATACATAGTGCAAACCATGATCCACATCCACTTGGATGCAGGTCTCCGCAATAGCCCAAGTGAGGATCTGGATGGTCCAGTGGGATCAGTAGTGTACTCTACAAGGATTCCGTGGCCGTCTTTCTTGAGCAAGAACTGTGAGATCAGTTGCACTCCACTATGTTTTGCTGTACAGAAAAAAAGGGTTTATAAACCACAGGTTTTAAACCAGCTGGCTTCCAAGGAAAGGACACTGCAGGTTTCGTCATCATTTTGTTAAAAGTGGTTAAAAAGCACAGGCTTCCTTTCTATGATTTACTTATCAAAAAGTACAAAAGAAACATCAGCCTGTAAATTAGTGAGCACTGTCATTATTTTGTAAATCTGCCTAATGAAGTAAATGCAGATTCATTATCCATAAGACTATTGATTTCACTAATTACTGGGTCAGAACAGTAACAGAGTCTTAGATTAATGAATTTAACAGGAATGACTAAAGCACACGGACAAACGGGTATTCAGGGAGCAGAACTGCAGAGCAAGGAGTTAATAGCTTTCTGGCTACAACCATGCTGTTGGTTCAACATTTGCCTGATTGTTCAGCAGTTGTAAGTGAATTTTAAGAAAATGAAAACCAGGGAACATGTTATGTTCTTTGTTAAGAACAATGCTTTCAGGTGATGCTTCATGGGATTTTACACAATTTTGTCTTGCTTTTTATGCATATAAACAAGTCTTCTTTTAAAATTATTGGTCAGATGATATTTAGCAGGAAATGCTCAGTGGGTTTATTTAGATTGTCTTTAAATTTACCCTGTATGATTCCTAGTCCAGCTATGCAAGGTTTATATGGAAATAGTCTTGCATTGGAATTGCAATATCTTTGTATTTAAGAGTCTTAAAAACATATTATCCCCAAAACAGTCTTTGCTTTTCCTGGCAAGATGGGGGTGTCAGTCAACAGTGGCTGAACATGAGTCAGCAGTGTGCCCAGGTGGTCAAGAAGGCCAACAGCATCCTGGCTTGGATACTGTTGGCCTTCTTGGATCAGCAGGACCAGGGAAGTGATAGTGCCCCTGTACTCAGCGCTAGTGAGGTCGCACCTCAAATCTTATGTTCACTTTTGGGCCCCTCAGTACTGGAAAGACATTGAGGGACTGGAGCGTGTCCAGAGAAGGGGAATGGAGCTGAGGAAGGAGCTGGAAAAGAGGCCGGTCTGAGTTTTTGCACTTAGTTGTTTCTTCCAAGTTTGTGTTTGTCTGTGAAAGAGTGAAGACTTCAGGGATGCAAGGATTTGAATTTAGTAAAGTTATTATTTCCATAGAAGTTTTAAGTAGCAAAGGAATACTGACAGACACAGTAGCCTCAAAATCTGTAGTTAATAACACGCCAATAGTCTGTGGAGGAATTTTTCAAAGGCATCATCACAAGGAATGGGGGCCCACCTGCCCTTCGCACATTTGAAAATCCCAGTTCTTGTCTGGGTCTCACAGCAGAGAGAAGTCACCAAGAGCACAGGGGAGGCAGCAGTGAGTGCCGAATGCTTAGGGCCACAGTTCAAATTCCCTCAACTGGATGCTGTGCTGCAGCACAGCCATCTCCGCATGCACACATGCTCTGGTAATTTGATAAACTCACCTGCAGGGAGGGATTATTCCATGTAGTTTGATGAGCTGTCAGGTCTGCATTCCCAGCTCATAAGGTGTGCCCACAGGCCCATCCGCGGTGACACCCGTTATCTCTGCTGTCATCAGGCTCATGGAAGCAGCAAGAAAAAGAATGGAAGTAATTAAAAACATATTACAATCCTCCTATTAAAAAGAAAACCACTATTTTTCAGGCTGTTATAATGAGATTTGCTTTCACATTAAGAGGAATGAGAAAAATCAAACCTTTTTTTAACAATTGGTTTGTCTTTTTTTTTTTGCCATTTTGGATACATCCCTATCCCTGCTTTCAGTTTCTCTTTCTACCAGTGATTTCTTTTTCTGGAGAGGTTTTCAGCTGACATTTTCCAAGAAAAGCACCCAATATGAAATACACAAAGGCATAATCAACAATGGCCCTCAGAAGCCCATCCTTCATCTAAGTGGAAATAATTTGGGCCTTGCTTTGCTTCATTTTCGTGAAGGCAAGCCCCACTTCCAGAAGTCTGGAAAACATTGCAGTGGTGTGATAAAATTGATATGAATGAGTATCCTAGTTCGACCAAGCTTGTGAATGATCAAAGATCAGGTCTACCAGAGTAGTAGAAAACCTCACTCTATAGAGCTGGTCTTCACCTTTCTGCCATTTCTTTCTTGTTATGGGATTTAAGTTTATTTATAACAACTTCTATTATTAATTTATTTTAACTTTATATCTTGCTTTTTGTTTAGTTTTTGTACGAACTGAGTGTGTTTTGCATTCCCTTTTAAGGTTTTCTGGTTTAATACCTCGCTGTCAGGGATACTTCTCATGCTGTTAGACCTGACTTGGACGGCAGAACCGCTGCCAGAGGTCACTGTTGGCTCCTCGCTGCCTCTGCCCAGGCGCACCGCAGACATGTGGCAGCTTCAGAATTAGCTTTCACAGAGGCAGAAACCCTGTTCTCTGAATGTAGTGTGTAGTTGCAAATGAAATGGAGAGTAAATACAAATATCTCTCAGACGGAAAGCCATGTGCACACGTATTCCATATTTGCTTGCTAGCAGAGGCCAACTGTCCATTTTATTTCCCTTGAAAAGGGAAAGATTCCATGTCTTTTGTACAGGATGCCACTAAATCTTTTCCTCCTTCTTCCCTTTCATTTGATGTAGGCTACGCATCACAAATGAGGCAGAACAGACTTTAAATATTGTTTGTCAATGAAAGGAGAGACCAGCTTCCTAGCAACAAAAAGGATGTCGCTTATTGTCTTCAAAAGGAGACCATTTCATCCCATCTCGTTACAAATGCCTTCCCATGATAGCTTCTGTCAATATAAAAGTCTGCCAGCAGGGGATCCCCGTTAGGAAGTGACCAAGTTTGAAAACCCGTTATGCTTCCTGGCAAACATTGTCATCTTGTACACATTTAGCCTGATCACTCTGGCAGGTTATGAAAGACTAAACGGTGCAAACACATGTGGCAGATGCCGTTCTCATGATAGTTGAGGAGCCTTTGAGCCTCTGTTGGTAGCATGCCAGCTTCATCTTATATACTGGAGAGCATTATACTTTCAAGACTTGCCCTGAGGGACTGCTGCTGAAGTGGTAATAAAATTCAGAACAAGCCTCAGAAAGTCAACTTGTTGGTCTGTCTTCAAATGTTTTTTTTTTTTCATAATTAACCTTCCCTTTAGCAGCCATATGCAGATCTGCTCTCTCAGAAACACCACGTGCCCCTTTAGAAAGGTGACTCTAACTGAAAAGATAGATAAAATGCAGAGCCAGCAAAGGAAGTGAAATTATTTCTGTGAATCATATTTTTAAACTGCCTTTGGTGGTTACACTTCTGCAGGTGAAGAGAATCTGGGAGTAAATGTTGTTTACTGGTAACTCCTCTTGGCAGCCTATCTGGAAAATACAGACAAGACACTCTTCATTCCCAAAGAAGGGCGCACTTTATTTGCATCAAATACTGCAAACAAGGTGACACATTTCAGGCTTTGAACTCCAAATCTAGGAATATTGACATAAACAGTTAAAAATGTAGTTATTACTGATGCTGTTACCAGCTAAGACCCTGTGTAGCGTCCCTGAAGCATTTAATAAACATCATTTACTGCAGCATCTCAGTGAGATAAGTGAACAACTTAACCAAGGCAAGGCAGCTGGAAGATGCCATCAAGAGATGAAATCACCTTATCAGGGTTACAATTCAAATTAAAATGCCAGCTTGAAAACAAAATGTTTGGCCAGCAGAACATGGCTTTCAGCAGGGCATAACAGTAAAAATAGTGTCTTTAATTATCTTAATGTATTCTTGTATAACTCCCCTTCCCTTTTCCCTGCTTTGCTACCTAATATCAACACTGAGATAAAGGTTTGTGTTGGGTGGGGGTTTTCTTCTGAAATTCAAGAGGTTTTAAATATTTGGGGAATATCCTGGTCTTCTCTAGCTCTCTGCATGCCTTATAAGGTGTATAATTACTTAAAGCTGAGCTAATCTTTTCTAACATTTCACATTGAAGGAATAGGTAGTGTTGGTGGCAACATGCTGCCAGTCTCCCAGGCTGAGCAGCATTTCCCAGAGGGAGAACACAGCATTTGTAACAGTGTAAATACATATTTATACTGGGAAAACATGTACTGGAGGAAGCCCCGCTGTGCTGGATGCTGTGCAAATCCAGGAGAGGCAGCCCCAGCCAGCCTGCAATACACAGAGAAATGCAGATTAAGGGGGAAGAAAGCTTATGTTGGGATGCGTATGTAAAAAACAGCTCAATGCAGAAATTGTTTTTAATTGTGCAGGGCATTAGTGAGGGCTGAAGTTTCATTCACAGAGTGGGAGGGGGGAATTCTGCCATTTGAGATGAATGAAAAAAAATCTGCTTGCAAAAAGGAAACTGTGCATTAGTTTTCTGTAGGCAGATAGATCAGAACTATTAAACTTGTGTAGCGCCTTTTAATTTGCTTTGTCCAGATGTTAATTTAAAGACTATGCATCTGAATCAAGCAATAGAGTACATGTATTCCTGACAGCAGTGCCGAGCCTGCTGCTGCCATCCCACAGATGAGAACGCCAGTCGCAGCCACACAACTGCACCCTTCTTAAAACTTCCCAGATGACCCTGCTGACTCTACTGAGATGAACGTGGACTCCAGTTAACAGGAATTACACACAGAGCATCTCACTGAAGCTGTAAAAATTATTTTTCTTTATAAAGGATAGAGAAATAAATCACAGCTTTACAATCTGGCTGCCTCCAGTTATATTTACAGCCTCAAGGTTCTACATCAAGTCATGTCTTCTTCATCCTTTTACTCCCTTTTCACAGAAGAATGCTGTGATGAATGCTGTCACTGAAAGAAAAAGTTACAAGAGCTTCCTCCTAGAATAGGTTCAATTTAGCTTCGGTGTACTGGTGCAAAGAACATATTGCGACACTGCGGTGGCCTGTTTTTCTGGCCTTTATTAATCCAGAAACCCTAATGATGAACAACATTTGTGTCATTGTCTACACAAATTTAATTTGTTTATGCAGCAGTTCAGTTAATCCTGCAATCTGCTTTTCTCAAATGAGGACAGATAATGGAGACACCGTTCTTTACAGATCTTCAGGCTTTTAAATTCTGATAAAATCAGGATTCTTCACTGGGTCTTGCCACAGCTCTGAATTAAGCCACTTTAAATGTAATTACCGAAGCTGGCTGTACATCAGGAACATCCATTAAAAGAATTGATTGACCATGCTGTTACGGGAGGCATTTTATGAACAAACGATCATGATGGGTCCAGAACTGTAATTTATAAAGGCAAAAAAGCAGGTAAATACTTTATTAGTGGTTAATGAGAGGTTCACAAGATAACTAAATTTCTTCTTTTTTAACCAGCTACTTCAGGGAACCTTGGTCCATGGCCATCTATCACGATCGGTTTATTGATCTCAAGAAGGAACTGCGCCAAATCCTGGTGTCGGAACAGGTAAGAAAAATGACTGGCGAGTGCATTTTATTATTTAGGTAATTTGTTAGTGCTGCTCACTTTGGTTTCTTTTCCCATCTTTCTCCTACAGCTTTACCTTTCTCTTTAGCTATTTCCTCTGGGAAACTGGAGCAGCTCCTACAGCTCACAGGGTGTGTGTGGGGAGTCACCAACTACAGCAAAATGTTCAGTTGCGTTACTTGGGCATATTTTCAGATTTGCCAGTAGAACTTTAAGCTGCTTTATTTTCCTTTTGCATTACATGTGCAGTTTAGTACGACTACTCAGCAGAATCTGGAGGCTGATTTGTTCAGTTATCCCCCTTTTTTTATTAGTATTTTCCCAATAGGAATACACTACGGGCCATCCTAAACTTGTCTCAGCTGAGCCTATGTGTAGATTTTGCAATATCTACCCACAGGGAATGACTTTTATAGCCAAAAGAGTGAAAGCAACTGCCTTTTCCATGATAAGTGAATTTCCTGAATAAGGATGCAATTAAAATGTTTGCTAATGCTGTTTCCAGCTTTGGCCTTAGTACCGTAAGATGGAGGCATGAAGTCTCAGCAGCCTCTAACTTTGCCTGCTCCAAATTCAAAGCCCACTGCACTTGATGAAAAGAACTGCTGCAGATTTCCAGCCATCCCAAAAAACTCCTCCACCATCCCCCGATGAATTTCTGCCTAATATCAAATATAATTTGCAGTCTGGATCTCGATATTTCCAGCCCACTACTTGGGACTAATTTACCCTCTCTCTCCCCATACTGCTTTTGCTTTTAACGCAACGGAATTCCATGTGACGGCAGTATTTTTTCACTTGCAGAGTTTTAAACTGCAAAAAACCAAACAGAATCAACTGTAAATGGAGGCAGGGTGACAAAAGGAAGGGACGTTGTGTGGACCACAGCCCACCCCTTTCTGTGGCCCAAACTGGCACTGCTGTCTTATGTCACAGCCATAGCCACACAACCACTCAGCCCCTACCTCCTCCCAGAAGGGCTAGGTGCAATTTTCCTCCTATTGTCAGGACACAGAAAGTGCATCAGTGCAGCTTTATTTTAGATTCTCTTGGAAGACATCTATAAAAGAACACAAAATGAAATTTGGTGCGGAATGGGAGGCCTGATGAGAAGTGCTTTTCTTGCCATCATTCAGCCACATTTCGCATGCTGTAAGTGTGAACAAATTGAGAGAAAGGGGAACTGGTATCCTACAAATTAAAGACTCCTTTGCCTTCCTCTGTTCTTTTTGCAGTAGTCCTGACACACAAAAATATTCTAATTGAATAGACTGAAAGCACCTCTATGAGCCAGACTTGCTTACATGAACATGGGTGACAGTTCTGCAGCCAAATGCAAATTTGCCTTCACTTCATGTATTTTTATTTGGATTTTCTTCCCAGTGATTTTAACTATATTTACTAAATGTCACATTTATATGTTTTTCTCAGGTGTTCCTTCTAGGCACGTTGCCAGTAGTAGGTACCATGCACTTACGGAATATATCTTAAGTGCCTCGGGACTGGCTGTGTTTCTATATGGAGTGAGAGACCTGTTGTCTTTGCCTCTTGTTGCTCACATTCCAGCTCACTTCAGCATGCAGATAAACCAGTAATGAAATTTAAAAATGAGGGGGGAAATACTTGTTTGAAAGCCGTGCTTAAGAACTGTGAGTGTAAATACACAGAAGGCAGATGTTTCTGGTTACAGTTTCCACAGAAACTGGAAATCAGTCTCATGCAATTAGGGAGAATATTTAGGGAAATATTCATTAGTATTAAGCAATATATGCATAGAAAAGCCTTTTACAGTGGGAACAGGGATGATGTTTTGAGCCCGTGTATTGAAATTGTCACCCCAGCACTCAGTGTCTGCCTGACTCTTGCAGAAGATTCTTTTGCCCATTGCTGAAAGCTGAGCGCTGGGAATGTTTACCCTTTTGCAGGATCACAAACATGTGTTTATTTCACCATGCGGAGCTCCAGCTATGCAAACATGCAGATGGTGGGGCTGGGTTTTTGCACCTACATCAGCTGTTGAAGTATCACAGCAAACTGAGGGCACACATGTGCAGCACGAGATTTTCCGGAACAGGCACTTGTTCTCAATAAGGAATAATGGTCTGGTTTTCAAATTGCAGCTGGGGTTGCTCTGAGTTAAAAGCAGCCAGTAAATAGAGCATCGGGGGGGGGGGGGGGGGAATTTCCTCTGGTGAGTGCAAGAAACCCATCAGACAATGCTGTATCTGAAAGGGTTGGATATTACCACAGGTTCTTGCACACGAAGATGCTGGTTTGGTGCCATGCAAACGTTGCATCTGTGGCCATTCCTGCAGACAAGTGTGGGTAATTTTCATAGAATCATAGAATGGTTTGGGTTGGAAGAGACCTTAAATACCATCCAGTTCCAACCTCTCTGCCATGGGCAGGGACACCTCCCACTAGACCAGGCTTCTCAGTTTTGGAGGGATACACAACCAAGCAGTGCAAGCCACCAAAAACTGCGATGTGTGGGTGGACCTGCTGGTTAAGCAGGAAGCCTGCAGAGCCACTGCCCATGACCACTGGTGGCCGTGCCCCCTATTTCTTGGGGGAGAAGGTAGCTGCTTGCCTGGGCCCGGGGCTCAGGACCACTGGTGTGCCCAGTGCCAGCCTGGCTCCATGTGCTCCTGATGCCATGCATGTCTTGCCCTTGATATGTTTCCGCCCCATTGCCCATCCCTTCTGCATACTGATGGATCTGCCTTGCAGGTGACTGGGCTGTCCTCCACCACCGAGCCGCTCCTGGAGGACGACATGGAGCAGAATTCGTGCTCATCACTGCTGCAGGAGCCTGTGCTCCGCTATCTGCGCCACCACTGCTACCACCTGCCCATGTACGCCCCGACAGAACCCACGGTGCTGGAATCTCCCCCAGTAGCAGGTGAGACGGCAGAGATGGTTCCACCAGGCAGCATCCGCAATGCCTTCATAATGCCCCAAATGGGAGGGGGGCTCGGTGCGCACCCCAGTGGGGAAGAGGGGGTTGTGGTGTGCATCCCAGGGGGTCCCAGAGGAGGGGTCCTGGTCTGCACCTCAAGGGGGAACAGTGTGTCTCAGTGTGCATCCCAGTGGGGGAAAAGGGGTCTTGGCTCTCGGAGCGCAGCTCCGACACAGAGTGGGTGGTGTTTCTGTGTGCAGCCCCGTCGGGGAAATGCGTGGGGGTCTTGGTTTGCAGTCTCATCGGGGGAGGGGGGGTATCGATCTGCAGCCCCGACCGAGGGGGCAATGTTTCGACGCACAACCCCTACAGGGGAAGGGGAGGTTCTCAGTTTGCAGTCTTATTGGGGGTGGGGTGCCTCGAAGCGCAGCTCTGACGAAGAAGGGGGTTCTGGGCTCTCGGTGTTCAAACCCGACGAGGAGGGGGACAGTGTTTCTATGTGAAACCCCGACGAGGAAGTGTGTGTGTGTGTGTGGTGTCTCGCAATGCATTTCCGATGGCGAAGGGGGAGGGGGGGGGAGGGGAGTCTCGGCTCTCGGAGTGCAGCCCCGACGGGGGCGGGGGGCAGTGTTTCTGTGTGCAGCCCCGACGGGGTAAGAGTAGGGGTCTCGGTGTGCAGCCCTGACGGGGGACTCGGCTCTCGGTATGCAACCCCGATGGAGAAGTGTGTGTGGGGGGTGGTCTCGGGGTGCAGTTCCGACGGGGGAAGCAGGGGGAGTGTCCTGGGGTCTCGGTGTGCAACCCCGACGGGGGATGGGTGGGGGGGGATATCTCGAAGTGCATCCCCCAACGGGGGGAGGGGAGGGGGGCGGTGTTTCTCTGTGCAGCCCCGACGGGGTAAGAGGGGAGGGTCTCGGTGTGCAGCCATGAAAGGAGGGGGAAGGTGTTTCAATGCACAGCACCGACGGGGGAGCGGGGTCTGGGCTTTCGGTGTTCAACCCTGACTGACGGCGGATGGAGCGGGAGGGTCGCGGTGTTCAGCCCCGACAGGGAAGGGGGCGTATGGTCTCTCCGAGTGCCGGCGCGTGCCCGCAGCTGTATGCTAATACCCCACGGGTCGCCCCGCCCCGCCGCACGCCGGTCCCACCGGGAGGGCCGGGGGAGAGGTAGGGGGAGAGCTGCTCAGGCTGGAGGGGGTCTCCACAAACACCACCCCCTCGCGCCCGCATCCCGGCTCGCTGATGGGGGTGCCTGGCAGTCTTCCCCCCCCCCCTCCCCTCGCCCCCTTTGTGCCGCCCGCCGGGAGGGTCGCGCAGCTTTATGCTAATGATGGGGACAAAGGCGACGGGGGGGGGGGGGGGGGAAGGCTCCGGGGGGTGCCTGCTCTCACTCGCGTGCCGCCGCCACCCCCCCCTCCCCCGCAGTGCCACCACCTGCGACGCGACCCCCTTGCTCCCCGCCTCCCCCTCCTCCCGCAACCCCCCCCCCCCCCCGGGTATCACAGCGCGCAGTCCCCGCGCAACCCGCAGACAAAGGGTTAAGAGGGATGGGGGGCGGGGAGCGGACTGCACCTGCCGGGGACCGGACACACACGCGAGCGGAGCCCCCGGGCGTATCTTCGGTGTCTGTTTGCTCTCACACCCCGCTGCGGGGTGGGGGAAAACGGGAGTGCCCTCGTCTGTTCCCCCCCTCCTTCCCCACACCTGCTTCGCCTGGCACCGAATTCAAACGGGAACCCGAAGGTTACGCCATCCCCTTCTCCATCCCAGTCCGTTTCCCCATAACCACAACCATCTCCATCCCCATTTCCCGTTCCCCATTCCCATTCCCCATCCCCAAACCAATCCCCTTTCCCATCCCCATCTCCATCCTCAGCCATTCCTGGGCTGACAGTAGGAAGCACGACCGGACAGCCCGGGACTGTGAGGGGAGCGGGATGAGGGGTCGGGGGCAGCTCCGCGTAACAGGTCCCATCCCGGCTAAAAGCGACGGCGGGGACAACTCGGAGCGCGGAGCTGCCACCCCCCGTCCCATCCCCATGGGCAGCGCTGTCCCCTCCCCCTCGGCACAAGCGGGAAGAGGGGGAGGCATCTCCCGCCCCCGGGGCGGCACACAAAGGCGCGCGCGTGCCGGGCGGTGCGGGGGGGGCGTGGCCGGGCGCGTGCCGCCGCCGCCGGGATGGGGGGGGCGGGGAGGTGGGGAGGGAGGCTCAGGTGCAACACCGCTCCGCCCGCCGCTGATTGGCCCGCCTCTCCGCCGCTGATTGGTCCGCGCCGCCGCTCGCCGCCGTCGTTGATTGGCCCGCGCCGCCGCCGCCGGCGCGAACAATAGCCCTCGCTTCGCTTTAAAGCGGGCGGCGGGCGAGAGCTGGGGGGAATTCAGAGCTCTGTGCCGCCGCGGTAGCCGTGGGCGCGAAGATGCCACGGGGCTTCTTGGTGAAGCGCAGCCGCCGGCCCACGCCCGTATCCTACCGGGCGCGCTGCTGCCGCGATGCCGCCGCCGCTCCTCCCCCTCCTCCGCCGCCGCTTCCCGCCTGCCCCGCTTCGCCGGTGCCGTTCGGCACTCCCGATGCCGCCGTGCAGGCTCTGTGCAGCCCCACGCGGCCCGTCAGCAGGGACAAGTACCTGGAACGCGGCTTCAGCCTGGGCTCCCCCGTCTCCGCAGAGTCTTTCCCCGCCCCGGCGGTACCCGGCACCACGGACCCGCTCCTCTTGGCCCCTGCTGAGCTCAAGCTCTGGGCTGCAGCCGCCGGTCCCACCGAGCCACCCGCTGTTCCTGCTGGAGCCCCGGCAGCCCCGGCGGCACCACCAGCGAGGAAGCCTCCCGCTCAGAAAGCGCCGTCTGGGAAGAAGGCGAAAGCCATCCGCAAGCTGACGTTCGAGGACGAGGTGACCACGTCGCCCGTGCTGGGGCTGCGCATCAAGGAGGGTCCGGTAGAAGCGCCCTCCAAGGCGCGGGGCGGCGGGGGCGGCTGCTCGCGGCCACTGGGTGAGTTCATCTGCCAACTCTGCAAGGAGGAGTACGGAGACCCATTCGCCCTGGCTCAGCACCGCTGCTCCCGCATCGTGCGCGTGGAGTACCGCTGTCCCGAGTGCGACAAGGTCTTCTCCTGCCCGGCCAACCTCGCTTCCCACCGCCGCTGGCACAAACCGCGCCCGCCCGCCGTCAAAAACGGCCCTGAAGCCACGAGGGTGCAGGAGGAGCAACCCAAGGAAGGGAGCGGCGGCAGCGGCAGCGAGCGGGACACGCCGAGCCCCGGGGTCGCCTCCGAGGCGGGCTCCGAGGAGGGCTTGTTCGAGTGTCCCCGTTGCAACAAGCGGTTCCGAAGACAGGCGTACCTGAGAAAGCATCTCCTGGGCCACTCGGAGTCCGCAGCCCAGGAGCCAGCACCAGCCCCGCCGGCCACCGAATGCCGCCTGTGCCCAGTGTGCGGGGAGAGTTTCCCCAGCAAGAGCAGCCAGGAGAGGCACCTTCGCCTCCTGCATGCAGCACAGGTCTTCCCCTGCAAGTACTGCCCGGCCACCTTCTACAGCTCGCCCGGCCTCACCCGGCACATCAACAAGTGCCACCCGTCTGAGAACAGACAGGTCATCCTGCTCCAGGTGCCCCTGCGTCCCGCCTGCTAGAGCCGCCCTGTGCCTTCCCGGTGCCCGGTACCAGCACCGGAGCTGCCTGCCGCGGGCTGCGCTGCGGACTCGTCACACCATTAGCTTTAAAGTACGGCTTGTGAACTGCTGGAATCTGGCTTTACGTTTACCTTTCCTTTTTGTTTTGTTTTGGGGTTTGTGGGTTTTTTGTTTTGTTCATTTCTGGGTTTATATATAGAATTATGGAATGGTTTGGGTTGGAAGGGACCTTAAACATAATCCAGTTCCAACCCCCCCTGCCATGGGCAGAAACACCTTCCACCAGATCAGGGTGCTCAAAGTCTCTTAAACACCCCCAGGGATAGAATCATAGAGTGGTTTGGGTTGGAAGGGACCTTAAAGCCCATCCTTTTTCACCCCCCTGCCAATGGCAGGGACACCTTTCACTAGACGAGGTTGCTCAAAGGCTCTTGAACATCCCCAGGAATAGAATCATAGGATGGTTTGGGTTGGAAGGGGCCTTAAAGCCTATCCAGTTCCAAGCCCCTGCCATGGGCAGGGACACTTCCCACTAGACCAAGATGCTCAGGATCCCGTCCAACCTGGCCTTGAACACCTCCAGGGTTGGGACATCCACAACTTCCCTGAGCAACCTGTACCAATGTCTCACCACCCTCCTTGTGAAGAATTTCTTCCTAATGTCTAATCTGTGAAGAGATCAAAGTGCTTGAGGAGAAATGATAATTTCCTTTAGTGTAGCCATAAATGCCTTGACTCTGCTGTTGATGGTCTCCAGAAAATGCTGTAGAAACTGCCTTAACTGTGCCATGCCAACTGTTTCTGTTCGTTTTGCCCTTACTAAGGTAGCTCATCAGTTGACTTATCTGTATATGTTGGTTTGAGTAATTATGTTATTTATTTGTTATTTATTTATATTAATTATGAAGATTGATATTATTTGATCGCAGATATTCTAATGCGCCTTTTTTGTCTCCCCCGCCTGCCATTTCACTGTGCGTTTTAGAAGATCTTTTTTTTTCTAAAGGGATCTGCTAAAAAGGTTTTAACTTTTATACCTAGAATAACACATGATCTTAACCATTTTATCCTGTGCAACTGACAGCTCTTACTTTTAGATGCAATCTCTTTTTCTACACACATTATTTTCTTAACTGTTAGCTATTTATAGAGTGCTTCGATAGAACTGTTTCAACTGTATAATTATTTACTATTCAAATAAAATATTTTCAAATGCAAGCTTGGCCCTGTAGCCTCCTGCTTCTATGTGCCGGGGGGCTTGGAGCTGGGGGGAGCCAGGGGCTGAGGGCAGGCTCTGGCTGGTAGAGTGCCCTGCTATAGGCTGCTCTGCATCTTTTGATGGGATTAATTAAAAAGGAATTAAAAGAGGGGAGAAGAGCGTGGTGAGGTGTTGCCCGGTCTTGGGGGAAGGTTGCCCTGTTGTGTCCCAAGGGGTAGGTTGCACAGACTGTTCTGTGCTCTGCTCCTGGCCATTGGGAAGAACCATGGAAGAGCTTCCAGGAACCACCTTCTAAACGTGTTGCAGAGAAAACATGGGGAGAGGGAGACAGTTTTGAAGAAGTGCAAAACTTAAGAGGAAATTCTTGCCTATGAAAAGATGTGCTTTTTGCTTGGGTGGCTTTCCCTTCTGCTTGGCACTTGGATGTGGGGTTAAAAGCCTCATTCTGCTTTCACCATGAGCTGTGGAGGCTGCTGCAAGGGAGGCCAAGTTTTTTCATGCCTGGGTCCTAGGCTGGAGCTTGGTCCTGCTTTGAGATTTCAGTAAAAAGCTTTCAGCAAAAGAGGTGTGCTGGGACAGCCTTCTGGAACAGGGGAATAAAACAATACGTGAAAAACTCACAGGGCAGGTGGAAAATTAGGGAGAGACTGCTGTGTTTTGTAGCCCATGATGGGGCTTTGCAGAGGATGTGTCTGATCCTGGAAGCATTTTAAGCAGCAGAGGTTTGGGGCTGTGGGCGCTGATGTGTGTGGATGCTCTAAGGCTTGTGTCTGTGTGTGAGAATTGCACTGTTTTGGTCAAAAAGTAGGTTCTAATTTTTTTTTTTTAACAAAAACTGTTATAGTATCAGTATAAGTGGGGAAGATGGGTCAGCAAAACCCCTCTTGCAGGTGTCATGGTGCCCCCATTCGATCTCTCCCTTTGCCAGCAGGAGAAGCCACGGAGCCAACCTCCTGGCATGCAGAACTCCTTGGCAACCCTAAGTGCGAATACCTTGACACCTCCTGGTGCATTAGGGGCCTGGTCTGGGCTAAGAGGTCTCTGCTTGGGCATTGTGGCACACTCCATCTTGGGCACCATACTGTCTTTGAGCCTTTTCCTCATTGGAAGATGTTTCCAACCTGTTCCTGCCATTTTCAGTCCCCTAAAGGCTCTTACTTGTGATGTGGGAAAGGCAGGTGACCTGGAGCTTCCTGCAGGGAAGAGTCCTGGGACATATCTGAATGTTTTTTGATGTAGCAAAGCTTCTAAAGAAAGACAATATTTCTGGAGAAAGGTTTTTGGTTTGTTTGTTTTTTTTTTTTCTTCTTCAGCCAGGCTAAAAAGCATCAAAGCTTGTATGCTTCAGCTGCCTGGATTCCTAGGAAACCAACTTTGTTAGACCAGGACTGATTCAGGTCTAGGCGAAGTTGTGGTTTTAGCTGTAAACTGATACACTGAAAAAGAGAACATGGCCTCCACGGCCTCGGAGATACAGGTAGCAAAACACGCTTGGCACGAAGTGTGGGTTTGCTTTTCCTGGCTTCCCTGGTCTTGGAAAGCCCCCGGTACTGAGCTGTCACACCCTGCTGTGTCAGAGTTCTCTGTGGGCTGGGCGGGTAGCTTTCTCCACTCATACAAAACTAGAGCTTCCCAAGAAGTTTGCTCAGGCGCTTGGGAGTCCTCTTGGACCATTGGACACCACTTTGGACACCACTTCCAAACTGATGCCCAGCGCATCCTTCAGAGAAGCCCAGAGGCTCCATCCACATCTTCACAGCAGTGTTCCAAGCTGAAGTCTTTGCTCTAAGTCCGTGGCACTGACAAGCCACAAACCAGCGGCTTCATATTGGTATCAGTTTCCCAATCATCAAGTCTATTCATGCCTGTTCCGGTAGGAGTCGGGTAAAATCTGTTGGGGGCAGGAGAATTTCCCAGGTTTGCAGAGAGCACTCATGCTTTTGCATCTCCTGCTGCCGGGAACATCCATTGCAGCGGGAAGTGTGGTTAGTGGGGGCTTGTATTTTGAGGAGGAGTAAGGAGAGGTGAAACTGGAGTAGTCTGGAAAATGGGCTCCGTGCACAAACACCCTGGGAACCAGGGGACTCGCTTGGGGCATCACTGGTCTTTGGCAGCCTTGGCAGCGTGAGCTTCTGGGCCATTCGGTCTGCACAGGATAATGATTGGAGAGGGTCATTATAGGCATGAGGCACCTAGAATCCTAGAATGTTCTGAGTTGGAAGGGACCCACAAGGATCATCGAGTCCAACTCCTGTCCCTGCATAGCACAACGCCAACATTCACAATGCCTAAGGAATTTCACTGGGAGCAACTGGCATTAATTTTTCACATCTCTTGAGACTCTGGCAGAGAAGGGCGTCACCCCCACACTGCTGATTGCAGTCACCTGCTCACAACAATGAGGCAATGAGGCAATATTTTGGGGAGGGATCTCTCCCTATCCTACAACTTGCTCCAGCATGGAGCTGCTCCTTCCCTGTGCTGTCTCACCACCTGGGTCCCTGACACGGAACCTCAACCCGACTTTCCTCTGTGTCCATGGGACCCTCAAGCCCACTTTAGCCTTGGTGGATATGCCAAAAGCTGAGCGTTGCAGCTGAAACCAGAGCTCGCAGCAGCTTCTGGGAATGCAGGTGTTGCCTTTTCGGTGCCATGGTCTCGCCATCCGGCAGCGCAGGCTGGCCAGCACTGTGCAAACAAAGCCTCCTGCTGTCAGCTAACAAATCAATTTGCTGATGACTCTCAGTGCATCCAGCAGGAACAGGTTTGGGCACCATGGAAAATGCTGATCCTGCCCCAAATGTGATGCGATTTCCAGTTCTTGGAGGCAGTTGGTGTGCAGGTAGCGTGGTTGCTTGCTCCATGTGCACACAGGCAGGGATGTTTGCCCGGTTTGCAAACTGCTGGACTTGCGAACTCCCTCCTCTCTGAGCATACAAAGAGCGGAACACATGGGCTGAAACAGATTGTTTGCAAACTGAAAGGAACCAGGGAGATTAATTACAGGAACCTTCAGGGTCCTGAAAAACGCAGCCTCAAACACCATCACTGAACCGTGGCCGTGGAGCTGGTGAGAAGCTGGGAAGAGCTTTTCCTGCCGGCAGTGTCAGCACAGAGGAATATCTCTGTGATGCCGCTTTTGGAGTGTGAACTTTTAGGAGTTTTGGTGTCAATGACATGGTCACTCGCAGCCATCACTACAGTAGGGGCATCCATCGGCTGCCTCGCTTGGACAGCTCACTGAGAAACACAAACGGGCACAGCCAAAGGGTCTACGAGTTGGCTGTGTGGCAGGAGCTGCCCAGCATTGTCTGGTTTGTCTCCTGCGCAGGCAGGTGGGAGGAGATGGGCCAAGGTGAGCCCAGAAACGGATCTGGGTTAGGGCTTTTCTTTGGATTTCGGATCTGTTTCCCATGCAAACCTGTTTCAAAAAAAGCCATTGCTTTTCCATGAGCTGTCAAGGGGGAAAACCATACGCAGAGCCACAGGCATTTCTGCCTGTCCCCAGTGGAGTGCTGGGTGCTGCAGGGTGATAAGGGAGTGTCACAAGGTGATCTGGGGTGATGCAGTGTGCCATGGGGTTATGTGGAGTGATGCAGGGTGTCGCAGATTGATGCAGAGCTCTGCAGGATGCTGCAGAGTGCCGTTGGATGATGCAGGGTACCATGGGGTGATGTGGGGTGCCATGGGATGATGTGAACTGATGCAGGGTGGTGTGGGGCAGTGGTACCCATGCACGTCCTGTCTCACTGCCTGCCTGCAACATTGCTGGGTCCCAGCAGATGTTGTGGGCCAATGGGACTACTGCATCCACATGGTACATGATTTACCTGGGGCATCCAGGTGTCTCCCCTTGGTGAAGGATTAGGGTACACTTGGCATTCAGACATCTCAAATCCTTCTGTGCAGATATAAAGCTTTACAGCTTTAAATGGTTTCATGACACAGGGCTGTCCTACAGAGACAGCTCCAGGACAGGACACCACAGGCTTTTTCTTTTAAAAATCCTTATTTGATCTAAGTGAACAGATTAGTAGTGGCTAGCAAAGGCACAAACATCCTGGTGGCAGCCCAGCTTCTGACTTGGCCGTTACCATCAGTAGAGGCAGGGAGAGCCCGACATCAGGCAGAGACACACGCTGTGACTGTGGCACAGTCATGGCATTGCTGGTGTTTCGTCCCTGGAGGTGTTTAAAAACAGGTTGGATGAGGCACTTAGTGCCATGGTTTAAATGACGAGTGAGTGCTAATGTTGGGTCATAGGTTGGACTAGATGATCTCAGAGGTCTTTTCCAACCTTGTGATACTGTGTGGGGAGAGGTGGCCATGGGGAGAGGTGGCCCTGCATGAGGACACATTTCAGAATGCATTCTCCTGTTGCAGTAGCTTGGACGTTATTTTTAATGTAATGTAACAGCTCCAGTGAAATGACATGATCATTTTGGAAAAAAAAATAAAAATCCCTATTTCTGAATACTAATAAACCCCTTTGCAGCTTTGAAGCTGAGGGAACAGAAACCCACCCGGCTCCTTGCCCCTCGCGCTTCACGTGCCGTACCCATAATCATGAACACTGTGGTTTGAGATAAACTGAATTTTTTAAATCTGTTCTCCTGTTGTGGGGCAGCTGATTTACAGAAGGTGATTTAAAGCTGAGCAAAGACTCTGGCTGTGTGGAATCAAGGCGCCAGCATCCCACATCCTGACAGGGTGCAAAGTGGCCTGGTGCTGCTGCAAGGGCACGAATGACACAGTTCAGCTTCAGCTTAGAGTGGGGATTTTATTTACCAGGGTAAGGAACAAAGTAATCATTTCATTTGCTAATTTTACTGGTTTTCATATGCAAAGAACGTATTGCAATAAGAATTCAAAGAAAAAAAAATCCCACAAAAATCTGAGGAAAATGGCAAACATCTGCATAGGATGGTGCCCTAGAGCTTGCTCTGGAAAATAATATTTTACTTATGCACACAGAAAAGAAATATAGACTTCATTATGCATGATAAATTATAAGTCTACATAAAATAAATATATAAATTTTGTTCTATCTGTATATTTTCTATAGGTTATCTATATCAGTGTACTGCATAATATGTAGTATAGTGTATTAAATATTACACATAATATATCATATAATGTATAGTATAAAGTATATATTGCCTACATTATGATATATTTTACTATACATTCTATACCATACATAGTACTATATATGCATTATATATATTAGCTTTGTAGGACTGTGTTATGGAGTCAGTGTGCATTGTTGTGTGTGTACATGTGCACACTCATCTATAGGTTCATGTATAGGTGCACACTATGCATACATGCGTTACACATACATGTTATGCATAATCTATAGCATTATATACTGTAGTGTACATGGTGCTTTGTGTATTCCTTGACGTATACTATCTGTGCATTATGCAATATATGGTATCATGTATAAGATATTTTAATATTATCTATTATATATTATTCATACATTGCTGAGATTATTTTTACAATTCTTTTTAAAAAATAGTAGTATAATGCATGTTTATTATGCATACAATATTATAGTTTATATAGTGGTTATAGTTCATACAGTAATGTGTACATATATCTAAAGTATACACTAGGTATGTATATGTACATATATAATGCATATGTCATATGTAGTATGTAATCTATAATCCATATTTTGCTTAAATATATATATATGAATATTAATATTATTAATTAACAATGTATTAATAACGTACCATATATTATCTGGTACATATATAGTATAATATACTGTATATTATACAATCTTTAGCACAGTATGTATGTTATGTAATACATAGGGATAAATCTCTTATGTATGTTATGCTTATTATAACATTATATGCACATTATATCCATGTATATTTAACACCAATACTATATACTGTGTCTAATATATAGATATACATAATATAAAACATTAAATATCTGATTGGATATACTGTAACATATAGTATATATAATATGCATAACAGATTATGTTTATAGTTATATAACATTGATACAGCAATGAGATAGTACATATAACAGTTGTTGAGCATTCTTATGCATAAGTATAGTTTTAACTATTCTATTCTATTCTATTCTATTCTATTCTATTCTATTCTATTCTATTCTATTCTATTCTATTCTATTCTATTCTATTCTATTCTATTCTATTCTATTCTATTCTATTCTATTAATTTTAATTTATTGTATTCCGTTGCTCGTGCCCGCTTGTCCGTGGATGTTGCTCTGTTGCCGGCCATGCTGGGGTACTGGGGGTGCCTCAGGGGAATGGACATTGCCCAGTCTCTGGCTGTGTCCTCCAGTACATCCACCCACTCCTGCCCCGGCAGGGGGACCCCTGCGTGAGCCCTGGGTTTGGGGTGTGGGAGGGGCTGGTCATCTTGAGTCTGTCCTGCACCGGGTGCTGGGCGCTGGGGCTGCTCTGGGCAGCAAAATGCAGAGAGGGTTATGGCTGGAGCAATGCGTGGGGACCCCAGACAGCCACATCAGTCCCCTGGGGTGCCTGGGCACTCTGCAGCTCAAAACAATGATGTGAATTACATCAGACAGTACAATTAACACCCTGGAAATTATCCAGCATCCCCCAGCGTGACGTGGCCGTTGTACACCAGCACTGAGCACCCCTCGGCTGCAGGGCCTTCAGCCAGGGTAGGAAAGCCTGTGGTTAAGGTGTGGCGGAAGCCCTGATCATGTCAGGACCTAGGGATGCAAGACAAGGTGCCCGCATCAGCCCCAGGGCCACAGCAACGTCCCTCACCTATCAGTGCTGGACACTGCCTGGCTCCCTGTGGGAATGGCACTGAGGTGACTCCAACCCCTTTCTGGCTGCCCTGAGCAGTAGTTCCTGCAGGATTTGTAAAACCTTGTCCAGGAAAATGGCTTCATTCCTGGCTGAATCACCTGAAAGCAATTCAGGGGAGAACAACTTTGCTGTCTTTTTTTCAGCAAAGAAACAGACATTTCCAAATGTCTTTTCCCACTGCTAAATGATCCCCTCACATTCCCACTGACATAAATGGGTGATAATGGATAGCACCTGACATAATGATGACTGAGAGTACAGATCCCCTTCATTTTTGGAAGAGATGTCACCACAGAGTTGAAAATACCCATTAGAAATACTGGGTTTAATGTCCATGCAAACTGCTCGGCAGCAAGGCGTTACCCAGCCTAACGGGCAGCCTCAGCAGTTGGCATTTCGTGCCATGAACAGTGCAGGAACAATGTCGTCTGGGGTTTTCCAGTGGTTTGGAATCATTATTACCAAACTGCTGCAAGCCCCCTTCAGCGGTGACTGCAGCCAACACCGCTGGCACGCAGGCTCCGTGGCTCTCACCCAGCCAGGACAGACATCAGGAATGCTTGGTGGGGTCAGGAGTGCTGCCCTAGGAGCACTCTCTGGAGGGGCCACTTCCACACGCAGTCAAAGGGCCGGTGCTGCAAAAATATTGATCAAATGGATGTGCTCTTCCTGCCTGGATACTGTGATGAAGGTTCTGAAGTATGAGGTGCAGAAACCCCTCTGACGGCAGCGCTGCTGGCGTTCAACAGCAAAGGACTCTTCGTGACATGGGATCATGAAATCATTAAGGCTGGAAAAGACCTCTAAGCTCATCCAGTCCAACACCACCGTGTCTACTAAACCATGTCCCAAAGTGCCACGACTACACATTTTTTGAACATCTCCAGAAATGGAGACTCCACCACTTCCATGGCCAGCCTCTTCTAGCACTTCACCACTCTACTGAAAGAGAATATTTTCCTAATATCCAATCTAAGCCTCCTCTGGTTCAACTTCAGGTCATTTCCTCTCGTTCTATCACTTGTTACTTGGGAGAAGAATGGCAGATGGGAATGAGGACATTGCTTTTCTGACGTCAGCCTGAACACAGACATCCCCACCACATTTGAACCAGACCTGGAAAAACACAACACCTGTGACAGCCTGAATCTTGCCCAGTGGCTCTGCCTTCTCGAGTCCAGGCACCAGCACCCAGAGACAGTACCAGGAGCTGGATGGGAGCAGGCCTGCCCGGCCATGGCACCTCCTGCCCCACAGACCTCACACACCATGCAGGTTCACACCATTTCATTACTCCTTCAGGAATTCTGTTGTGAGCCAAGGTTTATTAAGTTTGTGAGGGGAAACAGAACAGCTTTGTTATCCAGTTCACAGTACAAAACCACAGCTGAATTTTTACAAATTAACATTTTTAGGTTTTTGTCATCAGGAAAATACTGTTTCCATTGGTGTTTTAATCCTTCCCTGAATTAGAGATGTGTATTGCTCTAAGAGAAAAGTCTTCTTTTATTTAGAATGCCTTTGAAATAATTTCAGACCATTTATTGGATAACTCAGAACAAGTCAGCATCACCTGTCCAGTCCTGAAAATAAAATAAATTAACATAAACCTTTAATTTTCTAATTTCCTTCACCGATGCACCATCAGTAGAAAGCAAAACCAAAACGTGAGACAGAAAATCCAAACCCTTATTGAATGAGGCCCTTCCCAGCAGGACAGCAGCATCACCCACCTCCTGGCGTGCCAGCTGGGTTTGTGCTCGGCACCACCAGCTCCATCTCCTGCTCTGGGCACCATGGGCTGAACTGGGGCTGCTCCTCTGACCACGTAACCCATCAGAGCCCACAGGTAAACGCTGAACTACCTGAGTGTTACCAGCAATGTCTATAGTAGTGTTCCCCATTTCCAGGGATGTCCCAGGGCTGGATGCTGATCCGCACCCAGACAGACCTTCACGTTAAGTAGAAGTGCAAAAAAATGGTGGCCCAGTGGTGTATTTTGCTTCACTGAAAACCAGATCTGCTTCACTTAAACCAAAGCACATGACATTTCTAGGTGCAGATTTGAGTGCCAAGTGGCAAAATGAACAAAACCAGAACAAACAGCAACAAGACCTGAAGAGGGTGAAGAGGGGTCTGATACAATGCTTGAGAACAGACAGGCACTGATATCAGTTGAAAACATTACAAAAATAAAGTGAAACCAGCATTATTTGCTCTACAGCCGTCTCCTCCTCTTGTCCATGCATGCCAGGAGAGCCAGGGATGCCCAGGTGGAACACGGTGCCCATCCCCAGGGCGGCATCCCACATCCAACCGTCATCCAGTGGGGTTAATGCTCTGCCATGCGTGGTCTTCAAAGTCTTTTCACGGTGGAGTATCAAATGGATTTGGCCTGTCCATCCTCACTCACACCAAGTGGCTGCAGGATTCTCTCAGATTTCCCTTATTTTTATAACATGGGGTTTAGCTATAAAATGTTAGCAACCTTAGAAACCTATGATACATGTAGATAAAGACTCTTCCTACTGAAAATACAAGGTTTGCGTGCTATGCAAGGTGCCAGGAGGACACTGCGTGTCCTCAAAAGCCTTCAGGTTCATTTTCTTCTGACCAGAGATGTTGCAGGATACAGACCATTGCCCTGGTGTTGTGACAGGGTGAGGCGGTTACCTAAGAGGAGCACTAACTATTCAAACCGTGGTGAGGAGGAGCTGTGGCAGAAGTGCAGCATTTGCTCTTCAAAACGGACTTGGGGTATCTTTATTTTGTGGTGAGTAGCTCACAGTGATCAGCCACCACGTGCATGATCGCCCACAACGCAGCAATCCCAAAGCCAGAGCCGGTGCTGGGAGAGAGGGCAAAGAGGTGAAGGTGAATGGTTGAACCCGCCTGGCGCAGCAGCTGCTGACTGCCACCCCAGTAATCACCCTGCTGCCACAGACGGGCACTGGAGCAGCACTGCAGAGGGCAGCCTGGTCCTCTGCGCAGCTCTGCTGGACCAGGCGGCTTCAGGAGCATCCTCAGTTTCAGGATTTTACATAACAGACAGTAAAACATTCAACCTTGAACAAGACACCACAATTGTATGGAGTGTAAATGCAGATGCCTCCGCTTCGTGGAACCGGCAGTGCCCTCCTGAATTTCAGGTAACGGCCTCCTTGGTGATGAATAATTCTTATCTACGTGCATAAATCCAGTGCTGGGTGGCCACCAACAATGGAAGGGGAGCAATCGTTAAATGCAAACTGGAAAGCACCTCTGTCAATTCACCCACTCTCCAGGAGAGGAACTTTTGTTACATGACGAGTCAAATGGAAATCTCTATTTAGACACAATTAAGTGTTGACTGGAATGACTAAATGTGATGCTCTACAGTTATATTAAATAACTGGTTTCGGTACTGGTGTGTGTCCTCTTTTAACAGCGACACCAGTATGTGTGCAGAAGCACTGGGGGAGAAGATGTGCGTGCTGTCATCAGCCCAATGCCATCAGAGCTCCTCATCGCCTTTGTTCTCTTTGGGACAGAAACGATGGAGTGAAATGCACGATGATAACGCACGTGATATCGGCCGTGTCTGTCCGAATACACGAGAACTGCCACTTTCAGAGCAAACCCCTCATCCATCCCCCTCAACGCGTGCTCATCCAAAATTGCAAGTTCTGTAGAGGCAGTAAATCATTTCTCTATTTTAAGGTTTCCTGGGATCCCTCGGCCGGAGTTCCACTCCCGCAGCACCTCAGTTGGAAGACTTGCTGAGAGCACTGGCGGAGCGGCGAAGCTTCCCAGAGACTCTGCTCTTTGAGGCACGTGGTAACGTGGGCGAGGTCTGCTCTGCTAACTCGATTCCTATGGTGACAGTAAGGTCGGCGCTTGCACTTGTGGTGAGGCAACCTGGAAAACAGAATGGGTAGGGAAAAAAACAATGTAAGGAAAGAAACAACCTGCCTGACTTTGCATCAGAATAACTGCTTGGCAAAATGCAGCCCCACTCCACCTCCTCTTCCAAATTAATGCTGGGTGTCACTCAGGTGAAACTGACATTTGTAGTAGAAATTTGGCCTAGGCAGCTGAGGAACTGCCATACTGTGCTTTCCTAGAGAAAAAGGGAATTTCTCCATGCCAGCTTCCAAAAAAATATCAAGGAGCAGCTGGGCCATGCATGGTTGGCAGTGCCCAGACGAGTGTTTGTGAGCCCCGGGCAGCAGCCCCTTTTGGACCAGGCATGCTGGTTCGCACAGACCCCGCAGGCACCAATGGCTTCTACAGCCTGGCACCAGGGGAGCGGTGCAATCCGTGCTCACACAGAGCTCCAACCAAACCTGCTAAACGAGCTCAAAAAAATATTTCTTTTAAGTGCTTTTGTTATATAAAATTGTCTTTTTTGCTGTGCATCGCTAAACAGCTCTCCTGTATTTAATCTGCTACAGAGAGCTGGAAGGAGTTTCCATGGCATGAATGTTCTCATGAAACTCTACCTGGAAGTCATCTTGGCCTCCAAAAAAATAACCCAGAGAATCCCTGTTTTTTCTAATCAGTTCCACTACTTAAACGGGACACTCAGTGTCCATCATTGTTGGTGCAATCATGGCCATTGCTCAATGTCTTTGTGGGCTGGGGAACCTGGGTGGCTGCAGCAAGGTCCACATGTATTTACATTAAGTTACCTCCCCACTATTCCCCACAGGCAACTCTGACTGGAGGCCAGGACTACGGAGCTTGTCTGAATGAGAACAGATGAAGATACAGCTATTAAACTGAGAAGGAAATGAATAAACTGAGGTGTGTTTGTGTGTGTGCAGCTCCTGCCTCTCCCCTGTGCAACTGTAATGGCACTCGGAGGAATACAAACACGGATGCTGCAACCCAGCCCGACTCTTGCTGTTGGGATTTCCAAGGTGTGAATATCATTTCATCAGCTCCCTGAGGGTACAGTATTTTTAAGCCACGTTACTGTTCTCTAAGTCTTAACACAAAGGTTTTTAGTAGACGTGGGATGGAGGAACAGCCTGCGCCTTGCAAGCCCATGGGAAGAAGGGAGGAAGGCTCCAAGCCCATGCCAAAGGTGAGGGCCAGTCTTGGCAGCCCCGCAAACATCGCTAAATTTGACTGATGGTTACATTTTGCATCACAAACCTATTTCCAATCCAACAATAAGCTATATTTTCAGGCTGCAGCTTTATTTGCCTTCAGTTTCTGTGATCGATAATTTCAGGGATATCTTTAAAAATCTCTTCATTACCCCAAGAGACTCTCAGACACACAAAAAATGCCCCAAAACTCAGCTCATGCCTTGGCTGAAGCTGCCAAGTTGCCACGTGGTTAGCAGGGATAACCTTGCTCGTGACCAGCACGAGCCTTGCCCTTCCAAAACATGCCAGGTTTAGCAAGGTGGACAGGAGACCTGTGGACTGCAGGGCTTTGCAGGCAGTAAAGTGCCAGGGACTCGATCCACCTTGTAAGGACAAAGACCTGGACAAGTTGGACAAGGACAAATTGAATCAGCTGTGTTTCCAATACCGGGCTGAGGTGATTTGGTGTATTTTAAACCACAACCTATCTCGCCCCATCGCTAGGAATGACAGCAGTCCCACTCTGTGCATTTTAGCAGCTTCTACTGATCCTGTCCTTGGGAATAATGCTTGGAAACTCCATGGGGTTTGTTGGGCACAGCCAGCATCACGTTTCTTGTAGCATTACCTCACTACAAGGTTTAAAATCTGGGCCTTGTGGATTCGCTAACTCCAAGTATTTAATTGACTCAAAGGAGTGACTGGAAGGATGCCGAGGTCCAGCTTCAGCTCAGTCCAGAGCATCTCTCGTTCCTTTGCAATCCCTCAGCCAGTTCCCAAACCAGCGTTTGCATTTCAAAGACCATCTTTACTTAGCAGATTTATACAAGACAACTGACTGAAGGGGAAATAGCGCATTAAAAAAAAGGTGAAAAATGCGACTTAGCGTGTAAAGGCATTTTCTGTGAAAAATGCGGAGCTGTCAGGTTTGGATTAAAAACAAAACCTGCGGTGCCGTTTGTGGAGAGAGATGCATGGGGGAGGGGAGGGCAGTGAGGGAGGTGTCGGACTTTACATTCCTGTAGTTGAGCAGAATGGCAGATGGTCAAAATAATACAGTTTTCACCAAACGGACAAGCTCAAGCGATATCCATGCAAGCCCCGGACAATGCATCGCCTGCGCATATGAAAAGCCGTGCGGCCTCAGCAGGCGAGGCGAAGCGCACCTCGCTCCAGGAGCACCCGCAGCATCCACGCATTCCTTCAGTCCCAACTTTCTTCTGGCAAGTCCTTAGCTATGCAATCAACCTTGAAGCTTCCCCCCGGCCCCGAAAACCCGCCTTGATTGATAGGGAGACAGCAGCTGCGGAGTGAGCAAGTGATAACCACAAAAGAGAAAGGCTTTCATACAAATATTATAATTCCACTTGCAAGCTGTCTGGCACGAACTCTAATTACTTGGCCGTCTTGCAAGGGGAGTCTGCAACTTTGTTTGGAGACGAGGCTCCACTCGCTCAGCTGCGCTCGGGCGGGAAGCGGGGCTGCGTGTACCAACGGCACGTGCCCAGGAAAACCAGTGTTGTATTTCTAGGGATGTTAAGATGCTCGTGAGAGGCTGAATTCTTTGTTTCTATGCAGTGATACGGAGGAGGGCGGGATTTTCTCTCTTGCTATTTTTGTTTCAGGCAATGTGAGATTTATAAGTTGTGAAAACCAAGCAGCAGCTCCACAGCGGTGCAGTAAATAAAAAACACAAATAAAAAAATTCTGACTTATAGGCTTAAAATCTACAAATCAGCCAAATGTGAAATGTGCAGAAAGGGGGATAAACCCTAGGAAAGCTGCATAGCCAATCTTTCCTGCAAGCACCACTGTGGAGGTGATGCTGTGCAGCCTCCGTGCGTGCCCACTGCCAGTGGGACAAGGGTTGCACCCAGCATATTGCTAGTGGCTGACCTGTCCTGATTCCATCCTGTGGTATCCCAGCCACAAACATGAATGCAAAGAGGCCCAGTGGTGACCAAAACACTTTGCACCATGGCACATGCCAGCATCGACTGTGCCCCACCGCAGCCAGAGGGAGCAGCAGCCACATGGGTGGGCAGTGGGCACCCGCAGGGCTTGGTGTGTGGGGAGCACGAGGAGATGGGGCAGTGGTGACAGGACAGGCAGAGACAGACTTGGAGAGCCCCAGAGCCACGCACTGAGCACAGGAGGAGGAAGAGGAGAGCTGTTAGTGATGAAGCACAATGCCAGCAGTAGCGGGGCCTGCAGGAAGCATTGCTCTTACCTGTGGCAATTACCGTAACGAGACCATTACATATTCTAATCTAAAGGGAGAGAACACAAAATCATATAAATACAGGAACAGCACACCCCTCACACTCGCGTGTAGGTCAGGCTCGCAGGCACCCAGCACAGCAGAAACCAGCGTGGGCATCACGGCAAACTTGGCACAGGGTAGGCACCAAGTTGTAAGGGAAACTCATGATACAAATTCACCTCAGTACCCTTAGAGACAAGGGAAACCATGGGCTTTTTCCTTGCCCCTGTTGGTCTGTTGATTGGAAAGGAAATGTTGAGAAAAATCAGAATGAAAAATCATCTCCCTTCAGCTTTTGACAAACTTGCCAACAGGGTACGGTGGGACTCCAACAGCCTCCTATTTCAGCGACACTTCAACACGGTTAGCGGTCATACAATGTCAAACTGGGTTTAATTTGAGGCTTCACACAGACGTTAAAGAAACCAGAAAGTGAACAACATCCATATTCTGGCACCACAGAACCTTCACACAAACCAAAAGTCACTTGTACAAGTAAAGCCACATCACGGGCAGTCGTACGCCTGCGCGCACATGGCGTGAATGTCAGATGCCTCTGTGGTCTCTTGCAGGTACAAATCCTTTACGGGAACGAAGGATTAAGCTTTTAAAACATGTTCCTTGCAGGAGAGGATTATAACTTTAAATGAAGAGTTATCTTTTGGAGAGCTAGAGAGCTTGTTTTGTTTTAAATGTATTGAACAGAACAAGTCTGGTTTCTCGTCCACCACCAGGGCAGGCGCTCTAGGAGAAAAAGATCTTTTAGCAATTTCTCTTCTCCTTTAGAAGCAGAAGAACACTCCTTAAAGCAAAATAACTCCTCCCCTCACTCTTCACAACAATTTTGGTGCTGTTGATGTTGAAACATCTTCTGGGACCTCCTATGGAGAAGACAGGCAGGTCCTCAGCCAGGACAAGAGCAATACAGTGTGGTCGTCATGCAGCTGAACTAAGAAGGAAGTCCAACTTCCTACCAAAACAGGCTGAGCCCTCCTCGGGGACACCACATGCAGCAAACTGAAATGAAAAAACAACTCCACTGTAAGCCCCTTCACGGGTGCAGTAACATTACAGGCTCCTTCCTCCCCCAGCCCACAGTACAAGGATGTTGAGGTGCTGGAGTGTGTCCAGAGAAGGGCAATGGAGCTGGGAAAGGGTCTGGTGCGCGTGGGTTATGGGGAGCAACTGAGGGAACTGGGGCTGTTTAGTCTGCAGAAGAAGGCAGCAAGGGAAGGTTTCATCCTACTTTCCTGGACCAGGTCGGACCCTAAGTGAGGTGCTGTTGCAACTGAAACATTGGTAAATGAGGCCGTTTGCTCCACTGTTGCTTAGTTATGAAAAATATGAAAAACAGGGCCTCAACAAGCTATAACTGAAGGGGTAAGAAGAACCTGAAACTACAGGTTAATCAAGGGCAGAAATAGCCCTAAAAAACACACTCACAGCTCCCAGCGCAGGTGATGAGCACTTGACACCACCACATACCCAGCCTTGATTATCCTAGGGATTCAGAAATAAACTCTAAACGCCCACATCAAAGTTCTAATCAGTTGTGACTTGGAGCAGCCGCTAATTAGTTCTGCACCACTCAGCCGGCCAGAGGGACCGCAATGAGTGTGAGTGGTTATTCCTTCCTTCCTTCCGTGCAAGAATATAACATGTAGTGCAGCCTTAAACCACTGCCCAAGGCCTCTCGCCTGGGTACCAGCCAGGACAGCACTGCCTGGGCTCTCTCCTCCACCGCGGCTGCAGGGCTGACGTGCGTCAGCGCTGAGGAAAAATGCAAAGGGGCCACATTGCCTGGAGCTTTCTTGGGAGCTGACAGCTTGAGCAGCTGGAGCTGTCACCAGGCAGAAGAGAGAGGCCCGTCAAGCTAATATTTTTCCCATCCTGGCGCTGATTGCTAGGGAGGAAGCCCTCCCTTGCCATCTCCTCTCTCGTAGCAGGGAGAGCTCCCTCTGAGACAATCAATTAAACAGAAAAAAAGAAAGGGCCCAGGCCGAGAGCCCTGATGTGGCTCCCACACCCTCCAGGCTGTAGATCCTGGGAGAGAAGCAACTCCAGCTCCTACACAGCCTGGGGGGACAGGTCCAGGCTGCACGCCCTCACAGGCGGTGGGCACAGGGAAAAGCAGCCTGGAACTGCTTTGCAGGGAGCTGTGAAGTAATGATGCGACCTCCTTACTGTTCTGCATGGATTCGTGCATTTCTGAACCAGGCCTGGCCATCCTGGTGTGAATATACACCAGAGCATTAAAGCCAGAGGAGCTGCAGGGGGTACAGAGCTGAGGCCACCTTTTGGTTCATGGCATTCACTGTGACTGCCCTATTTAATAACAGACCATTTCTAAACCTTACAGTAACACCGAGAATTTTACTCATTCATGAATATATTTCTCTTTCATGAAAAAATGCAAACTATCACGCTATCAACACACATAACCTTCAGCTTTTTAGAAACATAGAGGGTCTGACCAAGGTGTAGGACCATCCTATAGCACATTGAGGATGCAGGAGCTGCCTTTCTATTCCTTCACATACACCTAATATACACCTACCAGCAGGGTGATCAGACTCTTCTGACTGCTAAATGCAGGAGGAGATTAATGAATTTAGGAAGACACCGCAGCCTGGAAAAGATTTTCACTGCCTGTCTGAGTCCAAAAGAGGAAAAATGGTGTTTATCATTACTAACATTGCCTTTGTGAGTGTAACAAGTGCTCCTGCAGAAGAAGGGATGTGCTTCCACCCCCTCAGTGCCTCAGCATTCAGCAGAATTCTTATCATGTTTATAGCATCCATAGATATCATTTGGATTGCCTGGGTTTGCCATTAAAAGATCCCAAAAGTGGATCAGAATTGCTGTGTCATGTTATTTGAATGTGGGTTCATTGTCACATGAGTTTCCTGAGGTGCAAAGGAAGGAAGGAGGTAATGGAAAATTTGAAATGGATTTATGCCGAGTACCTCGCTGAAAGGCATCTCTGGGGAGAAGGGGTAAATTTGGGGTTTCGGCAGAACATCCTGACTTTCCTCCTTCATTGAATCAGGCAATTATGCTTGATTCAATTGAAAATGACCTTTCACACCTTTTCACTCTCTGCTACCATGGGCCAAGAAACAATTCTAAGTAGCAGGAGAGGACCGGCAGCCACCACATCGCTGGGATGCAGGCAGAGCCTCAGTGAGCTCTTAGGTGATGGTAGCTACCACAGAAGGAACACAGTGATGGGAGATCTCTGTATTCCCAGGCCAGGGATTTTGAGGCTGGCAGCGACAGAGATGGGTATGAGGCTGCTGTTTCTGCCGATGAGTCTGAGTTAGGAGTTACAAGCATGTGACACTGTGGTGCTAAAAGCCGCTCTGGTGCGGCACTCAGTTGCCGGACGTGGCACATTCCTGGGTGGGTGAGAAAGTCCAAGCAGGTGGTTGCTCTGTGGAAACCACACATGGATCATGGTAAGGATCACCCCTGATTCTGCTGGTGCAGCTTCAGGATGCCTCTGAAGGCAGTCTGGAGAGCTGGCAGAGACAGGATGCTGAACCAGCAGTGAAAGATGGTCTCGTTTGCTGAAGATCAGCTGAAAGAACTACCTGGATTAAATAGAGAGGGGAAGCAGGCCAGGTCCTCACATCTCTTCCTGGGTACTCTTCACAGAGAAGGAGAAACACCTCAAGTCTTGCCTCCTTTGGTAACTCTTCACACTTCTCTGCTCCACCTCCCCAAGCTTTTCCTCTTTGTTTACTGCCTAGACAACCTCTACAACTGCAACGTCTGGCACCTGTGATCGTGCATTTTCCTTCTCACCTACTGAGAATTAAGTCCGCAGACCTCATAATGAGCTCTGTGCTAATGACTTAACTTCTTGTGCTTCTTCCACTTTTAAGGGAAACACCTGTACTGGAAAAAGAAGCATTCAGCACAGAGGTTCAAGCCCACGTCAAAGCAGCTCCCCAGCAGTGTCCTGGTCCGGCCAGTAGCCATTACCAGATGGTTACAGCACCGCCTCTTCTCACAGTGGAAGTAGCTGAGCAGTGGGCTCTTATCTGCCAAAGGAGTCTGGAATTTTCTAAGTCCTGGTTACTAGAAACTATTTTTTCAGTTTCAGGCACCACTGTCAGATTGATCAAACCCAACCTTGTCACGTGCTGCATATGCTGTTAATATCCCAGCACAGCTACTCCTTTTCAGATGTATATTTTTTAATATTCAGCTCCATCCAGCTTACCTAAAAATATGCAAAAATCCCCTATACAGCACCTGGAGAGACTTCTATTCCAGAACTGACAAAGCAGCTGACAGATTTTCAAGGAAAATGCACAAAGATGTAAAAAAACCCCAAACAAAGCCAAAAGGAATCATTGCTCAGCTTTAAAAAAAATATAAGCTTGTTTAAGACAACTGTTATTCTGGGTTTTGCTTTGTTTCTGTCAAAAATAGATTTTAAAATGATGCAGCCATTTGAAATATTCCTTTTGCTTTAAAGTGGGAATGATAAAACTCAGCACCGAGCAAAAAGTGTTTCAAAATAATGCAAATCTTATTTGTTGTACATTCAAGTATTTTCTGCAAGAAATTTATGCATGTAGAAGTCCGGAGACAAAAGAAAAGCATGTGTCACCTTTTCAACAAAAAGGCTTTAAAATCTCAGTTTTATGTAAATAAGCAGGCACGGCTTCCAAGGCTTTAAAACCAGGGAATGCTGAAAACATCTATAGTTCCTCAACTCAAGTGTTGCTCCTGGGCAATGCTATAATATTCATTAAAGAATCCATTTATCAACAGATACCACATGTCAGAGTTTTCCAGCACAGTTTTCCTAACACTCCACAGAAAATGATGCTTTAAAAAAACGAAAATGGAAAGCACTAATCCAAGATGCTTTTGCCTGCCCGCTGCACCCCACAATAGCTATTAGCAACTAAAAAAAAAGCAAAGATTTACACTATATCCTTTCTGATAACGTCAAGCATTATGCTTTATTTTCCAAATCATTAGCATGCACAAGAATGACCTCATGGTGAACAGATGCACTTGGATATGGCAGTGATTAGATCAGTCCTCTCAGCAGTCAAGTGTGCCCATTTCAATTAACCCTTTGAAGCCCTAACTGCGAGTCTGCGCTGCTGAAAAGCAGGTTTGTAGGTTCTCGACAGTACAAATCTACCCTTGTGCCTGTAAAACCCTCAAACACAAATCCTTCTCCAGTGGGAGAGTTCTCTTTTCCTGTCTGGAATATCTGCTTCCATTTGCTAAGAGTTAATGTGATTCTGGCTTCTATCTTAAATGAAAAAAAACCCCAAACAAACCATCCAAACACTTTTTGGTCAGCAGAGGTAACTGAAGTTGGAATGGTTTTATATGTTTGCACCTGATTCATTTTATGATTACATTAAAGAACATGCAAGAATTCTGTTGAATGATTGTTTTTCTTTTTGGCTGAGGGAGCAAGAACAGAAAAAAAAAAAAGAAGCAGCTTAAAAACCCCATCCTTGAAAATGAGAGAAATCTGCAGAGGGAAAGGATAAGAATAATTCAATAGTGTTGGATTATGGAGGATTTCCTGGGCTGAGTCTCATACCCAGCCTAATTAAAATACAGCATGTAATGTACCAGTTTAACAACAAAGGACCGTATTCTCATCTTTTGTTCCTAATCTGTACATCCCCTAAATGAGTTCAGGGATGTCCATTCTGCCTACCAGGCTGTGTTTTCAACGTTTAAGATATACAGGGCTACTGATGATACACATAGGGCGTTTAAGGCTCGACTTCTGAAAACAGTGAGGGGGGTCAATTGGATGATTTTCATGCATAAAATGAAGCACCTGCAAGACTATTTGTGATACGGGAGACTACGCCAGGGCACACTTCTAGACACCCATATCCCATCTGAATTAAGGAGAAGCATCCCTAGAGGCACTATCAGGAAACATAAAAACATTTAGTTCAAATAAATAGATCATGGTTAATAATACACAAACAATTCTTGCCATTAACAGTTACACGTTTGACTCACTTAAGGGTTTTGATTTCCTTCTTACACTGTGCTAACTACTAAAAACAATCTTAATTTTCATAAAGAGCGTACTTAATCTTTGACCCTTTCTATTGCGCACACATACATGCAGTGATGGCAGGACTACAATTAGGTGGTATTAAGAACAAGATCAGAGGAAAATAAACGTTAAATTTACCTGAAAAGTTTAAGCTAAGCAGGGTTAGTAGTTTCAGCTGCCTTGTTACTTGAGAAGGGGAAGCACAGATCTGTGTCAGTTCCATACATTTACTGCCCTGTGATTAATTTTTTTCTGTTTCAGAATAGAATTTCCCCTTTTACATGAAGAAAAATGCCCTCCGTATTTTTTAAGCGGCAGAGAGCTGATTTCGGAGGCACAGGACAGGTGAATCTAAGCTCTAGTTCTCTGCGGCACGGGGGGACAGGCTGCACGCTGGAAAATGCGGAGCTGCTGCCATCCTGCTTGCCCCCGGCTGTGCCCATGCTGACGGGGAACTGGCAGCTCTAGAATAGTTTTCATCCCTTTCTAATCATTAATAGGGATGAATAGATGACTGCAAACTTAGTCAAATTGCACCTGAGCTGGTTCTTCATTTATTTCCAGACACTGCTGGTACATTGCTTAGCACCCCGTCGATTTAAACCACTACAAATGTGGGAACAGGCAAGGCTGAGACAGATGCTTGTGATCCGAACGCATCCCGGCTCATGGGATGGGGACTCACCCGAGAGGCGGTTGGCAACAGCGGCTGGGTTGCAGCGTTTATGTTTAGCCTTCTTGCTGATGGCCAGGATGGCATTTGATGGAAAACACATCCTAATGGCAATGACTGACACAGCTCTGGGTAACAGTCAACTAAAGACGCAAGTAAATCGGGAGGTAGCCTGAGGAGACTCTCTGCACAAAGATTTTGACACCGGACGTCACAACCGGCCTCTGGTTTCTCTGAGAGTGTGAAATAAACTCTGACGTCTGGCAGCCCGAAAATTGGAAGGTTTCCTCTTACTGAAGAAAGAGGTTTTACTCTTCAAAAAATAAATAAATTACGAGATCACAAAAATGCATTCAGATACTCATGATTTAAGTGTTCTGAAAAACTTAGGTAGATATTAGGAAACACTTCAAATAGGTTTGCCTAAAAAAATCACAGATTTAGAAAGTATAACTCCTGAATTACCAAATGAATCTGTCCTTGCTTGTCAAACTGAATTTGTTTATAATAAGATCTCTGTGCTGTTAGAACTTGAAAACCAAATACAACTACACACAAAGCAAAACGCTTAAAATATATCAATATATCTACATTTTTATTTGCTGATACGTCAACAGATAAATGATTCAAAGTGCTAGCAACACTGGGCATGAAATCTACATTTCTATTGAAACTGATAATTTTTTTTGTCTCAGACTTTTGGCAGAGTGTATAAAAGAATTTAATTCACAGCTGTTCTACTTTTTAATGTAGAAAACATTAATCAAAGCTTTAAGTTATAAGCTTTTCTAATGTTGTTTAGTATTCCAGTTCAACAAAGATCAATAGAGGCCATCCCTGTGTTTCTTGACGCCTCTCCAGGAAGCAGAGGCGCGATTATGTAAATAGCACCGGTTCCCCTTTACTTCTGCCAGCTTGCTTATCTCCAAAGCCTTCTGCCTGCTGCTACTGGCGACCAATGCAAGGACACGCATATACCTCTTATCTCCAAACAAAGCTCTGAAAGCTCGAGGATTGGAGCCAGTAACGTTAAACAATGATGCACGGCTGATTTTATTTGTAAGTGATTTATTTTGGTAAATTTAATTTCTTCCTTCAATTTTTTCAGTTTAGATGGCAGATATTTGCTAACGAGTCAGGCTAAAGAGAAATAGAGCAGATGTCCTGCAACATTTATACAGGTTTGAAATAATCTATTAAACAATCCGAAAGAGGAGCAGGGAATAATTAGAAAGTGCCAGTTTCACCCTCTGACTGTAAAAAAGGGATTAAGGAATCTTTGTTGAGGAGTCCAACGCACGGTGACCGTATACTTTTTGGAGGCCGGAAAAACAAATCTTGAGGGTACTAGAAATCTGCATTTCAGAGTCAAAGCTTCCTTTCAGGACACATTTATTTAAACTCGATTAAAACAGCAGCTCGTATCAGACTGACAGCACACTAACTTAAAATCTCAACAAGGAACGTTAGGAATAAATTTGCAGTTTACCACTGCATTTTCTTCTTTCAAGAAGGCTGATGAATGATGATCAGCATTATATGTGTGGATATACATATACACACGCATTGTATATCCATATATATTAAAAACCCCTAAGCAAGTGCAAGGCCAGGTATTGTAAGGAAGCCTGAAAATTTCTCATCTATATTTAAGGGCAATGTTAGCATGCTGCACGCTGCCATGATTTTCTAACAGAACACCGCTCTTACATTTCTTTTGCATTAATCCCTGACCCTGGTATCTCAGCAGCATAATCCCCATTTAGCATTAGTAGCAACGGCTTCTACTGTGAGGAACTATTTTTCGATAAGTAAGCACCGTTTCAGGCATCGCTTTTGAACAACATATTCCCAGCTCAGCAAGAAACCCACACTCCTGAATGAACCAGAGCACATTACTGAGAGAAAGTTCATTAACCTCGCTAGATTCGGGGGTTAACAGGATAGCTGAAGAAAGGAGCGGAGTGAATAGCTCTGATGCAAAACAAATTAAAATGAATGTCATCATTCCTTTTGATATTCATTAGTTGATTCAAGGGAAGAATGGTCGCCTTAAATTTGCAAGCATTTATCTACAAAAAACAGGTGTACATCTGCTGCTCAAGTGCTTCATAGTGCTAAAGAGAAGAACAACGTGCAGGGACTCACCAGTTCCACCGAGGGAGTAGCTGGGAGAAGGAGAAAAGACCTGAGCGGCAAAATCCTCAAACGTCATTACTTCTTTATGGTTCTGGATTATTGCTTCGAGATACAGAGCTCGTTCCTCATAACTGTAACGACCAGGTTAAGGAAATGTGTGTGCAGAATTAAATGCTGTTACACAACGTACATGAACACCAGCACTTCAGATCCACAGGCTGTACACAGGCACGGAAAAGAGGGGACCCAAATTGCCCGGTGCTGCTTAACGGTTCTGAATGCAAGCAATGAGGAGTGAACGCACTTAATGACTTGAAATTAAGGGTAATACCTTTTAGCTTCATGAAGGAAAAGCAGTGACTCGGTAGCTCTGACAGATTGCTGAAGTTGCCGATGGCAGAAACAAACCCCCGAGACTGCAGGCGTTTTTAAACTGAAACCCAACTTTAACAGACAAGCTGTGACATTATGGAAAGTTCCTGGTGCACAATATTCGTGTTACAACAACCCTGCCAGGCCAGAAAATCATTACACTGGAGAAACAAGCTAAAGGACAGAGGAGAATAAGACCCCACGTGTTTATTTGATCACTGTACTTCTTAAAAGAAATTACCAGCAATAAACACAACTCCTGACAGCGTGAAGTTTCTATTTAAGACAGGTGCTAGAAGGTGCAATCTTATGTATCCTAAATAAACAATGCCCGTTGGAAAAAAAACGCCCCACAACTTGCACGCATTATAGTCTGCATAATACAGGCAGCAAAGCAATCTAAAATCAAGACTATTGCCTTTTAATTAAAACTCGGCAACCTGGAACACACAGCATTCAAATGTGTAATCAAAAACCAGTCACCAATAAAACTTACAAGCGTAACAAGCTGAAGCAACTTTCCAGCTGTCTTAATAGGACCCCTGCTTGCAGCAGCTTTTCACAGCGGAGAAAGCAAATCTTTCCCTTTTGTGTGCAGCTTCTGTTTTCTCAGAAGGTGAATCATACACTTCCAATAACAGGATAACGTCTGAAACAAATCTACAATGGGCTGAAGAACCTCACGTATGACTTTATGAATTAATGCTCACCAGAGCTGGTATGACATCTCATTCTTCGTTTCCTCATTTAAAACAAAAGTTCCCAGGTCCTCATTGTGTTTCTGTGACAGGGAAACGCTTTCTAACTCTGTTATGCGGGAGCAAAGGCCAATTCAAATTTAGAAATTAGGAGCGGTGAGAATAACACCAGTGACAACATAATGCAGGTATTTAAAACTGAAAAGCATTACTAATTAATATTGAAGTGCCATTTGTGACTTTCATTATGTTAACAGAAACACGCTGAAACAGTATTTAAAAAAAACAACCCCACAGAGTAAAGAGATTCTTAAAAATAGGACGCGATGGTCTGGTGCTCTACCTTAAAGGGAATAAGCAAAGGGCATCTTAATTGTATGCAAGTCTTAATTGTCTGAAAGTACGTATAGGCATGGTGGTTAAAAAGAAAAAAAATAAAGAGAAAGAAATAAAAATAATTTTGCCTTTAGTGCTGGCAGAGGACGAGTGATATGTGATAAATCTTCTTATAAACTTCCCGTGGAAGCCTGAAGAAAGAAAATCAATACATAGCATTTCAGAGTTTGCACCTGCTGACAGCGTTATTTGCTTAGTTTTTCTCTCTCTTTTCCCTAAGCCCAGGAGAACGCATTCCTGATAGCGCAAGCATTAGCCCGCCTGCGTTTGGGGCTGTCTCCCTATTATGGGCTGAACTCCTGATGACTCTTGTTAATGAATAGGCTGCCAAACTTCCTAGGAGAGGAGGCACACGCCTGGGCCCTATTCTAAAGGGACTGACGGATGCCATTCACTTCTCATTATGAAGATGCTTATTCTGCAGCGCACTCGGCTGTTGCCAGGGCTGTGCGGAGCGTGCGGCCGGACGAACGCCGTCCCTGCTAACAGCGGGACGCGGGGGCTGCGCGGCCGTCTGGCGAACAGCCCCTCCGACACGGAGCTGGCACGTGCTGGCGCAGCGGGAACAGACCCAAGCGTGACAAATTACTGAAAGGGCTCGGCTAAACTTGGGGCTGAAGACCACCTGAGCCTGCAGGCCGGCCATCAGCGCTCGATTCATTGCGCAGCCTTTTAGGCTGCGGGCTGCTCGTGGGCCCGCTTTAAACAAGGCAGGGAGACTATAAAGGCTTTTCATGCTATGCCTAACAATATCCTGCTGTTTAATGAAAGACCTTGCACATCTAACACATAAGCGTACAATGTGCAGAACAACTGCTAACACACCAGAAGTTTGTACCGATTCCGCTAAATATTGCACAGAAAAAGGGAGTGAGGAGATTTCGACTACGTTAGCTTTACACCTCATAAAATCCGTATTTATGAGACGGAAGATGCCTCTAATCACACAAAAGACTGGGGAAAAAAAAAGCACTCGGCCAAACAGCTGGGCAGCTACAGGAGAGGCATCTGAGAAATAACACACTGAGCTGAGTTTCAGCCAGAGCACTGTGCAGATCAATCGCAGCTCTAGAGGCGTACCAGGAAGACCCCAATCCAGTGTGGCTCTTGCAAATTAAAAAGCTGAAAGTAGTAGGTGCAGATAGCACAGACTTCTGCATAAAGCAGCTCCACTTCACCAGTGCCCCCCCCCCGATCAGCATCCTCCTTACATCTCTCCCAGGCTTCCCTACGCACAACTAGCAGGGGCACCAGGCAGCCCAGCGGCTCCTCCCGTACAGGCAGCAAGAGAGATACTCACACTCATTTTCACTTACAGCCTAAGCTAAAAAGCATTAAGTCGCTGCAGGAAAACTAAACTAAACTTTCTGCTATCTCTATTTTAATTAATACATATATTAGAGAAAACACTTTGGATTCATTAAAAACAAAAAGCCAACCGAAGTTCCACCAAACTTTAAGCATTTTAACAGAGGCCTTAGGAACATAACAAAAAGAACCCTTTGAAAAATACCTCCAGCCTATAAATACAGGTAAAGAAAGCTCCATGACATCACGAATACATCCGATCTCTCATGGAAAACCTTTGTTCTGCAACTTATTCAAGTTGTGCTTCTTGTATGCAAACAAAACACTGTTTTGCTACTTACTCATGTTTACGTCAAAATCTTCTGTAGGCATCACTATATTAGTCATCTGCCAGATACCCTGGAGTCCCAAGTAATGAGTTTTGAAGATCCGTGAGAACGTAACACACCCAAAGAATGAGAATATGAGAGAGCTGAGGGGGCAGAGAAGACTCAGCACTTCAAGACTGCTTTGTACAAGAGCAGTCTGAATCAGTAATTTTCAATTGCAGCCTCAAGAAGCTTCATATTTATCACCACATAAGAACGCTTTCACCCAGATAATCATGAGTGCAATATTTGATCTGTCAAAACTACAGATGTTATAAACCTGCTGTGCTTTCATCCTTAAGAACCAGCGACGCAATTTTACTCACGTACGTTAGAACGTTAAGCTGAACCTTTTTAATATGGAATGTGTCACCTCTCTCCTGCGAGCTCTCAGAGTATCTGACACAAAGATGCCCACAAATGCTAAGCCTTGTTGCATTATTTAGATCAAACCAATATGTGCAGAACACCATATAAACTACTACTTTTAAAAAAACGTAACACATAAATCAGCAAACTCCCATCCCCAGCTCATTGCTATGCTCCGGGTCGTGCAGGGCCAGGAGAAAGCCTGAAGTGCCCGGCTGGCTTTTCTACAGAAGCCTCAAGGCTAGATTGCTGAAGTGAAGCATGCAAATCATGTTCCGAAGGCGGCCTGGCTGCAGAGAGGATGGGTTATGATCTTGAACCCTACCCCGGTGAAGAAGCTGGACAGCTGGCTTCCCTGATTAACTAAGCCCCCATTTATCTGAAGGTTTTGGGCGTCCCCTGAGATCTTGAGATAAATGGAGTTATACCAGACATTCAAAGGAGCTGATCAAAAGCAGCCTCTTTTAATATGTATGGCAATTTGACCCACCTCTTCAATGGCTGCATTATTTTACATTTCTCTTCTACCGAGGCAGAAGTCCAGAGCAAAACATTTTCAGTGAGCATATTTCTATTTATTTCATATATTAAATGACATAGAGAACTATGACAAGGCGTGAATTATTAATAATGAAAATATATAACTGTGGGAAAGCAGGAATTTAGCTCCAACTGGAATACAGCAATCAAATCTCAGTACTTGAATATTATGAGCTTTTAGAACTGTCTTATCAGTCTATCAATTATTTTAATTGTTCAGCTACTTTCAGACACACACTTTGAAAAGTCTTCAAAGTCCTCCTCATCTGGGTTCTGCAGGTGAACTAAGCCATTGTGGGGTCAAGATCTGTCCAATATTTCCCTCTCTGCACATACATACAACGTTAAACCATAAACAGCTATGCATTTAGAAACAGAGGGAACATAGAAGACAATTATACAAACAGATCCTGAAAATTTAAAAAATCTGTTGATTCAACTTAACTGTGCTGACCTTAAGCAAAGAAATCAACTACCCCTCACTGCTGGTGGTAATGGCCAGCAATTCCCTCCCCGTAATATTTTTAGAAAACAGAAATATCTATGCACTCTCACCAATATAAGGAAACAACTGTGTCACAGCATTCTTTTCATGCAAATTGAAGACAAAATTATTTGTGGGTTTGTGAACAGGCAAAGAGAGAACTGACTGGCTGCTCTCCATGGCTCATGCCAATGCCAAGGGTTTTTAGACCTGGGACTAGAACCCAACCGCTTGGGTCCATAGAGATCACACACTGAAATGACTGTTTCTCTGCCTCCAGAGAGACTCCCAAGGAAGTTAACGTGGACTGTTGGCACAAGCCTATTCCAATTCCCATCTGTGATATGAATCCCACCCTGAGAAGGGCTTTCAGGGCATCTGGCCAGTGGAGAAACTAGAAGTATAGGGATAGACAGCTCTTTCCAGCTCATCAGACATCGAGGCTGTCTACCTGCCCACGTGCCAATTCCTTCTTCCACCCCACTAGGGAAAGACTTGAAGAAAGAAAAAATCTTTGAACTAACCATTAAACACAAGAAAACGTGCTTCCCAAATCTAGGCTCCAGCATTTCAGCCTCACTGGTGCTTAAACAGGTGATCACACAGGCAACGTGTGGACAAGAGATGGAAAACCTGGTTTGCAAATAGCTGATCTGTTGGGCAAGCTCGACAGGCTCTAAGGCAGACAAAATACAGGGCTGTGGTGAACTTTTGTTTTACTGATATCCCTTTCAAGATTTCAGTACCAAAGGGCTACTGATAAGTCATTTCTGACCACCACACGTATTTTGGTAGCCTAATTTGTATCATGGTTCTAACAAAAAGGGTTCACTCCTGACAACATGATAGCAGTTTTGAAAACAAACAAGAACATAAATGTTTGGGACTTACCAAAGTAGAATAAAGCAGGCACCATAAAATTGAGGTTATCATAAATGTATCCGTAGATGACCTTTACCCACCTTAAGCCCTGAACGGGGCAGAGTTACTGTGCTTTTAAAATGTTGTGATAGGCAATTTCGGTGTGAAATTCAATCTGCTTAATTGGGCTTGCCATCATTTATGGTCTAGTGACCGTCACTGCTGCATGACTGAAAACTTTTGGGGGAATTTTAGTAACATATATCCTTCACCGAACAGGTGCAATTAAACTGTACCTGTCAACGACTGCAGATTTATGTGTTTTTAAACCAAAGCATCTGAGATTAAAACTTTCAGAGTGATGCATGTCTTAAATCAGTTAATTTAACACGTGAGACGTATTAGATGAGGCTGACTATATAACTGTCCAACTCAGACCAACGGTTTTGTGCGAGGGGGGGTGAGATTGGCTCCCCCGCCCCGTGTTCAGCCCCCAGGAAGGCCATCTGTCTGTGGTACAGCCGGAGGAAGCAGAGCTCAACACTCTCCCTCGGCTGAACGGGGCTGGTTAGTGCCAGGGCTGCTGTTCCTCCTCCTTATCCAGAACAGGCAGATGATCCTCTGCAGCCAAAACCAAGAGCTCATCCTCTCCGCAGCATAATTTTCCTCTGCTCTGCCACCCCACTCAGTGCAGAATTGCATAGACAACCAGCCCTCTTTCCTTACTACACTGGGGGGACTCGAGGGGCAAATTCCTGACACAGGGCATGGCTGGAGCCCAGAACATCCTGGTGTACAAGAGACACAACTATCACTGAAAATGACAGGTACGGAGAGGTTTCCAAACAGATTTCTTGTTTGTGGACCATTTGCCCAGTGCCGCAGCACCATGTCTGGAGCTCTGCCACCTCCTTTCCCCCTAAGCTGTGCCAGGGTCTTTGCACAGGATTACAAAAGAATCTCAGTCCTGATTGATGGAGAAGGGGGTTCAGATACCACCTTAACCAAGAATTAATTAAAAACTAACCTTAAATTGTTTCAAGTAATGTGGCAGACCGCTGTAGCGTGCACACTATGTCTCCCTACAGCCATTAATTGCTTTTAAAGAAGAAAGTGAAACAAAACAAAAACACATTTCACACAGTTTCAAACCACCTCCTTGGAAATCAAGCAACGTAACAGCAAAATCATACTGAAGGTGCCCCGAGGCAAAAAGCTCCAGCTCGTGCTCTTCTGTGTGGAGCCCCACTCTGGCGTTTGCTCTTGGCTCCTGCTGCTTGTTAGGTAGCGCGTTGCCCAAGGTGTGTGGCGAACCACCAGTCTGGCAGAAGCTCTTGTCTGCCACTCGGGGATATCAAGAATATGTGGCATATTAGTCATGCCAAGTGCTTCAGGGAAAAATTTTGCATTTATTATGAATAAAGCAGAAAACAAGCTTTCATCTTAATTTACTACTACTCCTCCTCGCAGAAAACCCCTGGGAGCAGATACATCGTACCATTACAGACCGATCATTCTGTAGTAGGAGTGAAGGAAGAACGGGTTACTTTCCTGATAGAATACAATTCCATGCTTTAATGGCACTCCTGTCCATTCTTATCCAAAGCATTTTTTACTCTAATTCAGAGTCCTTCTGATGATCTCCTATCAGCTATTTGTGTTTGCACAGCTACCTGCTCTGTTGAAAAACATAGAAATACACCTCCTCTCCTTTATTAGCTTTGTTCTCATTGAGATTGTTCCCAATACAGCAGAGCTGAAACACTACAGCAGTGCACAAACCAGTGGCAAGACTACAAAAACCCAGGTGTCTAGAAAAATGATATTGTATATGTGCACTGTACAGTCAGCCCCTGCATGTCCAAGGTCCACTTAGCAGCTGCATCCATGCTTCACCATACTGATAAGGCTTTGATTAAAACATTTCAATTGATTAAAATGATGACTTAATTGCCTATTATCAGTTAGGGCTTCTGCTGCACTAACTGGTAAATTATTCCACAGGGCACACAAAGATTAACCACCAAGAAGCTGTTTCTGAAAGAGTTCTGCATAGCAAGAACTATCATAACCTCAACTTACACAAGTTTTTGACCAGCAGATTAGTGAGGCAAGATTTCCCCAACATGTCTTTTTCTCTGGAAGATTCCATGTAGTTCCCTCTCCAACATTAAAAGATATTCTAAAGGGACAGAAGCTACAAAGGTCTAATTGAAAGTCTCCTTCCCAGTGCCCCAGAGCAGAGAGATGTAGAGGTCCTCTCTCCTGAGGGAAGTGGGGCAAGTCATCTTGTGATCGTGTTCTCGAGCAAAGTACTCACCCAGATAAATAACCTGGAGATCAGCAAAATGATGGGTTGGTGGGAGAGATCCAGAGGGCAGAGGGTCAAGAAGATCTGCTGGTCTCCCTCAGGCAGCACAGGCCACAAGAGGAGATGGACCTTCAGAAGAACCTCATTAAGAGAAGAGCTTGGCTATGACTTGGACTTTCAGAAGAACCTCATCAAGAGCAGAGCCTGGTCACTTCTTGCCTTTGCCTATGCCCTCAGTGGGAGCTTATGGAAGGGAGCTGCTGTTGTGCAGAGCCTTTGCCACACACGTCTAGAAGAAAAGCTGCCTGAGGACTGCAGAAGACAAATCCCTAGGTTGTATTTTCAGAGGCATCGTTATAACCCTGTAGCTGTCCCATTTTATCAGAGTATGTACAGCTGCCGATGCTCATGCTCTGCAATTATCTGACTTGTTCCACAAACAGGGTGATCATCAAGGGATAAATAACTGGAGGAAAGGTCACATGTTACTGAGCAATGCTTCCCTTGTGCTTTGTTGCAGTCTTAATTTTATTCAAACACGAACAAAATGCACCTATTTTAGTAATTCCACTAATGAGCTGTTACTTGTGGACATCTTAGAAAAAGGGCAATGGTACAAAGATTCAATTATTTGTCATTTACTTATGCCTTCCAGTTCCTTCAAATTGGCTGCTTGAACACACAGGGATAATATCCTATCCTTGGTCTACTATTGTTAGCCACATACCAGCAATACTACCTCCTTTTACTTTTATTGTCCTCTTTGTTACAGCATGCGGGTGTTACAGCGAAAGGGAGGCTTCTTTGGAAAGCTTAAGTATTTTTCTACTAAACCAATACTCTAACAACTGTTTGTTCGTGAACAGTGCAGTAGGATTTTCAGGTCGCCCACACCACCTTTGGGGGTGGTAAAGCTCCTGACACGTTTTATCAGGCAAAGCTTGACAACTTTTGAAAACATCAGCCTTGTAATAATAGCAATAAAGACTGACTAACAAAGCCATATGCAAGATTATGAATCAACGTCCTTCTCCATCACGCAGTCGCTTCAGAGGTAGCATTCAAGTGGTTGCAGAAATGATGGTTTATGAAGACGCACGCTGGACTGCACTAAAAGCCTCCCCAAATTTGTGGAGAAAAAACAGACCTCTTTGCATTGGGTGGTCAGCATTTGTAATTCTTCAGAGAAAGAAGTGGCTGAGACTCTGAACTCTTAGGAGAAACGACTGACTAGGAGATGGCAGTGCTTTTTGGGAGCTACAAACCCAAACGCCATGAACAGTTATTAGCGGCATTTATACACATTGTGCATCTGCCTTCTGCCTAACGTGGGTGCTCTCAGAGCCTGCAGATTGCACTGTGTGGGTCAGGTTAAGGAGAAAACTGTTAACTCACTAATTTTTGCAGCATGTGTCGACCAAATATTTAATTAAAGTCAGCCCCGGAGTGTGCTATCACACCATATAGGCTGTCTGAATGTGTAACATAAAGACATTGTTCACCAGTGCTTGTGATTAATTCACTGCTTATAGATGGCCGAGCCACGTGGGTATTATTCAGCGTATTCCAAGTGCAAGACCCTTGCTGGCAGGTTGGATGACCTAATGGAAACTAAAGGACCAGAACACACTAAGTGAGAAACAAACACACTATATCCACATAAATAAATTAAATATGCTCAGGAATGCTCTGGCACTTCACCTATTTTTTTACAAAACACCTTGAATCCATGCTGTTGATTTTGTTTTTAGTTTCCAAAGCAGGATAGCCATGCTCAAATATTTTACACTTAAGAAGAAAGAAAACCACACAGATGGGGAGTATTATTAATTACTTTCATTTTAAAGGGGATGTAGATACAGAGAGAGTGAAAAATGTATTCAGAAGTTACACATGATTATTTTGTAGTTAAAGGAACAAGAGAAACATTCAGGTCTCTTTTTTTCCTTAACAGATTTCCTGTCTCTCCTGTTTCAATAATCTTAACAAATTTAAATGATATATTTTTATAACACTGCTGCTAAGTGATATGTTTTAAAACCAAAAAAGTGACTTTATTTTTCTTTTAATGAATAGGAATTCTGTACTTTTAAAAGCTTAAGTAGAACTAGTTTCATTTTTGCACACCTAGAAATTCTCTATCGCATAAGATAAAGCATCAGTTTTTGTTAGCAGACTGCAAAATATCCAAACCCTTTGGTCAGCCTTGACTTCAGCATCTTTAGCTTTGGGCCATATACACGTATTCACTGGTGCATCAAGTTCAGGAGAGAAGCAGAAACAGTTTTTCTGGTAGCTTATTGTTTGCGTTTGACAGCTGTTGGAAACTGCTTACATGCTGGAAATATTAATAGTCTTGATGGAGATAAGCGAGGCAGGCAGGAATTAGAGGAGCTGTTTATCACATGGCTCTCCTATATGGCTGCAACTTCCTCTGGACAAGTCAGATAATATGATTTGGTCCTAAAACACGCACAGCAGATAGTGGAATGTTTACTTGGAGCCGTAACCAGAAAATAAAGGCGGCAGCATGGTTAAGTGAGTGAAAGCCTTGTGCCTTCTCATTAAATGCCAGGCTGTTCTGGAGGTTTATGCAGCCACAGCAACGGCTTTTGGAGTCTACACCGGAGAGAATCTTTTCTCTCTCCTATGGACCTTGTTTCACTGAGTTATGCTTCTGCATTGGGATTAGTTTGCTGTAATGTCCTATACGTGCACCTTTACCCTCAGGACACTCAAAAATAAAGCTGAGACAGGATGCAGAAGCCTGCTTACTAAGCAAAAACCTATGCTGGGAGCACAGAGAGCATCTCAGCCATGATCCACAATGCCTCCCTGTGATTAAATTCTAGGTGAAGCTCAGAAGGATCCTGGAGGTGGTGGAGCTGGGGCAGCCAGGGGACCTCCTTGCAGGGATGCTCTGGAGTGAGTGCAGCCTATGCTGAGCACAATCTGGGCTGCAATTCTCTCACCATAAATGCAAAGGCCAAGATCTTCCTGTCATTTACTCAGACTTTTAGGAAAGGTGCAAACTTTTACTCAGACTTTACTCAGACTTTTAGGAAAGGCTTGGAAGTTTTATTAATGATATCAGTTGATGACAAAATCCTGCTGATATAGTCACTTGTATCTTAAAATTTTAGAATAAAAAATTATAGCCCATAAGAGCCTAAAAAAAGGTCTATAAAAGTTCTTTAAAATGTATTGTTATACTTCGGTCATTGTATATATGAAAATACACAAACAAACAAATATAGACATATAAACTTACAAGGACATGTAGCTCTATTTAAGCACATGTGCACATATTCCCTTCTTGGTATATTTTAACATTACAACACTAGCCATGACATTCTCCAAATGCAAGAACATTCACCTAAAGCCAGAAATGCCACCAAACTGGTATACTCCCTCTTAAAAAATTCAAATGCCACATCAGCCCTAACTCCTCAGCCCACCCTGTTACACAGGGTTGCACGCTGAGAAAGAGTACAGGTCACTGCTTTCCCTCAGAGTTCGTATTTTTAGGCTCCATCACAGCTTTATCAAAGTAAATATAAAGAATCTCCTAAAATAATGGCACAAAACCTGAATGCACCAGCAATAACCCGAGTCATTCTCTACTTTGAAAATTAAACAGAGACAGTGGAAGAAGGAGATATTGACAGATACATAATTCAAAATCCTTAAGAACTGTTCATCAAATTTAAACAACTAAGTAACTTGTGAGATAATTCTGCTACAGTAAATCTGAAGTCAACTTTTGTCTCAGCATTACATTTAAACAATAAGGGAAAGTAAGCAGAAATTACCAAAACACTTTCCCTGCACATTCACTTCAGAAATCTGGGCGCTTTGGAAGTGGAAAAAGGGATAATTACTGACAGCTTAAAGACGACAAGTGGTGCAAAGGCAGGAAAACACTTGAAAAATAGCTGACATAACTGAAGAGAGGAATCTGGTTGACCTAGCTGTGCACCCTGGGGGCAGAGGGATCTCCTGCAGGCAGGGGGTGCCAAGAACAGACCCTGTACCCTGCTATTCCATCCAAACCCACTCTGCAGAGCCCACCAGAGCCCACAAAACGAGAGGATGTCTTCAAGCAGTCTCGATCCAAAACACCTTTCAAAAGCTCAGAGTCATTTCCAGAAAACTGGCTGGCCTTTTCCCTAAAGCAGCACAGAAAGGGCCTTACCTGGGAAACACTGGCACTGCTGACGGCGGGGCTGTGAATCCACAATGCTCCTGGCAGCGAAATCAATGCACACCTGGGTGTGATTAATGTATAACACATTCTTGCCACAGCACACTAAGATGCTTACTACTATAATTTACTGGATAACTAAACACACAGTCCTGCAGAACAGCGAGATGAGATGATGATAAAATTACCTAGAAAATATGTTAAACAGGGAGAAGTCCACACTCAATTGTGTATTTGCATATATAACTTTCAGGGGCAGAGAGGCTGGGATGTCAATTACACTCATAAATAAGATGAGATTATATTAGTCGACAAATCTGCTGGCAAAAGCCTTTAAGTTTCTGAACAAGATGCTACAAGTGTTATTTATTTAAATGGTGCATATACACCAGGGACGAGTCAGGACACAACTGTTATCCACATGAACAAAAGAAAATGCCTGTCTTGATTTTAAATAAACTGAAACAAAAAGTTAGTTTTGAATCAATCTTTTTGCCCACAATGAGTTTAGCAACTGCTAAACCAACCTGCATCACACACACATTTTGTTGATGGGAGAAAGTAGGCCTTAAAAGAAGGAGTGAAAAGTACTGTAAACCTGATGAGAGGTAATGAATTAACTATTCCACTGCTTATAATAATATAACACTCAGTGTGTCATTCATACAAATATATTTGATTACTTGATATTCAATAGTGATGTTTCCAGTTCTTAAAAATTAAATGCTTTTCAGCTTTGGAAAACTTAATTTATCTGAAAATACAAGATTTGGCAAACTGTGAAGCAGTTATAAATGTTTACAAATATTTATTTCTGAAAGAAGTTACACCATAAAGGACCTTAACACATAGTCTGTAAAAAAATTAACTGAAATACCTTTAATCACATATGATTACTGCCCTCCCAGAACAAGTGCAATGACAATGATTTCTAAGAGCACATACTGTCTAACGGCCAAAGGGCTTTGTGTGCCCATCAGACCAGCTGCACTGAGTTGCTGATGAGCAGCACATGGACACACAGGATTCCTGGAATTTACCAGTACAAGATTTTGTCTCCTGTTGTATGCATACAAGGAAATTTCTCCTTCAAATTCTCACTCTTTGGTTAAGGGAAAAATCTTTTCAGATTAATTTATAATTAGATTGTTTTCACCTGCTCAAGGTTAATAAACCATCACTGTCAGTTTGATAAGAGTATAAGGATCAGGCAGCTACAACAGGAGCAAAATATAATTACACAAAATAATTTCACCCCTTCTAGTTTATTACAGCTCTTTTCATTATTTCTGGGGCTAACACCGTCAGTTCCAGGTCTATTATATGCGATAATTTACATTCATTACAATCAGGGATAGGTAACCATGGGGCTGCTTATCACATCCATTACAAGTGACACCATTTGCAAGACGATGAGCACTAAATATACTTGTTGCTGCAGTGATACAGGCTGAGAAATTGCTTTGCGTTAGAGGATAGGAAGCAAGATTGAATTAGAAAGAGACCATCTTGAAACCAGTGGGGATGTCCTAGCTTTAAATTAAAAAATATGAAAAAAAAATAGAGGGAGGAGGCTTAAAATTCTAATCTGGCATATTTATAACTGTGGTTCCAAAGCAGAGCAGACCCAGGGACTGAGCAAGAGGCTCTGAGTAACAGACACAACACATCAGAAAACATCTTCTCTGGTCTGATTTTGTGAACCATGAGGCCATGAGAGTTTTGGCCGTGGCTTAATCTCAAACCAATACTTTCCTGCTGCTCCCTTTTTCTTTCCATATGCGTCCCCGTAATTCCTCCTTTACCTGAGCCCACTGGGGAGTCCAGGGAGCAGGGTCCCTGACTGGCAGCCATCCCCACTCCTCACCCCAGTCCTGCTGTTTGTTCCTCTGCAACAATCAGGCAGGCAGAACACAACACCTGGTACTGTGGTCGGGCCCTCCTTGGCAGCTGACTGCGAAATCTCCCTGCCAGGTGGTTGCACTTCAATTACATTAGCAAGGCATTGTAGGGTTAACAAGGATCCAGAGGAAATCTTTTATTCGTATAACACAGTATGCCTTTTGTTGATCTTTGAATAATGTTGCTTAAAATCCATTAAGTTAAAACACTCTTTCAAACACGCAGTCTGCAACAGGTACAGTGGAACGCACCCAGCACTGTCTGCTTGCACAGCCTTGTTGTGGGCACACAGTCATGTCGGGAAAATTTGATCCCCAAAAGCAGAAGATTAAGTCAGCATTTAAAATAACATTTTTTTCCCTGGAAGTGACCTCTCAGTAGGGGGAATGGATTCCTCTTTCATTGCACAGCTCAGCCAGTGGGCACACTATGCCGTCTCTCCCTTTCCCCAGAGGAGTAAATTAAAATTCTGGTGGATATTTATGAAATCTGGGTTTTTTTACTTCTAAAGTGGGAGCGGGGGAGTGAGAGAGGAGGATGCAAAACCAAAACTGTAAGCGGTTCCTTCACAAAAAGGCAAGTTAATGCAATAGTTTCACTCTTAATAATTTCTTCTAAATGTTGTATTGTTTCCTCACTGGTTTGGTACCTCAAGTTGGCTATGAAGTCTTATCATCACTTTTAATTCATAGAATCATAGAATGGTTTGGGCTGGAAGGGACCTTAAAAATCATCCAGTTCCACCCCTTTGCCATGGGCAGGGACACCTTCCAATAGACCAGGTTGCTCAGGACTCCATCCAACCTGGTCTTGAACCTCCAGGGATGGGCCATCGACAGCTTCCCTGGGCAACCTGTGCTAGGGCCTCACCACCGTCATTGCGAAGAATTTCTTCCTAATGTCTAACCTGAATCTCCCCTCTTTCAGTTTAAAGCCATTCCCTCTCATCCTATCACTAAAGGCCCTTGTAGAAAGTCCCCCCCCAGCTTTCCTGGAGCCCCTTCAGGTACTGAAAGGCCACCATAAGGTCCCCCTGGAGCCTTGTCTTCTCCAGGCTGAACAACCCCAGCTCTCTCAGTCTGTCCTCATAGCAGAGGTTCTCCAGCCCTGTAATCATCTTCGTAGTCCTCCTCTGGACCCTTCCCAACAGTTCCATATCCTTCTTAAGTTAGGGATTCAGGGTAGTTGCAGGGCAAAAGGAGTGTTAATGACCAGGCTGTATGATATAATATTTAAACAACCAAGTTATAAATTCAAGCACAGAAGAAATTATGGTGAAAATAGAGCGGGAGTTCGAGGGAGGATGCTGAAATGCTGATTGACTGGCTGAGCTGCGTGGTTGACAGTCACTGTTCTAATGCCTCAGAGCACCAGTCAGTTTTAAACTAACTTCAAAAATAGGTGAGAATAAAACTCCATCAGAAAAAGACTATTGTGTACTGGTAATATAATGCACAGAGGAAGAACAGAAGTGTCTATATGAAGCAATTAGATTATAGAAACGATGCAAAGGGCTTTGAAAAACCAGCAAGGTGGTCAGAAAGAACAGATGAAGGGCAACTGAAGTCCTTGCCAGATCAGTGCACCCTGTGTTTTCAAATTAAAGGCTATTAGGCAGGCTGGAGTTGGGATATTGAAGCTACACATCCCAGGGGAAAGAGGTGGAATGACTTGTCCCTGTGGTGAAGGCCCACAAGGTGCTCAGAAGATTGGGGTCCTGCAAATACACTGGGGAAAGCATCAGTGAGCAATTCTGCTGCACAAGCAATGAGGCACTGGCAAAGGCTTTACACTCCTGCCCATCACCAAGGTGTCTGGGTTACGGAGTAGGCACTTCCACCGCGATGAGATTACGGCCAATTCACAGAATGGCAGCACTTTGTTAAAACAGAAAATTAATCTGATTTGAGAGGGCAAACGAGTAAGTGAGTGCTGCCATAGAGAAAGGTACGATCTGGAGTGGAAATCCAACACAAGAGTCAAAAGGAACTTCTGCTCATGCTCCCTGCGAGCCAACACCAGGCAGGAGAGGTCAGTGGTAACGGGTGACAACTTTGAGGCTCTGGTCCCTTTCTCCAAGGCTATCAAAAAAAAGCATGTAAGAGCCGCCCATGAAAGAACAGAGCTGTTCTGCTCTGCACAGCCCTGTCCATCTGCTTCCTGCAAGACCATTTGACACATCTCATTCTCCAGACAGCACAGAAACGCTCCTTTGTGTACTTTGTTGAAGATGACCACAAATCACCTCCTGGGCTGACCCCTCTGCGGCACGTGCCTTGAAGTACTGTCCTCAGCTTTAGAGATGGGAAGAAGGATCCTAACAAAATGTATGGGCTGAGGAGCTAAATACCTGGTCTGCAAGCCTCAGTGGGACTCCCAGCCCCGGGTGTTGGGTTGTTCAACCATTTTTAGGTTACAAAAGGAGTCCAGGCTGCACAGCCCTTGTCACAGAAACAGACTGAGCAGAAACCTGCCAAGTTTTCTTCTTGTTCTTGTCTTCCACTGAAATGCATAATTTTTCTTAGTGTTAACACTGCTTCTTGAAGCTGGTGTCCTTTAAGTTGGATTTCTGAAGTTCTCTGAAGTCCTTAATTGCTGAGTCATTGCATATCTAAAAGAAGATAACGGGGATCCCAAAGAGAAAGGGGGAGAGCAGAAGATGAATTTTTAAAGAAGCGTCAAGGCTGGCGGAAGCAAACAGAGAAGGACAGTATATAGGGATGGTGACTAGCAAGAAGCTACACAGCAGTAATACTGAATGCTGCTGCCATTGCACCTCACTACATAATATTTCAAGTGCAGGCTTCTGTAAGATCGTTCCTTCTTCAAGTTTTTTTCCAATTTTTGTTAAGTCTTAACTTTGTCAATTAAATACTCATCCAGCTGCAGGCCTTCTGAACTACGATCTTTAAATTAAAATTTGATTTTTAATTAAAATAAGTAATGATATGAAAAAGTTTTTAACACCTCCTACTTTACTGTTACATTTGCAGCTTACCGTTTTTATAATTCAAGCTGTTTGAAAGCTATGGTTTTCTACTGCTTGAGAAACCCAATAGGTAGGTTTTCTGAACCCTGACTAGAAAGCTGTTCAGCTCATTATAACACTTTTCCTACAATATCCAGCACCAGGGGCTAGTTTATGGTTATTTAACTTTCTCTCCCAAAACTCAACCTCCAAACTTCACCCAGTTTTAAAAATGATGGTTTTATCATCCAATTGTCAACTATTTTGTCTTCTACGGAACATAATCAACACTGAAATAACTCCTGCTCAGTTACACACTAACACTTTCCATATTTACCTTCTTTACATTCACTGAACTATTCCTTCACAGTCAATAACATAAGAAGAATCATTGTCTTTGGCAAAAGTAAGAGTATATAAACAGGGTACATAAGACCTAGAAACAGCTCTCCTTCACGGAGATTTGTCATGATGACTGTGTCATGACCTGTATCAGTCCCCTGCTACGCAAGCTGCGAGTTGGTCCTGTGAGCAGCTTGCAAAATTTCATCCATTTGCTGGAAAATATCCATCACAAGACAAGATGAGGCCATCCAAATAATTTCACTTGCTAATTAACTTCGGAAATACAGTACAGCCTTGTCTTCAAAAGTTATTTTAACAGACTACAGTGCTTATTGCCCGACCATCTCCCTTGCTATTTTAAAATTGAACTATATGACTTTATAAAACAGAAGTAACGTCGATAAATGTAAGTGGATTATTTGAAATTAAATATTTGGCTTTTTTGCAACATCTATTTTCAATGAATGCCTTGGCTTTGCCATGGTATTTATCTGTGCAGGCACACTGTTATCTGATCTTGGTGTATAACAACATTAATATTATTGCATATTTATATTATGCTACCTTGAGCAAGGTTTGGCTACCAGGGCATTAGAATCTGCCTATATGAAGCAGATACTGTTCTGCAGCTCAAAACAATGACCAGCACTTCTGAATGAAAGGAGAGAAAGTGAACATTAGCACATCAAAAGCCCCCTTCTGAAAGAAGAAAAATTGCATGATGCACACTTTAATCTTTCTGACAATCTATGCATGGATTGAACTGAATTCTATTTTTCACACAATTGTGAATGCTTGATATGAGAACATCTTTACCAACAGCAAAGAGGACAGAGAAAGACACGCCAGTGCAGTCTTTGAACTTTTAAAATATGGATTAGCATGCAATAGTATTTAACCACCGATAGGACAACATCCTTCTTATCTCTTGTAATAAAGCTAAATAATATAAATCACACTTTACAGGCAATGTACAGAAAAACTGTAATAAATAATCTTAAAATTTAAAAAAAAGAAATTAGCAGTAAACAAAATAGAGGCAAATTAAAATCATGATGAAATTGTATTATTTAAAGTCAGTTGCCCACTATAGTACAGTCCTAAGCGTAATTCACTTAATTAGCACTTCTATTTAGCTAACTCAGGGTGGAATGGGACCTGCACTTAAAGATTAAAATAAAACATTTTTAAAATGCATACACAACGTATATTGCATTAATTATGCTCATTCTGCTGCAATAAGTACAGACATTTCTGCATTTACATCTTGCATTGCAGAGGATGTGAGTCAATCAGCCTGGAGAAGCATACACTTCGGAGCTTCAGTGTTTGATCCTGACAGGTCTCTGCTCAGTAGAGTATGGGAGTGCTTTCAGAAAACAAGGGTACATGCCAACAGCACAATAATACCTGGCGTGGTTTAATCTTGGCTGGCAACTTAGCACCAGGCAGCTGCTCACCCACACGCTATCCTGGATAAGGAAGAGAACGGGGAAAAAAATTTGAAAGCTCAAGGGTTGAGATAAAGACAGTTTAATAGGACGGTAAAGGAAGAATGATGATGATGATGATAAAGAACATTCAAATCCAGTGATGCAAAATACAATTGTTCATCACGCAATGAGCGATGCCCATCCCACCCCCCAAGCAGCGATTGCTGGTCCCCGGCCAACTCCACAATTTACGTACTAAGCACGACATTGTACGGCATGGAATATCTCTTTGGCCAGTTTGGGTCAATGCTCCTGACTGTGCCCCCTCTTGGCTTCCCATGCACCTCCTCCCTAGCAAAGCATGGGAGATTGAAAAGTCCTTCACTTAGTATAAGCACTGCTTAGCAACAACTAAAAACATCAGTGTGTTATCAACATTATCCTCATACTAAACCCAAAACATAGCATCATACCAGCTACTAGGAAGACCATTAACTCTATTTCAGCCAAAATCAGGACAGTAAACCAGAATCAGGACACTATCAAATGCTGCAAGAACCCCTCTGCAATGCAGCTCTCGACACCCTCTCCATTATATCATTGCTACTTGCAGAGTAACACCACAGACAGGACGACTTTGATTCTCCACCTTTCAGTGAGGTGAAACTTACTTTCATTAGCAGAAGCTAAACAGAGAGTATGGGTAATCAGAACTCTTCAGCAGATACATGCCGAGAAGATGGTATAGCAGCTTTGGAGGATTGCTGCAAGAAAGTTACTCACAGCCGCATATCCAGATGGACCTGCACATGTCAGCAGAGGAAAAAAAAAAGGGAAAAGGAGTGAAAGGTATGATATTTCTCCTCTCATTCCTTCACCAAGGTGATATGTTTGATGCTAGAATTTCACTAATATTGTCTGTACACTTTTTTCTGCTGACAGCAGATTAAACTGTTGAGTCCAAATGCTTGCAAAGAGCAGGAAAAGGGCTGCACAGAAATGACATCCAAGAGTTCTCTTTACATAAACAGAACTGCACCCTTGTAACTATCAGTTTTTAAAGGAATGGCATGATTGTATAAACCAGCCTTATTAAATGCACATGCTGCATGAATTTGCTCCTAAAAAAGGCCTTATTAATTTGCTTATAACTCAATCACAGCCAGTGAAATGACATCTCTGAAGAACTGAAATAAGGTCACAGCGTTTGACTTGCAGAACATCACCAATGGAGAAAGCAGAGGCACCAAAAGTAAACCTGAGGCACCTGATACACAGTATCACAGTATCATAAGATTGGAAAGGACCTCTGAGATCATCAAGTCCAACCTATATCCCAACACTAACACCAACCATCATCTAAATCATGGCACTCAGTGCCTCATCCAATCTCCCCTTAAACACCTCCAGGGTCGGCGACTCCACCACCTCCCTGGGCAGCGCATTCCAATGGCCAATCACCCTTTCAGTGAAGAACTTTTTCCTCACATCAAGCCTAAACTTTCCCTGACGAAGCTTGAGTCCATGCCCTCTAGTTCTGTCACTGGTCACCCGAGAGAAGAGACCAACCCCTGCCTGACTACAACCTCCTTTTAGGTAGTTGTAGAGAGCAATGAGGTCTCCCCTGAGCCTCCTCTTCTTTAGACTAAACAGCCCCAACTCCCTCAGTCGCTCCTCGTAGGGCTTGTGCTCCAGCCCCTTCACCATCTTCGTTGCCCTCCTCTGAACACATTCCAGTATCCTAACATCTTTCCCAAACTGGGGGGCCCAGAACTGCACACAATATTCAAGGTGAGGCCTGACCAGTGCCGAGTACAGGGGGACGATAACTTCTCTAGTCCTGCTCGCTACACTATTCCTGATGCAGGCCAGAATGCCATTGGCCTTCTTGGCCACCTGGGCACACTGCTGGCTCATGTTGAGCTTCCTGTCAACCAGCACTCCCAGATCCCTTTCTGCCTGACTACTCTCCAGCCACTCTGTCCCCAGTCTGTAGCTCTGCATGGGATTGTTGTGTCCAAAATGAAGTACCCGACATTTGGACTTATTAAACATCATCCCATTAGAATCGGCCCATCTCTCCAATCTGTCCAGGTCCCTCTGTAGGGCCATCCTACCCTCTAGCAGATCAACCCTTCCTCCCAGCTTGGTATCATCTGCAAACTTGCTGATGATGGACTCAATCCCCTCATCCAGATCATCAATAAAGATATTAAATAGGACCGGACCCAACACTGATCCCTGGGGGACACCACTGGTGACCGGCCGCCAACTGGATGAGACACCATTCACCACCACTCTTTGGGCTCGGCCATCCATCCAATTCCTAACCCAGCACAGAGTGCTCCCATCTAAGCCATGGGCTGCCAGCTTCCCTAGGAGTCTACTGTGAGAAACAGTGTCAAAGGCCTTGCTAAAGTCCAGGTATACCACATCCACAGCCTTCCTCTCATCCACCAGGCGAGTCACATGGTCATAAAAGGAGATTAGGTTGGTCAGGCAGGACCTACTCCTCCTAAACCCATGTTGGCTGGGCCTGATCTCTTGGCCGTTCTGCAGGTGCTGCATTATTTCACCCAGGATTATCTGCTCCATGATTTTATCTGGGATACTTCACACAAACTGGTACATTCACAAACAAAACATATCCACTTCCTAAAAAGCTTGAGAAAACCCACATTTTTCTTGCAGATATGTGAGAAACCCAAAACTTAAACTGGTTCAGTTGCAAAAGAAGCAGTGGACCACATTTAGATTTGCCTAAATGGACTGCTAAAGTATAGGATGAGCAGGGAGAGGATGAGGTAGTATATGGAAATATTGGAAAAGGAATTAAAAATAAACATATTGGAAAGCTCTGGTTTAGGGCAATGAAAACACATGACACTCGTGTTAGAATTGGTCCAATTATAGAACAAACAATCATAAAATATTTTGGGTTAGAAAGGACCTTAAAGATTATCTAGTTCTGACTCCCCTGCCATGGGCAGCGACACCCTCCACTGGATCAGGTTGCTCAAAGCCTCATCCAATCTGGCCTTGAACACCTCCAGGGAAGGGGCATCCATGACTTCTCAGGGCAACCTCCCCACCCTCAGAGGAAAACAATTCTTTTTAATGTCTAATCTCAATCTCCCCTCTCTCAGCTTAAAACCGTTCTCTCCTTGTCCCCCTTGTCTTGATCACTCCCTGATCAAGAGTCCCTCCCCAGCTTTCCTGTAGCCCCTTTCAGTACTGGAAGGCTGCTCTAAGGTCTCCCCAGAGCTTTCTCTTCTCCAGGTTGAACAACCCCAACTCTCTCAGCCTGTCCTCGTATGGAAAATGGAGTGAGGAAAACCCATGATTAAATATTAACATGGCTGGAAACTGCTGTGACATAGGAAGGTTAGCCTGTGCCTTACCTTGGACACCCACAATGCTGTAAATAGCACAATGAAGGTAAAACAAAAACCAGAAGCTCTTTATACTCATTTTGCAAGGCACATCTCAATTTTAGAATACAGTTCATCTTTCTTACTACAGTGGCTTCAGCCCCACACCAAAGATGTTTATTTCACTTCATATTTTGCTTCTCTGGGATCCAGCCTTACTCAAAGCACTGGGGGGAGGAAAGAATGACTGGAGCAGACAGATGGCCTGTCTTTGGATGCTGAAAGGATTTTGAGGGAGCGGAGTAGTATGACTTAATTCTTGTCCTGAATATTTAAGGTAAACACAGCTCAATCCAAATAAGGCAAAGCACAACCACAGTATACAATGCTCCACAGTATACAATGCTGTGCTGTATACAAAAAGCAGCAACAGATCAAAAATCAAAAATACTCTCAGAAAAATGTCCTTTTTCTCCTTTCCCAATCTTTCCAACTCCAAAGTTACTCACGATAATAATTTGACATTCACATTCAGCACGACTATCGGACTATACATTCTACATAGGAGTCTTCTAAGATTATTTTTAAAAATCCTGATGCTCTTGAGATGTTGCTGCTTCTGTCTGATCAAGAAACAGAAATTTACTTTAATTTAAAAAAAGGTGACTATTTATTTGCTCTGCATAGATCTTTGACTCAGTATGTTACTGCACAGTCCAAACACAAACAAGCAAACCAGCAGAAACACTCAAGAGTATTTAGGAACTGCTGTCCTACTATTTTCTCACAGTTCTGAACCATTATTAGAATAGTCCCTACGATCATAGAATGGTTTAGGTTCAAAGGGACCTTAAAGATCACCCAGTTCCAGCCCCCCTGCCATAGGCAGAGACACCTTCCACTGGATCAGGTTGGTCACGATAACTCCAGTAGAACTGGTAGATCACACTTCATCCTAAAATGTCATTATTCTGAACGCTACAAGAAACCAACAAAACTTCCCCAGTCCTGACGCTCTAAAATTTAGTAACAAAAAGATGAAATACAAGGAGAGGAAAATGCGTCTCTGCATGCATCCTGTTTCTAATGTTCTCCCAATAAGTGCAAGAATGACAAATGAAACATTTTATTTACTAGTCCCCGTATGTCCTCTTCAGTGTCACAAGGGAAGATTAAAAAATGTTGTTTGGGGCATTAAAAAGAACACAAGTCCTTTGAGCCTTTTATTTGTAAGCACCAGTTTTACAGATATCATAATTAAAATGAAAAATGGAAACTGAAAGTAAAATCTCTCTTCTTTGCTTTCTGAGATCCCAGCACTTTGTGCATTGACTTTCAGGATTCCAAAATACATGTTGCTGTGGTATTTAAAAAAAAAAAAACAAAACGGAAATGCTGGCATGCAAATCCTATTCAACAACTTGAGAACACTGAGGGCTTTTACAAGGCAAAGAACACGTTAAAAGTTCATTAATTAAACAGTGCTTGTGAACAGATGGAATGGCTATCGGGGCTCTAATTACTGTAAGTTGGTACAGAGGTTCGCAGACCTTAATGAGGTTCAATAAAATGAATGATTACACATCAATCACAATTAGAGAAACCTGTAAGATGAGCTGAATTATCATGGCAACAAGTCATAAAACACGGGAGCACAAAACCCAACAGGCTCTGCGAAAGTCTATAAAGAAAATGGTTCTGAATGAGAACAGTTCTTCTGGATTAGAGCAATTCCTCTCTACTGCCAACCCCATAAAAATGTTCTGTGATTTAACTCTAAAAGTTGCACTGTCCTTCTCTGACAACCCAGAGGACTGATTGTCTATAGCAGAGAGTAGGGCACTACAGTACCTAAAGGGTTAGCAAAGCAAATCAGGCACTGATCTGAAAGATAAAGAAACAAAGAGAATTCAAACTCTTTATCACACATTAAATACGATGTTGAAAATAAAGACACTGATGTTTATTTTTAACTTCCCAGTGAAATGGAAACGTCAACCATCAGGTACAGAGGCTGTTTAAACCCAGTAGAATTAGAAAATTCGACTCTGTGGAAAACTGTGTAGTTGGGGTTATTCAGACTGATACGTATGGGTGTAACTGCTATTCCTATAACTCCAAACCTTTAAATAACATGGAGTTTTATTTAAAAATTAAGGACAAAAACAATCCCAACCATTTCCCTTTCTTACCACTAGAGCTGCCCGTGGGAAACAGTGTTTTCAGAGCCTTGATTTTCCCAGCTGTGATACATGCTGGCAGTGGGGAGAGGAAGATTGGAAGACGGAGACAGAAGTTACTAGTAAGGGGAGAACCTCACTTATGATACGTGATGTCTCTGAACATCAGCTTTAGTGCCCGTTCCCCAAAGTAACAGACAACGCTCTACTTTTATCATCACCTCTGTACTTCCAAACTTCTGCCATATTACTGGTACTGTCTGGCAGACACAGCCCTTAAACAATCCTGTAGTCAGCCTACAATACCAGGAAAGTAATGAGAGTTACAGGTATGGCACAAATTAAGGTAAGATCTTTCATGAAGAACAGAAAAGAAAAATGCATGCTAGGTTATTTACTAAGTTTTAATGACTTCGCTTTCATGATGTGGCATTTTTGGTATCAAGACTTTGCAGTAATGAAGTGCAACAGAGCTAAGCCCAAGTTTGTTTTTCACAGTGATAACACGAAGATTTCTAAATGCAATAACTGCTACTTGATCAACCTTGCTTTGCCCAGCTGGAAGGTGTACAGGAGGATGCCTGTTTTAATTAAGGAAGCTACAAACTGTAGACTAGCAAGGTTTGACAAGATCATCCACATTGTCACACAGGTGAAAGTGAACGAGATGGATAATCCTAAACAGGTACAATAAGTCCAGCTGATCAGCAGAAGTTACAGTTACAGGTTCTCAAAAAACCCTGGCCCAGGCCAAATCAGAGAAAGTATTAATAAACAGCAAATGAACTGAGATTTTTTTTTTTCCCACAGAAAATGCTGTACATGTACTGGATTGTTACTTAGCATTAGGATTTAAGAAATCATTAAAAGCCATCTGCTTCTGTTTATAGACTAGAACCCTGACAGTTAATCTTACTGTGAAACACACACAAAAGTATGATACTGAGGAAAAAAAAAAACAAATTAAATATGCTAGCCAATAAACCAACTATGAAAAAGCAGTAGCTTTCTCCTTTTCCCTTTTGCAGTCTTCAAGTTTATATCCCCAATCTAATAAAAAAGTCCCCAGTAATGGGAGCACCTTTAAAAGTTTTTCTAGTGCTTGTCATAGGATAGCATTTCCTCCTTAAAGTTCTATATGGTTATAGTGATACCCATTAAAATGCATTTGGGCACAAAAATTATGTGTCTCATCCTCTTAATACCAGCTGCACAGAATCAGGTTGGAGGGACGGCAGGAGGCAATCTAGTCTCACCTCCGTGAAGCATGGTCAACACCAAATTCAGAAGCTCATTTTTACTAAGAGAGAAATAGAGCAATTAAGAAGAATTCAAAGGTAAACCTAAACACATTTTTCCTGTTTAGAAAACGATTTAACTTTTGAATGAAGTGATTACAGCATGTATACTTCATGAAGAACATATACTGAAGTCAGGTTTTCTTTAAAAGAGAAAAGTTTGAAACATGACGTAAACCTTCAATAGCGATTACACACCTGTATTAATGCAAGCGCCTGGACAGTTGGGGATGTGCACATGAAAATGCCCATTGGCATATCTAAGCTGGTCTTCTGCATCATTGCTCTTTCACACCACCTGTGGAGAAGCAACCATGCAGTTTCAGGGACCTGGGAGCTGCCTTGCTGGATCAAAACTGCGATTTCTGAGGTCGGCACTCAGGCTTTGGCCCTCTCATGGGACCCACAGGGAACTCCACAACAGGCCACTGTGGAGTCACCAGCCCCACAAAAATTCTCAAACTATCCCCTAGTAAAGACTTGCTGAACCCCAGGCTTCTTAAAAAAGTTCTCCCCCTGGAGTATTAACCTAGATGAAGCACCACCCACAGGGGTTCCCTGTAACAAGTTGCTCATGGGGAGACTGAATCACCAAGCTCGGATACCTTCATCTTTCACCACAGGTCCCTTTGTTCCTTTGTTGTGATGGAGGGAGCAGGGAGCTCCCTGCCATCAATGCCTGCTCCGTTCCCTACTGCTCATACTTCCCTTATGCTTTTTGTCTTGTGAAAACAGTAACAAGCCTCAGCTTTTCACTCTCTCTTCTAACGAGTCTTTTCATGACCTATATAATTCCACACTCATGGAGCACCCATGTGCCACACAGCCAGGAGGGGCTTTAGCTGTCACCGAATTTTGTGGTTTAATTTGATGATTACACTGTAAAAACTGAGGCGCATCTTTTTCATCTAAATTAGTCAGTCATTTAACTTAATTTTATTAAAACGCAGAAACGATTGCTGCACATTCTGCACAAAGGAATTAGACTGAAAGGTTAAGAATGAGCATCAGCGACACAAGCAGCTCCCTCTAGTTGGAAAGTGTATTATTTTTCTCCCCAAAGAGCTAGGATACAGGAAAGAGAGACAGATATTATAAGCTTACAATAAGTGGCTTGGTAACTTGCGCTGTAATATATGATTATTGTAGATCTACACTGTTTGATTCTGTCTTAAATGAAAAAAACCTTTTTATTATCTGTGCTGACTTTATTTTAATAATACGTAACTACGAAAAAATTAAAAATACCCAACAATTGACAATGAGTCTACTTTGGAACAAAACCAATTACCGTCTGTTCAAACAGTGATTTGAAAACTGCATTTTACTGCAATTTAAAATAACCGTTAGAACTTGCATATGCTTTAAATAAATATAGGGTTTCATATATTGATCCAGAAGCCACCTCCTTACATTTCCAAGGCTTTGAAACTAAAGAAGAGGCTTTTTAGCCTGAGGGGTTAAAAGTGTGGGTGTGGAAGTGGGCTTTTGTTAGAAAAATTAGCAATGCTATGAGTCATTGTGCATTAGCGGCAGAATAGTTTTGCATCTTGTATGAATCCAGACACCATATGCCATGCGAGGGCCTGCTACTTTATGCGGTGCTGCTGCTGATGGGCGGCCACGTGGGCATCCCCAGCGGAAAGGCTGTCTGCACGCCGCGGCGAGCGCAGGAACCCGGTGATCCGAACACGCTGGACATTGTCGCGAGCAGCAGGAACAGCTGGTAAGCTAGCAGAGCTAGCAGAGCTAGCAAAGCCAGCAAAGCCAGCGCGCCGCAGCGGCGGCGGCGAGCCAGCATGCTAATGAGAACGCGAGCGTGCACAAAGCCCACCACAGAAGGCATCGACCCCAATGCTCTCGGGTCCTGCAGGGTCCAGGTTTTGGAGATTTCAGCCCATCCCTTGAAACCACGCTGCTCCCTTGTGCCCGCTGGTCTCCCCAGTACCGCAGCAAGGGCTCCGGGTGGGCACCTTGTGCTGCTCAAATACAAACGGCATCTTTATTCTTGCCAGTGATGCTGCAGGCAGGCCAAGATGACAACCCTTAGTCAGGCAAAACTCATGCCGAAGCCAGTGTGTTTTGTCCTTGTGAGGACTGCACAGCCTGAATTAAAGTCCATTCAGACAAAACTCTACCTTTTTTCACCCATTTCTGACCACAGCCAAATAAAAATATCCCCAGGAAATCCAAAGTGCAAGTGAGCATTCAGAAGCACATTTCCAAAAGAAATGACGGAGGTTTTAGTCACATAACTTCCTTCAAAGTTAACAGGAGCAGAACAGCAAAATCATCAAAACTTTGAAAATCCAAAGAACCCAAACCTCTTTAATTTCTGTGGTGCATAAGTGAAAGAAACCCCACTAAAAAAACCACGGTAGGATTAAATGGAATAGTTAGTAGTAACCTGAATGTATTAGTTTTGCTTCTGTTCAACTTTAAAGAGAGGCTCTTCACTAAACACAAGTTAGAGGTTCTTTGTCTAATACGGAGGAAAACACAAAACCCTGAGAAATGGTGCTTGGACCTCTGTATAAGTTACTTGAAGAGCATTACTACAGAAGGTACATTTAGCAGTTAGTTATAAAGAAAATACTTATACCACACTGACTGGATGTTTGTCATTGCAAGGTCAACTTCCATCACAGTCTCCTGGAAGTTCTTTGGGTGAGGCATTATGCTAACAAAACTGCATTTTTATTTGTTTTATTTTTACAGAGAACAACAGAGATGGTCTGATCGCTGCAGCTTGACCAGGCTGCATTTCATAAGCAATGCCACCAAAGTTGGTGGACTGCAAGTGAGAGAGGGGGTGGCCAGCTACTCTAGAAACATGGCCAATCTCAGGCTGCTGTAAACACCCTGTTTGGCCCCCGCGAATACGTACTAGCTATCAGCCAGTACAAACCTCAGATTCTGTACATTTCCCCCTTCAGCCGTTGCTCACGGTGCTTTTTGCAGACTAGCAGAGAAATCTACTGCGTTTTGCTTCTGAACATATGAAGAACTAGATTGTACTTTTACAGATTTAAACTGGATCAACATCACTTTCAGCAATATTAAAAGTGGCAGCAGTACATGAACCCCCTTGCACAGCTCACGTTTCATTCAGCACTAGCACACAAGTTTAAAGCAGCACTTAAATAAAAAACTCAGTTTCCAGTAAAATTATTCATGAACAAATAAAATATTACCGATGAAGAAATGGAATAAAGAAACCAAGTGGTTCATTCAAAGCAGCAGCTTCTCCATGGCAGAGAAGTGAAGTGTTAGGATTCAAACTCCCAACTCCAAATCCTCATCTGCTGCTTATACTTTAGGCACTGTATCTCCAGCAAGGTCATGACTTTCTATTCTTTGGTAGAGCTGAAGAGATACAGGTGTGTATTTTAGGAAGCTTGTTTTCAGTTAGGGCACATGTGCATCATTTAACAAATCTAGAGTTGAGTTTGCATTTGGGTTTATTTTTCCCCTATTTCTGATATATCACAGAGTGAATTCACTCTTCACTTAAAAAAAAACATCACATGCATGATGTCACTGAACCACAGGTTCATTTTTTGAACTATCCATTAAATCACTTGGCAAATAAAAACCTTTAAAGCTTTTGGGGTTTATTTACTCTTACTGAAGAGCACAGTTCCTGCACAGAGATCACTGTCAGCAGTCAGTGCCGTTTAAAACTGCTACAGAATTAGCTTGGGACATTCTCCCACAACCCTCAGCAATCTTCACAGCGTCCAGCTGTGAAGAATAATGATGCCTCATGTTATAGCAGAAAAATAAACTGTACTGTTAACGTGCAAAATTCACCATTGCCTCCCTTGCCTTCTGTAAAATGTTGGAGCTCACCAGCAGTTCACAGCAATGTGTATACAAGCGGGGGGCAGGTATGTATAGGTACATGCACACAAATACAGAACTTGAAAAACCACTGTGTCTGTCCATCACTCAGTAGCATGTGAAGTTTAAATCCGCAGAAGCATTATATACTCTTTATATATTCACAAGTGGGATGCAGTAGATTTCTCTGCAAGTCTATGAAGAGCGCTATGAATAAGAGCTGAAGAGCCGCCTCCACAATCCCATGTAATGCCACCTAAAAGCTTTGCCTCGCATGACTTATTACAGGCTGGAGCAGATTAGAGGCATCGATCGCTGCCTGGAGAATGTTCTCGCTGCGAGGAGGGAAGGCAGCCGCCGAGACAGACAGCCTAGCCATCGATCCACTCCAGCGGGGAGCTGCGCTGCAGAATGAAGGTCAGTGCAGCTTTACACCACCCCGTACAGCCACCACCGCGTTCATCAGCATCCCTCGGAGACTGCTGCAACGGGACCAAATACTTCTGTCTGAAACTCAAACCCTGGCGTGAGGGCTGCCTACAGCAACCACCAGGAAAGCGAAGGACGGCGAGGTAAACCCGCTGCTCTCCGCAGACAAAGCGGCAGAGGACAGACTGCAGACAGATAGTCCTGCGAGCCAGCACCGATCACTGCAGCAGAGAACTGTCAGATGCCATGTCACAGAAATTGTCAGAGCGCCTGTGACATATGCTTTACAATTTCATAGAGATTCCTAACAGCACCTATATGGCTTGAGGGCATAACTTCTATGGTGGAAATAAAGGGAACAAATTGTGATCCCTTCTCTAAAAGGCTTTCTATTTTATTTTCATGGTACGATCCATACCCCTTTCCAACCAAAGCAGAGCTCTAAATGCAGGCCCAACAACACACATTTTGAAAGGTATGCAAAATGTGTTTTCAGGCATCCGGTATTAAATGCACCTAAAAATACAGGACAGGCATTCACACAATTAAGTCCATCACAGCAAACACCTAAATTTTTTTTTAGTCTCTGATAAAGCAGGTAAGCAGATCAGTCACTCTACATTAAGTTAATCAGAAATTGGCTTAAACCAACAAAAGGAATTAATTCAGAATTCAAAGTTGATGGTTTTGGCTTAATCTTCTTGATTCCAGACATGACATACTAATATATAGCAGATGTGTTAATATCTGGACGCAATATAGAGAATTAAAGTTCTGGATATCTTTTCTTGTTATGTATTTAGACAGTCTTTTGATTTTATCCTAATGAACTACTTGTTTGGTATAGCTAAGTAGGCACACCATATTCATTACAGTGGATTAAGAGTTATGCATGTATCAAATTACTTCTCCAAAGTCAGGGTTGTGTTTTCTTCAGACCCACAAACAAGACTATAAACGGTAAGCAGGGAAACGGTGACATCCAGTGCTCAGATATTATGTAAAGTGTATGCATCCTTGTCGTGCTCTGTAGTTTGTTCTAACGCACAGACACTGCCAACATCTAATGCAGAAATGCACTATGTCACAGCAAAGTGCTATGAACCTCCGTGACAAACTTAAGAAGACTTTACAACTCTTTTACCTTCAGGTTTTCTCCTTGAAATAGCAACAAATAGTGGAAACAACTTTGTAAACAATACCACAACCTGTCACTGTGGTAATTTTCTTGCTTCTTACCAGACTCGGACTATTTAGGTCAGACCTTACATAATTCTATTTACACTAATGAAAAAGGCAGAGGCAGCACAGCTTATACTAGAGATTGGTTAGAATTACATGTCCCAGAACACTTGCACAGCTACCTGAAATGGATAGTTTCGATGGCAAAAACGGTGGCTCTCAGACACGAGTCTGCATGCTCACCCCATTGGTTATTTCTTCCCCTATAGAGAAACGCAGACTGCACTCATCACAATGCTACAGAAGAGTACGAAAAATACACAGTCAACAGGCAGAATAAGAACAAATCCCTTTTCTCTACTTAAGACCAAACCAATTTATCCTAAAAGGGAGATTCCTTAAGAAGATACTTTTATAATAAACACATTAATCCTCAATAGACCCCAATAGGAGCCAACTCCCTATTCACTCATTCACAGGAAGGTACACATAGCTTGAATTGCCAGAAAAATCATTCAAAGAGTATGAGAGATCAACAAACAATGCAGAAAAGCAGCCAACTGGTGTTTGCACGTAAGGAGATTTTATACCCATCAGTAAGTTGCATTCAAAAACCTGGTCAAAGATAGGATAACATTTCAGATGTGTCAGAATCTCTCCTACTTTTCTTCAAATTTACTTAGCAAGACACAGGACTCGAAGCATGGCAGTTATTCTCAAGGGTGGAGAAAAAAAGTGGTAAGATATTACAAGTAACATCAAAATAATTTTTTGATTTAAAACAAGCTTTTTTTTCAGTAGAGGAGTGGAAACAGAGATAGAAGCCATTTACAGTAGGGTACATGGGGCCACTTCACGACCTTCACAGATCATGGCAGTAATTCACCAAAGGTTCCTTTCCATCGCTGTGGCCATTTTTCAAACTCTAAGAAGCTTTCACTTCCAGTTAAGAAGCGGGCAAAAAGGCTCAAAAAGCTCTGCTACATCTTATACTTACACATTTTTTCTAAACAAACCAGGTCTGGTACCATCTGTTAGCCAGGGCAATTTAAAGAATGTGTGGCTTAACTGTGGAGAGAATTTTCCACTATGTTTATTGATGATAAAAATTACCATAAAAGCTGTAAGAATTCAGGATGTTTACCTCTATTGTTATTCTGAAACGTGTGATATGGGAAAGAATAAGCATGCTGGTTATGAAATTTCATAAGTGAAACCCGAGATCAACTTCTAAATCTCTAAAAGAGAACAATTTATTTCAAGGAGAAAGGAAATTACTCCACTCTGAAAGACAATCTGGATCCTAGGCAGTCAAAACTGCATTTCCCTATGTATTCTAAGAGGAGCATTTTGCTCAGACATCATCTCCAAATTCCAAAGTCTTTTTGCAAATCTGCATTAAATTATGGACTAAGCAAAGTGCCTGACACATGCAGACTTAGTTACAGTTTCATACTTGGAGGTTCACTAGCACCTGAGCTTAAAAACTGTCACCTTAAACAGCAGCTGTAAATCAGATCCACAACAAAGGCTTAAATACAGACCCTGCTTCACATCCCTCCCCAGTATTTATTTTTACAGATAAGGCTCCCAAAGAGGTACACTATGGCAGCTCAGGGCAACTGGGACTCCAAAATGTACAAGAGTTCAAAAAACCTTTCCAGCAGAGAAGAAGAGAGCACAAAGATGTAGTTTCATATCACCACTCCTACCATTTTTTTGAATACTCAACATTACTGGAACCAGAACAGACCCTTACTTATGGGGTCCTGTTCAACCCCCAATTACCAAAGCACCAATTACGAATGCAGTTGTTCATCCTTGCTCTCATCTCCTAAGGCATCCTGTTACTCTTAAACACCGACAATTACCAACCTCTGCTTTAACTGGGCTTAATTAAGAGGGACTTTCATTTTGTGAGATTAGTTGTGGTGGCTTTAATGCTCTCAAAAACGTGTACAAATATATACCTCTTTATACAACAATTTTAGGAAGTTTAAATATTACTCTTCCTTGTTCTTATACAATTTAAGTCACTTTATTGTTTATGATTTCTACAAAATACACAGGCATATTTAAAATATAAATTACTGCCTGCAAAAGCAGACTGGTGAAGCTGCTGAAGCACATTACCTCACACTCAACAGTTACTCAAGGACAGTGAGAGCACCAATTAGTATGGTCTGCAGTCGCTCAGTCTCAATGCTTCATTGCACCAAGAATAAATGCACTCCTGAAAAAATGGGTATTTTGAATATACAGTAATGTATAATCACCCATGACCATGTAAGCATTGTAGAAGCTACAGAGACAACTAAGTTTTAACTGTTCAATAGACAACTAAGCTATGCATTAACAATCTTGGATTTGCTCCTGTGTAATGCCATTGCAAGACATTTTATGTTTACAAAGAACTTATAGCAAGAATGGCTTTACACTGAAGTTGTAATATAGTTAATTATTTTTAAAGAATATTGGTCTCACCCTATTGAATTCTATAAAACAGTTATACAAACATAAGAAACAGACTTTAAAAAAAAAATCCAGTGTGGTCTGCCATAGTTACCTTCCTCATTTTCAAAGACCTTTCCAACAGAAAAATGTATTTGGGTAAGACAGGGGAATTCAAGTCATCATGACCAAGCGATTACAGTGCACAGTGAGATTCTCCTGTGGCTCTGTGGTCCTGGTCCCCATGGAAACCGGACTCGGATATTGTCCTCCACTCACTGGAGCACCGAGACTTGGGAGCCTTTTGTGCCTGATGAAATTTCTTCCCCAACCTTCCAGCAACAGACCCTATGCTTCCTCCTGACTCTTTCCTAATTGAGATGCAAATTAATTTCTGTGGCTGATTACACTTTCCTTAAAGCCCCTGACAAGTGCAGCTGTAACCGGAGTTTACAGACTTTCCAACAAGTGACTTCAGCTGTCACTACTGGCAAGATGCTGTCCCAGCTCCTCGGCACACGACCCCGCGCAGGCAGCGCTTCCCGTGGGCACCACAACAGCTCCTTAACCATTGCACCTTTCAAAGCAGAAATAAGGATCAGGGTTCTGCTCTGGCACCTCCCAGCAGGTGCTTCTCACCCTGCTGCCACTTCGATGCGAGCACCACGACACAGTGTCTTATCGTCATTGAACCACTGACACCAGAAAAAGCGCTCAATCAATTTCTAATCATAATGGAATAGAGAAAACTTTTATCTACTAAGCCTTATGCTGACTTTTAACACAATTCCTGTGACTCGCAGAAGTGGCAGACCACTCCTCAACTCTGCCTTACACAAGATTCTCCGCACTTGCCTGAACTCCAAGGTTACAACTAACGTGGTGCCCAACATCATCCATTACTTAAGTAGCAATTAAAGGGGATCTATAGGAAAGCTGGGGAGGGCTCTTTATCAGGGAGTGCAGGGACAGGATGAGGGGGAACAGTTTTAAGCTGAAAGAGGGGAGATTGAGATGAGATATTAGGAAGAATTCTTTCCCATTAGGGTGGTGAGGCACTGGCCCAGGTTGCCCAGAAATTCATGGATGTTCCATCCCTGGAGGTGCTCAAGGCCAGGCTTGATGGGGCTTTGAGCAACCTGATCCAGTGGAAGGTGCTCCTGCCCACGGCAACGGGTGTAGAATTGGATGGGTTTTGAAGTCCCTTCCAATCCAAAACATTCTATGATTCTATGATTTTCCAGAATTACTGCTTTTAATTGCTCCCTTTTATTGAATTTTTTTTGGTTATTTCACCTTTATTTTCATCTCCGGTCTCAAAGTTACTAAACTCTCTCATTTTCTGTTTCAGGTGATGAGTCTGCTTTCCTCCTGTTCTCCTCATGGCAATTCACAAAGTGAAGACCAGAACAAAGTCACTCACTGCATGCAGCCTTTGGGAGCCACAGAGCAGTGCTACTGCACTGAACAGGTTCAAACACCACCTTTACATATGTATTCATTTACATTCCAACTTCTGGCTCATTAAGAATTTTAGTATATCTAAGTGTTTCATTATCAATACTAAAAATTACAGATAGCTTTCTCTCCCAGTCCAGTGTCATCCTGACTGGGGTTCTCCCCACCACATTATCTTTGTCCAGTTTCAGAAGCTCCTCAATCCACTTTCATTTATCAAACAGACAAGTGGCAGTTGATTCACTACAAATATCATTGGTGCAAAAGCAGGCACAAAAAAGGAAGAAAAGAATCAGGGGACAGATGCTGTTTCAGCTAGAGCCCAAACATATGCAGAGAAGCGGCATGTGCTATCATATTTGTGCTGCTCGCTTTTCCCTGGGGACAAGGACAGACACAGAGAGAGAGACCCTGTTGGAAAGCAGGAGCACAGCAGGCTGGGGAGTACCGTTTGCTCACAAAATGCTTAAAGCCAAAAGATGAGCAGTATTGGGAATCAGATCAGGACTCTGACCAGGAGTGAGGTGTTGAGATAGCGGTAAGAGGCAACAGGACCTCTTAATTCTTGTACCTGCTGTTGCTTAAGTTAATTTTACTACACTACTATTTTATTATTATACATTGACTGCAGAAGCAGATGGATTAAGCTAAATTCTGCGTGGAAGAATTTTACTAATTAGCTAGATTTGTCCCATGAAATGTGGAAAACTTCGCAATTTTTTATCATCTGTTAGGTACTGCCAACAGTTTTCAGCTGATTTATTGCATTCAACTGCTTACACAACAACCACCAATCGGATTTCGTTTGAAATGAGTACATAGTGAAGTTAATAAAATACAAATTTATTTAACCACAATATTGTTTTTAATTTCTGATGACTTTTGGAAAGTGTATTGGATAAAATTTAGCATTTAAAAAAACAATGGTATTTTGAGGATATTTTGTGTTTTGAAAATGTGCGTCTCAAACTAATTAAACAAAGGTCTTTCAAAGATCACAGCATTTCATTTACAAACTCCTTCTCAAAGCTGAATGGTCAAAAAACCACTCCAATCAAAAGATCCTCAAAGAAAACAAAATGCAGCAAATGTTGAGCCTGAGATAAGAGATATGATTAACAATACAAGCTATATATTTCCAGCATAATTATGGCATTATGAGAAAAACCTAGGATAAGTGAAAATCAGTAATAACGCTGTTAGTCTGTGCATCACACAAGAATAAAAGTCTACGCTACAATTCCTGTAACAGAGAAGCCTACCATCGAGTTATCTTCCAGCAGTGTTAGAAAATAAGTTCTGAAAATGCCCAATAACAAACGGGGCTGGAACAAAAGTGGAATTTGGGAACTGAAATATCCACATCTGAGGCCAAATCCCATCTATCTCACTAACATAATGAGTCTGATTAAAGTCACTTGGACTACTTTTTTTGAATACGATAAGAACAGAGTTGAGCTCTGTATTGGCCTAACATACACTGTAGATAACTTCTATTAGCGTGAAAGAAAGCTGAGCATTATCATTACTTACAGTTCAAAGCATCAGTGTTAAGTCCAAGTCCCCCACCAACCAGACTGTCTGAATCTGCTGGTGAGAACACCCTTGTGATGTTAAGATCTTGTTTTAAAACACTGGATGACAACTGGGTGTGAACAACTGAAAACATTGAGCTTGACATGAAGAAAGCTTTGACCTTTTCTGATCAAATCAAACAGGAAAGATTTTTTGTTAAAGCTTACCTCTCTGCAGAAGAGCATTCAAGAAGTAAGAACCCTACCGAGGGGAGCCTTGCCCCAGTGGAAGGAAAGGATACAAGCTCTGGTAGAGCGGGATGAGTGACTTGACGGCTCTGCTGGCATTGATGCACGTGGCACATATGAGGCTTGGCAGCAGCTTTGCAGTCACAATGGCTCCATCAAAGAGAGGACCAAAAAATGGCACCTGTGGACCCCAAAATAAAAACAATGCATGTAAAGCCAAGCTGAAAGGTTAGTGTAGAGCCCAGGATCATCTTCGAAAATCAGAAACAAAAACAACGCGCCCAGGGGATTTCACAGCAAGGCATCTGCTGCTTAAGAAAGGTGCCAGGGAAACACAAGGGGGTGGGTTTCACACTGCCCTGCTCTAGACAGAGAAGTTATTTGGTTACACGACAAGTGCTAGTTTGCTCTAGGTCTCCTCTCTAGATCACAGGCACAAAGACACTCCTGCAGGTACAGCAGAAGAACATAAAAACAAACCAACCTCTGCAGGATGTAGCTGCAGGGCCACCACCAGCCAGGCCAGCATGGTTAGTTGGGTGGCAACCTTGCTAACAACATACTTTATCTTGCGTTATATTACTGACATTTGGAATAATAAGCATAAGACCTGCTCTAGAGGAACAGTACATTATTTTGCCATAAAACAGCATGACCATATTGTTTTCCACACTAAACTTCCAGTGCTATTAATCCCTCAATTTTTTATTTTAATTTTTTAAATCCTACACAATTGCCATCAGTTTACATGCAGATGCAGATTTCACAGAACATTCAATTGAGTAAACAAGAGCTTGTTATACAAATTAACATTAATTTATAAATTAAAAATTTATATTCTGTTTTGAGTAGATATTCAGGCCTGTTTTCCACCCTATCCCAACAGGAGACCCTGATTCAGTGACTGAATCTGGCATTGGCAGGAGTTTTTGTAAAGAAGTATTTGTTTCAGATAATCTTCTATAAACTCCATTCAAGGACTTTCCTGAAGAAAAAAAAAAAACAAACCAAAACAAAACTGAGCTCATCCAAGCTAATGAGGTTTGTGGAAAGCAAAGGAGACTGTGGAAAACTACCACCTCTCAGAAGCAGATCCCATAAACATGGCTGGGACAGGCACAAACAGGTCTATCCCAGCATGGCATGTCAAGGTTTTAAAACACTGCTCCTTCAGGGTTATGGCCAGAGGACATAAGAATATGGAACTGTTGGAGCGAGTCCAGAGGAGGCCACCAAGACGATCCAAAGGCTGGAGCACCTCCCATACAAGGACAGGTTGAGAGAGTTGGGGTTGCTCAGCCTGGAGAAGAGAAGGCTCAGGGGAGACCTTAGAGCAGCCTCCCAGTACTGAAAGGGGCTCTAGGAAACCTGGGGAGAGACTCTTGATCAGAGAGTGCAGAGACAGGACGAGGGGGAATGGCTTTAAGCTGAAAGAGGGGAGATTGAGATGAGAGCTTAGGAAGAAATGTTTTCCTCTGAGGGTGGTGAGGCTCTGGCACAGGCTGTCCATAGAAGTCATGGATGTCCCATCACTGGAGGTGTTCAAGGCCAGGCCGGATGAGGCTTTAAGCAACCTGATCCAGTGGGAGGTGTCCCTGCCCATGGCAGAGGGGGGTGAAACTGGTTGGGCTTTAAGGTCCCTTCCAACCCAAACCATTCTACGATTCTATGATAATGCCCTTTGGCGACATATGGCTCTGCAGATAAATGGTATACTTTGAAAAAAAAGAGACACTTTATAAAAGTGAAAGGTGTTTGGAGTTGTGTACACTTAAACTTTGCTGCATCAAACCCAGAAAATTCTAATGCCTAAATATATGACAAGTTTAGTATTTACAAGTAGTCAAACTCATTTCCCTTTCACAAACTCAAAATTAAAAGAAAAACCAATCCCTCAACGAAAGCCCTAAACGGAAGCTGGCAGCAATTATCAATATTTAAGCTATGGATTTTTTTCCATCTGTACAGGGGCTTATCACATAAATAAATACCCTCTATTATTCTGCTGCAACTGCTTGTGGGTGACTGTGACAGTCATTCAATAAATGGACAAAGGGAATAATATAAATCCCCTGCATCTAGGGAATTCCTCTAATTAGAAGTGGCAATGAATTACAGAAGAAATTTGGTTTTAATACAACATCTGCAAGTGACAGCTGTCTTTTCACACCGTTATTTTGTCATTCCTTTACTTAAAATAATTACCCACTCCCCAAAAAACAGATCAGTGTAAAATGTTCCATAGTGGTTTTGCCGTTTTTTGATCCTATGATTACTATTCAGGCAGTTGGAAAGAAAGGTGACAGGGGGAAAAGCTACGCCACCGAAGTGATAATGCTCTAGAGCATCAGGTTTTTCCTCTTTAAGCAGTAACATTTCTAAGTGGAATTTTTAACACCCTGTTTGCAAGTATTGAAAAAAGGAGAAAATATGTAAACCAATATTTTTTATGTAAGCACAAATAAGGAGGTTAAGTACATACCGGTATTAAAATTATACCAACTCTACAAGGAAAATCACTGGTAGGCTTTTTGATAAGCAATTCCCGCTTACAGGCCTTTGTCTCACAGTTTCAAAACCACCTGGAATCTAGTAGGTTTTCTTAATACAGTATTACAGGATTTACATATTTAAAATATAGACGAGGTGTGTGTATGTTTTATACACCTTCTGTATCTGTGTATATAAATACACACACACATATATATATGCTCACCATTTTAAAAGAACCCATCCATGGGCGTTCTCCAGCAAATTCAACCAAAAAACATCTCCAATCTGCCTGACATTTTAAACCAAAAAGTTTAATAATTGTTTTCTCTGAAAATTTAACAGTCAAACTCCAATAAATCATATTTAAAACTCCTTTGAAACAGAAAAGTAGCCTGATTCAAGCTGAACTCTAAAAATGGAGACCTTGCCTTAGTATCCCTGAACTCTGTCCCCACAGTGTAGAGATAAGAGTGCAGTGGGTGCTCTTCAGAGTGACTTCCATGAAATGGGGAGACATCCTTTTTTCAAGCATGTTTCAAATAATAAAGAGATTATTTCAAGAATTATGTTCTAGGCACATGTTTTGTCCAAAACAACACATTTTTCACTACCCAAAGTTGGTGCATGCTGGTAGATGGGAAAAGGAAATCACGCAAAGGATGGAAGCAGCTTTGCGTGAGAACCAATGATTTTACATTACCAAAGAAAAGCAAGTGTAACCCACATGAAACCAGAACCAGCATTTCCCCAAACTGGTCCATAGCTTTTTGATGTGTGAGGATAACCCTCTGGAGACCTGCAGAGGCATTGCCTTACACCAGCCGTGGAGCCAGCAGGCCTCGCTACTCCCCGGCAGGCTCCACAGAGCCCGCTGCCCCGCAAGGAGCGCAAAACCACACCATACGCCCGTGCGGACACAAAGCTCAGAATTATTAATTCCTGAGCAGATCTACTGGCCATGCTGAGGGTCATTAAAGTCAACGGGACTCGCATATCGTCAGCTTCCATCTGTAGAGGGGCTCTGCCTTAATGAGGAGTTGGGAGGAGGGACACCAACTGAACACAGAGGGACATGCTCTCTGCTCAGTATTTGCCTGTAAGTTGGAATTAAACACCCATTTGAGGAAAACAGTGTTTTGAATGGTTACGAAAAAATATATTATGCTTTGACAGGAATCGATTAAAAAAAAATTGAAGGGAAATATCCCCTTCCTTGAGCACTCCAAATATCCGTGCAAGTTATCCATGAAACAAAAATTAATATTCAGCCCTTTGCAAACACCTGCTTCATTACAATCTCCAAGAGAAAAAAATAATTATTTCTGTTGCACGCAGTAAAAGTAGGCAAGGTCAAATAAACCTTTTGAGCACAAAGACTTCCCCTCTATAGCGAGCAGCACTAGTTAAAAGAGTGGGGAATGGGTAAATTATTGTACCAAATGGCTGAGAATTAATCTCTGATGACTAGCTGCAATCTAACGAGGCATCTGTGTCCCAGGGAACCCGCAGTATGTCCCTGGCGGTATGTGCAGTGTGTAGAGTCTGCCTGGCATTCTTTGTCCTCTTTTGCAGGCAGCTTTTCGTCTCATTGTTCAGAATATCCTCATGCATCTGTGACGCGTGGAATGCATTCACACTAACAGACTTACTATTGTCTTCTCTCAGAAGCTTTGTCGAGCAAAGACTGCATCACGGTTCCTGATAATTATATTGCTTAATTAATCAAGACAAAAAAAATTTGCAAATCATTGCCCGGTTGCCAAGCAGGGAGATAAAAAATGAAAACAATACAAGCTGAAGCAATATAACAAAAGTAACAGCTATCTGATCAGAAATTCTTATATAATGAAGCTATTAATGCTAAATCGGTTAATGTTAACATTGCTCCAGGTGTCTCTACTTAGATGCAAACAAAAAGGCTAACATTATGTATATAAAAGGCCAAATGTTGCCATGGATTCTGTAACCTGATAGAGAGGACAGCCTTTTCATTTGATTAGGGAATGCAATTTAAATACCAGGGACTGAAGCCAAACAACAGACATTTCTCTTTGCAAGCCTCTTTCATTCACCCTGGGGTCAGTAGCTGGTGAACAAAAGGTCAGCCACACTTGCCCTGGAAATGTCTGGATTAATTTTATTACATTGTAATGGTTTGTACTTTAAATGTAGGGATAACACTAAATTTCCAGTTAGCTATTATTCTTTCTGCCCATTGGGTATTTGTGACTAATATGGAAGATGACACAGCTTTTCTCAATCGGTTCATAGAATTTTCAAGCATGCTCAGGACACTAAATTCTGATTTTCCTGATGGAACATAAAAGCTAAAATTCCCCCAAAGTAAATTACAGACCTCAAAATCAAGTGTAGGAAAAAACTCCAGTATTTCAGTTCCCAAGTTTGAAATGACTATAGGCAAACCGGTAGTTTTTAATAGGGAATACCTCTGTCATTCACAAATGAAAAAATATCATACACAGTCGGTAAATACGCCATCTGATGTACGCCTTTTTCCACAGCTGACTATTCTCTTGGACAAATAGTCCCTCATATAAGGGTAATGGGATTTATCACAATGATTACTTCCATAAAGTATATTTTATACACATTTCTGCATCTGTGATGTAGCTGGAAAGCAGCTCTTTTGAACATAAACACATATGTACATACACACACCCTCCTGACACTTTTCCAAAGGAAAAAATTCATTATTTACAAAAAAATGTCTAAAATGTGGTGGCATAACAATGATTTAAACAGAAAATACTAAACCTGAAATACTTTCTTTGCTTTAAGGACACCCAATTCTGCATCATCCCATTGAGTCAGATTATGATGAGAGTCTCAAAAACCCGTGAGGTTATGCATGGTACCATAAGCACAAGAGTAACCAAGCCATACAGGGTGAATTAATAGCAAATGAGGAATTTACATCTTTATTATTTTGCTTTTATTGCCTTACATCAGAAGTTCACAATGATTTTAAACATTGTTCTTTGTCTGATAACTCCTATGGGTTGAGAACTCCGAAATATTTCTTTAAGCGCCAAGCATGAATATAAACTAAATTGGCAGCCATTTCAATTGTTATTAATAATTCTAGTCTTAAAATAAAAGCGCATTGCTCAGCATACTTTTAAACTGAGGTGGACTAAATATATATATTTTTTTTCCCCTGGAAGACAAACACCAAACTCTAAAGCACTGAGCTTTATTTAAGCAACAAAGCTGTTGGTCACTTGCCTACCACATATGATAAATACAATAAAGCTGTCAGAACATACCTCCGGTTTCTTCATTATCTCAATGAAAAACATGTGATTCTTCATTGGATAAATAACAATTAAAACATCTCCAAAATCTGTTGGTATAATGCCCCTGCGGTAGTTCCTGGTGTGTTCAGACCAGACGATGTGAACCTCATCATTTCCCAAGTGACGAAGCTGCAACAGCAAATTGGCTCTTTATTAATCAGAGTGATAACAACAGTTTATGAGGGGTCATGGCTCACAAATTGAATTACAATGCTCAATAGTAGAAATATTTCATTACAGAAAAAGTTAAAATATTGTTTTTCTCCAGTTGCTCATGAAAAGATCGGCTAAATAATTTGCTTCATTCAGAATGCATTGTTGTCTGATGGCTTAATTAAGTAATTATCAAACTAGCCATTAGCACAATATGTAAATGTGCATTACCTACGACAATTTCGGGGGGAAAACTGCATTACTAGAACAAAACATTAACGAAGAGTACAAAATATTTCAGCTAAAATAACTTAGCTGTCACAGATATATGAAATGCCTCAACTCAGGATGTCAGGAAACTTTTCATTGTGAACTATTTCTGAATTTATTATATTATAAATATCTTCTTGCTGATTCTGCCCACAGAGGACTTTTTTTTTAAAATGTCAGCAAAATATCCTGGGTAATGTGAATTAAAGAAGAATGGAAAATGCTGTGAGAGTTACTTTTTTATTTGGCGCAGAGTTTCATAAAATATGGAATAAAAAATTTAAATGTGAGGTACACAAAATGCATCTGAGAGCCTGGGTGTTTGCTTTGTTACAGAAGGAACTGGAGGTGATCTAACAGATGGCAAAAACTATTTGGCAATCACGTACAAGCTACGCACAATAGTTTCAACTGTAAGCTTTAAAGTTAAAATTTAATCCACATGCAGAATGCCAGCCCAAAGCATAAAGAGAATTTCAGTCCCACTTAAAGCCTAAAAGACCACCCCCACAATTTGGTGCGAGCCCCTGGAACAATGCACACAACAGACCTAACAAAGAAGCCAAAACATCACTCTGCTTTCTTCCCTGTCCTGGGGCGGGGGGAGCAGTGATTTTCACTGGTACAGAACAACTGAGTAATCTGCATGTCTTGTATCAGCCCATATTGTATGGTTGGATTTTCCTTCTTCAGAACCAGGCAGCACCTTTAAAAGTAAAGAATTTCACTCCTACAGGACTGGGTGGCAACTGTTGTTAGAGGAAGCATGGACAATCACCATACATTAAAAAAATAAAAAAGCTAAAGACTATGAACTTTGCTTATAGTTTATACTGTAGCAGAGTAAAATAAAGCTAAGTTCATAGAATGACTTTGATTCTCTGTTTTAAGTGAAAGAGTTTTACTTTATTTACACCTACAAATTAAAAAAGATTTTAACTTTGTTGGAAGAAAATATAAACCTTTTGTGTCTCATCTTTTTATAAAACATTAACGATACTATCACTAGAGCTTCTTACACATATAGAAATCAGTAAAAATTACTGTTCTCATGGTCAGCCTAGCTTCTGTGTATTCTCTTATATTTTCTTAACTTGCCAGTAAAAAATAAAGTAACATCCCAGAAAACTCTTATGTTGTTAACACCACAATGCAGGCTGATACACACAAAACTACCCAGTAATTCACATGTATGACGAAGTCTGGGTTTCCCTTTCTGTGAACAGATGTAACCAAGTCACATTAGAAGCAATTAAACGCAAGATGTAAAGTTTAGTCTTAAAAAAAACAAACAAAATCCGTCTGGCTACAAGACTTTGTGCACAACAGGTTACACATCCTGAGGATCTAAGTGTTTGGCAAGGCTGTTCCGCACACAGCCGAAGCCGAGCTGTAATTTTCAATGAAAGCTGCACGAGGGAAGGACTCAGCTCGCACCAGCTGTATTCAGAGCAGCCAATGGCGATGGATTTGTAAGCAGCGCCCACGGTTTATCAAGCTGAACCCTAAGCATCCTGATAGCAGAGTGAGTTTTGGCACTATCTTCACAACTGTTTTTATGGCATCCTCTGCTTTTAAAAACCCAACAAACAAATATGAGAACAGGACTCTGTAAGGTGATGCAACTGTCCTGTTACACAGGGCAATTCACAAACTGAATCCATTTCTTCTTTCTACAGAAACAAACACCGAAGAAAAACTCTGTGGTGCCTTGCCTCCCATGGCTTTTGCAGTAATAAATAGCACGTTTCACTATAAGAACAGCAAAAAACCTATGTCCAAACACTGCTTAAGAGACCCTTTTTAAAATCACTATTCCCATAATAATCAAATACTTATCATACTGAAGAATTCCCAAACCTTTTGTACCTATCCAAGAGAATAAGAGTCAGGAAACAGGGAGAAGTTCAATGACTGGTGCTTGTTGTGCTTGTTTGAAACAGAAAGTGATGGCTTTGCACTCAAAATCTTGCAAGCATCGTGGGGTAATAAATTACTGCCTTTGCTACAACCCTGATCACATGCTAGTAACTCATTTTAAAGCTTGAGTTATGACCTGTCATTGTTTTGAAGTCAGACATCCTTAATCACTGCATTTAAAAGGTATAATGTTACAAATACAAAATCGGTATTAATCAAAGATAGTTGTTCCCGAAAGATTATTTTATTGATTAAAAAAACATTATAATAATTTTATCAGTGACAATAAACCAGCTGCTATTTTCTGTGGGGCAGACTCAGGACCCTGAAGGACATAAGCAAGTTTTGCTTAAATGTCCAAAGCAACCCAGATGATGCATTTGGAGCGGAAGTCCCACACTACATTCTCCATGCAGCTCAGAGGTGGGAAAACAAGAAAAAATATGTTAAAAAAAAATATCCGAAAGCAGCCAAGAAATAATATCTGCCTCCAAAAGCAAACTCAAACAACAGAATAGCTCAACCACAATTAGATTTTTTTAGGTTTATTGCTGACTTGAATGACCTCCCTACAGGGAAGGCAGCTCTTGAAACTGCAGTTGCTTCTCCTGCCTGACTGAGCCTGCACTCACAAGCAGATTCGCTAATGTGCATAAAATATATACGATCTCAGCCACACGCGCTCGGACACAGCCAGGGCTGAGCATTCGCCTGGAAGCTGGGACAATGTACAGCTTCTGATGTGCGTCACGCCGGCGTTAATCACCTCTGCTCTGCGTTTCCTCAGCCCTAATCCAGGCATCGGAGCGCAGCCAGCCTCTGCACTGGGAGCCTCACCGAGCCTGCTGCTGCCCTTTGCTTGAGCAAATAGTTTTCCCGGCTCACAGCTTCGGCTGGACTGCGCGCTGCCTGCCAGGCAACACGCCGCTGCTGCCACTGGTCACGGTACACACCTAATGGCCTGACCTCCTTTCCCTGCTAATTGCATTACACAGCCAGCTGGCTCCAGAGAGGAGTCGTCTGTTTGACTGAAGAATTTCTGCTTTTGGGGAGGCATGGCTGCTACTTTCGCTAAGTAACAGTCGGGCCTGACATCCCCATTGTCTGGCTGACAGCGTACCCATCCTAAAATCTAAGTTTTATTTGTAAATTAACCAAGAAACTTCCTGCCAGAACAGTGCTGCCTGGAGACTGATAATGTGTGTCTTTCATTCCCTTTCACTCTTACTGTATCACTGCCAATTTGTTTTTCTGCTGCTCGCCAGCCCTAGGCTATAAAAGCCTTGTAAGACATAAGTGCAATTATAGTCCTGGAGTCAAATGAATTGGACAAATCCAATAGCACAGCTCTGTCCCCACTTTGCAAACCCCTACAGCAGTTAGATTAGCTGCTAAAAATCTAATCTAGCTCCAGCTAACAAATTTCTCCAGCAAAGGAGCAAGAGTTCAGTATGGGGTTGCAACCAGATTTCTGAATTGAGAAAGTTCTGCTATGACAATGGAGAAGACAGAATAAATCACTTAAGAATTTTGCAGGTCATTTTTAAATTGTTAGGTGCCACTTAGCCAGAATAAGACAAGGGCCAGTAGGATGCTGTTACTATGATTGATTTTCATTCTCGCCATGAGACAGACAGATAAAAAAGTTTAGAACCAATGATGCTGAACCCCACAGCAGCAAAAGATATCAGCTGAATTGTGATTATTCCACTAGACATGATTTCTTTCAGGGCCAAGACTGAGGGTTTTTTTCTTCCCCTCAAGCAAGCAATATAAAACATCAGTATATACTTCAAATAAAGGAATACAAATTGCGAATTACAACTGTACAGCAGAAAAATAAGGGGCCAACTTCATCCTTGGTGGAAATGCACTTACTCTTGTGAATTTATACCAGAAATGAATTTATCCCTCTTGTGTTCAGTAAAAATAAAGCACCATAATAGCATATTTAAATAAAATTACTATATCTGCTTAATTCCTCAGCCCACAGAATTTACGGCCTGCTGTACTTCTTCCTTGGCCAGCAGGTGGTAAGACCTTCTGTTCAGCTCCAGAGCTTTTGAGCCAAGCGCAGTGATTGGTATTGAATTCTTTTTGTCTGGCTGTAGGCAAAATAAGCACAGAAGAAGGCACAGAAATGACAAAGATTTCAGAGATAAGAGGGATCTCATAGGTCCCAGATAGTATCTGTGCAACCTTATCTGATGGAAGCAGGAGGAAAGCAAGAGAAAAAGTTATGGCCCCCATTGCATCCTGACTGGCAATATGATATCTTTTTCTCTTCCCGGTAATACTGTCCTCTAAGCACGACATAGAGTTCTTTCGCAGCAAACATTAAAAGAGAGCTGGTACTGAATGACAACATTGTAACCTGCCTTCCCCTCACACACTGTATCACTGTATCACAGTATCACAGTATCATAAAGTTGGAAAGGACCTCTGAGATCATCAAGTCCAACCTATATCCCAACACTAACACCAACACTAACACCATAAAACTGCTATGAAAAAGCAGCTTGAATGGAAAGAAGACATAAATATAAAATAACTTTTAACAGCTTTAAACTGGAAGGGGGAAGATTTAGATTAGACATTAGGAAGAAATTCTTCACAATCAGGGTGGTGAGACACTGGCACAGGTTGCCCAGGAAAGTTATGGATGCCCCATCCCTGGAGGTGTTCAAGATCAAGCTGGATGGGGCTTCGAGCACCCTGATCCAGAGGGAGGTGTCCCTCCCCATGGCAGAGGGGTTGGAACTGGATGATCTTTAAGGTCCCTTCCAATCCAAACCACTCTATGATTCTAACCTGGACACACCACCCCAACAATGCGAGGCAAGGGCTTAATCACAGCCCCTATGAACCATTCAGTGAGCAAGTAGAAGTAGTAAAATATTTGTGATCATTTTGAGAGTTGATCTTGGAAGCAGCGCTGCATTTGATCAGGACTGTTAACCAGCTATTGCAGAACTCACAGGCGCAGTATTGACAGATGAGGGAAACACATTCATTTTCCTCTCGTTTAGAAGTATTTCACAGGCAGGCACACCTTTCTTTTCAAGCACACATGCCAGTTGTGGTCTGCACAAGCAAAGGCTGTCAAAACCAACATGGGACCTCTGAGGAATTTTGCCAATAAAGCATCAATACACTTGTCTTTATGTATTTCAGTATATGGCCTCCATAGCTATGGTTCACAAGTAAAATTTCAAGCAATCAAGCACTTGGCACTTCTAGGGTTATAAGAGTTCTTGCAGGACGTTTATTATTGTCTTTAGAAACAGTCTAGATTTACACTCATGCTCAAAACACTGGTTTCAAATGCAGGCTCGTTCCTCCATCAGCATTTTCAAATAATTACAGAACTACCTATCCTCCATAAATTTTACAGTGCTCCTGAAACGCACTCTGGCTCCACTTGTAGCTGCAGTCTTGTAAAATTTGCTAAGAAGCCTACGCTAATTTGCACCAAAATACATGCTTGCTTACAAAAGAGCTGTGACAAATGCAGAAGAACGTAATCATGGAAGATTTTATGTTAAAAAAGATCTCTGGAAGTCATCTGGTCCAATCCACTGCTTACAGCAGGGCCAGCTCCCGGGTCCATTAGGTTGCTCAGAGCTTTGTCTTTCTTTACAGGAATACACAGTTTGATCCCTGCAGGGTTCCATTCCTATAGCAGATTTAAGGGTTGTTTGGTTTTTTTTTAAAGTCCTAAAGCAATTGCTTTGTGGTATTTTCTGTGGATAATATATACTGGGGCTCGCCTTGTTTCCTAGCACTTCAAGACTCGGAGGCTGGCAACTACTAAATGCTTTTGCTTTTTCCTTCTCTCACCAGTCAGCTTTAAGAAATTCTCTAAGCAAACATAAGGAAGACAATTAAACAGAATAACCAGACTCTCTCAATGTCTGTGTTAATCCCTAACGTGGGTGGGAATTACCAGAATTAGTAAAATAGACTGTTTGCAATTAAACCCCATTCTTCCCCTTGTGGCAGCTCTGCCAGACTGTGCTCTCTGCTCTCCCAGGTGATATATTACTCAACAGCCAGACGATATTTCACCGCCTTTGCTACGCTTCCATAAAATCCAGGAGCTATGCCTTACGAGGGAAGATTAGACTACATCACCACAATTAGTGTAGGAAAAATAAGACCAGGAAAGACATGGTCACAGTTCCGAGTAAGTCTGCTGCAAAATGATCTGTTCTCCATATCCATGTGGAACAGGCTAAGTATAAATGGGCTTAAATTCAAGCAAAGCAAGGAAGTTTCTCATGGTCCAAAAAGTAAGGGCATAGGAATATGTCGTCTAGCGGAACTGTATAGCATTCATCAGTGCAGTTTTGAACTAGCAGCTAGATAAATATTGACCAGCAACAATAAAAATACAGATAGTCCTACCCTGGTAAAGTCATAGAGACTGTACAAACTCTTCATGTGTACCACAGCCCTACTTCTCTGTCTTAAAGTACTCAGATTAATTTTTTTCCATAGCCGTGTAAATCCACTAATATGAAGATAATGAGCTGCATATATAAGAAGAAATATGTAATTTTGCTGACTTTTTTTTTAAATGACAGATATCACAATAAAAAGAAAGGATCTGGCTTTACTACTACATGCTGGGCAAGTCTTCAGGACTGGTAATCAGCAATTCCACATTTTTATTTCAAGAAAAAGCACATGTTATTTTGAATCTAACTGGACAACAAAAACAATCACCCAGTGACATATTTATAGATAATTTTCAGAGCACAATAGTATCACATGGTAGACTGAATGGCTGCAGCAGCATTATTAACGCACATGAACAACCTATGTAGGACAAGTTGCCAATCCTAATTAAAAAGGCAAAAATCTGGTACACACCTATAACGTTCTCTGACTCTAAGCAGCAGTTGGCAAGCCCCATAATTTAAAATCACTCCTTGTTAGGAAAGACAAATGATTAAGTATTGATACCAACAAAATTTTGGGCTGGGTTCTGGCCATCTTTGAAGCTGAATCTGCTTGTCAGAATTGTGAATAACTGGATAATGGCTTTAAATATCAGCTGGCTGCTTTTGGTACGATGCTTGTCACTTCTCTTTCACTTTGTTTCTTTTCTGTTACATGCTGGACGATTCATCTGTAAGGTTTTATTATGCTGCACTTGGTTGTTTTGTTCTACCAAACTACAACAGTTTTGGCAGACAGACAAAATACAAATGAAATTATTGCTAATATTATTACTAATGGTGGTATTTAAGGCTACCATGGAAATGTTAATTGTGTTTCAGAATCCAGAATTTAGATGCCATTTAATTGAGATAATCGAGCTGCAGAGCACCATGTGGCACAGCAAAGATGGCCTGCTAGGACTAGTCAGCATAATCTGTTTTCAGTTTAAACTTTAATTTAAGCACTCAAAGACTACAGACAACGTTTTGAAACACACAGCAAATTACATACCTTTTTGGTCAGCGAATCGTCTGAATCTGATGGCATTCTTGTAGACACATGAAAAATGATTTCCACAGTAGAGGTAGCATAATAGGGTGCTGTCTGTCCTGTGCTGCCATTGCGCTGTAGGCCGCCCATAAATCCACCATGTGTTGAAAGATCAACCTGATTGATTCAAAGTCACAATTAGAAGAAATTTGAAAAGACTGATGAATAATCAATATTTATTTTTATATATATATATCAAGATTTGGTGAATTCACCACTCTGGAATTCTACAGCCATCCCAGGTGCAGAGAACGCTTCCCTATGGGTTTGTGATCTTTGCGTTATACCTGCCTGTTTCCCATTTGTGTATTTGACATTTACTGAGAGTAAACACCTCTTACCTAGGTGCTGACTCATTATCTATATGGCTATTTCTCCTTCTTTCCAGCGAACAACAGTGAGAAAGCAAAAGCATTTTGTCACATGCAGCTGCTCTAACGGCTACGCATGGCTTAGCAAGCCCACTCAAAGCACACATGGAGAGAAAGAATTAAAGTGCAGAGAAAATATAAAGTAGCAGAAAAAATGCAAAAGAAAATGAAGAAAAAAAAACCTTAGAAGAAATTACTCTAGAAGGTTATTCAGAAGAAATGCCTCTCTGAAGACAAGCCTGCATCCAAAAGGTTGTTTGCTTTCCCAACTTCACCTGCCTAACCAAGGGTGATACCTCCCCCTGTAGACCTTATGTCAGTTAAACATGAAATGCAGCTACTACATATTTTGAAAAAACATAAATATTCATGTCATTTATGTTACTGACACACCATTTAAACAATGCAAGCTAAAACCAAATGTTTTCATCCTGCATACAGCAGTCGTGATTGGGTAAGCGGTCTGACTGTGTGAAAAGCTAAAATGAAGGTAAAACTACGCTATAACTCTTTATGCAGAAAGCAGAAATGTCCACTGCAGCATCACCTGTCCCTCAGGAACAGGATGGACGCATTCATCCAGGAGTACATGTGGGTTTCCAGAATCCTGCTAAATAGGTGATCTTTTAAGTACTGCTAAATCTGGGTGTGTATTAAAATTTATCTCTTTGTTTTGGGGAATTAAGAAATACACAGTGATATAAGCAACTTGTTTTCCATTTACCTATTTTTAACCATGTTACACCGATTTTCATAGGTCTTCAGATCAAGTTACGCTGGTTTGCCTAAATTGACGACTCTTACCTCCCAGCCCAGCCCAGCAACAAAATCTTCATAGGCCTGGCTTCCCCTTGTGTTGGACAGAATTGAACACTTGTCCTCCTGTCCTTCTGCAATGTAAAACACTGCAATCTTGTGAGTTTCACGGCTGTAATCAGATATTAAAAATAAACAAGAGTTAAAGAAGTTTAAGCTCAAAATTATTTTTTAAACCACCTGCACACAAAAGCAATGAGCATGTTTAACTCTACACCTCCATTTCTTTTGTGCACACAAATACATCACTCAATTGCAGTTGCAGAAATATATTTTGACCCATTTTTTCCCCATGGCCAACACTACAGGCACCACAGTTCCAGTTACAGGGTTAATTGCTTACATCCGTGCAACCTTGCCAAAGGCAGTAAGATTGCACAGGTATTAATGGGAGCATAATTTGACTTACAGAATTTTAATTATAGAATGATGATATATGAGAAAGAAAAAAACATTATTGACTAGCTGAGCAGATTTGGTATGAAAATCACCGGAACACAAGAAAATCAGAACGCTGCAACGCTGCATTTTTCAAATAGCTCTATGTCCAGCAATGAGAAACTAAAGAGAATATTCAGACGCCCATTTTGCCACTACCTGGCTGCAGAGCAGTTGTATGGAGATTACCCCTTCAAATACTGCTCTTGACACAGGGATCATCCTGCAGAAAATCATCCTTTGCGTGAGTGGAGCCAAGAGCACAAAAGCCTCAGAACTTCTTCCCTCCCCTCTCAGCTAAAGAAAATACGAAATAGGTTGCTGTGTCTTGTTATTTGCTATCGATTTTGAATTCTATGAATATCATACCAGTGAAAACAGGCTACAGAACTCTTTTGAAACAAACAATCCATACAAACACTTGTACTGCTAGCATATGCAATTTTAATGAAGTTCTGGTTTCGGCAACATACTTATACTTTCTTTGGAAAAGCTAACCTTATCAATGGTGGTTGAATAAACATTACCTACCATTGGCGGGAATCCAGATTTTTCAGTTCTCGCAGTAATTTCGAATTTTTCTTAAGAAGATGAAAGCTTTTTCTATAAATACATAAAATAAGATTTGAAGAAAAAAGCAACACAGCACAGACACAGTGAGAATTAAATCCAAATTAGCATGATTCAAATGATTTTTATTAGTATTACTATAATCAATCTGCAGATGCTTATTTAAAATAATTACTGAAGCAGGTATACATAAAAGCTCAAAAGTATACTGAGACTACCATCCAGCTAAGTAGCTGTCATTCTCTTAAGTGTGTACACATTTATGGGTAGACGCGAGAAGATTACTGTAAACATGTTTTGAATTCTCCCTTCCTACCTTCTATCCCAGGAGTTCATTCCCAAATCATTTAGCAACAGCCGACAGAAGTAGAAGGATGCCTGAGGTTCAACAGGACGTGGTTCTTCTTGACACGCCACCTTCATACTCAAGTCCGAGCTGCACTTAAATATATACTCATTCTCCTGGGCACTCTGTCTCATCAGGGCTTCGGTGATGGCATTCTCTTGCTCACAGCTCATACCGAAGGGTGGTGGCGATGGCTCATTCAGCTTTCGCTGCGGATGTAAGAGGCATTCAGGACTGGTGTTGCCAATCTTTTCCAGCAACTGGTCAAGAGTGTCGTCTCCTTCTTCCACCTGAGAAATGTCTTTCTGAGAAATGAAGTGGTGCTCAGCGTTGCCTGAGATCACAAAAGTATTTGTTGTGCTCTGCCGTGGAAGGTAGCCCTCCAAAGGGCCATACAATATTCTGCCATCCCAAGAGTACTTCCCAGAGATATCTCTGACAATTACCCTTACATCTGACGGGGCAGCTGCTGCTTCAGTGTCCGTCTTCTTCTCTGCGGGGATTTGGAGGTAAGATATGAGAGTACTGTCATTAAACACAAAGAGCTGCAGGTTGGGACTCCTGAAGACTTCTGCAGACAGCTCAGAGGACTCCACATAGGAGTTGTCATGGTTCTCACTAAGGAGACTGTGGAGAATGGCAGGACCTCCACTGAGTGGGTAGTGGCTCAGGTGATTCACGAGGTGAGTCATAACCATCCGTGCTGTTAAAGGTATCAATTCTAAGTTCCTCCTCCTTTTTTCTAAAAGGATCAATGAAATGGTAATAAATCAATAACAGCAGTAACATGAAATTAAAAAGAGCATCTAAAAATTTCTGTCATAGCTCAGAAGCTTGCCTTGGTTGTCCTCCTAATCATTCCTGTTCAAAAAGCTATCTACAATCGTTTTCCAAGAAATTCTACCTGTCACCCACTTTTGTCACCACATGCCCTTTGACATTTAGCCTACAGTCACATCCAGGGCTCCATACAACATGCAAAACCTCCTGCATGTCGATCTCATAATGCCTGTTGTCACTACAGTTTTGTCTGGCAGGGCAATGCGTTCCTCCTTATTGCAGTCATCCCTGCAGCAATCATAGCAGAGTGAGACTGTCTGGATCCCAAGATGTTCCCCTCAGCACAGGCAAATACATCAGTTTTTTCATAAATCAATCATAATCTGAGTTACATTGTGCCTCCACTTCTCCTACCGGAACGTTATTCCAGAATATTATCCTGTTTATAGCCAGAAACCTTCTAATTTCCAGGTTTTGTTCGTACTCAGTTTAAAACCATTTTTCTTTCGTTTATAGTGTCTTCCTCTTTGCTTGGTATTTATAACTTTCAATGCACTTATAAACAACAGGTACTTCCTTTTTCAGCCTTTTGCTAGCTCCAAGCAGCCAAAATTCTTCAGCCTCCTCTCACTAAAAAGCCTCTTCATCCTTTTCCTGAAATCCCAAAGACTAAATCTCTGAATGAGTCTTTTTCAAAACATACCTAACATGTAACTTGATCTTTCTGGTATTCACAACACGCTCTACTCAGCAAGAAATCTGTGCAGAACAGATTTTAATGTTTTCAACCTTTTTGTTAAAACTAAGAGTATATATACTAAAATAAAGAAAAGAAGCTGTGGGATTGAAAAAAATAGTACAGTATCAAAACCTGAAATACTGTTTTAAAGCATCACTGCCAATCCAACATTATCTCACACAATGTCATATTGCATCGGTACTTTCAATTCTTCTACAGAAATACATTAATATATATTCATATATGAAATTACTTAAAATTCACTTCATCTGTAGTTGAACTACAATTGTTTTAAAGGTCATTTTTAACAAGTGTTAAAAACAATAACACTTGTTAAAAATACAATATGATCTCCATGATAAATCACCTAAAGAAAAATTGTTTCTTAAGTTTGGATGCATACTTTTAAGTTGGCTTTTAGAAGCTAGTAACATAATGTACCCAGATCCAAATAATCTCTTTTCAACTTAGACACGGGTAGATTGTGTATCAGCAGTAATAGAATATTGGTGCAGCTGCAGAATTTGGTCCAAATCATACACAGTCTTCTCAAATCACTCAGAACAGGCAAATTATCTATGACAATGGAGTCATTTCTACTGAAAAACTCAGACAGGCAGCTGCATACTTCTGAAAGAAGTTTAATTTGGGGCTAAATTATAAGTAGTGCCAAAGGCAAATCAGTTTCTTGGCCCTCCTATCTCTGTACAAATTTCTCGCTGCACAGCACCTTAACATCACTTTCTTCCTCCTGTGACCTTCACAAAGAGCAATTTCAGCAGGAAGCTCAAGCATCTTATTACAGAGGCAACTGAAATTCATTAAAAACAGAGTGCTGCCCAGTTGCCATGCATAGGAGAAATACATTTTCAAGGAAGAGTTTTAACCTGGAAAGTTTTGTTCCCAAGCTGCTGAACGTCGACACACTGGTCTCTGGGAACTCTCTTACCTTCAGCAACAGTGAGCAGGTTGCCCAAATCTGTGGAGGAGTGGCACTGGGCTGGCTCAGAGCTCTTGACATTCCCCAGTGGCAAAAAAGGGTCGTAATCACTGGATGAGAGATCTGCCAGACTCAGAACATAATGGCTTTGCTGAGTATACGTGCTGGAGCCATTCACACAACAGTGCAGAACCTACAAGCAGGACACTGAAGAAGTTACGAAGTGTGCATGACAGTACCCAGCTAAGCACATTCACGGAGGAGTGACCCAGCATGGTTTCCACATTTTGAAAGCCAGGACACGCTACAAAGAACACCTACATCTAAATACAGCATTTTTAAAATAACACCCTTCGTCAGCATTTATTTTGTACTTTAACAGCTCTGTTCAGGACTTGTTTTGTATTCTAACAGCCCACTTCCAATAACTCAAGTATTTCTGTAAAGATTATTTTCCCTGGCTCTCAATGTCTTAAGCATTTTATGTTCTCCTCTTCACCATTCTCTGACTCTTCTACATCTCTGATCCTACAATCTTAACATTTTACATTCTTAACTTCTCATCTGTACGACTTGTGCCCACACTGCATGAATTCATGATTTTCTGCAGCTTGCTAAAAATGCTTCTATGCGTAACAGGATCTGTGAAAGGCATCTTTAAAGATCTAGACAATAAATCACACTCATCCTTCATACTCACTCTGTAAACATAGTCCAGTAAAGGAGCTTTGGATGCATGTTGATCTTCAAGAACACCAGCAGACACTGGCTCCAGTAGCATTTTGATGGGTAATGCCATACACCAATCCAACAAACAAAGGAGCAAGGAAACTATAAACTAAACATAAACAGGTAATGCAGTATTTAGGTGGGTTTTACATTGAAAGAGGGGAAATTTAGATGAGATACTAGGAAGAAATGTATTACTGTGAGGGTGGTGAGGCATGGGCACAGGTTGCGCAGAGATGTCATGGATGCCCCATCTCTGGAGGCCAGATGAGGCTTTGAGCAACTGGATCCTGTGAAAGTTGTCCCTGCCCATGGCGGGAGTGGGGGAGGAGGGGGTGGAATTGGATGAGCTTTAAGAATACTTCCAACCCAAAGTAGTCTACGATTCCATGATTCTATGAAATTCACCCAAACTTAAACATATGAGTTTGAAAGTTTAAAACACAACTCTGGTTCCAAGAAAACTCCATGAATAACCATCTCAAACAGCACAAAGAAAGAATGAAGGCTGCTCTTTTCAGTGACATACCTTTTTATCTGCTTCCACAGAAGAGTATTCAGCACTTGGCAAAAGAAATGCAATAGTGGCCACAAGGATCTACATTAAAATAAACAAAATTCCAGAAAGACATTTCACTTCTTTCACTGTAAAGACACAGCATGAACATGATTTGAACAGGGTATGAAAGAGGATAAATTCTCTTCGAAGCATCCAACTGCCCTTGTAAATCAATGCCCAAGTGAAATTAAAAGTTTTACTGAGCATTTTGGAAATAAATCACTATAAATGAGAGACGCACACTGGTTCCAGGACTACAGCAAGTACAACTTCTAATGATAATTGCAGAAGAAAGTTAACAAAGTCACAGTTGCAGTAGTTCATGCAAGGAATTAAGGAACTAAGACAATTTTGCATATGATTTCCACACAAACAGTTTAAAGAAACTGACATACTTCTGTAATTTTTCTGGACAAGGACGATTCATACTTCTGAAGCCTTTGCCAGTAAGAAACCAGCAGCTGAAGAACATCACAGGCCACTTGAGCTACCAGCTTATTGGAAAACTGGAAGAAAAGAAAAGATGATTAAAAGCCAAATATAAAATCCAGATACAATACAATGCATTCAGTTTTTTACATTTGAAATTATTTTGCATCTATACAAACAATAACAAAATGTTAATGCTGCAAAAATCACACTGTCAGTACCAGGAAACAGCAGGTTTGACTTTATGTATGTAATCTCAGTTTGGTCTGTTTTAGAAAGGGTGTTCAGGTACATAAATGCATGCTATTTGCAAACATTTTGCACTTTCTTATAGGATTCCACCTTGGTGATACTGAAGAACTGCTCTTACACTCTGCGGTAACTTCACAGGAGGCATAAGGATCTGAACCACACTCATTGAACTTAATGAGTTACTAATTACATGCAAAGGTTCAGAACTGGGAGACACCTTTTTGAAGATGGCTGATTCCTTATCATTAACATCAGGCAAAAAAAGCCCTGACTAGCTGTACGCTAAGCAGCATCCTGTCAGCGCTTGAACCAACAAAAAGATGAACCAAACACGGAGCGGGCTGTGTTCCGTGCAATGAGTAACTATTTAAAATAACTGAAAATATCCTTTTTACACAGTATTTATTGATTACAGAGATTGTTATACCTTCAGTGTCACACCAATGACATTGATGGCTTCCTTCACTTGGGGGTGGTTTGTGCACTGCGTTAGTTCTTCACATATCCAAACTCCAAGGCCACAAATAGCTATGCACCTTTTTTTTAAAACAAAAGGTTTTTTTGTCAGAAGCTTTAGAAGAATATTTAGGAAAACAAAAGAAAAGAAAAAGAAAGAAATGCACAAAGACACAATCCCTCTTTTCCCTCTCTCAGGTCACACAGTAGGTTGACACCTTCATGGTGTGGAGTGAACCTCATCTCAATAGGGCTAAAGGGAACAACTCATCAAATGGCATCAAATCGCAAGGCAGTAGTAAAATCTCAGCTGCACAAGCACCAAAAAGTAAGTAGCAAGAATTATTTCCTCATTTTTTATTTTACTCAATATTTTACCTTGCAGCTTCACTTGGCTCCTCCATAGCATTCTTCAATAAAATATTTATGAGGTAGCACTAAAATAATAAAAGTTAATTAGAACAAGCATCTTCTTTATACATCCACATTAAATAAAGTTGTTTAATTTGACATAGTTTCAAGTGAAATAACCTTAATTGTCAGTCTATTCTTAAAGCATTTTACTACGTGCCAAATTTATTTTGTCAAGGGAGAAACACTGATTACATCTCAAATATAGAGACCCTTGTGGATAAAACTAATAGACTTTAAAACACGTACAGGCAGCAAGATGGAAATCAACTCATTTTCAGAGTTGATGAGTATTTACTAATGATGAGCGGTGATCACTTGATAATACAAACTATAGCATTTCCATTCCAAGCAAGCCACATTTAGAAAAATTGTGTAATTTGTAGTACGGAAAAGACACTTTTAAAATCAAGACTGTTTTACCACACTTCTAATGACTTTCTGAGGCTGATGAAGAAAGCAAGTGCCAAGCATGCCGATGGGTTTGCATTCTCTCTGGTTCTACCTCCTCAGGCCACATGAGGAATGTGGAGATTCCTCCCCAGCTTTACCTAATTTTGTGCGATGGATCAGCCTCGTGACTCAAGTTTATAGAAACGCAACAGAGGCTTGTGTGAGGGCAACCATTTCAACAGGTTTCACCTGCAAGTGATGCTCCATGCCACCTCTGTTGGGTCTTTACAGGGTGGCGTGTGTGATTTTTCCCCACTAAGAGTATTGCTGTGAATGTCATTAAATTACAAAGCCTTCCATCCAGCAAAACAACTAATGTCTCAGGGTGTCCCACTCAAACTAATTCTCAGGGGAAAACCATTCAGGTAAGTTGATGGTTCTGTCTAATAGTGGATTTTTCTTAATATTTTACTGCAATACCAATAGGCAAAAAACATCCCCCCTTTCGCACACCTCACATCTCTTAAAGGACGAGGTAGTATACACAGATACAATGAATGGACATTTCAAATAACACCACCATCATCACTTAATGAGTTGACCTCACAGGCATCTGCTTGGAAAACATTGCTTCTGATCACGGCCAGTTCACTCTTCTTGAAAATGAAATGTAATTTGCCGTGTCTAAGCTTTGTTAATTTTATGGTGCATGGTAAGTAAAGCAATGCTTATCAAATAAGTGCATATAATATATGCAGCTGGGGGGTTTTCAGAAGAAGGTGGGGTTTGTTTTTTAAACAAAAAGTGCATGGTAAATATTAAGTGACTATATAGTAAGAATATGATATGTTAGTTAAGGATTTACTCATAAAACGTGATTCTACCTTCACATCTGCTGTTCCTGCAACGATATCACCACCTTCTGAAACCGGCCTCAAGAGTGGGATTTCTTGGTAGATATTTGGAAAGCAAACAAGAGAACCCAGGATAGTGTGAGCTTCTGATCGGGGTGCCTAACGAAGAAAAAGTAAACAAAAACATTTTCATCATAGAATTATGAAAGTGGCATAAGCTTTGAGGCCAGTGTCTATCACCACAAATATCAGATGTGCCGTATTCACAATGCAACACTGACAGCATCCTGAGGAAAAAGTGACTGCAACACTGGAAGATGTTCTTTACAACTACAGCAAAAGCAAGGATTTACAGACACTTCTTGGCCTATGCATTTTGCTGCTGTATTGCTCAGCTTTTTCAACCCAAGCTCCTCCTCCAGCAGGGACATGGCCCTGCTCCAAAGCATATTCTACACTTTTAATACCTCTTCTGCCACCACACAATCCAACTATCGGTGACTCGGCGTCAATAAAAAAATACAGAACAACCTAAAGAAAAGCTGAGCAAGAGTTTTAAGCACTAATCTAGCACTATTATTAGCTCACAAAAGACAGGACAAGGCAGACAAACTGACTGTACACATGATAAGAATGTGTAGAGAGATTCCTACTTCAATAAAAAACATCAAAAGCAACATGGCATGAGCTATAAATGCATTAACTACTGTTACACTATTATGCATGATGTTGAAAATACAACGCACACGAAGTTTTACACTTGTAGGAGAAATGGAAGGTGGTGGTCTTGGAGGGGTGCTTCCATATAAAGCTGAGTTAGCATTCTTTATTAGCCCTTCAGACTTTGGATCAACGACCAGGCTAATCAGTTTTTTAAAGAGATGTCAGAAAATTAATGGCTGTAAACTCTTTGAGGGACAGTGCAAAGAGCACGGCTGGATTCACCATTTCAGCTCTGCTGAAACATGAGAGGGCTGTGTCCCTGCGTGGGGCCACCCACTCTGCTGCACAAATGTCAAGAGCAGCACTAAAAGCACTTAGCCAAAACGTCTCCCCTGAACTGGTGCTTCATGTACAACAAAGCCTTCCTGTTTTCCCAGGATTGCCAGACCTTTACTCTTATTTTGGCATCCCATCATTGATTTGCCATATTACTTATCTTTTACTAATTTAATCATTTTAGAATCACATTTCTACTAGTGTTGATATTTAATAGAAAATTCTGTATTATCCAAAAAGTTCCGTATTTTCCACATTTTCCCACTGAAAAACGCTAATGAGATTCTGAAATCCAAGTCCTGCTTTTTAGTGCACAGGTGTGCCGCAGTATTAGTGAGGATATGATTTCTCACTTGGGCCTTTTGATGAAACACCTTCGCAACACTAGCATGTCACCTTATCCCAAAATTTCACACATCAGCTGCTATGGTATCTGCCCCAAGAGCCCCGTTTCACATTGCACTAACGAGTCAACACCTGTTAGAGTGGAGACATCCGAACCTCGTTAGCGAGCGAGCACGCGCTCTCCGGGGAGGAGGGAGCTGGGCATTGCAATACTCACCTCCAGTGTGTCTGCGCTCAAAACCCTGGCCGCCGCCGTAATGAAGTCTCCTATCAGCATCGTAAAGCCAGGTAAGCCCAGGAAGAAAAACCAAGATGGGCAGTGCTTTATGACGGTATTTAAGATATCCTGAAAGAGAAGTTAACTTATTTGAGAAGAAATAAAGGAAAAAAAAAAAGGAGCCCAAAAAGAAAAGGGAACATTTGAGAAGATTTAAGTTCCACTCTAATTGAGGTGATAATTCACAGAGCCACACAGCTCTACATCTATGAGGGCAGGCTCAGAGAGTTGGAGTTGTTCAGCCTGGAGAAGAGAGGGCTCAGGGGAGACCTTGGAACAGCCTTCCAGTGATGAAAGGGTCTCCAGGAAAGCTGGGAAGGGGCTCTTAATCAGGGAATGCATGGACAGGACGAGGGGGAATGGTTTTAAGCTGAAAGAGGGGAGATTTAGATGAGATATTAGGAAGAAATGTTGTGAGGGTGGTGAAGCACTGGTACAGCTTGCCCCGAGAAGTCATGGATGCCCCATCCCTGAACATGTTCAAGGCCAGGCTGGATGAGGCTTTGAGCAACCTGATCCAGTGGGAGGTGTCCCTGTCCATGGCAGGGGAGTTGGAACTGGATGATCTTTAAGGTCTCCTCCAACCCAAACCATTCTGTAATTCTATGATCATCATGTAACAACCAGATACATTGAGCAAGAAAAGTGCATTTTGTATTTTGAGAATATTTGTACTCTTAAATTCCTGTTAGAAAACCTCAAACATATATGTTTCTCTGTGTCTAAGCACAAAAGAACTATTTTCATGTTAAGTAAGACTTTGGATTCAAAGCATTCAAACCATTAACCAATTTAAGATGAAACACCACACCAGTCCAATGAGGTATTTCCTAAAATCATATTACTCAAAATCCTGCAGCCATAAATCCAAGAGATGACAGAAATGACTGCCACCTCTGCCCTGAAGGAGCTCCAGGCAATACTTGACAGCAGCTGGCTTCCTACTGCTCCAGCACACACAGGGCTTTTTAGCTACTCTGGACTAGTTGAGAAATACGGCAACACCAAATGCAAGAAGTGATCATACACAGCATGGTAACACAGACAAAGCTATGCTAACCAGTTTATTCTAAGTCACTTTTCTCAATAATTAAGACAGCAAATATAGATAAGCCTTGGGGAAAAAAGGTTGGCTGAAGTATTGAAAAAAAGTGTGTGTGTGGTGGGAAGGGGTGTTTTTAAGAGGTAGCACTATATGTGTAAGAACAGACCACCAGCCAAAGCTTTGCTCTCATCATTACTCTGTGACACAGAACATACTCAAGAGAATCGTTTCAGCTTTAATCCTTCCACATGTCAATCCTTCACAGCCTCTCCAAACCAAAATTCCTGTATTTGAGTTGAGCTTTCCTTCCTACAAGCTTTAAACTTAGGCACAAAATCTATATAAACCTTACCTGCAACACTGTATTTGCTGAATAATCAGATAAAGCTATTTCTATATACAGTAGAAAATTATTTTACTTCTCAATAAAATTTCAAAGAGAAGTTGCAAAGAAAAACAAGTTTCAACACCTATCTTTACTGGTTTTATGATGTATTAAGCCTTGAACTTAATTTAGTCCCAGAATGTGTCCATAGGCTCAATTTCTACACTACAAATGAAGTCAAACTCATACTTCTCTATATGAAGATATGCTTCAACTGCACTAGTATTTTCTCAAAGCACTGCTAAACACCTGGACAGAGCCTATTTAGTGTTCTGCTAAGCATTTACAGCAGTAACATCACATGAAATAACTGTGTTACACATTTTAAATCAATAATTTTTTTAACATAGTAGGAGATAATGCTTTCACTTTCCTGAATAAGCTGAAATGCCACTTGAGTTAATGTTTAAACTACTTTTAATCACTTCCTTTGATACATTTTAAAGTCGATATCAGTCAATGCAAACATTCAAAAAGAAAGAGCAGATGGATGCAGCAGCTTATAAAGTGGGTGGTAAACTCACGCTTGGAGCAGAACAAAAGACCCACCTTTTCATAATTAAGAGTCTGATTAATGCACTGGGCTCCTCACAACACAACGCACCTGTAATTACAAACGGAGCCAGGTACTGGGATGTGTTTGGTCTCTGAATAATTGGGCATCAAACTGCAGAGCAGCAGATGGGAGTAGACTGCTGTTGACATATGCCACAATAAAGGCGCTCGTGCTAACCTGGCTTGAAAGGTAACAGAATGCAGGAAGTACAAAAACCTGCTACAAACAACTGCATTAACTCCTGTCCTCGCTCCACCAATCCCATCTGTTAAATACCACTGTAACGACCATCCAGCTTCATGGCTCTTGACTCTGTCATTGCGCAGAACACTTAGAAACCAAAGATAAAATAGAAAGCGCAAAACTATTACTTTAATACATTAATACATGTGAGTTTCCAGCCCAGCGTAACTAATACAACTTTAACAAATGCTGTGACAACACACCCATCCCAGAAAGCTGTAAGAACGCGGCTGCATTGATCTACTCACTGTTTGAGACATGCTACTACTACTACTAGATTTAATCATTTTTCATAGTAAGAAAACTTTGAAAAATTTATTTGAAAAGCTAATGAAACAATCCTCAATTTCTCTTTTTTCTTACGCAGCTTCAAACTGATGAATCCACATCACAGGTGATATAATACACACATGCAACTGCTAAATAACTGGTAAAAGCTAACAATGTACAAGCATATAAGAAGCCAGACAGAAAGGTGTTCAGCCCAGCTTTCCAGTAGTTTCCACTGCAATTTCTCATCTCTGGCATTTCAGTATAAATTTGTGATAGTTTGAGCAAGTTTGAACAGGATGCCCAGAGAAACCACTACTGCTCCATCCCTGGAAGTGTTCAGAGTCAGGCTGGATGAGGTTTTCAGTAACCTGATCCAGTGGGAGGTGGCCCTGCCCATGGCAGGGAAGGTGGAACTGGATGGGCTTTAAGGTGCCTGCCAACTCAAACCATTCTATGATTCTATTCTATGATTCTATTCTAACCTCATTTCAATTAATATGAGGCCGAACATTTCCTGACTATAACACTGTTGTTCTACTTGTGCTTACTCCAAACAGAACGGATAGGGAAGAAACCACACCCCAGGAAGGCCCTTCCAGGTAAAATGTGACAGTTCTCCCTTGTCCCAATTAGCACACTTTCATCCACAACCTAGCCAACAATAAAAGCATGATTTCTCGCAGTAACTCAGTAGCATTGTGAGCTTATCGGAAGATTCAGGCTTATGAGAAAGCAACCAAGTGAGAACATATGTCCTATCAGTGACATTGCAAAAATCAGGCAATTCAAACAGAAGCAAGTTGTTTCCTTCCCTTCAAAGCGCTGTTCTATAAATGTAACTCTGTTCAGCAGCTTACAGCCTAGTAAATGAATCACTTTAATTGAATGCTATGTACACAGTAACTGGAAAAACACAAGCAATAAGAAAAACATATGGTGATGGCAATAGAAATTGGTTTACTCATTCTGTACAGTGTTGTTTCTTTACTTCTTTCATAATTGACCTTTAGAACGATAAATGTGTAAAATAATTCTGGTTTATTATGGTTCCAAACCTTTCAGCAATTACACAAAATGAAAATTTAAAAGGAAGTATTCATTCTGGAAGCATTTCCATTGTTTACATAATTGCACAGCTATAATTTAGTGCTCATGTTGTTACAGAAATGTGGAAAAAAAGGACCATTATGGACTATTTCAATTCAAAATGATGCTCTGCAGTGTTAAAAATGAGGAGGAGGGGAGAGAAGGGGGCAATCGCATGCATGTCCTTCTCAAATGCATTAACCCTATAAATGGCATAATATTTCAGTACAGGTTAATCCAGTAATCCAAATAATAAGGTCATAAATATCCACTGAGTAAATGAAAAAAATTTATGCAAGTTCACTGGAAGGTCAATTACAAAAATATTCTTCACCTAATTTTTGTTCAAGCTTTTGCAGATTACAGGTGTAACCAAATAGCCTGCCATCTGTCTTCCTCACGTTTCCAATTGTCCCTCAACAGGAACAACATGGATTTTTCACTTAAAGTTCACTCTGTTCTTCACCAAAAGACACCTCATTAGGGGCTGAAATTTACAGCACAGGAAAGATTATTAATTTACACAAGACATAAGTGGTAAATCCTTCATTGTTTACTTTAAAGGAACAAATGCTTCCGTTTAATTATTCTAAGTTTTCAAGCTATCATCACATTTTAGGTAAGAGTTAACTTGTCAAAATTAAGTTCCAAAAAAATTCACAAAGTATTTTGTACTCAGAAAGCATAGGATTACCTTGTCAGAAAAAAACATTTCCATCTGTCATTTAAATCTAACCTCCAAAAAAACTTACATTTGCTCAAGTATCTTGTAACCAGAATGCAATAAGAAAAGAGACTAAAAAACAGAATAACATTGCATTTGTTAAACTTGGATAAGGTTATTTCCAAGTGCTAAAGATGACAGATTACTGTGTAAGTCACCTGCTGGCAATTGCTCCTTCTTCCCTGAACTACACCAAAAAGCTCTCTCTTTTACAGTTGTATTAATAACAAAAACCCCACCCCAAAGCCCCTGGGCTGACAGGGAGTTGCTCAGGTGCCCTATCAAGAGTGATCAGACAAACAATGTTTAAAACATCTCCCCTTTCAGAGCACGTTTGATATTTTCACAACCTTGGAGCTCACTGGGATTAAGGAGACACTTCAAATGGGAAGAAATATTTTCATTTTGAGCACAAGAGGGAAATCTCTGAACATCCATTTGCTAAAGCTACAGAGGTACAAGAAACAAGAATGCAGTTACAGGTCCATGGCACTGCTTGAAATGTCAAAACAACTTTGTGTTGCTGTTCAGATACCTCCCAAATGCCCGTGGTAGGACCACTGCGAAGTCTCTGATCATAAACAGCCACGGTGAGAGTGCTGAAGCACCTGTGGAGCATGAGGTTAACTGCTCTGAGGGAAGGTGGGTTTAAGGAAGGGAATGTGAGCACACCTTGGAGAGGATGGGTACAGGAGCTCCCTTTGTGCACAGCAGGAAAGCAGGTCCTCCACCTCAGGTGGCAATTAGCAGCACTCTTAACACTTTCCACTCTCACCTGCGTGCTGTATCATTTTTCAACACGAAGAACACATGCAGGGGATAAGAAATTGTTTTGTATATTTTTATTAAAGCATTCAAAAAAAATAGGAAATACATTAAACCTTGATTTGCTTAAAATACTCACTGTCAGAATTTATCATGTAACCTTGTTTAGAAGATAAAGATAATAGTTAAGCAAGAATGTGAAGTAAACCCCATCTGAAGCAGAGAAGCGTGATGGCACAGAGAGAAAATGAAGGATCCTGAAGGCACAGCCCAGTTGAAATATGCGGAAGGAAAGGGGGAATTCATCCTTTGCTCCTTAGTCATCCTTTACATCTGTAGCTAAGGATGAGGGATGTTGAAACAGCCTCGTATTCCAGGGGCATGTTAACAAAGAAACTAACTTCAGGTGATCCCAAAGCTACAACGAAGACTAAAGAGTTGGAGGAAAAGGTGAGAGCAAAACAGAAGGGAGAGAGATGTTGCCTGTATTTCAAAAGCTCCATTTCTATTCTTTAGAGTTCAGAAAATCCTCACAAAGGTGCTTAAGGAAGCGGGTGCTCCAGCACGAAACTGCTCAGAACACAGAAGAGACAGACAGAACATCAACTATGAAACAGAAATTCGAGTGGGATGGAAGCAGTTTGGAAAGAGCAGAAATGTTACCAAAAAAAAGGAATAAAACTACCCAAGTTGTTGAACAATGCAGAGCTCCTATAATCACCGTTATCTGGTTCTCCCTTTCTTCCAGTGAATCCCGGCAGCTATTTCTCTCCAGCACTTCCAAGTTATCCTACTATGGGTAAGCAGAGGGGTAATGCAGGATTTCCTGTGAGACCCTGGCATTTGCATTTTTGTCTCTACTGAAAATGTGCTGCCTGTTAACACTTTTGTAAAGCACTCAAAAGCACAAAATGGGGGCACACAAGCAATTTCTCTATGGAAAGTGAGATATGGGGGAGATAAAAAGACTAATAAGAAGATCATGGTAGATGTCAGAAGAATGTTGCAAGTAACTAAAATATGTGAGTCTAAGCATTAAAACACTGTATTATTTTATTTTAAATGGTAGTCTGGAAAGGAATCCGAAACGTTTATTGTTTCTGAAACACTGTACAACCAAGCGTCCTTATGTGGAACATTATCAGGGAGAAATCAGGCCAAGAAATACTTATTCCAAAGCGTACAAAAGCAAAGCTGCTCAGTTACTGTACCTTCAGAAGCCAACGCTCTGCCCTCCTAATACATGTCCCAGTGAAGAGCACTAATGGCTGAGCAGTCTAGAAGTTGTACACTGCTCCCAACTGTTGAATAAGAACTTAACAGAAAGATATAAGCGCTCAAAAGTGCTTCTTATTTTTTAAAACTTTAGACCAATATTAATAGCAATAAGTAACTGATATGGCTTCTCTACTAAAAAATACTTCATATTATATATTAGCCATCTTTCATGCAGAAAACTAGTCAGTGCTTCTACATAAGCTTACTACATAACCAATGTAGCTTCCTTTCCATAATTAGCAACAGTATCTTTTAAACTAATAAAAAGGCTTATAGACAAGCAAAACATATATTAGTATATCACCATCTTTATTGAGAGAGTATTTAATCTAAGTCATCCTTTTACTACTAAAAGGAATTGAGCTGAAAACATTGCTGTTAACTTCTCTGTCTGCAGCTGGGCTCCATTCTGCAGGCAGTCCAGCCTGCATGTGCTGAAATTTAATCACCAAGGACATCTGCCAACTCATTTGGATTTGGGCAGGATTTTTTTCCCCATTCAATATTTAAAGTTTGTTCTGCCCTTAACATCCCTAAACAAAAAAAAAAAAAATCAGCACAGTCTCTTTCCTTGTCTATTAGTTGTCCTTTCTGAAGTCTATGCTTTTTATTTTGTTCCTTAATACCTTCTCACATACATATATAAGCACTCTATTCTGAAGATACTGTAGCAAGGTAGTACAGTTGTACATTTATTGAACTTATTTGTTAACACTCACTTCAAAAGTCAGGAATTTAACTAACCCGTTAGCTCACTTTTTGGATAACCTCTGACTACTGGGCAGAACCACGGTGGCACACGTTGTCAATGAGTTACACCAAGCACGTTAACAGATGCTAAAGCCCTGGTAGTGGGGAGAGACTTTCTAAAACAATGACACTGAACAGCTGAGCGTTTGAAACTTGAAAAATATTGAAAATGTGCCTCTTCTTTCACAGCATAACTACAAGGTAAGAAACCAACTTGCACTGCATTCTCTTCTCAAACTAGAAGTGCAAATATAGACAGAAATAAGACAGTCACAAAAATCCACAGAAGTTTCAGGAAAAAAAACCATCTTTAATCTAAAATCATAGAATCATAGAATGGTTTGGGTTGGATCGCACCTTAAAGCCCATCCAGTTCCTAAATCTTTGCCATGGGCAGAGACGCCTTCCACTCTATCAGGTTGCTTAAAGCCCCATCCAACTTGGCCTTGAACACCTCCTGGCATGGGGCAGCCACCACTTCTCTGGGCAACCTGTGCCAGGGCCTCACCACCCTCACAGGAAAACATTTCTTCATAATATGTAATCAAAATCTCCCCTCTTTCAGCATGAAGTACCAAAAGTATGATGAATCAGAATTATCCCAACAGTTACTGAGATAGTTAGTTACTAGTTATTTTCTGAATACTGTTAGTAGTACTTTGGAATGGTGTTTTCGTACTTTTGTTCTTGAGCGAAAACAAGCAACCCATGAAGCAAGGAGATGTTTATGGACCTTTTCCAGTTCATGGAGAAAAAATTACCACCACAGCAAGCCACCAGCAGGAATAAAAAAAGACCTTTCCTTTCCCAGTTCAGGTACTTGTAAAATCTGTGCATTGCAGTATTAGACTTTGGTTCAATTTTAAAAGCTATATTTATTGTCCAAACCACTAGACGTGTAGCTACAGTTCCTAGAATAGGAGTTTTTCAACCATCATTCTCCCCTAGTAGCACAAGGCAGCTATGCCTACCCAAACTACGACAGGCTATCCTGTCGCATAGCCTAAAAATCACACCCCAAGAACACTTCATGATTTTCCATAATCTAGATGAGGAATTGGAGCCACCATAGGTTCACAACTTCCACTAACCCAACAGCATGGTAGAGAAAATCCAAATTCACTTTATTTTACACTGAATGTCAAGGCAGGAGAAGGTGAACCTCAGTGACCTTCATTCATAAAACACTGTAGGAAAAAGGCTGGGCTCACTACAGCATCAAAAAAATGCCCAGACTTGAGCAGTACAGGAAGAGAATCATTGTCCTATGGATGGTCACTTGCTGCCTGACCTCAGGCCCCTTCAATAAGCTGGAAGTAATGACAATGTCAGTGACTCACTCCATACTCCCATTTATGCAAGGACTTCTCCAATCTGAAAAGGTGATGCAATTGTTGCACAGAGCTGTTCACTTCTTCATACAGAGATGTTTGTTGTTAGACGCTTCCACATGGACAAATTAGATGCAGCTCATTACCTCGCTGTCTCCTTTCTCATCTGCTAAGCTAATTGCTACATCTTGAACTCAGAGTGCCATGGGAGCCCTCTATAAAATACAACCTTGCATTGCTCTTTTAGATACCCCACGAGAAAAGTCTGCAAAGTTAGGTTGCACTGTCTGGGAATAATATTGTATTAAATTATAACCATGTTTTTTTTTTTTTATCAACACCAAAACCTACAATATACAGCAGAAATTTTGTGTACTCATATCCTTAAGGGAAAAGTGGAAAGAGAAATATATTTCAGAAAGAAACATTTCTGATAGCTTACTAAAATATCGATAATCTCATTCAGGTCAAATAGCTTTCTGACTGCAATTTTTAAAAGTTATGTAGCTACCTAAAAAGCTCTTCTAAAGTAGCCACTGTGATTTCCTGATTTATACTGCTTTCCCCCATAAATTTTAAAGTTGCATTAATCATACACATGAAGGAAAACTCCTCCATCATAACCCTGCCCCTTTCTCCTGTTAATGTTCCTTAAGTATAAGAAATTTATGCTTGTGCTTAGCAAACACAAAAAAAAATCTGCGCCAAAAAATCTGCACCAAAGTTTGTTTCGGTATGTAATCATTTGAATACTAGAATCCATGCTTTGGTAGGGAGAGATTTTGCAGTGAGAACTCCATGTTTCAGTGATCCTTGTGCCCCACAATATCTTATCCTCTTTTATAAGAAGTTTATCAGGGAGCATCATAAACCAAAAATCATTGAGAAAAACAATCACAAAATAAGTCCCGGTTCCATGACATGGTCATTTTGCATCATCCTGTTTCTTACAGGAAGCTGTGGGACCCTATGACAGCAAAGTTCTTCACAAAGCTTTACTACTGTTTGTAGGTAACAGAAGGTTCTTCTGCCTCATACAATGCATTCCTGCGTTTGTTGTTACAGTAGATGTTATCCTCAGCATGCAGCTTGACTGATCAGTCTCAACACCCATCAAGCACCTTGACACCAATCATCATACTGAAAATACAGAAACAAGTATAAGGATGGTGCTTCCCATCAACACATTGTACGATAATCCAAGCTCCAAGCATCATGAGTTATCACCTCAACCGGTTTCATAGCTAAGGTAAGCAAAACTGGAAGAACAACCCAAGAGAAAACTGGTGGTCAAGTGTGCCACCAAGAGGCAAAAAAAACCCAAAACCAAGTCCGGCAAGGAAGAACAAAAGAGCAGAATCAGCATGGAAAATATCTGAGGAAGCCCCGGAACTATGTGCAATGTGTGGTCTGCCTTCATACACAGTCTTCACTTCATCTTCTTTAACTTCATGATTTTAACTTTGCACAAGGACTGAAATGAGATGTGCATAACAACAAAAAGCTTAAAATCTATGGAATGTCATTAACACCAAAACATAATAAATAAGGCGAAAAACAGCTCAACAACAACCAACTCCACACTTTAAAAGTCTCCCAGTTTCTGTGTAGGAACTGGTTCTCCAGGAAGCCATCAGATTCCAAAAACTAGAGCACCCTTCGGCTTAGAAAAAAGGAACCGCCAACAACTGAACACCTCCAAAACCCTGTCCAATTCATGGAAATGTGTCAATGAAAACAACTTAAGTATTCAAATTTTAAATATTTTCCATTCCTATGCCCCTGTGTTAGCAGTGGCTGCTATAATGAGTTAAGGGTCTTTGGTTTTTCAAATATAAAAGGGAATCTTTTTTAAAAAATCTTGTCTCAATCAGGCTTTAAATTTTCCCAAGCTGTGTATTTTATGTGAAAGGATTTAATGCTGTGGGGTTTTAAAATTCAAGGGGTCTGATCATAGTTGGTGTTACCACACAGTCCTTTTTCTGTAGGCGAATGAAGATGTTCTGTACACCAAGCAATGTTAAACTGCCTGAAATCTGACTGGCATTAGTGAATGAGAGAGTAATGAGCCTTGATTTCACTCAAGTAAATATATTGAGAGCAGCAAAAAGGGGAGTTCCTACTAAACTTATGTTGTTTTCTAAGCTAGGATTCTTACCTTTTTCCAGAAGAAAGCCCCTTCCTTTCTATTCTCTTCCCCCCCCATTATCTGTTTAAAAGGAAGATTATCCAAATACTCTTAACTTTTCAGGAGGGGAACTGAGATTCAAGGGCAAGAGTCTGGTGACTAGTCATTATTTCTCTCTTTCAACTCAGAAATAACCAAAGCAGTGTAAGCCTTCCCCCCCCCCCCCTTACTTAAGGCATGAGAAATAACTCTCAGGAGCAGCATTAATGACCACTACAGGTGTTACAAAGGGGTCTGTGTGCCCCCTGCTGGCACGCAACAGCACAGCTCTAGCAACTGCTATTTCTTTTATGAAAGAAAACGCACTCCTACAGCTATAAAATCACAGAAGTATTTTTAGATAGACTATTTTGTCTAAAGAGTATTTTTCATCCTTTTTATGAGTATTTCGCTGTTTCTGTGGCCCAACAGTCATCTTGCCGCTGAGTACTGTATTAATTAGGCCAACCCAGAACACGGGGACCTAGAAAGACTATGTATCTGCAGAAACAGAATGTTTTGGTTCTTATCACTGGTTACAGTGATAAGATAACCTGCTGTCCCAGTTCTCCTTCAGTCACCTTTGCACTAGTTAAAGAGAGCTGGTATGACAGTATTCCGTGAAAGACTAATCTTGAAGGGAAGAAATCTGGAGAGGACAACTTTAATTCTAATTTTTGAGGATGTCCTTCCAAGCAATAGCACCAGGCATTCAAACGGGCATGCCGAGAGCAGATGCTGCTTCCTTCATCCAAGATCATGTCTAGCATTTTATCTCATAATAGAAGTTAAAAACTTCTGTAACGAGAGCTCAAGAGTAACCGCTATCTCCCTGAAGCTGTAAATAATGTGAACAATAGCCCAACTCCAGCAGCTGCTCTGGAAGCACCAACATTATAGCATCACAGTTCATAGAGAAACACGGTAGGGCTGTCGGATACATGAGGCTCCCGCTTTGGTAGAACGAAAGTTTAAATCTATTGGTCAAATACAGAGTGTAGCTCAAGACTTAATATCAATTGAGAAATGAGAAAGTTAGGGCTATATAATCTAAAAGTACAGGCTAGGCTACACATGATAATTTCAAGAAAAAAGTCATTGCAAAGCATTGCTTCCTTTCTGCTTCAGATCTTCAAATATGAAAATACAGCCATTTCCATCAGCACACAGCAATAATTTAATTTTTTTATCAAGTAAAGCTTGTACCTGGTCTTCACTTGTTAAGCCAAGGTGCATCACAAAATAAAAATGAACTAGGAAATCAGAATTTGGCAGGACATCTTGACGCCTCGTCATCATAGCGCAGATCAGCCTGTATGCCTGAAGTTTGCCTTCCTTATATTCATTTGGCAAGGTGGTTGCCTGAGAAAAGCAAAAACTTTGCATTACTACTTTTTTTCCTAGTAGCCAGCTAATGCAAAACTGTCTCTTCAGCAGATTTTCTATAAATCAAATCTGTTCCATGAATTCACTAAAATAGATCCAAGTCCCAATAGCCTTTAGAGGGAATTGGTCTTCTTAGCTAGCAGTGAATGTAAAAGTTTAAAATAATGAAACTACACATACAAAAATTCTGCACTGATACAGAAGAAAATGCTCATGTGTGAAAATCTCAGAAATAACTCACCTTGAACAACCACGATGCAAATATTCTGAGAGGAGGAATTAAGACAGGAGGAGAGGGAGTAGACTGGTTGTCCACACTTACAGCAAGGTTGTCCCGTATCTAACGTTTTTAAAAGAAAGGAGTTAATAAAACAGACAGTCTACTTTATTAACGCTCTTTAATTCATAGCATTACTTTTTTATTTTATTTTATTTATTTTAAAGGCATTACACCCTGCTCTGTAACTAAGCAAAAACTACCAGGAAAGCTTGTTCCGCAGTGCTTCCCTACAGCCTGAGCAAACACCACCATTTTAGGTCATACCATGGGCTTTTACATCAAATACCAACACTTGTGGTATTCTATTCTAAACTTCTGTTTTCTTTGCTACTTTTTCTTCACCCCACTTAAATTTAACTCACCTAAATTCTCTTGTCATTAATCAGGAGACTTCTCTATTAGCGATACCTACTACAAATCAAAGAAATGTTTGGGTTGGTAGGGACCTTAAAGATCATCCAGTTTCAACTCCCCTGTCATGGGCAGGGATACCAGATCAGACAGGATTACCCTTCTTTATGACAGGACCCTCTAAATTTCATGCTTATGTTCCAGTTGCTAATACTAAATTAAATTAAATAATTTTTACAACAAAAGAAAAATCACTATTACTAGACTTAAGCATCACATACAATACCTTTGCAAGTTTATACCACAACTCATAAAGATACCCAAAAACTTTTGCATGGATTTTAGGTGACTGTATATTGTTCACATCTCCAAGAATTCCCAATATTCTTCTCCATAACACAGCAGCAGAATCAGGATGCCAGCCGATAAGGCTTCCACCAGCAATTATACTGCAGTCATCGGCAAGGAATTCACTACTGTCTGTAAATGTTAAAAAGTTCAATTTTCATGAATTAGGAATACAGTGTACAGTGCAAATTTGGTCAATAAAATAGGAACATTACTCCTTTTAACCACCTTCCACCTCAGTGTTCTCACCCACTAAATCATCACTCTTCTTCATTGAATAGTATGCTAGCTTGAGCAAAGAAACCCAGAGACATAAAGAAAGCAATGAACTTATCATATATAATAATCCTAACCAGGATACTGTATTATCCTACTGGAGTACAGGCACTATGTACTTTGAACTACAAATAAGGAGGGGTAACAGGATTAAGATGAGAAAAGATATCATGAATTAACCAGTTATTTCCTATCACTCAAAATACATAGTAACGAATTTACCTCAAATGTTCTGCTATGAAATAAAACCTATTGCCTTAAAATATAAACTATATAAATCTATTTTACTCAAACACTGGGGCAGGCTAGGAAAGCATGAGTGATCAGCTAGCACAACTCAACTGATCAGTAACAATTCAACACAGCACGCAACCCAGTTATTTTCAACAGTGTGATCATCTTCTGGATCACAGTTTACTGGTCCCTCTGTCAGCTTCAATCTAATTACCCAAACTCCTCAAACTCTGGGCAATAGAAGTTCATTTCTGAATGAACATTATGAACCAAAGGTTGCTGGTATATGCCAAATGAAACATACTTTTTTTAGGCAAAATGAACTGCATAAAATCTTTCTTGAGATAAAAAACTAACAGAAAATACATTTTCTGGACCACAGTACCTGTTAAATTTGCATTATCTGAAGGACTAAGCTGAAGCCAGCGAGGTGCATCAGGATCCACATCTGCTGATGCATTAACTTCAGGGTCATCTTCAGAAGCTTGCCAGGGGAGTAGCACAATCTCTACTTCATTATTACAGCCAATTGATGCCTCACTGCTAACACTTCCACCTAAAGCAAGAAGGGAATTAATAAAGATCACAAACCCTATTTTCAAAGACTGCATTAGAAAAACATGACGAGAAATGCGTCTATCATACCTGTTACAAAACAAAATTATGACACTGATTTCACTTGCTACAATTAAGAAAAATACTGTATTCCTTGGAACTCACTTTTTTCTCTCTCTCTGTAATTTCCATGTGTTTGCTGCAAGTCTGCTTTCAAATCTAATTCAGCTGTGCTATTGCTTCTTCGTACCAATACCTTCAGAGAAAAAAAATTAATCTCAACTTATCACAGTTTTGAGAACTACATCATATTTTAGCAAACTTGAGGTACACACACAGTTATTAGAAATCAATTAAAACTCTAAATGTCTTAAGGAAACCATCATACTTTCAGTCTTTACCGTAAACTCAGGTTTTCGTACCAACAAGCAAGGCTTTTTAATTATTTATCTCCACAAATCTGAAATCATTCAACACTTTTTAAAGTACCAAAAAATCATTCAGCATGAGATTAGTACTAATCTCTCATGTCGGGGCATTATTCTGTTGCAAAACAACCACGTAAAGACACCTGATCTTCTGTTTACCTCCTCCTTCACCAAATGGATTTATAGCCTACTTGCCAAAATCCTTTCAGACAATTTTCTGCTTCTAGATGATCCTGCTCTGTCCCTACACATATTTGTTCCTCTTTACATCTGGCAAATCACCTTCAAACTCACATTTCTCGCAACTCCAGGTCACCTATAATGGCAAAACTTAATTTCCTGCCAGAAAAATCAAGTATTATCTTTCCATTGCAAATATGCAACAATAAGCCCCAACACCTTACCCCTAGGAACATACTGAATGTCACTGCTGCTTAAGGAACCTCTACTCTAAAGTTTCTCAATTCAGTTAACATTTCCGAAATTCCATTTTTTATATTTGTTACTATTAGTATTACTATTTTGAAATAAGTTTCTTGAAGCAATTTCTGATCTACTGGCCAGACATTCATTTTTTCTCCATGTATCTGAGAAAGCAAATTATTCCCATCAAAAAGACAACTGGCTTGTGGAAAATATTATTATATTATCCAACACTGTAGCTCTTTTTGTATTATTTCTTAATTTAACTGGAGAGAATTGACACTTGTTCCCAAGAAATCTATGTTTGCTTGTGTCGCCTGACAGACTGCAGAGTGGTCTTTCTTCCCTGGCGAGTCCAACTTTTGGTCATCAGCGATGGCGGCATTTCAGCGGGTTTGTGATACAAAGTCAAACTGGTTCTCATGGTACATTAGCAAGTTATGAAGCAAATATATGGTCAGACACCAGTTTCCACTTGCAAGAAAGGTGAAAGTACAATACTGGTAACAGCCTGGCAGTATATGCTTGTGAATATTTTATAACATGTGCTGCTAAAACAGAATGGGGAGCCAGGTTAATTTTTAATTCTCCTAGCTACTGAGCTGACTTCTCTCCCTCTCCCCTCCACTGTGCAAGGCAGACTAGATTTCCTTTCCTTTTTAAGACTCTTTGTTATTCGTGAAGTGGCTAAAGCAAGCACTCTACAGAAAATGCCTCGTTGCTCCTTTGGAAAGCTGTGTTAATGGCACTTTTAAGTCTGGATGTATGGGAGAGCCAAGATTTAGAGATGAGACTGAGCGTGAAGTCCCCCACGCTCTATTGCATTATATTTCCACAAAGACGAAAAGCTTCAGCCATTTGTTATTTCTACCATTTAGTCAAGAAGTTGCATTAAAAATTGACGAAGCTTGCCTGTCCTACTGTTAGCTTATACAAACACCTGCAGTACGTAGCTGGTGATACAAACTGTGCATATTACTCAGCACTTTAAACCATCAAACATTTATTCCAGTGCACTATAGCTCTATACTAGCCATGAATTATTTTAAGAAGTTATGAACTTCTTGTTTATATTAAATATAAAAAAGCACTAAAGCCTGGTAAAGCATAATAAACAGCATAAGCAGCTGACAAAATCAGGAGACATGGAATGACCATACCAAACAGCATAAAGAACAGCTACTGCTCAATTCCAGAATCCATACTACGAACATGATGAATGATGTTTCATACTTAAAGTTGCTAGAGTTTCTAAATGCTAAAAGGCATCTAGTTAGAAATAAAATATTGTTATAATTCTATCAATAATCACTTTCCATTTTGCCTTACTTGCTCGGCTTCATGTTCCTTCTTCATATATCCCTTATTTTCCTGAGCTGATTTGGAATCGGAAGAAGTTAAATTATGAGAACTTCCAGCCTTTTTACCTAGAAATTTCAGAATGTAAATAGGAAACAGACATTTGTGGGACCAAAGCACATAGCAAATTATATGAAATTTCAGTTACATTTTCATATGTGTTTCTTAAATTTATAGCTAAGCGAAGTAATACAACATTACAATGGAATACAAGATGTTTTGAAAAATCTTTCATAAGCACAACATACACACACATACTTTAGCAGAAGGTGTCCCTACCCATGGCACGGGGGTTGGAATTGGATGAGCTTTAAGGTCCCTTCCAACCCAAACCATTCTGTGATTCTATGATACACAATAGGAACAGAAACAGAACTGTTAGCTTGAACACACAAAATTTAAATGCAAGTTTTAGAGTTACATGCATACATACATGTACACATTCAACAGCTTCATTTTTAACTGCCCTGCTTTATAACAGGTCACGTCCTGCATTTGTGGTCTGCAACTTCTTAAAATAGTTCTTTCAACACAATACCAACAATATGTTTACTAAGAAAACGAGATAAAAAACATTTTAGCACAGAACTGGAATCCAAAGTAGGTAAGGGCAGCCTTTATGAGGCTGCACAAGTCTCAATATTTTCTCCAGAAGTACAGTATTGCTATATTTTTATCAAAATTACCTTGAAAAAAATCACATGGAAACTGATCTGCAATATCGGATGTACTGCTACTTCGAGTTAGCTGCTGCTCCTGGTCTGCGCACAGGCTTGTAACTTCTGTTCCTGTTGAGTTTTCCAGCTGTTGAGATTCTTCAACTTCTGTTGATTTAATTAAAGCACAAAATACTTGCACAAGCTCAGAATTAAACACACACGTGAACTCCTTATCTAAGAAAGCTACATGAAAAAGTGACCCATTCAGGTACATAAAACCCCTACGTTACACCTTGAAATTAACTCCTAGTTACAGCAGTTAAATTTTAAGTTTTATAAAATATCCTCAGAACGACTGTAAAGTTTAGAGAGAGAGATGTATGAGCGGTTAAGTGGCAAGAAGTCTAGGAAAAGGACAGAAATTACTCTGGGGATTCGGAGAACACAAGGAAGGGTAGGAGATGTCCTATGAACAAAGTTTTTCTTTTTCAGTGCTAGCAACCCAAACTAACCCTGTTTGTTCTGGAAACAGAAGGAATAGAGGAGAGGCAGTAAAACTACTATAAACACAGACTGCAGAAGAGATGACTGCACTTACTGACTTTTCCTCCATAAAGAGGGTAAGGGGAGAATAAAAAGAAGGCAACAATTCAAACAGAGTAAAATAATATCTGAGCTACCTATGGTTCAGGCTTAGTTTGTGAGGATAACCTGAACCACACAGCTTTTTTGCTGTAACTGAAAATGAGAAATAAAAAAAGAGAAAAGAGAGGCACAAAAACTCAAGTGAGAAAGTAAACTGCCACACTGGGGAAGGAGCAACAGGAACTCTTGAGATTCGCTATCAACACAATGCTTTTAGAAACGCATTTCTCTTGGCAGTAAGGGGCAAAAAAGAGACAGTGACACTCGGGATTGAGTATGTTCTCATTCAGTAGTGGTGCTTTCAGTGATGGCCATGACACTGGTTAATGCTGTCTACCATACTTAAGCTAAATGCTAATTCCTTCCCTGGAAACCAGTCGAAGAGGTGGCCCACACACCCCATCAAGGCTGACCCAACAGAACCACCAGCAGACTCTTCAAGGCGTTCAATCCGCACAGCCAATCCTATTTTCTCTCTTTTAAAAAATTATGAAAAATGCTGCTGTAGCACTCTTATGAGAACCCTTGAATTTCTTTCCTTTTTCAGTAAAGAGTGGGCTGAATTATTAAGTCTTCTAGATTTCTTTTAGTGTATTGTTGCATAATACACACATTGAATAAAAGTGACCTTTCCACCACCTTTCTATTCTTCTCCTCTCCTTTCCTGTCTCTGCTTCCTGCTTGCTCCACAGGCACTGACACTGAGGCTACACTTAAATCAGAAATGAGCAAGAAGTATGGCCCTCAAGATATGAGGCTACAGACCAAAAAACACAGATTACAGCAGCAGCCTGCAAGAGGAGGGCAGCATTCTTTGTTCGTTCAATCTACACTACCAAGTGAGCTTAAATAACACTTAAATATTTAATAAACATCGCACGTATTTCAGAAAACACAAACACACATGTGCAAAAACTAGGTGTTCTGGTACTTACTGCCCTCAAAGTATGACTGTTGACTCTAAATGTGTGAAATATGGGCTTAAAAGTCTGAAACGTGGGAGGTGACAGAAAGGTAACTTTCGGAAACTTACTAGCTGGAAACAGAAATAAAAAAAAGCCTGCTAACGTGACGGTGAAATCTCACCGCCTCCACCAGCACACCTTGGCTAGATGATACGATGAATGCCCTACAACAAAGTGGTTTTTTATTCTCAGGCCATTATATCTGCTTCTTACACCTATGTCTGGGTACCAGAATGGAATTCCGCTCAGAAGTTGTACGCTCAGCGTTTGTTCGAACTTTATTTCTCACAACAGCAAGTTTCACAGGGCAAGACTGCGCTGAAAGCAGAGAAAAGTTTACTACACAGTATAAATAACCACTAAAATGCCCAAATCTGGATTGTTGCCTTTAGTTTTTGCATTCCTAATCCTTAGCATATTTGGTCTGCGTTATATTAAAATTTTAACAGTTGCTTAGAAAACTTTAATGAACAGAGTGATTGGAAGTGTAAACACAATTAAGAGCACTTCTTTATTAAGAATTTAAAATACATTTTACTTTAGTTACTAGGGAATACAAATCTCATTGTAATTCATGGCTATATTTAATATTAAAATGTACAGAAACTGCATTGCATGCAGCGCTACGAACATTTTGAGAGAAATCAAACACTACCTGAGAACTAAGAGGCAGAGAAAAATCTTTTAGATTTACTTCTGAAATCAATATCTACACAAAAAAAAATCTTTAGAAGAAAAAACCCTCATGTTTGTAAGCACCAATTTGTAACCAAGTATACCAGATTGGATGAGATTTTTCTTCTATATCAAGTCGCTCCACCAGCTGCATTTATTTGCCTGTGTATTTTGCTTGCAGTAGCTCATACATTCAAACATTCACCTAGGTCCTACAGTAGTTCCCTGTAAAGATATTGCTTCCCACCTTTTCCCTGAAAAGATCACTTATTTTGACAGTGAACCCAATGACAGTATAACAAAAAAGCATTAGAAGTAGTCACTTTTTGCAACCTTTTATCACTTTGAAAAAGGCCAAGATTTGCTCCCATTAAACCTGCTCGTCCCTTAAAGGCTACCAGTATTACTCAACAGTATGTCTGGAACAGAACCCAGGCAAGGGAAGCAGAACCAAGGCACAACTTGTCATTCCACACTACTACAGAATCAACAACTGGACAGAAAGGGAGTAGACAGATAGCAGTTTAAAAATATAAAGAACATTTATACAAAAGATGACTTAAAAGTACAGTACCTGACAGTCTGTGAGAACAAGAAGTGTAAGAGATACCAGGTAAGAGAGAGCTCACAGTGTGAAGCAGAAGAGGTACACTTTTAGTAGCTGGCAAAGCCTCATAAAGATGAACACAGTTGCTGATAGACTGGCTTCGCTTAGCTTCCAAGGAAAAATAAAGCAATAATTATATCAGAAAAAAATAATGACATATTTGGAGTTTTGAACGTCATGATACAACGAAACACAAAGCTTCTGAACAAAAATAGTTTTACAACATTAAGCCCAGAAGTCGTTCCTATAAGCTGTAAGTTAATAATGTGCAATTGTACCTCACACATTTAAAGTGCAATAATTGGTGATTTCTGAATCACAGCAGTTCCACAGTGTGGAATATTTCATTTTGTTACTGTTTGATTCCTATCTCTGGTCTAATTTAACTTACTACAACGAGAAAAAAAAAAGTGTATTGGTAGCAGCACATAGAACTCAAAAGTAAAAAATGGAAAAATTATTCAAATTGCCTGCTACTAGCAATGCTCCCTCCCAAAACAGAGACCTCTTTACATTCATTCTGCTGAGAACAATCCATTTTCTTCTCAGAAGTGGGATGGTGTGCTTCTCAAAAATTGATCTAAAGACATGGATTCTTCTGGTTCTGCTTTTAAAGTCAGGAATCACAGCTCCAGACCGGATAAAGCGCTGAGTACCCTGGTCTGATGGACAAATGACTGTGCTTTGATCTGGAGGTTAGACTTGATGTAGTCCCTTACTCCCTGAATTATGCAGCGGACTCTGGTTTTGGGGTACTGAGGCCTGCTTTCCACATCACTCCTATGAGGACAGAGAGAGTTGGGCTTGTTCATCCTGGAGAAGAGAAGGCTCCAGAGAAACCTTAGAGTGGCCTTCCAGTCCCTGAAGGGGACCAACAGGGAAGCTGGGGAGTGACTTTTTACAAGGGCCTGTAGGGGGGGGAAGATTTAGATTAGACATGAAGAAGAAATTCTTCCTGATGAGGTTGGTGAGACACTGGCACAGGTTGCCTACAGAAGCTGTAGCTGCCCTATCCCTGGAAGTGTTCAAGACCAGGTTGGATGGGGCCTTGAGCAACCTGATAGAGTGGGAGGTGTCCCTGCCCATGCCAGAGGGGTTGGAACTGGATGGGCTTTAAGGTCCCTTCCAACTCAAACTATTTTATGAGTCTATGATGAAAGGGACATAAGTTATGTGAAAGGTTTTGGAGCTCTTAAGTCATCATAAGGAAAGGTAAAAGATATGTGCAGTCTGAATGCTTATAGTATAGATTTTCTCTAGCAACACATAAATCTGTTCACTGATCCTTAGTAAAAGAAAGACCACCAGAAAAACACTTCCCAATGTGGCTAACACTCTAGAAGCTGTCCAACACCATTAAAAACTTAGCATTTTATGGATTAATATCTAATGGTCATAAACTTAAAGTCTCCTTTAGGGAAAAACAGCAACTTCGCACCAACTGTATTACTAAAAGTTATGCTGAATTACAGAAGTTTCTAATATAAATACATTAGGAAAGAAAAGACTTATTCACTGTACAGTTTCTCTTCTTGCATACAGCAATGTCAATGCTTACAGAAGACATAGGGGAGGAAGGTGGAAGAAAAAACAGTCAAGGGCAAAAGCTTTTCTGCTGCTGCAGAAATATTCTGCTCCTACTCTTCTAAATCCAGATCCAAACAGCAGATGAAGAGAAAGTCTCATCTGGAAGCAGGAGGTGCTCTGGTATTTGTACATTGACTTAACAGTGGGTGGGTATTTGATTGTTTTTAAATGAAAGAGGGAAAATATTAGAGATTTTTAAAACGCCCCCAGTGGGAGACGCTTTTCCCAAAATGCCCACCCTGCTACAGAAAGTCCTCTCATCAACAACCCTGGCTTCGGTGTTCACCTTAGGGACTGCTACATTTCATCCTGAAAGATGAAACTCCTCGAGGCTCAGCAGCTGAGTTTTGTGTTTCTAAATTGTCTCACATTAGAAAAAGAAATCTGCATTTCATATATTGGAAATTGTTATAACTACATACGCAAATATAAAACTTTTTTGCACCTGCTGATTTTGAAGCCACTGATAGTCACAAATCCCAAGAGAGCCAAAATAATTCTCTTTTTAAATGCCCATGAGACACAAAATAAAACTAAGGGCTTTTTTACACATGAAGGCCATCCTCCTACTTGACAACCTACTTGCTCCCTACCAAATAAGTTTTTCCTGCTAAAGGTAGGAAGGTTCTTTAATTTGAATGCACACTATCAAGTAAACTCCTTGCTAATCAACACTTCCAGATTCTCTCTACTGCTCTGGTTGAGAAGTCCAGGGGAGAAATGCTGTAGCAGAAGAAAGAAAGAATTCTCTGTTGGACCACAAATAGGAACTCGCTGAATTTAAAAATAAGAGAGACACAAAGGCGAATTGACTCTATTGGCAAAGTGTTTTGTGATCTAAGCTGAAGACTGCGGTTTAGTTATGAAGCCTGTAGCCACAAAAAAATCATAAATTATCTTCAAATTCTCCTGGTAAAAAACCAACTAATCTGTTATAAATAGGAAGGAATTTGCACAGCAAAATACTTCCTATTCAAAAGCAGGAGGTGTTCTATGGACAGTTTTAATCCATAGTCCATTGAACTGGAACACAGAAACATACTACCATTAAATAAAAAAAAAAGAAATCAAATTAAGGCTGCTGAAATGCATGAAAAATTGGACATTCTCCATCATTCTTCACCCCTGTTCCTCCCTTCTCCTGTTTTCCTCTTTCCAGAAGTACACAAGAGAAAAAAAAAAAAGAGATGCTATACATACCTCATCATGCTAACAAAAAGGAAGGAAATAAAGCAAATAAGAAAGGATGAAATTGTTTATTAAATATCTGGTTTACTTTGTGCTCAGCTGTGTGAAAGTTCAGAAGCAATGTTATCTGCCTGATCTTAATAAAAGCTTTCTTATGAATTGTTAAAAATAACGTACTTCTTTACAAAAAAACCATCATTTGCACATGATTAACTTGCAATTAAATGTGATTATTTTAAAAGCATAGATTTAGAATTTCCCAAAATACTTTGATTCTTTATTCATACTGGTAGTGGTCAAAGCATCCAGACATAGGGATGTAACATACCTGTTTAGCCAATTAATAATTAGGTTGCATGACTCCTGGAAGCAGCCACAACTCAGATTTAAGACTTGAGCGTTACTGAGTTTTTGGGAACATAACATTTAGCTATGTTCTAACCTGTTGCTCTTTGACGAACAATATTTCTGGCCTTCTCAACTCCTGGGGCTCCAGAGGTTGTAGCACTTCTGAACCTCATTGGCTCCACAACTTCAGGATGACTTTTCCAGCTTAATGAAAAAGACCTTCCCACTACAGCTGTCTTCTGAGGCTCTAAAATGCCACCTTGGAGATAGAGAAAACAAAATTCTCCAGCATGGTATGCTTTGGAACGTATTTTTCATGAAGTATGAATTGACTTACAAGAACTCAGGTATGAAAAATATTACTCTTATAAATGACATTGATGAATTTTTACTATAATGCATCAATTGCAAGGTGGCAAATTAATGTAGCTAAAACACTACAACTAATAAAGCTTAATAAAAATATATGCAAAAGAATTTTTACGTTGATGACTATGCCAGACAACACCACAGAAAACCACGTTTTATTTCCACTACACAGAAAAGATGGATTTTGAGCGCATACTAAAAAGTGCTAAACAGCTGTCTTCTACTGACCCCAATTACCTTTCCTCCCACAAGGAAGGATGAGGATACACAAATCCAGAGCACTTCTCATTTGATTAAACAGGTTCTTATACTAGATTAAGTAGTATTTAATGTTAGATTAAAGTAAATTAATTTTTAAATTTAAACTTAAATATTTAACTTGTTTCATACAAAAAGCACTGAAGCACAGCAACTAACCTTTTCCTCTCTGCTTCTTTTCTTTCTGTTCACTGAGCTTATCCAAGGGTAGGTTTGTCATTTCCACCCCATATACGGTTCTTGCTAGCACTGCTGTTAGAGAGTCCATTATATTGGCCCACTCATTTATGAGCTCCTCCCAGTCCGTCAGGGCAGACAGAACGCTGAGCAGCTCATCCCACAGCTCTCGAGAAATGTAAACACTCAGGTTTGCTCTGATCCAAGCCACAATCAGGGTCTGAGAGAAAAGAAATAAGGGACAGTTGATAAATTTCTGTCAAGACGAATACAGCACACCAACACTGACCTGCATATTATCACTGATATTCGTGATGCACAGATACTATGCATAGATACTGTCCATCAAAAAAATTTCCAGAAACTGGTGGGTAAATAATTGTGAAAGTTACTGACTATGGAAATCTAAATTCCGAAACGTACGTTTCAGGTGTTCTGTATGTTCTCTGGTGAACTGAAATAATGTGTATAATAGTAATACAATGAAGAACTGTCTCCTATAGCTTGAGAATGACTGTAGTGACTAAGCTAAACAAGTGACACTCAGACACAGACACTGTAGCTGAGCATGCAAAGCACAGTACAATGTATTAAGGTTTTCATCTCAATGTAACTTAGTTTTGACTTGCCAGTTGAACTTCTGGAAAAGTTACACTGAGCTTACACTTTTGAGATACTCATTGAAGATACCCCACAAAGACTGTGAGACTGCGTGCCTGCCTGTTCCACCACGGTTTGTAATAAAGTCTTAACAAACAGCTTGCTGCACCTGGAATATGTCTCACTTTCTTAGGAACAGTTTACAAATTAATTACGTGTATTTCTGCAAAGAGGAGGGTTTTTTCATGTTTTACAAGTAGGCTTCACATTACTGTGCAATAGTATAATATGTAACTAAAACTGTGGATAATCATCAGGAAAAATCAATGTAAAAACCAAACAAATGAACCCAAAACACTCACTCGGAAAAGTAATCCTGACATGCTTTGAGCGAATGTATCCTTCATTTGGTTTTCTTTTGGCTTCTGCATCACAGCTTCTGTTATTTTAAGGAGTATCTGTAACATCTGCTCCCTGGTTCCAAAACAAAATTGTACGTTATGTTCACATGTTCTATTAATTGTAGTTATTAATTTCATGTACCAAAACCCCCTTTTAATTCTCCAATGCACCTTATACATTCAGAATGTGATCACACTTCAGACTTCACAGATCGTCTGAAAAATGACATTAGTTGCTTGCAGACTGTGAAAACTGATTTTTGAGAAGTGAACTGGGGAACGGAAATACCAGCAAGAACCTTGAAGTCAAACAGTATTGTAAAATAGATTCAGCAGAAACTGTAATCTCACAGATTCAGAGGACAGTCATAAGCATGACTGATGTAGTAAGGTCTGCCCCAAGAAAGTCAGTCTTTTCCCTACCCAATAACTCTCCCATAAAGTTTAAATATTGATGATTTTCTCTTAAAAGCAGAATATACTAAGCTTACCATGTCTTTTTATTCATTGATAGTTCCATTATCATGCGCCTGAAGATACTCAGAACTGCTTTGCAAGCATCAACTTGCTCCTTCAGAAGCACCGGGACTTCAGTGCATGGTTCCAGTAAGAAAACATTTGCAGAGTTTGTCAAGAATACCTCCAAGACCGGAATTTACAGTCAGTAGTGTCAGGAATAAAAAAAAAAGTCAAGACATACAATAAAATACTTGTCCTTCTTCACTCAAACTTTTCACTTCCTTACAGCAAGTTTCACACTTTCCTTATAACTGTATTTTTCTGCATTATTCTAGCAAAGAGTCAGCTGGCATTACAGACACAACAAAGGTGTGCATTGCACAGTATGGGATTTGTAGGTATCTCTTCCACGTGGTCAGGCAAGAGCACCATTCATCTAGCCACTCATTTCCTGGCATTATATCCTTGAGAAACCAGCAATAGTTCCAGCAAATGACATTCAATGAAAGCAAATGCACAGTTCTGATGAATTCCTAGTACCCACAGCAGAAAAAAAAATGAACCTTTCGTCTCAAAATATAGATATCTGGCTGTAAGACACGCTCACAGGACTTAATACTGATTTTAAGGAAGTTATAAATGAAGTCCAAATATAAATGCTGGTTCTTGTTTTCCTTAATCTCAGACTATATTATAATTTGTAGTGTAAATGACGTAAGTTACAGCCTTGTACCCTTTCTATGCATCACACCTGTAAGGCAGCTTGAGCACCAGCTTTAACATTTTTGTCTTCATCTTCTAATACACATCCTCTGTTAACAGCACTGGTAAAGGAATATGTTCTTCCCCAGCTGGAGGAGCGCTTATGTCCTGAGTGGTCAGAGGAAAGCTTTCAAAAACAGGACTCAGTTAGTGACAAAGCAGAAAGGGGTATGTCCATATTTATTCAAAATCACTTAGAATGTCAAAAGCACAAAAGGGGGAACTGGCATATCCTACATTCATATCTTCAATTAATTCTTGTCTATTACTTCTTAATCACTGAACAGACACGACATGGAATTTAAAGGTTCATAAGAGTTTTAAAAGCTGTTATTTAAAATAATTTATATAACTATTCGTAGTCATTGATTGCAGTAGTATTTGAGCTCGGCAAAACTATAAATCCCCTATGAAAATCACTTGTAAACCTTGTAATTCTCACTATGTTTTTACAACTTGAACTTCTTTCTCAGTACAACAAAATTTTCCTTTAAATAGCTTCATAGTGTCAATAGTGCCAAAGTCAATTTCTACTGATGGTTCAATTCAAAGGTTACTGAAAAGATGATACACAGAATTTGTATCTACACTTCAAGTGTCTGAATCCAAATATTTCATCCAGTATAGATAAATCAGTAGAATATTTCAAATTGTTAAGTAACTACGACCAAAAGGAAACAGTCCTACCAACACTAGGCCAACAGGCAGTGCCAATTTAAACACTTCAGAACATATTAGTATTTCTTTCATTAAGTTCTTGCTATCATATTTGTATAGACAAGGAATAATCAATAAACTACATTTTTCAAAAGAGCTGCAATCTTTCCCTGCACCCAGTCAGGGCTACTGAACACTCAATACTTATTTAGATTTCTGGATCTTAAATAAAAGCATTTTTACATCGTGATTTCCCACACCACATTTTTTAAATTGTTGGTCATTTACAAAGTGAATTTAAAACTTAAATCACATACAGTAGGCAAACAGAATAAAGTAACACGGATGCCATACATGTTTACCATCCGTTTGCACTGATGAATCCTCTAAGTTGACAACAGCATCCTGACCATGGTCCTTTTTGTCTGGCTCCTCCATGAACACAGGTTTTTCTTGCAATATCCACTTCCGATACACCTTAACCACTTTTCGTGTTGCAGATACATCAGAAGGTGGCAATAAAAAAGCCTAAATTGAAAAGTTAATTAATTTAACTATATGTAGAACACATGTGCATGCATATATAAACACACTCACATACCACCCCCCATAAATAACAGAGCTCAAAAAAGAAAGGATAACTTTTACTTTTATATCTGAACCACAAGAATTTATGATTAATTCACAATTCCAGTTATTTATTCCAAATTACTTCCATGTTGTATTTGTTCAGATAAAATCAAAGAGACTGTTTTTTCTCTTTGCAAGCTCTCTAACTTAATATGGGTTCACCCCACAAGCCAGTAATAGCCATATTAGACGAAACTCAGGTACTCTGCGACACTTTCTTGTGCAGATAATTTCAAATTATATCAGCATGTACAATGTGAAATGCCATTTCAACCAGTAGAGACAAAACAGTAAGCTGTGATGATGGTAATGGTGGCTGGCATTCAATCCTCTGTCACTAGTTTTGCAACCAGCACTATAAATTCATTTTCAACATGCTATTCAATGTCTGCATTTGGGAATCATTCTGCAATGAAGTACTCTGAAAGCTTACAAAGGCTGAACTGGCTGCTTCCCCACAGACCCTTCTGCATGTTGTAGAAGACTAAAACAAAAAATAGAAGAACTTTGCACTGCAGTGAACAGGCACAGAAATCAGCGTCTGAAAATGTCATCTGGTACAAAAAATTATATTTTGCCAAAAAAAAATTCTGACATCAAAATGCATTATATTATAAAACCACTGAAAGAGATGAAAATACTTTTTTTTTAATACAAAAAACAGGTCCTTCCAATAGGTAGAGATAACCCACTCTCCATGATCAATAGGGCCAAAAACTATAGCACTGCATTTCAAAGTAACCACTTATAGTATATTTTCCTATAGCCAGTTTAACTGTAAAAACATCACAAAGGTATCTCACTCAGGCTGGGGAACATCTTTATATCATACAGTATATTTCAGCACCAACTTCAACATCCAACAGCTGATTTCAACAGAAACTGAAAGGTTAAGCAAAGCAAGTTAAAATACACCATAAAGAAAGAGCAGTGAAATTTCTGAAAATGTCTTCAGACACCATCAAGCTATTACGGATGAGGATGCAGAGACTAAAAAAAGTCAGAAGCCAACTGCTAGGACATTGGAGAAACAGCAGCTCTTCAGTGGGATGAATAGGCACTACACAGAATGCTTTCAGAAAGGGTAAAAAGTAGGGTAGAAAGGACAAAAAACAGAAAGAGATTAGAGGAATTCACTCTGCTGTAAGGCAGAGATAAACACAAAAAGGATCCAAACACCATTATCTCTTTCAATTACTGAACTCTGCTCAGGTTTAATAAAGATCAAAGTACTGCATCACGTTGGCTTTTGTTCTCTGGAATCTGGTCTAACCCTCCATACTCTGAACAAACACCAGGAGAGGGCAGCATGCCCTAGCAGTTCTTAACGCACAGGTAAGGGCTCCTTCCTGCCCAAATGCATCCATCCCACAGAAAAGTGCCAGTACAGGGACTTCCTGAACCATGCCACACCACATATTTCATAGTAGAGCATGTGTGCCTTCTCAGCTGCTGGAGAGCATCTTCTGCCCATTTATGTGACCTGGAAGTGATGCTTCTACCAATTTCTACCTTGGTACTGGACAAAAAGAAGATTGGGACTCTCTACTATGGCCACAGTATTTTTATCCCAAACAACTGAAAAGATGTTAAATTAATGAAAAATACTGGTAGAAACAATCAATGTTCAAATAGACCTAAATACTGATTTTGATCACAGGAACAAGAATCTTATTAATCCAAAGAACACATTTGCAAGCTAATAGCCCTTTACTCACCCTTAAATTACATTGTAATACCAAGAAAAAAATGAAGTGGCCCATTCAAATAAGACATATTGCTGTCTGGCATAAGCAATGAGCTTCAGTTCCCTTAAAACTCTCACCATTCCTGGAGGTGTTTATAAAACAAGTAGATGAGTTTAAGAGACATGGTTTAGCAGATAATGGTTGGACTCGATGATCTCAAAGGTCTTTTCCAGCCAGAAGATTCTATGATTCTATGATTTTGCCATTAAAACTAGACCTAGGAAGGACTCCAAACCAAAAGAGTGCTGGTGTCATTAGCATTGTCTGAACAGTCAGCTGACCAGCAGCCTTTGCAATGTTCTCTCTCATAACCACGACATTTTTAAAAAAATATATACATATAATAGCAAATATGTACAAAATAGCACAGACTTACTTGTCGAAACACCTCATTAACAAAGTTAACGTATCCTCGAGTGGATAAGAGGATTCTCTGCACCATCTCATAGACGCTCCGGTGCTGTTCATCGATGCTGCAGAGGCTGGAATTGCTGAGCCTTCTGTCGGACAAGGTGCTGCTGTTAGAATGGCTTCTCTCCTGTTCACTTGCATAAGACGCACTGGTTTCCAGCTCTGTGTTTTTATCTTGGTTTACAACACCAACAGTCTACACAGATGAAAACACGTGTTTAATTAAATAACTGAAGTAGCATACACCAAAAATCCCAAACATTTACGCAGAACTCAAGATCCTAGTGCTCTTCTTCACACCACAAACTGGAATCCCAGCAGTCAGGAAATGTAATTTTCAGTCTACTACTTGATTCAAGAAGGAATTTGGTCTTAAACTTGGCATGATGTACGCTTCACATTATCCCCCCCCAATCCCAACCCACCCCATAACAGCTGACTGACCTGTCCACTTCATAAGACAAAAAAAAGTGGAGGGGTGCAGAGGTGGGAGTGAATGTGGGAGTGGAGTAAGGCTCAGGCACAGTGGAGAAGAATTCTCAAATCCCTTTGTTTTTGAGAAAAAAAGGATCATACCATTATACATGACTCATATTCTTGCACATTATTACTCCCAACAGCTCTTTGTCAGGTGGTTTTGTTCAGGCATTGCATGCATTTTGTACATCTCAAACAGTGTTTAGCTAAAATGATCGAGTTGGGAAGAGACAGAGGACTAAAAAACTGCTTCTGGGTGACCAGAAAGAGATCCCCAACTTACACTAACTCAAAGCATTGCCCAAACGCAGTCCTGCTTTATGATTACATTAATAAGGCTGCCCTCTGTTCGACCAACTGAGCAGTAACAGAAAAGTAATAACATCTCTACTGCTTTTCGAAACAAGCTTTCTTGATACAACTCAGGCACAAGGTTCAGTCAGCGAACTTCAAAACCATGTTTAACATGAGTTTAACATGACCCAAAAGCTGGCATGCAGCTTCAGCTATGTGATGAGTTTGGACCAGTTTCCATTTTGAGGGCAGCAACTCCTTTATGCAACTTAAATTTTTATTTGGTTTCAGTTGTCCATGAAATTTAGTGAAAAGAAAAAAACAATATTTTTCCAGGCCATCTGTTGGAATGGCAGAGCCTTTTATACAAAAGGTAGAATTTCCAAGGAGGAAGAAAAGTTCAATTAAAAAAGCACTTTCAGTAGTTAAGCTACACTTTGCTGGTTTAAGGCTTCGAAATTCTACAATGAAGAACTCCAAAAAACAATTGACATGAAAATACACAGTTCTACCATAATAGTTAACATATGCCTTGTCAGATTTGACACTGAGTTCCAATTCAAGAGAATATAAGCTGACGCCGACCAGAAATTTTTAACAGGAAGCTCGAGAATCTTGTAAAAGAAAAAGCATCTATTTCTATAAAATTCATCGTGGAGTCCCTAACTCTAGAGAAGTCTCAACCAGCAATTTGATAGTGAAATATTTTTCTAATATCTCATTGTAAACAGTTGCTATAATCAAAGGAAAACAAAGCAGCCTTTGATGTTGCTGGGAATGGTCCATGGCACAAACAAGTCTGACAGTTTACAGATTAAATTCCAGAAGTCTAAAAATAATAATGAAGCTAGTAAGGCAAACAAATATGAGAAAAAGATAACTAGTAAATTACTAAGGGATTTCCCTTGGAGATTCCCTCCTTCATCAAAGAAAAAAAAATAATCAAGTATAACATTTATTCACTCAGGGGTAGCATTTCTTTCTTGCTTCAGTGCATTGTGATCATTTACAAGGTTAGCAGATACATAAGAACAGAGAGGTAAACTTCAAAGCACACCTGAATAATTTTAGGGAGCATTTCTCCTCCATTTTTTGTATTCTGTACAGCAGTTAAATATTTCTTTTCAAGAAAGAAGGTAACAAGCCACTTAATGAAAACAACTCGAGCTGCCATAAATGGGATTTTTGCACTATAGACATTTTCATTGTTTCGTGTTGCAGTAATGTAAACTGGTCTTGGTCTTATATCAGGAATATCTGGTGAGATAAAAAGAGAAGATATAAAGAAAATGTAATCTTAAAAAGCTGTAATTGCTTCCAGACTCTGGTTAAACCGAACATGCCACCAACAACATTTTCTCCATGTGAAATAAGAGATGCAACGACTGACTGCTTTCATTATATTAATGTTTATATTCAACCATAACTTTATTACTCCTAAAGAAAAGCAAGAACATAAAAGCACAGATCTTTCCTGCAGGTTATAATCTGTATCACATAAACCAAAGGAAAGCAAAAGAGAAGGGAAGCAAAAAGAAGGGCAAAGTATGAAACAAAGAAATACCCCCACTACAATGTAAATTAATTATACATTTCACGGAATTGTTATTAATAAAGTACAGTTAGAAAGAGACGACTGCTCTGGAATACTCAATAGTGCAATGATTAAGAACAAAAAAGGACACTTAGTGCACTGGAAAGGAAAGTTAACTCAGGTGCAAAGAGCACTGCACAAGCTGAAATAAAAGAAAACAAATGAGGAGAAGTGGAAGATGGCCAAAGGGAGATAGGCTGAGTCATGATTCATTCAAGATGCTTAGATTTAGGGAAAAATCACTTGTACACAGCTGAAAAAACATGGTAGGCCTGGTCTCTAGCTCCGAACAACACGGCTGAATTGGCACTGAGGTGATTTTAGAGACTAAATATTAAAATGCAAAGGACAGGAATTAAAAGTCAGAGGAGAGAGGGCAAGGATGATGAAGAAGAGGCTGCAGTAAACCAGGGGAGCATTAACACTGCCATTCCTATGGACTCTCATACATAACTCAGTAGAATATTAGGAAAAATGTGTTTCTGAAATAATATGCTATTAATCTTACAACTGTAGTCATACATCATCATTTCCTTTCATTTGGACCTTCAGGCTCATTTTCTCTTCAAGAAATGGAAGTAACTAAGTTAGCTACTCCCTCATGTTTGGGCAGGTGGCTGATTCTTTAAAAAACCTGTCAGAAGACGTGTTCTGTCTTCATTACATATCACAGTTAGAGTCCTCACTCACTCCATATAAATGCTATGCCAGTAGAAATGTCCTTAGGAAAGGAGAATCAGGCCCCTATGCAGTGATGAGCAGCAGTAGTTTCTTGGACTATCTCAGAAAATCAAAAGTTGTGCTAGGAAAAAATCAAAACATGAGACAAGGGAGAAATCCTCATTCAGCAGAACTGTAGTGACACACCAGCAGGTAACAGAGATGCTACCGAGCATGGGAGGAAAGGATGCTACTGAGAACATCCATCACTACTTACCAAGAACAGGTTTGTAGAGGTTGGTTAGCTTTGTAAAAGATGGAAACAAGTGAGGGAGATAGTATTTCCTAAACAAGGTAAAGAGGAACTTAAAACCAGTGTCTTGGTTCTCCTTGTTTTTCCACTCTAAGCTTGCAGCCTTTGTCAGGGAATTAAAGAGAAACAAAAAGCTTTCAGTTACTGTGTTATACTGACAACAATCCCACACTGAATACAAAAGATAAACAATTACACTCTAACAAGAGATATAAAACATTAGCTCTGTCCCAAAAAACTTTTCAAATCGCAGCAAGAATATAAGCTATTACCACGAGGGCTTTAGTGCATCAAAGAAAGCAGGGTCATTAGAAGCCAGTACATTTTGCTGTTCTCAATGCAGTAAAGCAAAGTAATGTTTTTGTCTAAATTTACAGATAAGCAGCAAATTTGTTAAAGTTACTCCGGGATACACCTTTTTTACAAATATGCTTGTCACCAGAAACATACTTGAATGTCCACATTAAATTTGGTTGTAAACATATGCAATACCCCTTCGCCAAGTTTGCCTCAAGGCACAAGAAACTTCCACTCAGGAGGACAAGGCTGACATCTAGGTTTGCTTTTAAAGGTTCTTGCATCGATCAACATAAGAGCCACACGAACACTTTCATGTTGCTCTTTACTAACAGTTTTAAACTACAGTTCCTTGGAAGGCTGTGCCAAATTTTCAGAGTTGCCCTTTTCACATTAAAACACCTTCAATTTGGACTAAATTGCACTATGTGGGTGTGTTTTCTTTATTTGTATAAGCAAATCCAATCTAACTTCAAACAAGAAAGGTAAAAGTAGACATCTCTACAACAAAGCACTTTTTCCGCTGATGATTTAAACCCACCTGGGCTTTAGTCTCTTATATCACTTCTGGTTTTGTGATACTCAAGTGAGCACTAAAAGCGTTTCTCTTTCGATATACACTTTAAATTCATGCCCACTTCTTTTTTTACTTTCTTTTTTTTCTAAGCAACATCAAAAGACTACGGAATTAACTTTCTTTGCAGCAAAAGCTCTTAGAAAAGCCTGTCCAACTATACAGAGCAGGTAAGGTCACTGAATCTATATCCAAGATGAAAGTTTATTAAGTTAAACTGATCTGTTTACATCAGTCACATAAGACTTACTTGTTTATTCTCTTGTAAACACATTTCCTTATTTTAACGTGTAATAGATCTTTTTCCAAATCTCTAAAAATTGTGGAACTTGCGACGTCCTACTTTTGCAAAACATACATGTAGAGCTTGGAAACAAGACTACTGAGTTTTTGTATCATTGTATTTGTTATATGAATAAACTGACTCACTGAACTCTACCCAGCCACAGACACAAATCTTCTTGAAGACATAGATCTGCTCTGTGTTCTGGCTCTGAAGAATCATTCTTATCACCCTCTACAACTACCTGAAAGGATATTGTAGCAAGGTAGGTGTTGGTCTCTTCTCCCAAGTAACAAGTGATAGGATGGCCTCAAGTTGCATCACAGGAGGTTTAGATTGGATATAAGGGAAAATTTCTTTACTGTAAGAGTGGTGAAGAATTGGCACAGGCTGCCCAGGGCAGTGGTGGAATCTCCTGGAGGTGTTCAAAAAGCGTGTAGACCTGACACTTCAGGCCATGGTATAGTAGGCACTTTGGTGTTGGGCTGATGGTTGGACTGGATGAGTTTAGAGGTCTTTTCTGACCTTAATGACTCTGTGATTCTGCATGTGCATCAGATTTTTTAATGGGTCCAGAGAGAACAAACTGCATCTTTACCCCACATTAGTTTTCAGAATGCACCAATGAGGCACACAGTATATTCAGTTAACCTTTAAGTTTGGATGACAGTCATTAATTCTTATCACAACTGTCAAAACCTTCTTATTTTCACGAAAAATGGCACAAGGAACTAGTTTCTTTTTAAAAAAACAAGAATAAAACAGTGCAGAAGACAGCTTCTTCCTAGGGAGGGTCAAAACCAGCTCCATAGAGATACAGTATAGACTTAGTTTTCTACCACAAGTACACTCCTCCAAATATAATAGTTTAAAATATAATATATAATATTAGATATACTGTATAAATATATATATACTAATTTACATAAAATAAAATATACCCTCCGCACCTGAATTACCATATATTTTAACAGTAACTGAAGAAAATAGCAGGTTTGGTCTTCAGCAACTTTCTCTCCAGAGACAGCTGGCAAAAGCGGCATTATTTCTTCTGGAAAAATCTTAGCTAAAATAAAAAGAAAACGTTTTAAACAGAAAATCTGAAAAAAGCTAAATTCAACATTTTCTGTAAAACGATTAATTTGAAAATAATCATTGATGCACTACTAAGTTGTACAAAGTCAAACTCTGGTAACTGCTTGGGCTTCCCATATTTCCCTACTGCGTACAATCAATGATGGCACCAACATCTGATTTATGCAGTTTGGAAAGGTTAACACAAGCAATCACTGCAGATTAAGGGCCACGAAGATGATGAGCTGGAGCACCTCCCATATGAGGACAGGCTGAGAGAGTTGGGCTTGTTCAGCCTAGAAACTGAAAGACTCCGGGGAGTTTTCCAGTACTTAAAGGGGCCTCCAGGAAAGCTGGGGAGGGGCTCTTGATCAGGGAGTGCACCGACAGGATGAGGGGGAACGGCTTTAAGCAGAAAGAGGGGAGATTTAGATATCAGGAAGAAATGTATTCCTGTGAGGATGGGGAGGCACTGACACAGGTTGCCCAGAGAAGTAGTGGATGCCCCATCCCTCGAAGCGTTCAAGGCCAGAGTGGATGGGAATTTGAGCAACCTGATCCAGTGGGAGGTGTCCCTGCCCATGGCAGGGTGTTGGAACTGGATGTTCTTTAAGGTACTTTCCAACCCAAACCATTCTATGATCAACCAAAAAGCTGTAAATCTCCACACCTACTTGTTCTGCAGTAACATGTTCACAAAGCTGCATCTCAATTGAAAACCAAAACAGAGAAACCACGAAACCCAACCATTCCAAACTTGGAACAACAAAATGAGAAGGCTATACAGCTGCAACAAATACAGCAGACCAACAGATTCAATACATCCCTGAATTACAAAACCAAACAGCATCAGCCATGTGAGATACTCCCCACAAGAAACTCTGTGGCTCCACAATGACCTCAGTGGAAGGGGGAGACAAATCCCTGTCATGGAAATCCTGTTCATTCACTCACCATCCGGAGAATTAGGAGGACTAATGAGGTTATCCAGTGTACAGGGACCTCGTGAGGACACAATGGATGGAAAGCCAGGCACAAGGCATGCAAATATTAATATCTGCTCTTCTGCACAGTTAGTCTGAAGTGCTTGAAGCCAGAGAAGAAACAGTCGGATTCCTTCACATCTTATCTACAAGGGGATGATTTTGTAGAAAAAGACATTAAAACAAATTTGTAAGTACCATAACACAGTTAAATAGTTTAGAAAATGCATCCCAGCTACGTGCTGGTAGGTCTTTCTATTATCCCAAGGGTAATCACATTATTAATTTAACCACAAGCAGAGAAGGGTGGCAGCAAGTTGTACCCAAGGTGGTGGCACTCCAAGGAGACAGCATTACCCCTCCAATTTCAGTCAGAGGCGAAAAAGCTCTGGTTCCGCTCCCCAGTTGCTGAGCCCAAATGCATCATGGCTAGTCTCAAAATCCACCCAACCTTAAAAAGGGCTCTGAAAGTTCTGTAGCAAGTGTAACGCACAACCAGGGAGCTGCCAAGACTTCATGCCCTACCAAGTCTAAAAACCTGGCTCCACAGAGGTCAAAGCGAGCTGTTGTCCTCAGATCACTCGGAAGGGAAGATCCTCGTTAAAATAAAGACACAACAAAACCCCCAAAAGGTAGTGTATTCAGTAAGTTACTAAGTTTATTTACTTACTTTATTTACTTTTTTATTAACAAGATAAAATTTTAATTTTAGCAACATACTTAGAATAGGAAAAATTGACTTTAAACTCTTTGGCAAGTAAGAACCCAATACATTTAATAAAGTATACATATTGCTAGAGAGAATGGAAAAAACAAAGTATTAAGCAAAACGTATTGATACCTTCTTCAGGTAACTTTACAAAGGTCATTAGAACAGCAAAATGAGTGAAAAAATTAACCATTAAAATAATCTAGGACTACAGTAATAAAATGTATGATTAAAAGGTGAATAACTAAAACTACAAAGCCTAACAATCTGAAAAACACTGATATCAGAAAGTTATGAAATAATACGCTTAATAAGAATTAAAGTGAAAAGAAATAAGAATACATCAAAAAATACCTTAAGAGAATTTCCAGAGTGCAAAAGTTTCTTCAGAATCGACCCTGGATTAGAAAAATCAAATAGACACTTATCAGATACGAAGATGGGCACTTTCCACCAGCATGTTTTTTAATAAATACTATGGAAAAGATTAATTAAGTATAATTTACTACATCGCTACTGTGCCACAGGTGTTTAAGAAAAACTATGGCGTGAAAAAACCCAACATGGATCTAATTACCCTTATCACCATTGGTGTTATAAGATTAACTATAATGTGTCTTTACAGTGACGTATTTTGGTTTTAGTCAGATGGCAACTCTCAAATTATTTTCATTAAAAATAAGTAATCTAGGGGAAATTTTGAATTACTAGTTTTGGAGAAATCAAGAAATCCAACCTTTAGGATTAATGCATTCAAATGCACTAATATTGACAAAAGTGATAGGAAAATTATGCCAGCAAACTATAGTACAGTCATGTCTACAAAACAACTATTAAAATTGCAAAATATTTTGATTCTGGTTTTAGAAATTCTAGGCTAACTGCCCTTAACTTCAAATGCCTGACCTGAAAATCAGAGAAAGATAACACATCAAATGCTTCAGGTAAAAAATGTTTTTCATCCAATTCTGAGAAAAATAACACTATGTAGCACTCAGTTGTTATTTCTACTGGATTTGTGAATTATGTACATTCCTCAAACACGATCCTTCCCTCAAGATCTACTATTTCATACTATTAAGTTGAAATTATGAACGTATATAGCAAAGACATATTAATGCACGTGCATTAAGCAAAAAGCAAATCACAACATATAGGTGTAAATAAGTACACCACCAAATTTTCTCGCTTATTTACTGGACACAGTTAAATTATTCAAATACGACAAGTCAAGAGAAGCCTAAATATAAAGAATGTTAGCTATAAAGCAACTGACTAAAACCAATTTGTTCTGGACTAATTCAGATGAAATTGTAGTAAAGTGGTCAAGCAGATGTCTCCTTTTGTTTTTGTCAGTGCTAACTGGAAATGTGGCAACAGCCCTTTCCTTGACCTTTAACTTCCACTGATTATTTCTTCTGCAAGAGTAAATTCATTGTTGTGATGAAAACCATGGCAGCCGATGAAATAATACTGGAAACCAAACCAAACAGCAATAAAAAAGTGCTACTTCAAAAAAAATAGAGACACAACCCCCCAGCCCAAAGCAGCATAAAATTTACTTTAATAAACAGCAAAACAAAATATTATGACCACTTGGGGAGCATCCAGCAGCAGAATTTTCAAAGCAGCATTGAATCAAAGATATTAAATTCAGTGGAAATTATTGAGTTAAACTACTTGATTCAATTTCAAGGTGCTTTGACTATTAATATACATGTATTTCACCTCTCAACATTTCTGCACCCATTTGACTCCAGCTTTATTCAATCTGGTCAAATGAGAAGAATAATTTCTGCTTTCTGGCTCCTGGACGTGACCACAAGGTCAAAACTTTCACTACATAACACAATATGGGCCACGTGGAATATTTAAATCATTAAAAAGTTAACTATCTTCAAAATAAAGACAATAAAACTTCTTTTCCCCATTGCATTAATGTTTGAAGACGATTTTGAAAATCTTGTTGAAAGCACTATACAAACTGTATGAAGACTTTTAAAAAAACATTACAGCTGTTCAGAAAAATCAATCCTGCTTTTCTTATTTAGATTTCCAAACTTCGTGAGTGATTAAACCAAGCCTGTTAGACACTGATTACCTTTGTGCTTAAGGGAAAACAACTGTAGTAGAAGAACTTTAAGTGCCACTCTAAGAGCATGCTATAACTAAAGTGGTAATTTTATTTTGTGAAGTTTTTTTTCTGCATGTGTTGCAATCCAATTTCCAGCTCCATGCTTATGATACCTGCGGAACACTGGCCACACAACGCATGCAAAAAGGACAGGAGACTGAAAAAACAAAAGCAGAGTTTTACTAACTCCAAGACTTCTCTCTGCCAGATTCCTCCTATTCCTTCCCTTGCTCATGAAGCCCAAATATGTACAGTAAATACCCCAGGAGCACAGGGAAACAACTGATAGTCTCTCTGTTTGACCATGTGAATGTCATCTGTAGGTATCTTGTCTGTCGTAGCCAATGTCATATTCTAACGTGATGCTTGGCAAACCCTCCATTATATGGGTATCACTGAAAGACAGCTGAGACCAAACTTGCAGAAATAACACCTATTCATAATTCAATTTATAAAGGGCAGAAAAATCGTCTGATTAAAATTTACCAAAACAGAGTTACTACAAAGTTTCTATTTCTGTCTTTAATCTCTTCCTGTCACTATCCCAGCTATAAACTAGAAATTAGTCATTTAATTCCCGCTAATAGTGTGGCAACTGAGTGTTTCATGAATACTAATGTACTAAACTGCACGGAGAACACATGAGTATCAGAGAAGAAATCAAGATCCCGTTCACCGCAGTAGCCCAAGCACTTGCATTCAGTTTAGCACAGTTGGTGCTCAACTACCAAGCAGCCACCAATTCACAGTATAAGTCTTACAGAATAAATTTCCAGGAGGAGGCAAAGGTCGAGTTCAACACAGCATCTATCCTTAGGCAAAGAGCAATATTTAGTACTACGAATTTGTATGGCCATCTCGTACACGATCACTTGCAAAAGACTATCATAATGCAAATTTGCAATAGTCACATACACAACCCTCCTCAATCTTAATTTTTGGTGTCAGCCTGTGAATACAAAGGGAGACCTAGCTAGAAAAGGTTGCATTGGTTTATAACCCCCATCATCTTGATAGCTTCTAGCACATGAAACAGAAGGAAAGGAAAAGGACCTAGGTAAATCCGGGAATACAATAATTTAAAAAGCATTCGTGCAAAATAAAAATGAAGCAGGCAACCTACACCACACAAATGGAGGAACACAGAGCAGTCATAGCAAGCAAAAAGATTTTTCCATTTGCTCCAAGAATTTCCTGCTGCAAGTGTGTAAGTACTATCGGTGTGTGGGCAATGCTAAGAGATTCTGTGGTTAACAGGACTTGCATAATTAGAGAAATGACTGCAGAAAACATGGATTTTATTTCTAGTTAAACATTTTTAAACCATTCCTTCTTACCTATACTGCGAAAATGCCACCGATAAAAAATCCTCTCAGGTAGCAGCTGCAATATTTTCTGCAGGAAACAAAACTAAATAGTCAAATTTTCCATAATAAACTGGTTCACTCAGAGGATACAAAAAAACTCATACACAAGACATAAATGAAATGGTAATATATACATAGAGAATACAATAGAAAACAAATACCTATCATAGTAAGGATTCCTGCCCATTACTTTACTCTCCTGTTATTGAGAAAGATATTTGGAATGGTCCTGAATAAATATCACGATGCTGTCACAAATGGCTTTCCCTTTCCCACTGTCTTGCGAAGCACTAGTATTCCAGAATATAAACTGATTTCTAATGAAGAAGTTACACATTTCTAAGAGGCTCACTTGGGGCTACATTTTTCTGAAGTGCCCGGTAATGACTACTGCTAGATTGACACAGTCCAGATCTGGAGCTCCAGTGGCTTAGCTCTGTCTTTTCATCAGCTAATGGGGTCTGATCTCCCAGCTACAGCAGAGATGAACAGTGGTGCAGTTATTGTTACTGTGAGATGATTTACCTGTGTTTTCAGCTGGTGAGTGAAACCGAGCCAAATTACACAAATCTAGACTAATTCAATTCACAGCACACGCAGTTAATAAAGCATTTATGTGGAATAATATCTAGCGGTCTTCCTCTGTCATTTTAGGCTGATCCTAACAGAGGTAGATCAAACAAAGAAAGAGGCTGTGGTCAAACCCATTTTCCTTTAGTGTTATTACACTACAGGGCATCAAAAAAGCAAAGCAATTTAAGCATATGCTTAAGTGCTTTCTTGAACAGGGTGTTATAATCTTAGTTGCAAAGAACAAAGCTGGGGCTACCAAATGTTGTTCTTGGAACCACTGAATGGTTTGGTTTGGAAGGGACCTTAAAGATCATCCTGTTCCAATGCCCCTCCACTGGATCAGGTTGCGCAAAGCCTCATCCAACCTGGTCTTGGCTGGTAATGCTACTAAGTTATCAGGATAAATCAAAACTATTTGAAGGTCCTACTTTGGTAAATACGGCTTTTAAAAGGACTTAAGTTAAAAGGCTCCAAGACACCTTTGATTTTTCCCCCTGTTTTTGCTCATTTTTATTAGCAGTACAGTCTAGGGCTCGGCACGTAGGTGTATTAAGAGTATAGGACAGCTAACTTAGTGCTGCTCAGCCTCTCAAAGAAAGTGAGAGAACCAGCATGGTTTCATGTAGATTTCACAGAAAAATGTTCCTGGGTCTTACAAATTTTCAATCAGAGAAATGTGAAATTAGAAAATATATTTAAATTGGAAACTAGTTTTCAAAATCTACTTCCAGAAGTAAAATTAAATTAAGTGATATTATAAATTACTAACAGTCATTCCTTGTAATTATCAAACAAAATCACTGGAACAAATTTCAGCACAACAAAGCGCCATTAAGTTTTCTGAAATACTACATGCAGGATGCAAAATGAATGAGAAGTCATTTAAGCAACGGTGACCCATTTGTTGGTCTTTTGCACATAAAAGTTCACAAGAGGAAATAAAGCATCACAGCCAAGAAAGCAAGAATTGGCATTTTAGGCAATCCTTCAGAGATGGCCAACACATGAATCATTATTGCTGTTAAAAACAGTATGCTTGAGAGATGGAATAAGACAGACTTTTCTTATTTTTTGACAACAAAGTGCTTCAGAAATTATATACAACACTCAAAACGGTCTTTTTTGAAATGGAACATTCCTTTCTCTATGGCAGAAGATGGAAGTCATGCCAAGTTCATAGACTTAGGGAACTAGACCTCAGGTCACACAGACAGACTGGTCATCCTTCACTTCTTTACCATAGCACATATTCCCCAAGCAGTATTTGGCATTTCTAAGAGTTTAGCTAAATTAAAAATATAAATCAGGCACATCCCTTCTACATTCTTGTCATATTTTGTCTCAGCATTACTCTCACAGCTTCCTCCCCAGGACACCAGGGCAGTAGGGACCGAAGGAGCGGGCAGCTGGTGGCCAGAGGTCTAGCTCCTCATCCATGGGCAGGAGGAATGCGCTTGGGATGAAGGATCTGACTGGCGAAAAATGAGGCCATGATTCACATTTGGGCTTTACCTGTTAGTTAAGGACCATGTTTCTGCCAGTCAGATTGCGGGATCCACAGACAAAGAATTATCATTATCCATCTAAATATGAAAATACTAGCAGCCACCACTTTTCAAAGTGATTTCTGACATTAATCTCTACCCAACTTGGCACAGGGGAGAAAGGAGCTGCTAACCTACACCACGGATACTTCAAGTCACTGCAAGTGTGGCCGCACCCTCCACACTGAATTTGGTCTGTATCCAGGCACACGTTAGACTGACCCCATACCGCACAGCCAAAGAGCATGAAGAAAGGCTCCATTAAACAAAACCCTAACACCACTGGCAACAAAAAAATAGTCTAAATTCAAATATCTGAAGACACTGCAGGGAGCAACCTTTAAACATCTTCATGGTTATTACAGAAAACCAGAAGAAACCCACATATAGTTTGTTTCCACTGTTTAAAACATTATAATAAGTACAGTAGATTGTTAAACCAAAGCCCATTTCCTTTTACAAGTCACACTAGCAAGACATCTTCAGCTTCTCTTTGGATGTAAATTCTCTCTCATTCGTTTCGAAACATGAACTTTTGAGAAGCAATTGTATTAAACTTCCCCCCCCAAAAAATGAAGCATATTTTATTAGTAATTTGTCAAAACCTAGTAACACTACTGGTGAAAATGAAGAAACATACTATTTCAGAGATCAAAGTTTTTGTAGGAAATATACCTACTTTACTACGTCTGATGTATACTTAAACACCAGGCACAGCATACTCATGCCTGATGAATGAAAGTTTGTGAAACTGATCTGATGATGTACAAATAAATTTGCCTAAGCTGCCAAAAGAAACAATATGTATTTCCCAAGAGCTTCAGCAATGTTCTTAAGAGTAACCTTACAGTTTACACATCCCAATTGATTCAGGATCAAAATCAATACCACCACTTGTGAGCTGTTTCAAAACACAACAGCATACTGAAGGAAGATAAATTTTACTACAACCTCTCTGCAACATGTAAAGCACATTAATCATTATTTGGGAAAGGGCAGAGGCTCGATGGCACCCAGTGAAGTCAGTATCTTAAATGTGACACTTCTAAACCTGAACACAAAGTTCACTTCCAGAAAGTGAACTCTGATACGGTGTAAGCTGTGAAAGATGGTAAAGTGGCAAAGCTGCATAATAAAATCCCATTTTGATAAAGAACTTAATGCTTGCATCGGAGTGTTAGTGAATTTTAGGTTATGCCCAGAGAAAACTTGGAAAACAAATGCTGTTGTAGAGTACAACAACCACCAGGAAAGGCAAGTTTAAATTTTAAACTGCATGAAGTTGGGAGGGCTGTGAAAGGAAAGAACATGCTTAGAGGTTTTTTTGCTTTAAAACAACATAGATCAAACACCCTTATCAGGTGACTGAATCAAAACAATCCAAGGGTTGAAATAAATAGCAAGAGGAGAGAATTTCATGTCTGTGGAAGGCTTCCATATCCCAAAATCTTTTCATATAACAAAAATTGATACACTTAAGTGATTTCTGATGCCATTCTCCTTTCTGCATCTCAGAGCCAGGGAAAAAAAATATATATGGATGCTCTCTGGAAAAATGAGAAGATGCAGTTAATAATCTGCACAGTGCTACTAAATAATAAACAGAAGCCACTTCAAAAAAAAAAAGCAAATAAGATTGCTAGCATCACAGCTACTACTGAAGATATGAAAGCTTTTCAGCAGATTAGAATCAATATAAATAATCTAAATGCTGAGTCCACATTTGCTCCTGCAAAGCAAAAACAAGTTATCATGGCATAAGAATCTCATTACTAAACAAAAACTTCTGAGTGTTACAAGTTAATTCAAAGTTAGGGCTAGAATGACTTGTAACCAGTAATTTTCACATGTGTGCATTAGTCCCAGACTAAGGCGGTTTTAGAGTGTGACATAAGATTGCATGTCATGAACAAGCTCCAGTTGTTGTCCTTTCAACTTAGCATTTCCAAGAATATTTTCTACACTCTCGTAACCCCTGGTGTTCTAAAAAATTTATATTGCTATTCCTATAAAACAAATGATAGTTTTAGTAATACTGCTGTGAATCCAAACTGGCTATTGACATCTTGTTTCCAGTTTCACAGCACACTAATAAGAAATGTTTTAAGAAACCCCACAGTGCGAAATAATATTGCTTTTTCAGAAAACACATAGATCTATTTAATGCTTAGTGCTTTGTTGTATCTATATGATAATCCATTATAGCACACTTGAAATAGAAATTAGGTATTACTACTGATCAACACATCAGGGTATCTGTCAGTTCTTTTAACTGATTATCCATAGTTCTTTTTCTTCTGGACTTCCTGCATGACTAGGAATAATGTTAAGTTTAAATCTCAGTTTACACAGGATGCTGCTTTTTTTAACAAAGTAAAATAAAAAAACGCAAGGTTTTTGTTTCAACAGATTCATTCTGACTTAACCAATACTACAATTTATTTATAAAAGTCTTTTTTTGTCAATTTTGTTGAATCACATCGCGATTAGTAGCTTTCTGCCTGTAACTGTGCGCTGCCCTACCCTATTGTAGAACATAGAGTAATCTAAGGCTGTTACCCAATTGTACACTGATTATCCCTACAGCCTGAATGTTTTCCAGCTTAACTTACACAAAAGTGAAACAATAAGCAGTTATTCTGCTTTCCAGAGCTCCAACAAGCTGTTCTCTAACACGCTACGCAGTCTCCTACTAGACCACAACAAAAACAAACATGTTCTTGCTGCTTGAACATGTTCTCAGATGCAATGTCAGTGACAAGTTCAGAACAGTGTTCATTCCAGAAGAATGGATTTGGAGGAAAAAAACAACTTGTCCAGCACAATCTGTATCTGATAAGTTTATATTAGTCAGTGTCAGGTGGATCGACTTCAACTCAAGCCAAACACAAAACAGCTCTCCTGAGCCTCTGTGTTCAAGTACTGTTTGGTGGAGTTTCAGAGTGTTCAACTACTAAAATCTCCAGTAATTTACAAATATTCCAGCTATTATTCACCGATTTAGGTGAAGCCAAGAGCCCAATGAAGTTAGTAAGTCTGCAGCAGCTCAATCTAAATGAAGGGATACTCCATTTATTGCATCAATAAATTATTTACAGATATACATTGAAGGAAAATATCTGCCCAAAGCACACAATGTACTTATTCTTGCCCTAGGCAAAATATTAAACAGCAAGATCTCTGAAGTTGAACATACACAACATACAGTTAGAATTTACAACAGAATGCTGTAATAACAACACCAATGTTATCTTAAAAGCAACAATAGATGAACTGATCAGACTTACAGCAGAACAAAGTGCAGATGGTTTAAAAAGTAATTTTCTACTTGTAAGAAAGAAGGGCTATAAGCAATTTTATTGTTATAAACAAATAACCCCTTCTTACTCTATTGAGCTTGAGAATCAGCCAATCAAGTCTGTGTGACAGATTTCAGGTTAAACAGAGGGAGTGCCAATCACAGTAGGCACAGGGAACCAATAGCAAAACTACGACAGAACCTACAACCTGAATTTAAAGATGAAGCTCTTAATGGTAATTTGACTTCAAGTGTAAGATTACCTGTAGATGAGGAAATTAAGCCCCTGCACTGTACAGACACGAGGAAAATGCAAATAGTAAAAAAGGAAGTTAAATAAAGAGGAAAAGTTAAATAAAAGGGGTAAAAGGGATAACCCCAAGAAATGAGAAACCAGGACTTGTGGCACTAAGAACTTTACAATAACTTGACTTGGTTTTTGCTTGTAAGGAAGTACTTTTCACATTCGTAAGTTAATACACAATTTATTCCTGCAGAATTCATTTTTACTTACTTTTATTCAAAATGTAGCAAGTAATCAGGAGCAACATCCTAAGATTAACAAGCCATCCTAAGAAAATGCTATACATATAAAAATAACATCCTTTTGCACATTCATAGAAATAGCAACACGGCACTACATTCATTTAAAAGAGTTATAAATAAAAAACTGCTGAAAGTTTCACTGATGCAGGTTTTTACTAAACTGAAAATCACAGAATTATAGAATGGTCTAGGTCAGAAGGGACCTTAAAGACCATCCAGTTCCAACCCTTTTTCCATAGGCAGGGACACCTCCCACTGGATCAGGTTGCTCAAAGCTCCATCCAACCCGGCCTCGAACACCTCCAGGGATGAGGCAGCCACAACTTCCCTGGGTAACCTGTGCCAGGGTCTCCCCACCCTCACAGGAAAACATTTCTTCCTAATATCTCTTTTAAATCTCCCCTCTTTCAGCTTAAAAACAATCCCATCCCTGCACTCCCCTACTTTCCTGTAGGCCACCTTTAAGTACTGGAAGGCTGCTATAAAATCTGCTAAAAATCACCACCAGTTTTGAGATTTTAAAGTGCTTAATAAATACTGCTAATTCCCACAGCAGTCTGGATAAAGCAGACCTACAATGCAGTGGAAGAATATGATATTTAAAATGTCCACAGCATCTTATTCCAGAATATACTACAGTTACACATTTAAAAAAATACATTTTCGTGCATTACTAGGCAGTACTAAAAAAGCAGCATGTATCCCTAAGTGGCGCCAGTGCACAGAGCTCTCTGGTCACCCACTGCCACGGCAGGTGTTCCTTTGACTGATGCAAAGTATTTACTATGAACAGTCTGTAATCTACTTTTCAAAATGGTTGCTAACAGACTATAGCCAATTATAAACCTATACTGAATTATCATTAGCATTTGTAGAACAAGTAACGTGCACATCTGCAGTAATAAATTTTGGCTACACAGCTGCCTCTGTAATCATTTCATTCGCATTCTGAATGTAGACCAACCCGTGTTTCAGTGGATTTATACCACATCTTAATCTTCTGAGTATGGAGCCATTTGTAGATTGTATTTAGATGTGCTTCTAAAGGACAAAAATGCTGTACTAAAATCAACAGCTACTGCTACAAAATAAAAAGCTCAAAGTATGGTTGGGCTAGTTCTAACAGTTTATTGATTATCATCTCTGCAAAAACACTTAGTTTTATGAAAAAGCTAGAGCAGACCATGAGTTTGAGTGTGTATAATACAAATACCGCAGAGGCTATCAGCCAATTTATTTTCTATTTTACATACGCTCAATATTTAAATCCATGAATCCACCTACTGTGTACAAGCTCAGGATACTCCAAATCAGACTGAGGAATGATCTATTAAAATTTTGCTGCTGAACTTGTAAGGAAGGTCAAAACAGACCGCTCTGTCTGTTCCTGTTTATAATTACAACCAGCCTCTCCTCATTCCAGCAGGGCAAGAGTAATATGCAGGAAGGCCAGGTTTGACAGAGAGAAGGGTCTAGAAGTATAATCACAGCAAGAACAGCAGAGTTACTTTATATTCCAGAGTTACAATTGTATAGGTTCTTAAAAACAAGGAAAAAAAAAATGTATGCTTACTCTGTGTCTGGACCAGGGACTTGCACCACTCACATCTTCAGCAAGTTTAACAAACAAGAACTACCACACAAAGCATAGACTTAGTGAAATTAAGAGATTACAGCACAAACAAACCTTTTCGTACAAGCTTCATGAAAAACACAGTACGCTTTTATAAATAAGGACCTGTGAAACACTAGGGCACTTCATGTTATATTAATGTGCACTAGTGAAAAATAAACAAGGACTAAAATCCATACGGAGAAGCTTCCAGCTCACGCCATCTGTGGGAGGTGGGAGGACCTGCCCCATCTTCTCAGTCAGCTACAGAACTGCAGTAAGATCTGAACGACGCTTGACAGTATGTGAAAAACTTTTAGCAACAATAGCAGCTACTGTAAAGGGCTTTGGGAAGCCTTACTACATTAGAAAGGAGATCTGAAAAATTCTAAGAATAAAATATTTCATACTGTGAATGTGTTAAGTAGTGTAATGAGTTTTGAGTGCATCAGCATAAGATGTATGGCTGTTATTAACTAATAGTGCATAATTATGAAGAATGAAAAGAAACTGAGCTATGTATTACATCAAAACCATCACTCTGCTTATTTCATTACAGATGCAAAAATCCTGCAGCGATAAAGCAATTAGCACCTGATGCTGCAAGAAAAAATATTTTATTGTAAAAAAAGAGCAAAGTTTCACACTGAAATAATGGCATAATACTTTTACAAGACCTAGAAAACTTAAGTAACTTAAATAGTGCGCCTTTTCTGAGTTCTGAGACAAAACAGCACTCATCTGACAGCTATAACAAAAAAATCCCTCAAATCATACAGAGCCATGGCATAAGAAACAATATTAACATGTTCTGAAAATATACTACAAATCTAGAGATAGCTAAGCCTTACCAGAGAGAAAAAAAAATTTGCCTTTCACATAGTTTTGACCTTTGGGCTGAAACATGGAAACCCAATATAAATAATTACAGTTGCTGTGTCATTTCATGAATTTGGAAAAAGACAAGGCCACAGCACCCTGGAAAATATAAAATTAAATCTAAGGACTTTATAATGCTAATTGTAAAAATGCACTTTACAAAATGAACTGCTAATCTTTCATATTACTCCCTTTGGCTCAATATTTCTTCTTTGATTAATATGTTGTTTGATGTTACTGTTGAGTAGCCAAACTATGTAGCTGATACATAAAATTAACAGTTCAATAAACTACAATTCAGTCAACTTCCTTTTCAGACCATTTGTAGAAAAAGCATTTGTTATTTTTGCTTAATATACACACTAGGTGTCACTCAACAGCAGCAAAATACCCCCAAACTATACCACAAAAGGCAGAATTCAATTACTTTCAAAATCAATAAAAATATTTGTGAAACTGTGAACGCTCAGCACCTGGATTCAGGATTTGTTACTCCTAAATAATTACCTACTTAGTTAATTAGAGGAAACTCCAGAAAACCTCTGGCTCACGCTGACATCAGATTAAATATGGCAAGATTAACAATCAATTAGTTTTGTTTCCTATGGCTCACAATATGAATGTTTAAGTACTTCATATTTACATTTTTTTCTAGTCCCGTGTTCAGGCTGATGTATGCTTATTCTGTGAATTAAAAGCCCCTCTAAAAAGCTGTTCCCTGACAATGCCTTAAGTTATCAGGTGTTAAAGATTTATAAAAGGATTGCAAACCTAATTCCAGAACATAAACACCATTAAGAAGATCACTCCAAATTTAACATAAATATCTTAAATGATTTCTTCTTCCTCAAAGCTTTTGACATCGAGGCTGTAATACAATTCTCCTCAACCAGGACCCAAAGTAACACTTTTTTATATATAATTGCTTATTTTCTTCCTCATGCAGTATTTTCTCCTGACATGTTTAACCACTATTAAAAATGTGGTTATTCACCACCCGGTTTCAAGACACAGGAATACATATTTATTCACTTTAACCGGGTGAGTAAGCATTAGCTATTTTCCATTCGATGACATAGCCACCAAAATGTAATTACTTATTCAAGACCACAGAGTAAGTGTATTAATGAGCTCCAATTAAATCGCACAGCCTTCTCAGTAAACATGGTGTTACCTTCTCCGCTGGGGGTGGGGAGAGAGGAGGGAGCAGAATTTCTCCTGCCCTAAATACAGTCCTAGCAGACATACAAGCTCATGTTCTTCGCCTCATGCAAAATCCTAAAGCAGACTCTTTACTAATATCATAAGTAGCAGGAAACACAAATTTGATTTTCAGATTTCAGGCTGAAAATGCAGTCCTGTAGTTGAAGGAGCAAAAGGAGGGAGAAGAGGAAGAGATGAACTCGCTACATTCTAAAAATCAGAAGATAAGATCACAAAAATCCAGGATTTCATGTCATCATTTTCATGGCCATTTTCTGTATTACAGGCATGTCAGGCTAAACAGAGTAATATCTATATTGACAGTAAGAATGATACTAACTACAATTTATACATCAATGCAAAAAAAAAAAAATGAAGCCATATACTTCAGAGGTTTCTGGTTTGGGTTGGGTTTTTCCATTTTTTGAGAGAGGGATAAAAACTGAGAACATCCAACCTTTGTTTTAATTTCATTTTCTAGAGTCCCATTGAAAGCATTTTTTTTCCCACCATCTCTACCAAAAATATCCCACAATGTAAACAAAGATAACATTTCTATGATGCAATACTCAATTGAAAAGTTAGTAGTTGAATTAACAAAGAGAAATCAATAGAAGATGTATTTACCCTTAAGAAAGAAATCAGTCCACTTATTTACCTAAAGAATTGTTTAAAACAACCTCCAGACAGCTAAAGGCACCACTGATCTGTGATTTCAGAGACAGGCAGAGCTTATGCTAAGACTTAGGCTTTCATCTGGTCCAACAACATTTTCTCACATCCAAATATATTTAGGTAGTAACTAATTAAAGAGGTCCCTTGGAAAACTACCCATCACAGCCTATTCTTTTTCAAATGAAAAACATCCTAATTTGATCACACAAAATTTAACTAAGCTGATATTTCCACCCTAGACACTGCAAACGCTACAACCAGTATTGGGAAGAATGTGTTTCTGGAAGGAAAGGAAGCTCCACTGAATTAAAAAAAGAAGTTACACACATTAACATTTCACACATTGAGATCAAACTGATATGCAGTAGTTGGCAACTCTTATCCTTTTATTTTCCTTGTGCTGCAAGACAAAATACTGCAATCACAACAGATGCCTCCACCTGAAAGAAGTAAAGCCCAAACACCTGCTGAGATACATTAGAAATAAACACAACACTGAACTTCATAATGACAAAGCACAGGGAAAAAGTATTGTTCTGAACTCGCCTCACATCAATACAGAAACAAGAACATATTTAATTAAAAAAAACAGACAAAAAAAGGATATTTTCAAGGAGCTGACCCTCTGTTCCCTAGGACAGACACATTACTGCATGATTTCCAAATAATTCTGATAAAATCTTTTAGCTCTGGAGATTCATTAAACCAACATTCCCACAGCATAATAACAATTTTACTGTTGTTGTAGCTTAAAACTTTCTGCACTCCCCAGTTATGTTCTGTCTTTCACCTTGTACAGCCACAGATCCCTGCTGGCATTTTAACCGCTACCTGCTTTCACCCCTCATTGTAAAGGTGCCAGTAACCATATAACAACAGTGAGATTTACAATAAAAATTTGTTTCATTGTATGGAAAACTTACTTCAAAAAGAAAGAGAATGGAGTCCAGCTCCTCCCTTTGTGATTTATTCCCTGCAAGACAGAAACCAACATTGTTTGCTGTAAATACACGGTATGAGACAGACGGCAAAATTACACTGCTGTTACACAACTGAAGTCAAAGATGCTGCACTCAGTTTATTTTTCTTCATGTTTATCTAATATCAAAAGAGCAAGCTGTTTCCAAACTTCAGTGCCTCTCACTTTTGATTATGAACGAGGGACATGTGGCTCCCCAGATCCCAAAAAATGGCCATTGTGCTGATCTCCAAATAAGCAGCTATTCCTACCGGCATATTTTCAACACTGAGATCTGTTCTGGGGATCTCCAACAATGCTCTAGTTGAACAGACATCTGCTTAGTTGTAGGATGAAGGCCTTCAATACTTCAAAACTAGAGGGGAGGGTAGGTATATATACAAGAACAGATTTTTGTGCTAAGGTGACACTTAAAACCATAAATACATGTTTAGAATTCTTTTCAGTTACTTATGACATTTCAGGGAGCAATTTTCCATGCTCATCTCTACTGATACCATAAAATTAAAATACTAAATAGTAATACTGTTACTGCATGAAGTTATTAGTGTAAATACAGAAAACTGTGGACTTTGGAGTCATTAGATAAGCTCTAACAGAATGATTTTGAGAACAGTTAGGGAAAATTGACTCAACCGCTATCAAAACTTACCTTTTTGTTTCAAGCTATTTTCCAGTGTTATGAAGTTTTCATAGAATATAAAATAAATTTGAGAATAATTATTCTCAAAAAATTGCTTCAGGTCACTTCCATCCACAATATCTGAAAAGAGGAACAAACGGAATTATTATAAAACACCAGAAGGCTGAAAATTGTTGTCTTGATGCAAATTCAGTATTACAGAATGAAATAAATGCAATGTGAAACAATTTTAATTACGTCATTAACTCTACTATACTAAATTGTGATTCCATGACAAAATTTCCATTTTCACCTAATTTATGAAAATTTGCAGTATGGCTTAGGTTCATTTGTTTTCCATTAAAAAAAATTGGGAAGTGTCTTGGGTATCTAATCAAATCGCTTATGCATCATCAAAACAAGCAGTCACTGTTGCAAAAAGACAAACAGCAGCAATGATTTCTGTATGTAAATTGCAAATCCAGTTCTTAAATTTATCTGACAAGTGCATAAATTCAGAAAACAGCATGTTTCCAATTAATTTTATAAAATAAAGGAAACCCAAGCATACATTACTTCCCTAAGTCTTACCTTGGGTCGAAAATTAATGTTTTCTGAACCTGACACTTGCAAAACACCCTTTAATGTCATCTGTTAGTCAAAAACATAGATCATTCTACCCAGAATTAAGAGGATTTAGGGTAAGAATTATTAACAACACATCTTCTCATTGAAGTTTCACCTCTCAAGAAACCCATTTATCCACCAAGACAACAAAGCTGATTACAACAATAAGACCCAGTACTATCACACAACTACAGAAGAACGAATGACTTCACCCTGGGACAATATTTTTGGGTTCGAGTTTTGGTGTTTGTTTTTTTAAAATTAATACCTTTTCAGTAGTAAAGCTTTGTTTGGCTGATTGCACTATGGAAACAATTAGTGCACGGAAACTCTTTCAGATGATATTCATTTCGTACCAACTACTGGTCTTGAATTTACAAGCTAAGCGCAATTACTGCTCTCTATGAATGTGTTCTGTTAAATACAACTCTAGGAGAAAACAAGGCTTTCATTTACAAGGATTTCATACGAAGGAATGAGGTCATTAAAATCTAACAAAAAGAAAACTTCCCTTCAAATTGTGAAAGGAAGAGAAAGGAACTGCCTAATCAAAAAAGTAAATTTTCCTTTTCTATAAATGCAGCATTTCAGTGGTGAGTCATCCATTATTCTGATGTAAGCATGCATTCTTATGGACACATCCTTTCCTTATTGAACCACTTTGTTTCTTATATTCCTTTGCAAGATATTCAAGAAAATTATTTCCAACCTTAAAAAGAGGCCAAGAAGAATACTCCCATTTACTATCCTAAGAGCCGATATTCGTTCAGAAAGTAAGATTTTATTGCAATTCTGCAGGCAAGTTGTCATCCTGATACTGGTGCCCACTTCACTTAAAAATAACTAATTCAAAATATAACAAATAAGCCCCAAACCCAACAATTCCAGTGCACAGAGACAGAGCTTTTTGTGCATTTCACTGCAAAATCCTTTATTTTCTGTATACTTTGAGAAAACACCGTTTGTCTACCCCTCCTCTATAGTGAGGAGCAGTAGAAAGCAGCACTGATTGTGAATGATTTGCTCCGCTCCCCTGGGCACAGGAGAGGCGGGTGATGCGTTTGTCTGCTAAGTCAGCCTCTGGCTGGTAGGATGACCAGCCAAACTGGTGACAATATCCTTTCCAGCAGCCCCTCTACATCATGTCAGGTTGTAGGGAAAGCATCTCCAGGCAGGTAGCACCATGGTAAGCACATTCGAGTTTCACACGCTCGTTTACTCGGCTCTCCCCACACTGCAGCTTCTCCCACCCATTTCACCAAAAAGCAATTATCACAAACAATCAGGGACCTCCACAAGGAAGACTGCTTTTCAAAAGGATCTTCTTAAAGCTAGCAGGAAGCCTAAGACAGTAACATGGATCACTGCCATATACATGTTTAACTTGTAGCAGGATAAGGCTCATTCTTCTGTTCTCCAAATGGAAAACATCAGTGAAAGTTTCATGCTCTATTTATCATTTAAGATACAATAGTGACTTTTTGACTGAGAACATATTTATAAGCATTCAAGGAAATGAATCAGCAAGGCTGGGACTGAATCACAGGTACTAGGTTATATTTTTATATTTATATTTTTATATTTATTCATAAACAGCTCTCAGATTACTACTGTTGAAAACAGCTACACAGTGAATTCCAAACTCTGAGCACCAAAATCTAAGGCAAGCTGGCAAACATCAGCCATCAGATCCCCAGTGGCTTTCTAAAAACACATATAATCTCACTCTGTTCTCTGAACAAGGATACATGATTCACTGTTAATGTTTCTGATAAACGCTTTACAACTTTTACAGCAACAGACAGGAAAGAGTGAAGCATTCACGTGGGCACACACACTTTTTCACTATAAAATATGGAACAGTTGGCGCACTAGATGATGGCAAGTCATTCTTACTTGCTTTACCACAAGCTTAAAATTTAGAGAAGCAAACTACTCAGGTACCATTTAAGAAGAATCTGTGTTTATTGCCAAGCTCTTATCACTCCTCCTCGTCTAAAAAAATGAGGACAACAGTCGTGTCCTTAGCAGACCAGCTTTCCTGTAATTTTTCTGTTAACTACCAAATGTTATTGCCTTCATTTAAGTGTTAGAAACTCTCAATTTGATGAACTTCCAAAGTCATGTGGCTTTATATTATTTATACAAAGTTCTCTCATTCCTGAGGGGTTTTATCTCGAGTACTTAAAACATTGAAGGAGATGAAGAGACAACTTTGTAGTCGTACCTTGGTTAATGATGAACTTTTAGTACCAGCCTCTCCCCAGAAACTCTGTATAGGTGTTACTTATCTTCGACAAAAAAAAAAAAAAAAACACTCCAACACCACACTTTTTGAGACTGTAACTTTACATGCTAAATAAAAACCCTAGAAGAGAGTTTTCCTTCATTTTTTTTCCCACAGGATTGTCAGTATGGAAACACACTATTATTAAAAAACCTCTCCAATTAGAACTATTTCTACAATAATTTTAACACCTCAAATTTCATATGAAATCTAAGGAATATCAGCTGTTCCACGTTCAGCAGGAAGTTTAGAAGCATTTTGAATGTCTCTATATAAAAGCTTCTACTAAGCTTGTGTTCATCAAATCATTAAGGTTGGAAAAGATCTCTCAAATCATCCAGCCCAATCTTACTGTGCCTACCAAACCATGTCCTGAAGTGCCACAACTACACGCTTTTTGAGCACCTCCAGGGATGGAGACTGAACCATTCCTTAGGCAGCCTGTTGCAATGCTTCACCACTCTTTCAATAAAGAAATTTTTCTAATCCAGCTGTACAGAACTGTGCAAACCAATACAGTGCCATAACGAAAAAAAACCCACCACCACTCTTCATCATCTCTTTTTTGATTCATAGAGTTAAATGGAAAACATGGGTTCTCTTAGTTTATATTTTTTTAAGAAAAATATTAAGGATTGCACTTGGGAGCCTAAAAAATGCCATAGTTAATATGATCTGAAGGCTGTGTGAGGCTTTATCAGCTCTACTGTACATTTGCCCACTGCTCAACACAGAAAAGGATAACAAGCAACAGACATAGGCAGCACCCCATATCTGTTGGAAATATTTTGTGCTCCTGCTATCTTCTTGTTCAAGATTTAAATATAGTTCCTCCAATAACAAGGCTAAAATACCTGTAAAGCACTGTAACTCTGTAAACAGCCCAGCTTTTACGCACACATCCAGAAGGGAAGTGCCACAGCACAGGCTGTGAAGCGTCTGTTACTGATGTCAACATCAGCCTGCACCCAGTCTTTTGATGCACAATTTAGTCCATCAGGACACTCAAACCAAGCGTGAGCACATACAACCCATCCCAGAAAATACCGAAGTTTAGGATCAACACAATCCACAAATTTGAGGAACAGTTTAGGTCTGGCAATCGCACCAAATGGGTGCTGCTTTCAAAACAAGGTTATCATCCTTAAGATCATTCAATATTAAAATAAAATGAAAATCCAGTCCTTTAATTCAACTGAATTGTTAACACCATCTCCCAGGCAGCTCACAGCGTATTCGATAGCAGTTATGGCTCAGCTCCTGTTTTCTGTAATTTCCAAGTGTAACGTGAATGGTGGTGGCCAACTTAAATCACCAGAAGTTGTTCACAGAGACTGTCAATTTCAGCCTTAAACAAAGTTTTCAAGACACACTCTGAAATTAGCAAGAATAACAATATCATAAACAAAAAGGATCGTCACCTTCATGAAATAAAAAGTATCATGTGATACCTCATCCCATTTTATGCATGAGCAAAGCCTGACATCATCTAAATTACTGGAGAAGCACAGCAAAAAGTAGCTGTTGCTCCCACTGCATTATTTCTCATAAAAGATACTGTGTCACAATAAAGTAATTCAGAAAAAAAATTCAAGTGAAATACATTGAGCCATGCAAAGGCATTACACTAAACGTTTTAATTGTACCTGAGGAGAAAACATTGGAAGAGATGTTTCAATTAAAAAAAAAAAAGAATACTTTTACCCAAGAACAGCCACAGAAAAAAGTCTTAAAGATCAGAGAGTCATTTTTATGCTAAAAAAAAGTCAAAACTACTCCAAGAAACAGTGTAGAATTCATTAATAGAATTAATGTATACATCAGAATAAATAAATAATTAATTGACAGAATTTATTAATTTGTGGATCAGTGTGAAACAGCCAAACTTTTAAATCACCACCACCATTTATAAGACTATTATGTTTCAAATCTATCCTGAAAGACTACACTATTCTATTGACACTTCCAGACAGTGTATATGGAAAAAAGTTCCTACTGACTTTACGGAAATCCTGAAAGTTCATCTTCATAGCAATTAAAAAAAAAGAAAGGAAAATGTTTGGTCATTCACCTAATGCAAATGACTATCACTTTAAAATAATGTTATTATTCTGTTAGCATTTTGTATTTTCATGCAGGCAGACTACCCCCCAGAAGCAGGAATTCTGCTCCTAAAGGACATTAGAGACTTGAGAGATGTCACAAGCAACACAAATCTAAAGGAATTCTTCTCTTTCAGTTTGGGTATGGGATAAGCTCACACAGATGGTAGCTAAGAGACACAACGCAATCAACAACTGGGTGTTATTGATCTTGGTGCTCACACAACCCCTTGTTTATGGAAACTACACATTCCTTTTCCTCATCCCTCCCCTATTATCATCTTTTTCCTGATTTTATCCTCCTATATCAGCAGGATCTCAGAAGAGTAACTGACATTTTGTTTACAATTTAATTCCTGCGATTTTAAACTAAAGAAGAGAAGATGGCATCTGCTAAGGAAACATAAAACCAGAAGCTGTTATTTTGAAAACATGTGCCACTATGGCCTGAGTGAAGCAGTTGGGGACAGGGAGTGAAGTGACTGGGGTGGGAGGAACAGTAAGACAGACATTCCTACCCCTGGCCAGCCCAAGGAGCGCCAGAAAAAACATCCAACTATTGCTGAGCCTTTACACCAAAAGCTTTGGTTTACTTAAACACAGGAGAGATTCTAACCATGTGTGGCTACACTTACTGTGCTGAATAATACCATAAAACACACACCTGCAGGGATATCTACAAAGATATTGCCTTGCAAATGCCACTCCCTTATTATCTAAAATGTTTACATTGATGTTCTCCAAAGCAGATATCCCAAGAACACAACCAGAGCCTGCTTTGACACTGTCCCTGCAATAAAACACATCGACTAGGAGAGAGACGGCTGTTTTAGCACAGTGCTGTAGCCAACAAGGCACTAATACGCTACCCAGCCCACTGGCACTGATAACATTCTCTGAAAACCAATGTGCGATAATAAGTTTAATCAAAAAATCAGGTCATAATCTCCAAATGTAACAGACACTTGGAAGAAAAGAGATTTCCTGAGAAGTGGCAGGTGTATTTTTCCCCTTCTTGCCAACTGGGTAATAAGTATCCGTACAGAAAACCACCACACAGCACCTTCTGTACCTCTGGTTTGGGACATAAATTAATTTCGTCACGCTAACAGGCGTATTTTTCCAATTGTTCCACCCATCAGATCCATCACAGGAGCCTGACAACCTGCTCTGTACTTGCACAAAAACATAACGCTCCCATCAGATGGGTATAACGGAGAGCCATAGCAAGTCCTGTATTTCATCATAAACCAGCCCTGTCTTGGTTTCAGGTGCATCTTTCTGAGAGGCTGAAAGGGGAACACTAACAGAAAGTTGCTCTATTTGTTACTTGAAGTCCTTTCACTTCAGTGAGGCTAGTGGAAGAGGAAGAAATGCAAGCTCTGCGAGCTCACACGACAGTCTCTCAGACCAAGCTCTCTCAGGATTTCACAAAACATTCTAAACCTCATTTGGTAAACAATTTCCCCAAAAATTTTTACAATGAAATTTGACATTAACTTAATATTGTTTGTGCAGCACATAAGCAATAAGACATATACAGTTTAGAGGCAAATCATAATGCAGGTAAGGTATCTTCTCCTGTATTTTCAAATTCCTGCCCTTAGGCATTTAGATACATACACTTATGGAATAGGAGGAATTTATAACCAGAGCAGACACATACCTTTTTCACTCACAGCTAACTCCAAACAAAGGTTCAATACTATTCACCAAAAACGTGGAGACTGCAGGTAGCAAGAGACTACAACACAAGCCTTGTATCTCCCAAAATCAGGCACAATGGTCAGAACTGCCTCTATACTTGCGAGTCCACATCATCAAGCCTAAATATCTATGGACTGGGCATGTCAAACTAACTTCTATTGTTGCTCAAAAGATGAGCAAAACCTGGCCACTTTGACCGTGACACAAGACCACTTAGAGATTTGTCCAGCACTTTGTCCATTGATCAATTACGAAAAAAATCTCTTTTTCAGATTAGTGACTTAAATGCAATAGATCACAGGGAAATAACATCTTTAAATCAGTGATGTGTACCCCCATCTGTAAGAAACACATCCCAAAAAAAATTAAAAAGATGCCCATAACAAGCTCAACTATCGCAGTCTTCTACTCATTCATTTCTGCACTCCCACAGAGTACAACTTTCCCAAAAGGAGCATCCTGAGGGAAACTAATTGCTAGTCTTCTCATTCAGGATCCTCACTGCAAAAGCTTCTTGTTTTGCTACAGTATATTCAGAACTTTTTTTTTGTGTATTTTTTTCTATCAGCGAACCATCACAGGAAAAAGCTTTTAATCTCAAACTCGATCTCAAGTACAACGGATGAGCCCATGCTTCAAACCACAGGGAGGTTCCTCAGTGCAAACCTTGCAGCCTGGTGCACATACCAGGTGGAGAATGGAAGGAAAGCACCTTAGCTCTGCAAGGCCTGAACTACTTTCGGGCAGTAATTCAGGCTCCATGCAACCTTCACACCACCAAGAGCAAGCACACCAGGGGTCCAAGGGGAGCAACAGGGACACTGCCTGACCAGAGAGCTGCTCCTCAGCAGAAGATACAGCACACACCTTCTGCTCTCTTTCAATGAGCCACCAACCTCAGGCCTTCTCCTCCAGCCAGCCATCTGCTTCTTATAGCTCACAACACAATGTCTTTGAGGTACCTTCATACCTGCCAAATGTGACTGAAACAGTAGACTAAATATTATTAGAGTACACAAGAAGTACAAATCAGATCATCCTCTCCTCATTTCTCAAATCAATCTAAAATAACAAACACTAATGCTGCCACTGATTCTCCAGAACTGTAACAGTGCACAAAAGCTCTTAAGAGCCCTTTCTTGCTGCAGTTTGCTCACTATGAGAGAACACGAGGCCATCCAAATCCTTCCAGATTATAGTCCAAAGCTGAAACACATAAACTGGATTCAATGTTCAGAGGGTTAACGTCACTGTAAGGTGACATTAGAGAAAGAGGTGCAACCTTGCCACGGACCTGGGAAGGGCACAACAAAATACTATTACTTTAAACATCCCTTTAAATTTTTTAAAATGAAAAAAATAAATTAGTCCTGTTGACAAGAGCAGAGCTTCGCTCAAGAAACCCTGCAGGAAACACATTTATGTACTATGTGGTACCCAGACAACAATGCTGCATCACAAATATTTTGATACAGGCTGTCTCAAGTTTCCAGACCCTGGAGCAGTGAAACCCAACAGCTCTAACAGCTCCTGTAACTTCGAAAGTACGTGCACTGGCACCTTTCAACAACTACAACCAGGAGAGCTTACAGAGCTCCCCAAAACAGTGAAGGAAGCTGGAAGCTGAAGAAACCTATGGCAGGAAAGGGTACCTTCAACAGAGGTTGCCTATGAGAAGCATTTACGACTGTTGTACTCTTGTCTTGAGGACAACTCTTACCCAGCTGCCCTGAACAACATCAAGGGGTCAAGGTGCATTGAAAGGTGAGTGAAGGGTGAGCCCCGAAAGTTGCCCCCGAGTGGCAAAGGGTGAGCCTTGAAGGGCAAGCAGTGAAGGGGCAAGTGGCAAAGAGTGAGCCCCAAGGTGCTAGCAGTGATGAGTGAGCCCTGAAGGGCGAGCAGTGAAAGAAGGGCAAGTGATGATGGGGGAGCCCCAAAGGGAGAGTCCTGAAGGGATTGTGGCAAAGGAAGGACAAGCAGCAATGGGGGAGCCTCGAAAGGAGAATTGTGAAGGAAGGGTGAAAGGCAAAGGGTGAGCCCCAAAGATTGAGTGGCGAAGCAAAGATGAATGGTGATTGGGGATCCCTGAAGGGTGAGTGGTGAAGGAAGAGTGAGCGGAAATGGGCAAGCAGTGAAGGAAGGGCGAGTGGCAATGAGGGAGGCCCAAAGGGCAAGCAGTGAAGGGTACGCCCCAAAGGGACAGCAATGGAGGAGCCCCAAAAGGCGAGCAGTGATTGGAGAGCTCTGAAGGACAAGTGGTGAAGAGGTGATTGGTGAAGAGTTGCCCCAAAAGGCAACGAGGGAGCCCCATACGGCAAATGGTGAAGCAAGGGTGAATGGCGATGGGGGACCCCAAAGGATGAGTGGTGAAGGAATAGTAAGCAGTGGGTGATGGGGGAGCTCCAAAGAGTGGGCAATAAAGGAAAGGTGAGAAGTGATGATAGAGCCCCGAAGGATGAGCGGTGAAGGAAGAGTGGGAGGTGAAGGGAGACCCTGAGAGGTGAGCGGCGAAGGAAGGGTGGGAGGTGAAGGGAAACCCTGAGGGGCGAGCGGCGAAGGAAGGGTGGGCAGTGATGGGAGACCCTGAAGGACGAGTGGCAAAAGAAGGATGGGCGGTCATGTGAGACCCTGAAGGGTGAGCAGTGAAGGAAGGGTGGGTGGTGATGGGAGACTCAGAAGGACGAGCGGCAAAGGAAGGGTGACCGGCAAAGGAAGGGTGACCGGCAAAGGAAGGGTGACCGGCAAAGGAAGGGTGAGCCCCAAAGGGCAAGCGGCAAAGAAAGGGCAAGCAGCAAAGAAAGGGCAAGCAGCAAAGAAAGGGCAAGCAGCAAAGAAAGGGCAAGCAGCAAAGAAAGGGCAAGCAGCAAAGGAAGTGAGCAGCAATGGAGGAGCCCTGCAGATCCTGAAAGGTGATCAGTGAAGCAAGGGTGAGCAGTGAAGGAAGAGGGAGCAGTAATGGGAGAGCCCAGAAGGGTGAGCTGTGAAGGAAGGGTGAGCGGTGTTAGGGGAGCCCGCAAAGGGTGAGCAATAAAGGAAGGGTGAGCAGTGATGGGGGACCCCGAAGGGCAAGTGGTAACGGAAGGGTGAGCTCCGGAATGGTGAGCAATAAAGGAAAGGTAAGCAGCGATGGGAGAGCCCCAAACGGTGAGTGGTGAAGCACGGGTGAGTATCAATGGGGGAGCCTCAAAGGGCTAGCGGCAAGGGAACGGCGAGTCCCGAACCGCCCGCGGCTCCGAGGTCCTGGCGGTCACAACCAGCGCCTTCTCCCTTCGGCGGAGCAAAGCGGCTCCTTCCCGCGCTGCCCGGGATGTCCCTGCCCGCCGTCCCGGGGGGATGCGCAGGACAGGAGCGGCCCCGAGGGACGGGGAGTCCCGGCCCCCTCCCCACCCCCCACTCACCCAGCAGCGCCCGGAGGTGCTTGAGGCGGGTGAGCACGTCCCGCTTGGGGTCCAGCGCCTTCTGCGTGGATTTCCTGACATCGGCGTGGCCCTTCCTGGAGAACATCCCGGCAGCACAGGAGAGGAAGGAGCTTCTCCCCGCGGGAGAGATCCCGGGCAGGTGCGGGGGGACGGCCGGGCGCCCGCAGCCACGCCCGCTGCGGCCGGGGAGGGAACAGGATGGGAGGGGACAGGATGGGAGCGATCGAGCTCACCAGCGTCCAACCTCCTCCTCCTCCACCACCATCGCCGCACGGGTGGGCGTTGCTGCACCACCCCGCTCTGCGCAGCCGCACGGGAAAACTACAGCTCCCGGCGGGAATTGCGGCGCGCCGGTCACGCCACAGGGGCTTCCCACTCTCTAGTAGACCCTCGGCAGGCATTGGGCGTACAGGCCTCGTGGTGCAGCGGTGTCGCGCTGGGAGGGATCATGGAATGGCATGGACCTCAAAGCCCATCCAATTCCACCCCCCCGCCATGGGCAGGAGCACCTCCCACTGGATCAGGGGGCTCAATGCCCCATCCAACCTGGCCTTGAACACCTCCAGGGATGGGGCATCCATGACTTCTCTGGGCAACCTCTGCCAGGGCCTCACCACCCTCATTGGGAAGAATTTCTTCCTAATATCTAATCTAAATCTTCCACCTTCCAGTTTAAAGCCGTTCCCGCTCATCCTGTCACTACTTGCAGTTGTAAAAAGTCCCTCCCCAGCTTTCCTGTAGTCACCTTCAGGTACTGGAAGTCAGCTATAAGGTCTCCCTAGAGCCTTCTGTTCTCCAGGTTGAACAACCCCAACTCTCTCAGCCTGTCCTTGTACAGGAGGTGCTCCGGACCTGTTATCATGGAATGGTTTGGGACATGGAGATAGTGAATTATAGTATCACTTGGTTGGAAAAGACCTTCGAGTCCAACCATACCTATACACTACTAAACTGTATCCCTAAATACTTTATCTACCCGTCTTCTAAATTCCTCCAGGGATAGTAACTCAACAACCTCCTTGGAGTACTGTGTACAGTTCAGGAATCCCCAGCATAATAGAATCATAGAATTAACTGGGTTGGAAGAGACCTCCAAGATCATCAAGTCCAACCCTTAATCCAACACTATCATGATTACTAGATCATAGCACTAAGTGCCACATCCAGTCTTACTGTAAAAACCTCCAGGGATGGTGAATCCACCACCTCTTTGGGCAGGCCATTCCAATGCCTGATTACTCATTCTCTGAAGAACTTTCTTCTGATATCCAGCCTAAACCTTCCCTGGCAGAGTCTAAGCTCGTGCCCTCTTGTTTCGTTGCTGGTTGCCTGTGAGAAGAGTCCAACCCCCACCTGTCTACAACCTCCTTTCAGATAGTTGTAGAGAGCGATGAGGTCACCCCTGAGCCTCCTCTTCTCCAGACTAAACAACCCCAGCTCCCTCAGCCTCTCTTCATAGGACTTGTGCTCAAGTCCCTTCACCAGTTTTGTTGCTCTTCTCTGGACCCGCTCCAGCACCTCAATATCTTTCTTGAACTGAGAGGCCCAGAACTGAACACAACACTCAAGGTGTGGCCTCACCAATGTGAATAGAGGGGAAGGATCACTTCCCTCGTCCTGTGGGCCACACTATTCCTGATACAGGCCAGGATGCCATTGGCCTTCTTGGCCATCTGGGCACACTGCTGGCTCATGCTTAACCTCCTGTCAATCAGTACCCCCAGGTCCCTTTCCACCTGACTGCTCTCCAGCCACTCTGTCCCCAGCCTGTAGTGCTGCATGGGGTTGTTGTGGCCAAAGTGCAGGACCCTGCACTTGGCCTTGTTGAACTTCATCCTGTTGGACTCAGCCCATCTCTCCAGCCTATCAAGGTCCCTCTGCAAAACCTTCCTGCCTTCCGGCAGGTCGACACTCCCTCCCAACTTGGTGTCATCCGCAAATTTACTTATGATGGACTCAATCCCCTCATCTAAATCATTGATGAAGATGTTAAACAGAACTGGACCCAACACTGATCCCTGAGGGACACCACTGGTGACCGGCCGCCAGCTGGACGCAGCCCCATTCACCAGCACTCTCTGGGCCCGGCCATCCAGCCAGTTCTTAACCCAGCTGAGAGTGCACCTGTCCAAACTATGGGCTACCAGTTTATCCAGGAGTATGCCATGGGAGACAGTGTCAAAGGCTTTGCTCAAGTCCAGATAGACTACATCCACAGGCTTCCCTTCATCCACCAGGCGGGTTACCTGATCATAAAAGGAGATCAGGTTGGTCAGACAGGACCTGCCCCTCACAAAGCCATGCTGGCTGGGTCGGATCCCATGTCCATCCTGAAGGTGCTGTGTGATTGTACTCAGGATGATCTGTTCCATAACCTTGCCAGGCACTGAGGTCAGACTGACAGACCTATAGTTGCCCAGGTCCTCCTTGCAGCCCTTTTTGTGGATTGGCGTGACATTTGCCAACTTCCAATCATCTGGGACCTCCCCAGAGAGCCAGGACTGTTGGTAGATGATGGAGAGTGGCTCGGCAAGCTCTTCTGCCAACTCCCTCATCACCCTAGGATGGAATCCATCAGGTCCCATTGGTTTGTGTGGATCCAGATGGCTCAGTAATTCATAGACGATTTCCTCCTGGAACACAGGGGAGCCATTTGGTTTCCTGTCTCTATCTGTGAGCTCCAGAGGCCAGTTATCCTGAGGGCCACCTCTCCTACTGGTGAAGACTGAGGCAAAGTAGGTGTTGAGTACCTCAGCCTTCTCCTCATCCCTGGTAACTATGTCCCCCCCCCAGGTCCAACAAAGAATGGAGGTTTTCCTTGCCCCTCCTTTTGTTATTAATGTATTTATAGAAGCGCTTTTTGTTATCCTTAACAGAAGTAGCCAAATTAATTTCAAATTGCACTTTTGTTTCTCTGATTTTCCTTCTGCATGATCTAACTATAGTCCTGTACTCTTCCTGAGTAGTCAGCCCTGCCATCCACAGTCGGTAGGCTATCTTTTTATCTCTGATTTCCTTCAGTGTCTCCCTATTCAACCAAGGTGGTTGTCTTCCCCGCCGGCTTGCCTTTTGGCTAATTGGTATAGCCTGTTCCTGTGCACTCAAGACTTTTTCCTTGAAGCACATCCATCCCACTGTACGCCCCTGTTTTTGAGGAGTGTGTCCCAGGGTGTGCTCTGGATCAGTCTTCTGAACAGGTCAAAATCTGCCCTCCGGAAGTCTAGCATAGAGGTTTGATTGGTGGAGATAGGAGAGCTGCATGAATGCCAGAGGCAGGGCAGCATGCTCATGTGTTTGAAACCAACACACCCTTGGTAAGTGACACCTAGCTATGCCTAGGTTTATTTATGGGAAAAAAATTCTGGGTTTGGATAACTGCTCTGTAAATACGTAAATATCAGATTCTGTCTTTACTTCCGTGACATGTAGGGAAGGTAAATGACTGAGCAGATTCATAGTTGCACAACAGAGAGGAAATGGCTTCAAGTTGCACCAGGAGAGGTTTAGATTGGATATTAGGAAAAAGCTTTTTACTGAATGAGTGGTGAAGCACAGGAAGAGGCTGCTCAGGGAAGCAGTGGCGTCTCCATCCCTGGATGTGTTCAAAAAATGTGTAGATTTGGCACTTTAGGACATGGTTTAATAGGCATGATGGTGTTGAGCTGATGGTTGGAGTGGATGTTCTTAGAGGACTTTCCTAACCTTTATGATTCTAAAGAGCAAAGTTTGCAGAATTAGAAGTCAGCAGGGTTTCGGTGAAAGGCCCTTAGATCCACTCAGTAAAAATCCTGGGTAGAAAAGTAAATTTTAATAAGTTCCAAGGCATGATGAGGTCCTAAAACAATGTGTTTCAGATAAATAAAATACACATGTACTTATTAGTTTTTAACAAAAGTATTTTAAACATAATTTACATCTCATATATTTATAGAAATTATTTTTCAGCCATAAATCACTGTAGAAAAATAGAATGTCACAAGAATTATTATTGTCAGGACTGGAAAATGTATCATTGCCATATCTCGCTTCCTGGGAGCCCTCTCAGGGATTGTTCCTTCTGTGAAGGCCTGGAGTCACCAAAGCAACATGTCAACAAGCCCTAAACATGTCCTACTAGTGACAGTCTCAGCTTCTTTGCAGTAGGGGTACCACTCCTGGTATGACATTAGGGAACTGGTCTGGGTGAAAATTAACCTGGTAAAACAAACAAATAAATAAGCAAGGAGCAGGAGTTTGTGGTGAAAAGGGACTGTAGTTGGTGCTTTTGGGTGCTGCTTTTTGCATGGCATGGTTGGGATCGTTGGCACAGCTCTTCCCCCTTTGAAGCACAGCTGGATTCTGGAAGGTGGAGAGTGGAGAGCAAAGGCTGGCCATGTCTCATAGTACTACCCAGTGGAGTCCCCAAACCTTGTGGGGTTCCTGCTTCTCCTTAAGAATTCACTTCCTGGAGTCATAGGAAGATGAATAGTGCTGATACGCAGCATTTTTATTAAAAAAATTAATCCTTTTTTTTACACAAAACAGTTTGGATGCATGACCTTGGAATCAGAGGATTTATTGTCGCCTAATGGTCTATTGTTTTGAAACCCGTTTAAGGCTTACAGTAATTCATATTGGATATTCTTCCCATAACACTGTTACACAATGTCTCATCCTGGAAACATTATAAATCTTCAACAATTGTCTAAAAGTTTGGGTCACGTGTTGCAAATTGAGTATCTGCAGTTTCCTGAGAGGAGCGAACAGGGGCATTCCAGCTTTTCCCTTTCATTGCCACGAATCAATATGTGCCATTGGCTGAGGAAGCAGATGGTTACAGTCTTGGCTTGCTCTTTTCTTTTTTCTTTCCCCACTCTCCCTTCTCTTTTGTTTGAATTGATTTAGAAAAACAACTTTCACTCTCCTGGCAATTTCTGATCATTTCATGCTTTTATCTTTTTCTGTTTTGTTAAAAAAAATTATTTTTATTGCAGATAAAGCAGTTGTGATTATATAGCTGCTCTAATGTCTAATACCTTTTGCAATAGGAAAGCATTTTGGTACTTAGCATCTAACTGCCTAGCTTTAGGCACTCAGTGTTTTAAGTTTTGCCAGAAATTCTTCTCATGAATAGCTCCACGGAATATAGATTTCGTGACTTGAATCGCAGTGCTCAAGGAGGGCAGTCCTTTCTCTCCCCATTAGGTCCTGGAAAATGTGGTCACGTGAAGAGCTCAGTGAGTCAGCATTGTTTAACACTAGCATAATTAGAGTGGTTTGGGTTTGTTTTTTTTTCACTTGTGTGCTTTAATCACAGAATTAAGGTTGTTTGAACTCAGTTTTTTTGCATCGTTGAGCTGCAGATATTAAAATATGGCACTGATGCTGGATGTAGGTGGTTGGAAGTTCACCCACTCTGAGGCAGGACTTTCATATCTGAAGGCTGTAGGGTTGACACTGGTGAGCAGATGTGTTGTGGTGTCCAGCTGAAAGCAACCAGAAATGGTTTGAAGACCACCTTCTTGTTTCCAGCAGCGTTGAAAAGTCCAGTGCAGGGCACAAGGACCAAATTCAACCCTGCAGCCATTACAGTTACAGTGTTAATGTGCTGTCTGCTTAGATGAGGACTAAACCTGATCTCTGGACCACTAATGGCTTTTCTGAAATAAGAAATAAGCGGGCTGGTAAGCATTAACATAATTCAGTAGATTCCTTGAGAAGGAGTTTTGGCCACTTGGCTGTGACAAGGAAAAAATCAAAGCTCCCAGAAATTAAGATGCTTCCGTAAGGGTTGTGATGAGACACTTTGCTTCTCAAAAGTTTCTTCTCATAGTTTTCAGAGTGTGTATTACCTGGAAATACACAGTATGATAAAAGCTTTTAAAAATGGAAGTTATCCTAAGATTTCTGGCAATTTTCCTGTTTCTTTTTGATAGATCTTTGTATTGCACGGAGAAGTTGTGGGTGCCCTATCCCTGGAGGTGTTCAAGGCCAGGTTGGATGGGGCTTTGAGCAACTTAATTGAGTGGAAGATGTCCCTGCCCGTGTTGGGAGAGTGGAGGTGGATGAGATTTAAGGTCCCTTCTGATCCAGACCATTACATGATTCTATTAGCTGAATCATCATGTTACAAAACGGAATGAGAAACCATGGCTGTTATAACTCAGATGTTCTTCTGCTTGTCCTGTGACATGAGAATATTTTGTTCTGGATGTAAATGCAGTCAGTGTAGCAGCAAGGTGAAAACTCATTGAGCAGTTTCTCTTCTGAGTTTTAGGTAAGCAAATATATCCAAATGAGTACACTCCTTTAGGAACTCAGAGTTACATGCAACTGACTTTTAATCTCTTAGTTAAAACATCACAAATATAGCTTTTCAAATTATTCATTTATGAGTTGATGTAACAAAATGTAAACAAGAAATCCCAGTAAAACTGCAGCAATGATTTCAGCCAGTGTAGGGGAACTGCTTGTAAAATCCCATGACTTGTGTTTTCTAACGATATAAAAGCTGCAATTTCCCAGAAAGTCAGATGATGCATTTCCGAAAGTTGATGCTTAAGGTAGAATAATTTCCTGAAAGAGGTTTGGTCATTCAGCTTTCAGGGTCTGATGTAAAATCTATATAAAGCAGTCATTTAAGAATACAAAGCAGTAATAACTTACCACAGAATCAAATTTTTAAAGGTCACAGCGCAATGTAACGTCCTAAGTGAGCTGAACATACAAACGTAAGAACAGCAGCAGTGTGAATGGATCCAGGATTCAGGTAGATAAATCGGTCCCTTGTGCAGGAATCTGCCTTTTCAGATGTGCATTTGTTTTGATAATATGGTAGGCTCTTACTGGCTCCAGTGGAGGAAGGCCAGCATCACATCAGGACAGAGATTCTGGGGAAGTAGTAGTACAGCCAAGACCCCACTGACAAAAGAGAAAATAATGACCTTGAAAATTATGTCACTTCCATGCCTGCCCTGAGGAGGAAAGCCTGCCTACTGGTCCCAGCCCCTCTTGGCTGTACACGGTCTTGTTGCTGTAGAGAGCTATTGAAGAAGTTCCTATTTCAGGCGCTTATTCCATATAAGCAATACAGGTAAGGAGAAGCACGTTACCAGCCTAAAATACAATAGCTTAAATTATTAATATGCATTTGTGCGACAGGTAGGCGCATTATCCCTGAATTTCACAGCTCATGCATTTTGTTCCTTCCCTCTTGGAAGTAACATGGTACTTCCAGGGAGTAATGTGGTCATGCCAACAGTGACAACCTGACAGCAGGCATTACCCTTGCCTCTTGCAGCTGATCCCTGCTGCTGATGCTCAGTGCCTGTCTTTCTCACCTCAAGGACACTGTCAGGGATGCAAGAGGGAGCAGAGGTAAAGCGCACAGCATCGATCTTTGGTTGCATTTTCTGCCCTCCCTTCAGCCAACTGCCTGGGTGCAGGACACATCCCCAGCGTGTTTTGTGCTGGAGCAAGTCACTGGAGCACATATTGCGTGAAGGGGATGATGGTAAGCAGTGGTATCCCCACAGAGTTTTACCTTGGAAAGGAAAAAGCTTCCTGAAATTCTGCAAGACACAAAAGCTGCAGGTCCACTGCTGCACCCTCCAAGGAAGGATGTTTTCCCACACCCTGTGCGTCTGCTTGCTTGCGTGTCTTCCTGATCTCAGGCATGCCCAAGGTCTGAGCAACATCTGAAGGACAGAGGAAAAGCTCGACAAGGTCTCAAGCCTAAATAGAGCCACATGGCTTTGGAGGAACGCCTCTCCTGCCCCAGGGCCGTCTACTTGCTGCAAGTGGAGAGTGACCTCATGAGAGACCGGGGAGAGACCAGGGCAGCACCTCTTGTGATCCTTTTAGAAACAAAACCATGCCAGCAGGCATTGACCTGGTGCTGGCTCCTGGAAGCCACAACCTGCCTGTCCCTGAGCCTTACACACTTGGCTTGCCACAGATGACTCACACAAGTAACAAGTGATAGGACAAGAGGATATGGCCTCAAATTGTGCCAGTGAAGGTTTAGATTGGATATCAGGAAAATATTCTTTATTGAAAGAGTGGTGAAGTGTTGACAGAGGCTGCCCAGGGAAGGGGTGGGGTCTCCATTCCTGGAGGTGTTCAACAAGTGTGTAGATCTGGCACTTCAGGACATGGTTTAGTAGGCACAATTGTGTTGTATTGACAGTTGGATGGATGATTTTAGAGGTCTTTTCCAACCTTATTGATTCTATAATTCTATGATTCTATGATTCTAAGACCTGAGAGTAAAAGTACATCTCATATTGTCCTCATTCAGTGCCGATGGATTGTGTGAAAGCAGAGCAGTCCTGAGGAGTGAAGGCTAGCACTGGGTCTCAGGGGTTTGCTCCTCATCATCATGAAAACATGCTTACTTTCTAACTTTCATACCCGAAAGATAACACAAATCACATTTCAATGGTCAGAGAGCAGTGACTTCATAGTGTAGAACAAAATATATCAAACAGAATCATAGTCAAAGTAATAAAAACCCAAGATGTTCCTCCTTTGCTTTAATCTTCTGACTTTGGTGGGCCAGCGGAAGCAGGAGTTGGCTTGCATTTCTGTGCTTTTAATGCATTAAACTTCTCAGTCACAATAGAAACTCTGTCCTGTTTTCTTACCTGCCCTAAGCAAGAGTGGGCGGGGGTAAGAAAATCTGCCTCTTGCTACAAACTTTGTGGAAAGGTGAAACCCGCCACTGCAGCTGGAGATACGGCTGCCTGAATTTCAGGGGACCTGATGAACAGGCAAGGCTACTTTTCCTGCTGAGTCTGAAATTTTAATGACAGAGATTAAGTTACGGAACTGCTCTGCTTACTTGTGGCAATATAAGACTTCAAAATGAGCTTGGAAAAAAGGGTAGGGAAAAAGTAAATAAAGGAGACTTGCCTCCTAAAGAACATACAGGTGAGATAATAATTTCCTTAGCATAGGATGCTATTTGTCCTTAAAACTGAACACTTCAAACCGTATTCAGAGAGTTATTTTTTATGTCTTGTTGTGTATCCTTGGTCTGAAATATCCATTAAGGCTTCCTATTCCTGCATTTGAATCAACTGACTTGATGCTTCCCTACTTAGGAGCGGTGTGCAGTGGCTTGGCAGAGCCTTGGTGCTGTGCCAGTGTGCTGCATATGGAAATGAGATTCCAATCTCTCTGTCTTGATATGACTGAGCTTGTGTAAAAGATTTTTCCAGCTAGCTCTGAGTTTGATGGGTTTGTTTTGTTAACAGCGTTCCTATGGGGCACACAGACATAGATCCCTGCACCTACAAGGTGCTGCTTTAAGTGCAAAGCCATGCAGTTAGTGATTAATTTCTAATATACACCTGACTTTTCTAAAGTCTGGATCCTGCAAACTGCTTTCTGTGGATCAGCTTCTGTAAAGGTTCAGAGTTTTGCTGGGTTTATGAAAGCAAAGGCACCTCCTCCTTTTACACTCACTGAGGATCAACCCAGTGACTCTCATTCGCATTTCTTCCTGTTCCATTTCCTATTGCAGCTGAAATAATGAGTAACACAGATGCCAAGGTGTTCCAGGGGCTGGTGATGCAAAGGAAGTTAGGAGAAGTGTGACCAGTGCCCAGCTTATCAGACAGGTGGAGAAAAGCAGTTCAAAGGTGCACGGCGCCAGCGAAGGGCATCTCCTGAAGAAGCATACTGGCTTCTCAGATGAGCACACAGGCTTCCAGAAAACAGTTAATTATTTAACATGGGTTACTTATTTAGTTCTTATTTCATATAAGTTGAATATTTACTTTAGAAAGAGCAGATGGGACTCTGGCACACAAAGTGCTTCCTCCTCGGAGGGATTTAATTCTGGTGTAAGCTGAAGGAGTGCTCTGCGCTGCAATGCGCATGTCTGGGTTACAGTAGGACTGGGACCTAGCAGCAGTGTTTTGACTGGTTCCTCTGCAGATAGGCTACAACAGGACATGATCTTCAGCCATGGGATCAACACTAGAGTGATATGCTATATCTGGTCATTTGCAAACCGTATAAATACAGTGGAGGAATCAAAACACCAGATACAGATGTCTGAGCATAAAGTTGTGTAATTTTCCCTTCCAGCCATAGCGAGAGCACCGGATGTGAGCCTCTGCACACAGCAACAGGGACACAAGGCTCAGAGACTGGCATGACAGGGTGAAGGTCAGTGGTCCCATAGAGGGATGGTCCTGGTCCTGTTCTGAGCACAAATTCCAGGAGGCTGCAGAAGTGCAAACGGGAGATGATAGCGCTGAAATAAAGTGTGTTGAAATAAAGCATGTGTAAAGCTGGGAACAGGAGCGTCCCTAAGAGGAACAGTGGTTGAGAACTGGGTTTTCAGAAGTTCCTAATCCTGGAAATCTGGCAGTAAAAGGGAATGTAACTTCTGGGTGCTGGGCTATTTAGAAAAAAATCTGATGGAAAATTTCTAACCATTGCAGCACATGAGCCATTAAAATACCATTCATATAGTAAGAATGATAGACAGGAAAAAAGCACTATGAAAAAAAGACGTCAGAGTTCCTTCTGCCAGAATTGCAAACTGTGTATAGACGGAAAGAGAATTTATGTCTATGGATGGAAAAAAATCCAAAATAGAAAGAACATGGATTGCACGTCCCTCGATGCCTTCCAAAAGGAAACAGCATGGAGAACGAGGAAATTTCATGGAGTAAAAATATCAACCCACTAAGGAGAGATCAAACTAAATGTACAAAAGGTTAAACTGCATGAAGAAGTTTATGGTGAGTTGTGAAAGCCCGTAACCTACTGACCTGGCCAAGATCTTTCCATGAGAAGCTGTTACAGCTCGACTTCAGACCAGAGTAAGAAAACAGAAATGGTTTACGCCTAAAAGCAGAAAAATCACTACACTGCTCCATGTGCCGCAGTACAGAGATAAAGTGCTGCTTGTCTCAAAAGCACTAAATCCGAGATAAGTGTTGTTTACTTCACCCTTGTCCAAGAGGAAAGGTCACTCGTGGTCTCAGTAGAGCTCCAGCAATTTCCTCCTGGCAGCATTCACCTCTGCCTGCCAGCACTGGTGGAGATCCGGGGAGCCCCTGCTCCTCTCCTTTGGCTGTCTAGCTGTATCCTGGCTTTTAGGGACACATTTTAACCCTCTCCCGCTGGCCTTTGCCCCTCTGTCTTTCCTGGAGCTGGCTCTGAACAAAGAGGCAAAATATGTCAGTGGTACGAGTTTAAATAGCAGTGAGATGCTGACAGGCAGACTTACAGAAATACTTCTGTCCGAAGGAACAATGCACCCAGGGTACACAGTAAAGCTAATTTTTCAGTACAAGGTACAGGCAAGGTGTTCTCCCGCATGAAATAAGAGTATTCTTTTGTCTCTTTTCCCCTGCTCGGCTTTCTTCTTTTGTTTTTCATATTGCCATCTATTTAACGTAAGCTCTCTTTTCTTGACTCAACAGTATTTTCCTAGTTTCATTTTTCTCTCGGCTTGCTCTTTATCACTCTAAGGAACAATAAATGAGGAAGGAGACAGTTGACTGGGATCACTGCAAAGCTGAGCTTTGTTAACATCAAGAATGATGATGCAGATTGTGTTAACCTTGAATGCCATTTGTACCGGCAAACCAGACTTTATTAAGTGGCTGTGTAATATGTTAAATTCTCCTTTTGAAGTCGAGATCTCAGGTCTTCTTGTACATAAGGAACAGAACAAAAAAGCTTCAGAATAAACCAGAAACACACAAAGCAACTACTGCCCACTGATGTTATGCAGAATCTTCCTTATTTTCTTCTTTTGCAAATAAATGACTGCAGAAAGCAGCACTATAATTATAGCCTTCAGAATTGGCTCAGGGTTTCCTCCATGGACAAGCATGACAAAAAATAACAAAAAAAAATTTTTACCAACACAGCTGGTGTTTGGATGAAATTATGTGGTTAGCTTTGAAATTATATTAAAAGAGAAATTTTAATTAACCTGTACCACTGAGTCAGAAGATAATATCTGCTGCATGGAAAAGGCATACAGACAAAATATGATAAAATAATTATTTGCAATTAGATATATGCATTACAGACAATGTTGTAATTAAAATGTACTTAATGTCACAGGAGGTCCTTTATTATCAAAATAATTTGTAGAAGGACTGTGGAAACAATGTGATGATTATCCATCACTCTGGAAAAAAATGGGATGCTCTAGAAGCATTTCTGGTTTTGGAGCAGATACTAGTGCAGTCAAACAACCAGACTCTTTCCCAGTGGCAAATCCATTGGTCACCGGAGTGTGCATAGGTCACCTATTTCTCATAGAATCATAGAATAGTTTGGGTTGGAAAAGAGCTGAAAGATCATCCACTTCCAACCCCCCTGCCATGGGCAGGGACACCTCCCGCTGGATCAGGTTGCTAAAAGCGTCATCCAGCCTCATCTTGAACCCCTCCAAGGATGGGGCATCCACAGCTTCTCTGGGAAACCTGTGTCAGGGCTTCACCACCTTCACAAGAAAACATTTCTTATTAAGTTCTTGATGTGCTTCTCTTCCTGTGGTCCCGTGGCAGGTGATGGCCAGCTAGTGACATCCCTGTGCCACTGCATTGCTGGGAGCAGAGTGCACCTGCAAAAATGAGCATGTTTCTGTGCAGGTCAGTGGGAGTGAGAAATGCTGCGAAGTGTTGTGCCATTCTTCTGCTGGGAAAACAAATCTCTTTCATTATTTGATTGCTAGCAGGGTTGGGGTGAGATGAGCTGCAATAAAACTGAGTGATGCAATTTACTGGAGCTGATTCTTGCCTCTACTGTGGCTCTTCACAGGCACTCAGGTCATGAAAAGGGGCCAAAACCAAGGAAAAATTACATTCATACTTTCTTGAAGGGTTTATTTTCACTTTTACATCTATGGAAGAGTTAGCAGAGAGAGGATCTGATAAGCACAGCCTAGTAAATCTGGGGGGATTACTGAGGTGTGAGGCACAGCTCAGCCTCCAAGAGCTGTGTTTGTACAATCTGAGGCCGATACAGCCGTAGGAACATAAACATAGTGCTTTGCGACAGACCTGACAAAAGATGCAGTGAATCCTGAGGAACAGCGGCAGGGCGTGAGTGCTGCTTCTCTGCCCGAGGATGGGCTGCTGCTGCTACTCCTTAAATAACCTCTCAGCCCAGGTAGTTCCTTATCTGAGCAAAACTAGTGCCCAGGTGTCTCTAACTGGCAAGGGGTGGATGCTGACTTCAAAAATAGTGTCCATGTGTCTCTCACCGGCAAGGGGTCAATTCAATAGCAAAGGAAAACCTCATTTTACTCAAAACATTAATTCTGAGACGATGGAAAGATTTCATTCTGCCGCGTCACACACTGGCTGCTTTCAAATACTCATGAGTCAAGTCAATTCTTGGAGAGTTTTTGGGACCCTGTGCCCCCAGGCTGTGAGGAAAGCCCTCTCCCCCAGTTCAGCCTCTGCTCTCCCCCAGCAGCCAGCATGTCCCTGAGTACCAGCTGCTCCTGGCTCTCTGCAAAAGACAGTCATCTTTGGGCAGATCTTGGTACCCGAAGTGATGCCAAGCATCTTATCCATTGCTTTAGGAATAACCTGTGCCTCAGCTTTTGCTGGTAGCTGATCTTTGAGGCCCCACATTAAACAACCTCGAGATGCCAAGGCCAATTCCCAGCGCCAGATGCTCGCTCTGGGGCCTGACCTTATTGGTGCTACTGAAGGTTTTGGCAAACCTCCTCATCTGATTAACATTTCCCTGTTCAGAGCCACCACGCTGTAATTGTGGAGGCTGTTCTGCTGTTCCTCAGGCAGACCTTTTCCCATCACTGTTTTCTGGATTTGTGCCCCCACACTTGTAAAATTCCTCTTGAAGTCAATGGAGATTTTGCCTGAGTGAAAGAAGAACACAGCCTCCTTACAGGGTGCAACTTACCTTGGTGACAAGTCTTTCTGGGAAGGATAGAGAGGAGCCACCAACTGTGATGAAAATGTTTTATGGAAATATTTATTTCTTCAAATCATAAATATTAAGTAAAATTGCTGCAAAACATATTCAACTGAAGGAGTGTCTTGAGGGGAAAACATCGCCCCTAGTATATCATCAGCTGCTTCTTTATCTCCCCTAGGCTTCTCCACTTCCCCATTTTCAAAAGAACAAAGAGAATGTGCCAAAGCTGCTTTGGGATTTCAATGAAAAATAATGAGAATTCATTGCTAATTAGGGCTCCAATTAAAAAACCTGATCTTTGCAGGGACACTGTTAATGAATTTGCAAATTGCAGCTGCAGACTTGCATCCCTGTAAACATTCCCCTTGTTTGATTCCATTTGTTTATGCAGAAGTGGTGAGCAGAGGCTGCTGGCTTGTGTGCAGGGATGGCAGTCATCACTTGGCCCCTGAGTCCAGCAATGCCTGCTGGAGAGAGCGGCGGAATCTGGCTTTTGGTCACTTTGGGGACACAAGTGGCATATCAATGCGGGTGGCATGTGTTGCAGAAGTGGGTACAAAAGGCAGCAGCGTTCCGTGGCTGCTCTCTCCATATATGACCATGCAGACAGCCTCACGTTCCTCTCTGTGGGAAGGCCTCACCCTGTCCTGCGCCTGTTTGCTCGCTCTCTGGCAAAAAGGGACAGTAAGCCAAGCTGAAACAAAGAGGAGGAAAGTGAGTACTGGAGACCAGGGAGGATGAAAAGGGGGATGTTGGACATGCAGCAAGTCACCCGTATGAGTTGGGACTGGCCAAGGTCTGTCCTTGCCCACCACGGTGCATGCTGGGAGGTTTGCTCTTCCCACTCAGCATCATCGCTCACCATGACCCCTGGAGAGGGGCAGTGTAGCTCACATAGCTGTGTCTCCTTGTGGGCTGGTGGTGGCCTCTCAGTCCCTAGAGCTGTCCACAGCACTGTGCAATGGGAAATGGCAACGGATAATACGGGGAATTACTGAACGTTTAAATTAGGATGGCATTTATCTCACAAAATCTTTGGCTTTGTGAAAAAGAAGAATAATAATTTATTATGTATTTTTATCAGTCTTTGCCTAATTAGAAACCTCTGTATTCATTCATGTAGGACACAGTTAAGAGTTACTGTTGAGAGACGATGTCACAGGTACTTCAGGGTGTTGTGTGAATGCATCTTTGCTTGTGACAACAAAGAGCGAAGTCATGTAAATCTGCACCTTTATGCACTCTAAGGGATATTTTAATTAGGATAAATGGCTACCACAGCCTTCCTTCCTAGTACTTAGTCACTTCTGCCGGTGATGGGCTGTGTGTGATGCACTGCAGCTCCCAGGTTGGGGAAGGAGGACCCTGCATAGAAGTGCTGGGGGTAAAAAACTCACCTTATTTTTGTCCAACTGCTGACTCAAGTTCAAAGCAAATAGAGCCAAACCCAGCCATGCTGGAAGTTCACTGGCTACAACGGTGGCTGCATGCATCTGGCTGCATGCACACACGGATGCGTGCACTGGGAAGCAGGTATCCAGCCAGAATGATGAAGCTGCAACCAAGCCCTGCTTGCGTGATCATTCCTCCCTCTTTCTCGGCTTGCCAGCATTTGCCAGGAGGCACATCCCATGGTATTTTGTGTCATCAACCTGTTTTCCCCTTCCCATTGCAGGAGGGCTTTTTTTCCTGGGAGAACAGTATGAAACCATTGGAGGGCAATTAGGAGGGCGTCTGAAACACTCCTGAAATCTGATCAGAGGTTGGAGATGGCAGAACATGGATAAAATTTATGTTAATTTTACACATTTTCATATGAACTAACAATGAAATGGAAACCCACACAATGGCTGATGTTGGTGGGCACCTCTGGAGATCGCGTAGTCCAAACAAAAGATGGGTAAAGGGGATATCCCAGTCTCTTGGGTGAGAGTCTTTCATAAAATCAGATACAGCTAGGGGACATGGCAGGTAATTATTCTGCTGCCTTTGCCATCAGTGAAGTCATTCACTCCGGAAGAGCTGAGTTCACCTCAGGGAGCAAAAGGGGAGACTAACCAGAAGGCAGAGGTGTTTGGGAGCGTCCTGGGAAACATGACCTCTGCAAGAATGATGGCTTAGGAGGCTGATGCGGGATGAGAAGACATCTGATCCTGCACTGGTTTGTCCTGGTTGGGAGTTTGTGGCTGTGGGTCTGTATGGACCTGTGCTGTGCTGCTGCAGTTATTAGAGAGGAATGGTTGTCTCCAGCTCTCAACAAGTTTTGGATGTTCTGGGGGCTAAAGGTCTTAGACTCTGCAGTGCCAGACTCATATGTATCCTGCTCCCCTCTGGAGCCCCAGCCTCAGACCCTGGGGTTGCCGTATAGCCTCATCAATGCATGAAGGATCCTTAGGGATGAGCTGATCACAGCCAGGAGCCTCGTGCGAAGTGATGAGATGGTCCTGATGGGATGCACTGCTTTGGGGGGTTCCTGCACCCCAGAAGCACCACATCTACACATTTTTTGAACACCTCCATGGATGGTCACGCCACCACTTCCCTGAGCAGCTGCTTCCAGTGCTTTACTACTCTTTCAAGTAAAAAATTTTTCCTAGTATCCAAGTCTGAACCTCCCCTTGTGCAACTTGAGGAACTTGAGGCACCGAGGAACTTCCAGACTAGTGCTGAGGACCCTGTGCCTGGGGCACTAATTCACACCCCACCTCCCTGATGCCACATGTAAAGAGCAGTAGGGACGAATTGCAGCATAAATATCAGGAGTTCAGGAGGGAAGTGGGACATTTCATACTTGTTCTGGAGTCTGATATTAATTTTTTTCTATTTCTTTCAGATGCGTAGATTTTATTTCTGGTAGCAGAAATTCTGATAACATACATAATGGAGCCATTCAGGGGCATCTCTGAACATGCACTTTTCTCACATATAAAAATGTACCTGAAATTTTGAGAGATTGAATACTCATTTGCCAATTAAAAAAGAAAATGGAGAGAACAAGAGAAAGAGGCTTGTAGAGTTTTAAGTCTTCATAGCAAACCAATGGAAAAGCACATGTACATTTAGAATGGTGTTGACATTTCTGAAATAAGAGATATGGTGTTTTATCTGAATTATACCAAAGCCCTTCAAGATAATGTGCTGTGTAATAGCTACAGTTTTAGACACTATTTCATTTTCAAACAATTTTCTAGACAAAAAGCATGATTCTTATCCACAATTTCAGTTCAGTGTTTAGCAAATTATTAGCATATACTTTCCAACTCCACCTAATATAGGGGAAGCTTTATTTTAGGGAAAAAGGCTACATTTCCACCTTCCTCTCCAGCTTTTTTCAACATTTTATGCTGCCTGGAGAGAAGGTGGATGTTCATAAAGTCCAGAGTGAAAGCAGATGTAGGAGCACTATGGGCACTAATTATCCCTGAGGAGCATCACCAGGGCCTGCAGCCCCACCCCATTTCTTTGGGAGCTCCATTTAAGCTCAGGGCTCCCTGAGCTGTGCTGGGGATATTTCTGTGCTCAGCACTGTTCCTGGCTCCTTCTCTCCTCTTTCTGGCTGGATCTTGGACCTGTGCAACAGATAGCTCCTCTCTTGGTCCTTGCTGCTTGCTCCCCTGGACCTGGCCCACTACCTTGGCTAGGCTGGGCTGGGCTCTCGCCCTTTTTGGGCAGGAGGGGGTGCTGTGGGTGCCCACTGCTTTTTCTGCTCATCTTCATCTTCCTTCTCAGTGCAGTCACTATGTGTGTATTTGCAAACAGCACCTTGCTCAGTGGTGCCGCTGACTCCAGTGGGGTGGGGGAGGTACCTTGCTCCCATCCCAGGCTTATTGTGAGCCACATACCCCTCATGATGTGTGCTGGTTGGTGAGGCTGATGGGGAAGAAAGACCCCCAGACATGCTGAATGCTCTAATAGACCCTTGTAATTCACTGGCAGGGCATGCATAGGCAGGTTTTGGTGCTTTGAATGGTTTTAAAGCACCAAAGTGGCAGAGAAATCTACACTGAGTGGAGACAGCTCCTTAGGAACCTCTCAGAGGAGTTATTTTGGTGTTTGTAAGTAGGTTCTGGACATATACATTTGTACCCCCCATGTGAGTTGTTCCTATCTGCAGTGCTGACTGTGAGTACTTGTGTGTGGCTTGTGCTGATGGGTCTGGTTTCATGTTACAGAGGTGTTCTTCTCTTCTGGCAGCTGAAAAAGTATAAATCCTTTTGACGCCCACTTGGCATCAACATGGCTTTGTCTTTACCTGGAAACAAAGAACTATGAGGTCTGGAGGCCACTACACAGGGGACCCTCACCTGTATCTGCAGTGTGCTGAGGCTTGATGAGAGGTCTCTGCAAAGCTGTACCAGGGTTCCCAACGATGGGGCAGGGTGTAAGATGTAAAACAATTACCGAGAGAACGAGCATACTCTTTTCTTCTGGGTATCCAAATGAATCTGCGTGTTCTGGTGCAAGATGCCCTTGGGAGGGCAGTGAGAAAGCCTGAACCCACCGGATTCCCTTGGTCTGGTGCTCTTCTTGCCAGCAGTATTTGACCAGTTTTCTAGAAAAGTTTGGCAGAGTGGGAAGGTTATTTCCTAATTCTGTATGCTGGGACACACCTGCAGGCTTGCTTCATGCTGGTGATGCTGAATAAAGAACGCTGGAGCCCTGACTCAGAAATTCTGTTTAATTCTCATTTGAAGAGCAAGCTACCTTGACTGAGTGGGCAAGGCTCAGCAAATAAGTTAGGTGATAAATGTCCTGGTCTTATCTGGAAGGTGTTATTTGTTCTCCCACCTGGTGAAATGACTGAAGCGTCCTGGGTGTGATGGGTGGTGAACCTGCTCCCTCTGCAGAGTGTTTTGACTTGGTTGGTATTAATATCTCTTTAGTGTAGAGGTAGAAAAAATCCTTTCTCCTGAGAAGTCCTTTCCAAGATGCCAATAAACAAAATCGGAAAGGATGTTGTTTTTTGCTTATATACTTACAAGTAGGCAGTCTTCGTGGGCATGAAGGTGGTACCCCAGCCCCCTCAAGAGCTGGTGATCTGCTGAGGAGGAGGAGATGTCAGCACACCTTGTGATTAACAGGGAGAGAAAGGTTTTCATGACAACCATAAAGCAACAACATGGAAAGTCAACTCTGCTAGGAAATTATGTTCAAGGAACAGAAATAGTTTCCTTGGCAAGCCAAGAACAATGATGGCAACACTCAGACTGGTTGCTAAGTGAGGAGGAAGAGAAAGTAAAGGGTAACATTAGCTGTGATCATTGCTACCTTAATAAACACATGCATTAGAGGTAATAAAATTATGCTTTTAGAGCTATGCAGCTTCCCAGTGTCACAGGGATTTCTTTGTTTGTAAACAGAGTAAGGGTGTCAAGGGTCAGCAAGGACTTGGTATGCATCCTAGAGGTAATCTGTCCATGGCCAAAAATAAACCTGTTGGTCACTAGAACGGTTACTCCCCCTCTATAAATATTCAGGGAGATTTTTCTTTGCAAGGTTAAAATGTGTGCATGCATTTTGATAATAGCAGCTTGTGATCAGAAGGGGGAACTATTCTAAAGAACAGCTAATTGCTGGTCTCACAGGCAGAGCAAATGAATTTACACTCATTAATCTATGCCTTTACATTGAGCACATGGACCTTGATCCAGGTTCCCCCAGAGATGGAGGCAGAACTTCCCTCTGACCACAGTGGGTGAGGGATCAAAGCTGCACAAAGTGCCCTCTGGAGGAGACTGAGAAAGAAATGGAAATTGCTATATTTTGGTCCTAGTCTGAAACAATTTAGGGTATAACCTTGGCTTAATGGTATTTGTTAGTCTTCATCAAATGTTAAGATCCATGGCTAGGAGGGCGCTGCATGAGTGTTAAGAAGTTATGGAAAATGCTTTTGCCACAAATAGTGCAAATGTGACCTAAATCAGTTTTTTTTTCGTGCATCTTAGAATCATAGAATGGTTTAGGTTGGAAGGGACCTTAAAGATCATGCAGTTCCAACCCCCCTGCCATGGGCAGGGACACCTCCTGCTGGATCAAGTTGCTCAAAGCCACATCCAATGTGGCCTGAGAACACCTCCAGGGGTGGGACAGCCACGACTTCTGTGCCAGTGCCTCACCACCCTCACAGGAAAACATTTCTTCCTAATATCTCATCTAAATCTCCCCTCTTTCAGCTTGAAACCATTTTTCCTCGTCTTTTCCCTGCAATCCCTGATAAAAAGCCCCTCCTCTGCTCTTCTGTAGGCAAACCAGTCTTCTGGGACTAGCATAAAACTCATGTCATCTTAAGCCAGAGCGTAACAGAAATGCCTCAACAGTTGAGGTTACTGACTAAATAAAGTGAACTCCTATTTTAGGGCAGGTATTCCTTTCAATAAACATGACGAGGCAGAGATCCCTTAATACTTCCCATGTAGCTGTATTGCATGGTATAGCCATCTTTGCAAAAGGATGTGACAGGTTTAGATCCTTCTGAGCCAGGCTAGATTGCATCCAAAGTCAGATTCAAAATATAACTCGTTTACTTGTGAATATTTATCCATCCCAGTGTGTATTGTGATCTCTTGAAGGTACAGTTCTGTCGTTATGTGCAGTACCTGTGTTAGCCCTGAGAACTTCACTACAGCCTCTCTCTTCCTGCTTTCTCATGATCCCCTTGTACCCCACCTGTTTGGAATCAGCTTTTGCACACACTGACACAATTTTAGAGAACACAAAAGGGATAGATTGTGCTTAAACACAGCTCTCTGCTCAGTAAGAGGATCTCTGCTTAAATATAGTACAGAAATTCCCATCTGTTTGTCAATTTCTCTTTAACAAGAATATTTTAACCAAACAGACACCTTACGCTCTAGTTCATCTCACCGATTGCACTGATTTCCTGAGATCTGAGAATCAGATGCCAGAAGAACTTTAGGGATGAGCTGGGTTGTTTAAGATGTATTCATCAGCAATGATGGAGTTGAACAAAATTGGTCTGTGAGTTCACTTTCTGTACCCTGGTATTTTCCAGAGACTGGATGACGTGAAATGTGCCTGTAACAAATGTGTGTGCTGATGTCCACCCTTGCTGGAGGGGAAGGAGCCAGGAGGGCTGTGTGGTGCTGCAGGGACATGGGGACTTTATCTCAGGGCTCACCTAAAGAATCATAGAATGGTTTGGATTGGAAGAGACCTTGAACATCACGAGTTCCACCCCTCTGCCATGGATCAGGTTGCTCGAACCCCATCCAACCTGGCCTTGAAAACCTCCTGTGCCAGTGCTTCACCACTCTCACTCTTCCTAAAATTTAATCTCTATCTCCCCTCTTTCAGCTTAAAACCATTCCTCCTTGTCCTGTCCCTGCAATCCCTGATAAAGAGCCCCTCCCCATCTTTCCTGGAGCCCCTTTCAGTACTGAAGTGCTGCTCTAAGGTCTCCCTGGAGCCTTCTCTTCCCCAGGCTGAACAGCTCTGACTCTCTCAGCCTGTCCTTGTATGGAAGGTGCTCCAGCCCTTGGATCACCTTTGTGGCCTCCTCTGGACTCACTCTAACAGATCCTTGTCCTTCCTGTACTGAGGACTCCAGAACTGAGCTCAGGACTCCAGGTGAGGTCTTATGGTACTTGGCAGGAACTGTAATATCCAGCCTCCTCAAAAGAACCATTTTCTTATTGAGGGTCTTCGCTACAGCATCAAAAGAAAAAAAATAGCATGGAGTAAGTCTCTGGGAAAATCTGAATGTTGGGTTTGTATACATGATGTACACTGTGCTGAGTGCTTACTTCAGCATGGACTTAAATGATGTTATTAGTAATTTGACTTCAGATTTTAACAAAGTACTTTGTGTTTGGGCTTCACTTAGGACAGTTTACTAACCACTGGACATGAATATGTTAATATTTAGGTTTGTCTTAAAGTAACAAATTTGGACAAAGCCAGACTGTCCTGCTTGTGTAGCATTGACAGGCATAGGTTGCTGAAGGGGGAGGATGTGGCTCTAATTTCTGTTTGTAAAGTTAAAATGTCAAAAAAACCCTTCTTCTAAAATTTCAGCATTAGAGAGGATTTTGCTAGTTTTAAGTAGGCACTAGATGAATAAAACATGAATGTAGAACACATTTGATCTTCACATACCCACCTAAAACCGGCTGTGTAAGCTGGTAACCAGAGTGCTGCTGGGACAAGGCTTGAGGAGCTTGTTCTAGGTCTGGAGCTGGTGGGGGATGTTGGCTGTAGCATGAGGCTGAACATCCCTGATGGGGTGGCAGTGGCAGTTCTGACTTTTCTTTGTGGAGGGCCAAGGCATCTGTGATGAAGGATCTTCTCAGGAGCATTTGTACTGGTTTTAGTATAAATAAAGCATTTAATTCTGTCCTTAGGAAAAGAAGAGGCATAACTGGATGGCAGAATGATTAACCCACATGGAGAACTTGCAAAATTAGATCTCTCCTTGGTCATTAGGCCAGACACTTGTGCAGCCAGGAAAACTTCAAAAATTGTCTATAGTGTAAAAGATGATAGACTCCTAACTACCTGCTTTAACTAGTACCACTATAGTACACTGTAATTTGAATTACTATTTGGTTTTCCATCCTACCATTGTTGGCAGCTCCCATACAGAATCCTTGTTTTAATGTTTATTTGAATGTTTAATTACTCTATAATAGCACAATAATTACCGTGTAGCTACAGAGGAATTACATGGTTGTCTGTACTCTGCAAACCAGCGTCAACCTCATCTGCAAACAAATAATTATGCAGCTACCGTACCTGTTTAACAGTAATTAGTGGAGAAACAGGAGAAATGTGAAAAATGCAGTTTCTACTTCTATAAATATTCCCATGTGCAAAATTCTTTAATTCCCTGGTGTCTTCTACTACCACAATGTTAGACAATACGAACTGGAACCAGGAAAAAAAATTGCTATGGAGTTAAAGGCTGATAAAACTACCTCTGAGTGGTTTGCTATGGAGTTAAAGACTGATAAAAACACCTCTGTAATTATAGGCAGTGGTATTTCATAGCCTGTTCTTTCTCTAGCTGCAGGTTGTGAATCAAGAAATGAAAGTATTTCCAAATAACTTCACTTGAGCTCTGGCTGCATCTCTGAATTTTGGAGCCTCTTCTAGAAACTGGGAAGAAAACCACAAGGTGGCAATGTGCACAAGGGAATAAAAGCGCCCTGAAAACTGCAGCACTCCTCGAGGATCAAACTATTCAGCCTTTGAGTTCAGCTGTATTAACACTTGTCCTGTTACAGGAGTTAGGATAGGAGTTTAAATATCTTTTTAGAAGTGTAAGAATGTGAATTTTCCAAGACAAAAAAAACCACAAAAACCTGTAAGGATGAACATGTCAGTAAATTTGTTTGTTTGCTTTAGGTTTAAACATTCTTTATTGAATAGTTTGAAAACATATTCCTCTGTTGCTAGTTTCCCACCTGGAGACACGTTCCAAACCAGTCTGTTTATCTAGGATACTTCCAGCATCACTAGTGCTCTGTCTGGATATCAGACATGGGAACAGCATTACAGTTTCTGACCCCTCTACCTTCCTTTGATTCTGGTGGGGAATGTTTCCAAATTGGAAGGAGTGCACTTCTTGGCTGCAGCAGGACCTACCGATATACTGTGTGTGCTGGTGATTGAGACAAACTAGTTTTACCCAGTATAAATCAATTTGCAGGACTGGATTATTGCCAGGGATGCTGAGAAACAAAATCCTGAATGGTGCTTCCTCCTAAACAGTGCTGAATATGTTTCCTGTTGTATTGCTTTCAGAGGGCAAAACTGGCTAAATACAAGGGAATGTAACTCAAAAACAATTTTCTGGGTTATTCCGACACTGCAGGACCACTGTGTGCCCTGCTGTGACTTATGCACCACTTGGCAGCAGACGTTTGATGTGGGATCGTAGTGAGCCTGAGCAGCTCAGGGTCTGCTGGCCACTGGCCATTCCCTATGTTAGCTACGGCTGCTGTTCTGGAGCCCTGCTTGTCTGCTGGAGCTGGGATCTCTGATTTGCCAAGGTGGGATAAAAATAGGCAGGGTTCAAGGGTTGGCAGCAGGTCAGAGGGGCAGCTGGAGTGCATGGCATGGGAAGGCAAATTCCCTTCCCTGCAGCCAAAGCAGTGCCTGGGCTGGAAGCTGTCTTATGAGGCTATCTTGTGAGGGTGGGGAAAACAGGGATGGGACTGGTTTTAGGGAATATGACTTCCCATTAAGCATCAATCAGTAGTGACGAGTTGGACTTTAGTCTCTTGACACATGACTGCCAGAGAGAAAAAGAGCAAAATTCACCCTGCTTGCTGGAATGTGGGAATGAACTGTCAGTGATCAAGTGATCACCTTCCTAACAGGAGAGATATCTTTTATTTTTTTTTGAGAGTCACTATCCACAAAACCACTGTTGTCATTTCTTTTCGAAGCAGACTTATTTGCTACTCAGCCTTATTTCTCTGAGAGAAGGAGGATACTTGCTTCCCTGCTTTTTTTATGAAGTCAACTCATTTATTTGCTCTTGGAAAAGACTGTTTACAGCCCCTTCAGGACCAGCAGCTTGTGGCTCTGGGATGGGAGGCTGTTCCAGTGCTGCGTGCTGTGCCAGGACAGCTCTTCAGCAGCAAGGAAGTCTGTGGTCCAGAACAGCAAATCCCCATCCGATGGAGACATTAGTAAAGTTAAGAGTGAGTTTAACTGTTATCCACATTCTCCTTGAAGCCCAACCTAAAGCATTAAGACGTGTTGATGGCTTGTGAGTCAGTTGCAGTGCAAGGGGAATGTTAATCTTCTGGCAGAATAAATGCTGTGAGTTATGGTGTGTTTTCTTATCTGAGGGCTGCTTATTCCCCCATGAGTATCTCCTAAACTCTTTGCCCAGAAGCCCTGACGCTGCTGGGAATCGCCTGGTTTTACTGCCTGTAAGCACCAGGTGGCATCGCGTTTGAGTGATGGGAGCCGGGAATTGAGCAGAGTCGGGAGGAAACTCGGCTTTGAGGATTTCTGGGCATAGTTCCAGGCAATAATATCTTTTCCCACCAGTTGTGAGGGATCTGAACTTTAGTTTGCATGAGAAGCTTTAAAAAGCAACTGTTTAAAAAACAGAATCCCTTTCCTAGCTTGTATGGTGCTTGGGGAAGGGCTGGTTGGCAGTCCAAGGCTCCTGAGCAGTCAACTGGCTGTGTGCAAAAAGACTAGAAATGAGTCCATGGGTTCCCTGAACCTTATGGGGCTTGGTGTGGGTCTGGGGATTTCCTGACCTAATGTCAGGGTCACTGCCTAAGTCATTAATAGCATGAGACAAGAAGAGTTTTGAAAGCGTAGTAATACATAGTGTTAAGGTACAGGTGTGCAGAGAAGTCGTGGATGCCCCATCCCTGGAAGCTTTCAGAACCAGATTGGATGAGGCTTTGAGCAACTGGATCCATTGGAAGGAGGGTTGGAACTGGATTATCTTGAAGGTGTCTTCCGACCCAAAACATTCTGTGATCTTGGCCATGTGGAGAGTAGGACCAAGCACCTCAGAGCAGCCCTGAAGCACAATTTTTACACCAAATTTTTGACACATCTTTAACATCCAGATCTGACCACCTTCTATGAGTGTTTCTATCCCCCTAACCATTATACAGGCATTATGTTGGGCACTTGCAGCTCAAATACCATTGGCCTATTTCCAAAAAGCTCACCAAACCCACAAATGTTCACAAAGCAGCTCTGGGTTTTTGACTCCTAAACCCCAGCATCCACTGGCAGTGGGAGGGAAGACACAGAGACCTGGACCAGGGTGTGCTGCTGTGCTGGGAAACCTTGAAGCAGGACAGGCATCTGAAACCCATCCTACTGAGCTCCTGCACTTGCCTTTCCTTTTCCCACCTTTGCTGGTTATGTGTTTTTTAAAAATGTTTATGTTCTTTTGCTGTTATATGAGGGTTTTTTTATGTGCAGGTGGGAAGCTTTGAAAATACAAGAGGTCGTCCTCCAAAAAGCCTCAAAGTTTTGACTGTGAAACAGGTCAGCTCTTTAAATCAGGCTCTCTAAAGATAATATTAGGAAAAAGCCATGCTCTTCCCAGCACAGCGCCTTGGTAGGAGCAGGTCAACAGGAGGTGAAGCTGCACAGTGTCCCATACATCCACGAGCTTTAGCCACTTGATTTGAAACAATTGCTTTTTTTTTTCTGTGGATTTAAAAGGGCTCAGTTCAGCTCAGAAACAAAGAGCAAAGATGATGTTCACTTAACATTCATCTGTGTCCTGCAGGAGAGGAAAGCAAGCTTCACCAGCCCAGATGATTTTCCAATGAATTGCTGGGCTGGGTGGGGAAGTCAGAGGCTCTTTTCTGAAGAATAGAGCCCGTAGTGTCTGCACTGCAACACTATTCCCCTTCTGTCTGTCTTTAGCTCTTTGTTATGTCAACATCTGTAGCTGTGAGTAAATAGCATAAGGGGAGAATACATATTGTGCTCCTGCTGAAGCAGCCAGGCTGGGTGGGGGCCAGATGACTGCAGGAACTGTGCTGCCTCTGTCTGCAGTGAGGAGCTCTGGAGCAAATGCTTGTATAGGGCTCCCAAAGACCCTTGGTTTATGATGAATGATTTTTCTCAGTGCTTCATTAACGGGATCCTCAGGCTATGCAAGCCAGAATAGCCCCAGTGTCAGTCCTGTGGATGCGCTGGCTTAGTGGAGCCGAGCACCTGATGCTGCAATCAAGATAGGATGCATTGCTTATCTAGTTAACCTATGAAACATTCATGTTTTCTCTTGTAAGCTCTTTCCAGATATTTTTTTCAGCCATGCTGATTCTTATAAATAGAAAATGTAAATATTTATAATTGTGTAAATGCTCAAAACTAGTAGGAGAACTCAAGAAGGACTAAAATCCTGCTCTGTGTGTAGCCAATGCCACCTCCTCATCCTCCTCCCATTCAGTTCCAGGCACAGTTGGTAGCAGAGCTGGTCACAAAGCGAAGGAGCTCTGCTGTTTTTGTGGAAATAAGCAGCTGAGGGAGAGGGGAGGGAGATAGTTTGTGGCTGTGGAGGGGATGGCTGCTGTGATCGTGGCTCTCGCAGGCCCCCAGAGATGTGGTGTGGGAGATTGATGGCAAGATGTTCGCTAGCTCTAGGGCTTACAGAGACCAGCTAAATGTCACTGGGCTGCAGTAGGGATGCAGCCCAGGCTGAGCACTTTCTCTGGGTTTGCTGTGCATGGGGAGCAGCCTAGAGAGTGCTAACACTGCTCTGTGTGGCATTTCCCTGCTCAGGGAACCAACTAATGAGCAGGTGATCTTCTGTTTCAGTGCAGTCTCAGCGCACACTCTTTGCAAAGGAAAAGTAATGCCACAAATACTTGCTGAGTAAATAGCATTGTGACTTATTAGTTAGGCTGCAAGAGTAAACTTTGAAATTATAGAATCATAGCATGGGTTGGTTTGGAAGAGGCCTTAAAGATCATCCAGTTCCAACCTCCCTGCCTGTCCCCTGGGCAGGGATATCTTCCACTGGATCAGGTTGCTGAAAGCCTCATCCAACATGGCCTTGAACACCTCCAGGGATGGGGCAGCCACGACTTCTCTGGGCAACCCGTGCCAGCGCCTCACCACCCTCACATGAAAACATTTCTTCCTAGGATCTCATCTTAGTCTCACCTCTTTCATCTTAAAACCATTCCCCCTCATCCTATCCCTGCACACCCTGATCAAGAACTTGTCCCCAGCTTTCCTGTAGCCCCTTTCAGTACTGGAAGGCTGCTCTAAGGTGTCCTCAGAGCCTTCTTTTCTCTGGTATGAACAACCCCAACTCTCTCAGCTTCATCTCTCTTCTCCATTTGGGTACTGTTGTATAGCTCTTAAATCAAAATGCCACCTTCCTTGGAGCTCTCTCTGGCAGTCCTAGCTTCTTCCATGCAGAGTGTGCTTTTGCTGGGTCAGGCTGCATTTGAGCTGTTCTGCTTTACCCCTATCTCTTTTGCATGTTGGGATGTTTATTTGCAGCATCCTTGCATCTAAAGATGGCAGGACAACTACATTGCTGCACAAGGTGCTGTGGTATGAGGAATCTGTCTCCAAAGCATTGATGAACTCATTAGGCAAAGGACAAGCAAGATCCCAGGGGGCTATCTGGGATCAGGCAGCAGTTCTGGACATGGACATTATATCTAATGTTGTTGTCACAAGCTGAAGGATGGAGAGCAGGTGAAACATGCTTAGACCTGTGATCAAAATATGCCCTGTAGCTCCTTTTGAACGTGGTATTAGTGGCTGGGATTCTGCAGAAATACCAGGCTGCTCAGGTGAGCCATTTGTTTCCCACACCTAAGGGCATGTTTGAATCGCAAGTCATGGAAGCAGATTCAGCTGTGCTGTGGTGGGACCTGGCCTGCCTCAGCTGAGTGAAAGGTCCTCTGTGCTGTTCTGCCATCTAGCTGTGTGTTAAGTAAAGACATTAAAAAATAGAGCATTTGTTCCACTGCCCAAAAGGGGAATGTGGGTCAGTTCTCTGAATAAAAATACGTTTTTCTCCATTGTCAGGTGAGCTATTTCTATATCCTCTATTAAATTACCTGTGTAATTATTCGTTCCACTGAAGCTTGCATTTGTTGGCTTCCACAAACTGTGTTTTACGGGTATGTGTTGGACTAATGCATTGTATTTCTCTGTAGCACAGACAACTTGAAAGGCCCCAGGCCCCAGATTTCTCTATTTAACAAAGTGCTGGAAAGAACTAGCTGGAAGCCCTGGCTCCGTAACTGGATTTGAAACTTCCTTATCTTCTTTTACAAGGCTAGAGAGATGAGGGGTCTTCAAGGGAAGTTCTTTGCAGCCTAGGATACGGTTAGCTTTCTGGGCTGCAAGCGCATGTTGCCAGCTCGTGTTAAGCTTCTCATCCACCAACACCCCCAATTCCTTCTCTTCAGGGCTGCTCCCAATCCATTCTATGCCCAAGCAGAGAATTTTCTCTGTTTTGTTTCTCTATTTTGACATTTTTCACTAATATAACACATGCTAGAAAAGAGAGTTCATATTGGATATGGTTTCCTTCACTTTGCAAGGAGCCTTTACCTGCCTTTTCTTTTGGCTTGGTGCATTCAGAAATTCTGTCTGCAGGCCCACAAACCATCCTCTTGGTTGCAGCTGATTTTTTCTTTCTTTGGAGGCTGAACAGTAGATTTTGTTTCTGTTGAGCATAAGGGGAAGACTTCTAAAAACACAGAGGACCGTAAGGAACCTAATTTTACTGGAAGGCTGGGTGCCTAATTGCCCTTTGTGCCATTAAAAAAATCTCCCCATATGTGTTTTGTTTTGCTCCTGGGCTTTTCCCTCCCCACACAGGCAAAAACTGATTGATCAATGTTTGTTACAAAGTTAGGAACAAACGTCTCTGGCCTCCTTGATGTCAGCGCAGTGTGTTCTCCTCGCGAACAAAATGAGTTGCAAAGTCAGCAGGAGGCTTGTGAGAACACAGAGCGTGGGTTGTGTTTGCATAGCACACAGGGCTGGCTGCTGCTTAAATAACAAATCATCCCGCTCTGCTTACAGATCTTCTGGCTGTGGTGGGTTTTGGTTTTGTTTTAGGAATTGTTGTGGGAATAAAATGTCATTTACTGCCTTATTGAGGGGAGAAACAACAATGGAAATGTACAGTGGTGTGTGCCACGTTGGGGCGTTTCAGTGGGCCAACAAAGGAAATGGTGTGTGGGAGATGGAAACGGCCCGAGTGCATGTGGCTGTGTTGGTTGTGGGTGCTGAGCAGGGTGCATAGGGTGCTCAGCACCTTCATGGGACCGAGCCTGGCTGAGAAGAATGGGATGAACAAGGTGCTGAGCACCTTCATGGGACCCAGCACTTCAGAAACAGGTGGGATACACGGGGGTGCTCAGCACCTTCACGGGATCTGGCAATGCAGAGACAAATAGGATGAACAGGATGCTAAGCACCATCATGAAAGCCAATGCTGCAGAAACAGGTGAGAATGTGAGAGGTGCTCAGCACATTCACAGGACCTAGCACCCCAGAGACAGGTGAGCGGGGAAACTGCCAGTCAATGCAGACAATGGGCATCACATCCTGCTCCTGTGCAAGACCTCCTTTGTAGAAGTGCCCTGGAGTGGAAAGCCAAGGAGAGCTGGGAGAGGAGGGCATTGGTGCTAACACCACTGTCTTTAGCTTCTTTCATCCCTGTGGGCTCAGTTCTAGCAGGTGCTGAGTGCTTGGTCTCTGATTAACAAGGTGCGGATGCTGTTGTCCCTGGGATGTGGCACATGTCCAGTGCTAAGGATGCAATTGGTAACTCAGGACACTGGCAGCCTGCAGGAACATGCTCAGGACAAGGTTATTCTGCCACTCGACTCCCAGTGGGGATGCTGACAAGGACCTCATTCATACTATAACTTGCAAACCAGAGATTGGTTATGGTCAGGCTGGACAACTGTTTCACTTTTAACTGCTGGTGGTTCCAAGGGTGACCAGTCCCTTGAAAGACTTGGGCTGGAATGGCACAGGTCTTGAACACCCTGGTCAAACTGGTTGTCACTGGAGCAGTGATGTATTGGTACTCTAACCAACCTCTCCTCCATGTGCTCGGCAAATGTTTAACCTGCACATTTACCAAGACTCATCCTTGTTAAGTGCTCTGCCTGAGACTTGGTGTCAATGGCTAATAAACCAGATGGTATTTGCCATCCTAGACGTTTCCATTTAACCCCTGCCTATCCCCTGGGGCTTCCTGCTGGCTGGGTGCAAGTCCCCTCCTGACACAAGGTGGAGATCTCTGGGGCTGGGCTCCAGATCTGGGTGGGATCAGGGACCTGGGGTTACCTCAGGTCCTGCTGTTCCTTGTTGCTCCCCCTATCGGACTGCTGCTGGGTGCAACAACTCCACCGTGGTTGCTGCTTCCATTTGCAACCTATTTGCAGCAAGACAAGAAAGTAAAACCAGTTTGGTTTTGGCTGTTTTGGACATTTTTTCCTCCTTGCCTGGTCTGCGGACGACAATGTGCAAGGATGACGGAAAGATGGCTTGCTGGCAGTTCTGCATCTTCTGTTTGCTCACAGATCATTTGTGATGAACCTATTATCTACTCTACTTTTACAGCTTTTATCTTTCTCTTTTCCTGCTAAATTTCAGTCTTTAAGTTTTTCAGGAGTATTAAGCCATCTTACATTTTGCTTCATTCAATATTTTCATGCTATTTTTAATATATGTAAACAAACACGTACTGGTAATGCTGTAGCAAAATGCAATTATCGCTTCCTCCCACCTCTTTCTCCAGTGTTTCTTGGGTTTCTGCTGTAACAGCAGGAACTAAAAATGTGCAAAATGAAGAGATATATTTTTAATTTATGGGCATTCTTAAAAGGCTCCTTTAGGTTCAGATTAAACCCTACCGCAGATTCAAGGGAAAGTTTAAGAAAATCAATTTTCCCAGGCTAAAAAGAGCAAAACCACTGCAGTTTATATAGTGTCCTTTGTTACTTGAATCAATAGCTCTGTTCCCATGAATGGCTGAATAATCACTTTTTTATATAATGTTAGTACACACACAGACTTATCTCCTCCAGACTTTGTTGTTGAACCTGCAGTAAAATGTTTTTGATCATTAACAGTTTCTTGCTCTTATCCTTGTTTAATTTTTTCCTGTATCTGAGTCTTGCTCTGAGCTTGAAGCGTGATTATTGTTCCCTGCTGTGATACAGCCATGAAGTATAAAAATATTTCAAATTAATGTTTTCCAAGAAATCATAAGAAATGCATAACAGTAGCTAAATGCATCATCATTTGGGTTTCTCTTTGGAAATAGTTTCAAATTATCTGTTCCAGAGTCACTAACAGTGAGAGAAAGCATCCCCATCTTAGCAAACAGACGTATTTCAAAAGAAACTGCTTAGATAAAATGCACCTGAGGAAGAGCTGATAGGATAGGATGTCCTGAGTTGGAAGGGACCCACAAGGATCATCGAGTCCAACACCTGTCCGTGTGCAGGACAACCTCAACATTCACACCGTGTGTCTGAGGGTGATGTCCAAATGCTTCTGAAATATTGTCAGGCTTGGCTACGTGACTGCTTCCCTGGGGAGCTGTTCCAGTGCTCCACCACCCTCTGGGTGAAGAACCTTTTCCTAATATCCATCCTAACCCTCCCCTGGCACATCTTCCTGCCATTCACTCGGGTGCTATCATCAGTCACCAGAGAGAAGAGATCAGTTCCTACCCCTCCTCCTCCCGTTGTGAGGAAGCTGTAGACTACAATGAGGTTTCTCCTCAGTCTCCTCCAGGCTGAACAGACCAAGTAATTTCAGCCTCTCCTCATACAATTTCTCCTCTAGACCCTTCACCAGCTTTGTGGCCTCCTCTGGACACTCTCCAGTAGTTTGATGACCTTTTTATCCTGGCACCCAAAACTGCACCCAGTAGTCAAGGTGGGGCCACACCATTGCAGAACAGAGCGGGACAATCCCTTCCCTCGACTGGCTTGCTATGCAGAGTTTGATGCACCCTAGGATGCTGTTGGCCTTCTTGGCTGCCAGGGCTCACTGATGGCTCAACTGGTCACTGATTGCTTTTGTCTCGTCCTGAATCCAGATAGATGTTGCTTTCAGTGCTGTGGTGCCTGCAGATGCTGTGAAGGGTCCCTTTTCCTCTGTGGGGCAAGTTATTTTTTTTCCAGGTATTCCCACCCCGGATGTGGGTGGAAGTGTTTGTAGGAGTAGAGGTCACAGACCCATAGCAGGGTGAATGTGCCAGTACCCATTTGTTAGATGTGGGATGGGAGGACCCTCTAGCAGGAGGGTTATTGTCTTTAGTGGTTCTGCTGTCTTAATTATGATATTGCAAATTGCCTTGCAAGAACATGATCCCTTCAAGAACCACGCAGGACACGCCTTGGAAAGCCAGACTATAAACAAAAGGCTTTCTCTGTTTTGTTTCAGTAATTCATACTTATTACTGCTTTGTATTTTAAGCATCACTTTTCCCACTTACAAACAGTTACATTATTAAAAAGATATTTTCAGCTGATAGTAACCTTGGCAGTAGTTGTCAAGGCTAATAGTTTGACATTTCAGATCACCCACAACTAATCAGCTGAATGCAGCAGCACATCTGAGAGAGCCATTAGGGATGTGTGGCTGCAGCACGGCGTGCCCAGGCAGTGCTGGTGGCTGCTCTGTAACCTGTCGTATTGCCCTCGTGCCTGGGCACGTGGCAGAAGGAAAAGGGCTTTTGAAGGGCTGGGGAGCATTCAGACAGCAGGGTGTGAGTGGTATGCCCTGCTCTTGAATGGGAATGGCATGTCTTCACCTAGTCTTCCCTTCCAGCTTCCACAAGGGGCTTCCTCTATCTCCTGAATGACTGGAGTTGTGGAGATCTTCCACAGAATCTCCAGTCTGTCACCCAAAATTATCTGTGACTAATGGTTTCCATGGCTGTCTTTGCCTTTCTAGAAGCTCAGGGAAGTTCCAAAAAGTCACACATAGTACCCAGTCTCCCTGAAATCCTCCAGTGCCCAGATGCGGGAGCCCCACCCAAAAAAAAAAAGAAAAAATAACTGTCTGGCTTCTCAGGTCTCCTGTATAGTAAAGTTATTCAGGATACTTCTTAAAGTGTTTGAGTTTGTTGAATGCTGAGAAAGTAGTTTTTCCACTCCAATGCTGGCCAGACTTCACATCTCAAATGTATTGAAGAAGAGCTTGGTGCTCTTTGGAAGCCACCTGAGTAGCTGCAGCTCTGCCCCAGGATCTGGTGCAAACCCCTCTGCACCTCTGAATTTGTCCAGGTTGGGGCTTATGGTAGACATCTCATTCTGCAAAGTGCTCTGAGGTGTTAGGGTAAGAAATTACTTTAAGCACAAGTGTGAGGTGGTCTATAGTATGTTGGAGTGCAGAGCACAGAGGTTCTGAGTTGAAAACAAGGTTCTCCAAAAGTCTTGGCATGGGCTTGGGACTGCAAAGGGGAAAAAATCCTAACTTGGCATCTTGCTAGCTGGCTTCTGTGTGATTGTGTGGGTGCAGATAGGATAGGCTGAGCGACATTGGTCACATTCTGTTTCCTAGAAATCTCAGTTGATGTTGCTGCATTTCCAGGAGTGCATCCAGGGTAAATTGTCATTGGATGGCCTGTCCCCTCCAGCATGCAAAATCAGCCTTTTGGGTGTATCGCTACTAGTGACTTCCCTTTGATCCACTGTGAAGTTCTGAGTGGCTGCTCTGGCTCCAGGGAGAGCACAAGCCATTGCCCGTCCTTCCTCTTTGTTAAGTAGGACAAAATCATAAAGACTATAAAGAGTTCAGGGCTTCTTTGTGTCGTTGTCTTTGTAAGGAGATTTGCTGCAGAGCATGTAAGCTGAAAGAGGGGAGATTGACACGAGATTTTGGAAAGAACTGTTTTCCTGTGAGGGTGGTGAGGCCCTAACACAGGTTGCCCAGGGAAGTCATGGCTGCCCCATCCCTGGAGGTGTTCAAGACCGGATTGGATGAAGCTTTGAGCAACCTGATCCAATGGGAGATGTCGCTGGCCATGAGAAGGGATTTGGAACTGGATTCGCTTTAAGGTCCCTTCCAACCAAAACCATTCTATGATTCTATGTCCAAACCACATTGAACTGGCAGAGAATGATGCAGGTGAGATCTGTACTAATCTCGTCTCAAATCTTCAAATGATTAAAGTATCCAGTCTTAGCGATGTCACAAAAAAGTCAATGTTGTGTGTGATTCCTCCAGTGCCCACTTAAAAATAATGTGTTTTCATGGACACAATTCAGCATATAAAAGACAAGTTTCCACCTTGGAGTAAATGATGAATGCTAGGACTCTACTTTTTCCTCTTTAGAAACAGTGAAATAAAAGTAGTTTAATACAGCTGACACTTCTGTAACTAAACATTTGCTTGACATCCAGCTGAAATCATTAAAGAAAAGGTGCAAGGTCTTTGCAAAGCTAACCTGGTGTCACAAATAAGCTCTTTTTCCCAAGTCTGTCCAAATGAGTATCATTGCCTGTTGGTTACATGTGAAACTGGGGGACTGTATACCCCCACAGGATCATGTAGATATTATTTCCGATAGTGTCACATCATGGTAATGCTCTGGGGGGAAATAAGTTTGTCAAGAGTTTGTTCAGTAAGAATGTTTCAGTGAGATCTTTATTCATTTTGCCTGGGATTTTGTGAAGCTTGGGGCATAACATCCTTGTGTCCCTGGTGCCTTGTCCAAATAGCTGGAACCTGGAGGAAAGCGTTGATTTTTCTCAACTCCCATGGCCACTGGCTCCCGATGCCAACTGGGATATCTCAGCCATCTGGGACCAATTAGACATCAGTATTTCAGCACAAACTTGTGGCTTTTTCAGGCAAGCATTTTAAATCCCAAACCCGTCCATTCCTGTGTGCTCCCAGTGCAGTCCAGCTCACTTGCCTATGCTCCTACGGCAATTAAGTTGTCCCCATATATAGTTTAGAATTACATTAGACTTTTAACCTAGCTGTTATTAAAATATTGTCCATATACATATCATGACTTTAAAAGTAGCCAGATAATTTGTAGGTATCTCTTCCTTGCAAGATTCATCCAGTGACTGGTGATGGGCACCATGTTGGCCAAGAATGGCTAAAACCAGTTGATTGACTTTGGTACGGAGGCCACTTAACAAGAACATGCATCCTATTTATCTATGACTGGAGGGTTGGGAACAAACAAGATGGCCAAAACTGAAAGTTTGGTTTATCTGTTACATACTTCTATTTCTGATGTCTTTTCCTGATGTATATATACCATTTTTCTGTGCTGGACATGGAGGTGTTGTCTTGCTACCTAGGCTTATGAATTCCAGATACATAAAAAGTATCCAGTGCACAACATTCAGAGGCAATTGGAGCTGTGGCTGCAAGAAGGATAACTTGGGTGGACGCTAAGAACACAAGGAGCGAAAGTCTCCAGTGTACCTGGTGGGAAATTCCCACGGGAGTATCCTAGCACGTCACATTCCATCACCAGAAGGATGTGTGGATATCTGGACTGCTTTTGGCTGTACTTCACAATTCAAACAATGCCTGTTCTTGCTCCTGTATGCCCTCGGCACATAACTTGTTAAGGAGTTGGGAGAAAAATCCCTGTCATCTATGAGATTTTGTTCCTTCTGATCTCCTGCTGTTTGGCAGGTGACTTCTACTAATGGAAATGCTTCTTCTGCTGTTCTGCCCTTTGACAACTGCTTGAGTTTGGGGGAAAGAAGAAGAAGAAAGCACAAACTAAACATATTTGTTTACTGAGATTTTTTTTCCTCATTGGGCTTAATTACAATAACATTTATATCACATAATATAGTGCAGCAGGGTTGTAATTTTCCTATCATCTAAATTGCAGGCTGAAAATTGTGTTAAGAAAAGACTGTACAGAATGAATTGCTGCTTTCAAAATGACTACTGTTAGCTGACAATGTGACTGGCAAATGGTTACCAAAGGCAGGGTGGGTTTGTGTAGCACGTTAGTGAACTCTAGCATGGTGTTTCTAAACACATCTCGACACACACTGAATAATACATTTTTAAATAAAAGGAACTGTCTCGCTTCAAACATGCCTGTATTTCTTGTAGGCACTTGGAAAAAAAGGGATAACTTCAATATTCCTAATTCTATGTCAATTTATTACTGAAGGAAATACAATTAAAAGGGACTTTTTAATTCAATTTCCACTGTTTGTGAATGTTTTTATGTCCCTACGAGACACATCAGCTTCGCCTGTTTCTAAGCAGCCTGGCTTTCCTGGGGCGGGGATTTCAGTGATGTTCATATGTGGCAGGAAGGAGCTGAACAGTCGTTTGTATGAGTTAGAGAAACTACTTTAGGTTATTTAGGTCCTTTATGAAACCCCAGTACTTCAGCTCTGACCTCTGAAGTACCTGTCTGCCTTGCCACTGGTAAGAGATGGGCTAGAAACCATGCTTTGGCATTTTGTGAAATGCTTTTATGTATTTCAATACCAGTAGGATACAGAAGTCAACATGGTAGCCATTTAAAAGGTTTTAACACAAATTGTCCTGACTGGATATAGGGATTTCAAAATATTCTGTGCTCATAGAAGAATGTTTTTGTGGATTTTAAGTTCTCAGACAGATTGGATTGTTTATTTTATTACATTTTAGCTGCTAACAGAGGGTTTTGCTTAGGGTTAGAAACACAAATATTGCAAAGCTGGCTTTTTAAAAAGGAACTTAATTCCAGAAAGCAGATTGGTGGCAGTGCATCCTCTGGATTTTGAAGCCCATCAGTTTGGACCTGGAGAGTTTGCTTGGATCGCATTCAGTTGGTCCTGTTGGGCCATTCATCCCCTTCGGTTCTTGGTTTTGCATGTAGATCTTGTAACATTGTGGTGTTCTGGTTCAGGCCCATGCCTAATGTTAATGGGAAAAGGGTTTATTTGTGTGATGAATGTGAGCTCTGTGTGATCAGGGAGAACAAAAAGCAGACACTTTAGTTACTGTACGCTCCGATTCGCTTTCAGGCTTTTCTGGTTCAGTCAACTGTGATGCTCTACTGGACACGTTAAAATGCATTAAAGGGCCTGGCACATCAAACACCCAAAGCCCCGTGGCGGAGCAGGGAGGTGTTCCAGCATCTATATTCACAGAGCCTTGGCAGGAGGCATCAGGGAGCGTTGCTCCTGGTAAATGACCAGTTCACTTAATGTGATGGATGTATTTGAATAATTCTTATTAATTGTGTTGAAAAACACCGGCATGGTCATACTTGGAATGAATGCAATCAGCTTGTGAAATTGCCAGTTTAATTAGTGGGGTTTGCAAGGGAGTAAAAGTTGCTAAATTAACTTGTCTTCTCATTGAAAGTCCAAGTCTGTATATGTAAGAGTGTTTTATCGCTGCCCGGCTTCCAAGGTTAATTTTAACTATTGCAAAAAAAAAGATATTCAAGCCTTTCTTAATTTTTATATAATATTCCACAACACCATCAGTGTTTTCTTTTTTTCCAAAGGCACCAAACAAAGTTAGTTTAGGAAAAAACTCTCACTCATGCTCTGGTTGGTCTGTAAATTAGTTCTGTAAACAAAACTTACAGCAAGTATTAAGCTCCTTGTACCAGATAAAGGAACTAAATGTGCTGGGAATAAATCCTTCTGCATGTATAATTCTGCCATAAAAAGTCCAAAAAGGCTTTTGATTATTTCAACCTTAATTTTTTCTCCCTTTCACAACTTCTCCCTGTGAGAACTTTTTTGCATGTTGCCTGAGCCTTAAAGTTTTGAAGCACCAGGTGAAGAAAGCAATTTCATGGTTGATGCCACCATTAATGCGCTGTCGTAATCTCCAGCAAGCAAGCCCCTTCCACTGAAGTTTGGAATAATGAAGGGTTTAACTTTTCGGTTCTGTCAAATTAGTTGTGGGAGCGAGGAGAGAGGCCCTCTTCCCTTTCAGTTTTGTGGAGATTGCCTGTGCAGACAAATAAGTGAGCGTTACAGGTGATTCTTTCCTTGCACGGAGGTAGAGAGCTTCCATTTATTGCCATCAAATGCATTAAGCTGGAAGTCAAAGCCCTTCGCTTTTTGCTTGCTGCTAGTCTGGACCAGAAGACAATCAAACCATAAGGGTCATTTTCTGCATGAGCTAACCTTTTCCTCTCTTATGGTTTGAAGCCTTTGTTGACAATGAGATGCTCAGTGGGAACATTAAATTAACACTTCATATTCGTGGCTGTAAATTTACTGGCAAGCTGAGGAAAAGTCAGGGAAAACAAACACTCCATCATTTCTGCTTCATTTAGCCGCTGAAAGGGGACACTCTCACCTGCAGAGAAAAGAGGTCAGGGCAAACAGAGATAATTTTAATCTGACTCTCAGCCCAGTCTTTAGTGGCAGTGGATTGTGTTGCATTCTGTGCTGAAAGTAAAGGTGAGAGCGAGGTGAGAGCAAGAAAATGGATAAGTACTATGTGAAATGCTTAAGAGACCTTGTCGCAGGCAGGGATGGATGGCAGGGCTGGTTACTACGGAAACTAGCAGGCTAAATACTATTAATTTTGCAAACTACAAAATCAGTTTGCTCTCGGATAATAGCCATGATAAGATTTCCTCGTGTCAGCCAGGAGATAACACTGAATTCCTTCAGTGACAATTTAAAAAAAACGAACAGTTCTTCTTTCCCTCTGAGATAACGATGCTCGATGGTGACTTCATCTTTTGAAGACGTGTGTTAAATGTCTCCTCTCTCTTTCCCAGGTCATGGCAATGGATTTCAGGGGATGATGGGTGAATAATGCTGGCTTGCCACAGTGCTGAGTAATGTGACTTGATTGTCACAACTATCAGTGCATATGACATTGGTGCCCATGTTCCTGAAAGAGCTGGGGCATCTTAGAATGGGATGTTTGTGAGGTTTGCTTATTCTGTGAGCAGATCACAGAATCATAGAATGGTTTGAATTGAAATGAAGCATAAAGATCATCCAGTTCCAACCCCACTGCCATGGGCAGGGACACTTCCCACTGGACCAGGCTGAAGGCCGCATCCAACCTGACCTTCAATGCCTCCAGGGGTGGGGCAGCCACAGACTCCCGTGCCAGTGCCTCGCTACCCTCATTGTGAAGAATTTCTTCCTAATGTGTGGTCTAAATCTTCCACCTTCCAATTTAAAGCCATTCCCCCTCCTCCTGTCAATACTTGCCCTTGGAAAAAGTCCCTTCACAGCTTTCTTGTAGCCCCCTTTAAGTACTAGAAGGCTGCTCTAAGGTCGCCCTGGAGCCTTCTTTTCTCCAGATGAATAACACCAGCTCTCAGCCTGTCCTCACAACAGGGAAACCTTGATTTCAGAAAGGTGTTTGGAGATCAGGAGTTGGTTGGAACAAGACGTTTGTGATCTGTAGTGCTTGGGTTTGCTCATGTTGCTAAATATCCATGTTTGTCAAAAATCTGTCAGGAAACGGCTTGAAGGTATTTGAATTATTTTTGGTGGGTGTTGCTTTTCCAGAAGGATTAAGAAGGAAAATGTCCCACCTCTGGATGTGGAGCAGGATTTGAGGCACCTGGCAGCATGATGACATTTTTTTGAAGGATGGGGTTTCTCCCAGGTGGAGTGTTGGGTGTTTCCATAGGGCAACGACTTTCTTCCAGCTCTTCCCATGTCCGTCCGTCCCGTCCCGCCCCCGCCCCCCCCCCCTTCCTTAGCGGCAGGGCTTCTCCTGGGGAAAGGGCCCAATCCCAACCTCTCCCGGTGGTCCTGGGCGATATGAGCACCTTGTGCCTCGTTTCCCGCGGGGCGGCGGGGTCAGGCTGCTCTTTAGCCCGCAGTGGTGATCTCATTAGGGAGCTGAATGTACTACTGGCCGCCCCGCCCTGCTCCGCGGGGGTGAGCCCGGGTCCGCCGCAGCATCCATGGGTGGAGGGAGCCCGGCTGAGCATCCCTGGGGAAGGGGGATGGCGGGAGGAGCGACTGGGATGAGCATCCCTGGGGAAGCGGACGGCGGGCAGAGCGCTAGGGCCGAGCATCCTCGGGAAGGGGCGGGTAGGAGTGGCGGGGGGAGAGACCGGGATGAGCAGCCCGATTGAGCATCCTTGGGGAAGGAAGTGGCCGGGGGGAGCGGCTCTGTTGAAGCGTCCCTGGGCGGGGGTGGTCGGGCAGAGCATCCCCGCGGAGGAGGGAGGTGACGGTGGGGAGGACCCAGCTTGAGCATCCCGGAGAGGGGGCGGCCCGACTGAGCATCCCGAGGGTGATGATGGGGCGCATGGAAGTGTGGCCCGGGGGAGGCCCTGCTGAGCATCTCTGAAGGAGGGAACTGGCGGGGGGCGTGGGGGACTACCCAGGCTGAGCAGCCTCGGGACGGGGAGGAGAGGTGGCAAGGGGAGCGGCTGGGCTGAGCATCTCCAGGGGAGGAGGTGGCCAGGGGAGCATGCTCAGCGTTGGGGAGAGCGTCATCGGCCCGTCTGAGCGTCTTTGGGGGGTGTCAAGGGGATCTGCCCAGCTGAGCATTCCCGGAGGGAGGTGGGAGAGCCTGTGAGCGGGAGGCAGTGAGCAGCAAGAGAGGAGATTAAGAAACTGAGAAAGTGACAAGGCGATAATAGAAAACACTTTCAATAGCCGTAATCCTTGACATGGAAGGGCAAATAGGAATGCTTTTGTTCTCGAATTTAGATTAACTTTCGGTTCAGGAATAAAACTTCGTTGGTACACTCGCATCTCCTGGAGTACCACGCAAAATGCAGGTCTGTAGCTCATTGCCGCTGACCTCCTGGTAGTGCTCCTTTACGCAGCGGTTGAGGGACTCAGTGTGGGCAGACAATGGCGAGGGGTCGAAATGTGAAGCACGAGATGATTTTTCAAAATTATCTTTTTCTGCAAGTTGTATTGGGCTGGCTTTTCCTCTGCTGCAGCATCCCCAGCCTGTCTGTTCATGTCAAGCAGAGCTGGAAGCATCATTTAATAAATTTCTTGGTGCACTTAGGAGAAAACAGGCTTCAACAAGAGGGCTTTGCAAATCAGGCAGTTTGTATGGGCACATGACTCCTCAGGAAAGTCTGAGGCAATGAGAAAAGAGACTTATGTGGAGTGGTGACATTTTTATGATAATTAGAGATGTTATGGGGTGTAACAGTGAAGGGAACTGCATGGGATAAAAGTATAATAAATTTAAATATAACTTATGTTTTGGCCAAATGGCTTTCTGATCCAATTGAAGAGAATTGCAATACCATACAGATATTTTAATTAGCTTTTCTTGCCTGCTGACAGGCTGAAATAAATGTCTGTTTACCTGTGCTTGGGAATTTGGAGTGTGAGCAAGGGCCTTGAGAGGACATGATGCTTCCCTGACGGCAGAAACGGGGGGATTTTAAGATGCTTAAAGCAAATTGGGAAGAGGAGGAGGGTCAATTAACTAAAAATCTCTCCGAAGGTAACCAAGTGTTGCTGGGAGTACTGTGCATGGCTTCTCCCTGCTGCTGTGAAAAAGGCGGCTGTGAAATAAACAGCAAAAGAAATGAGCTACATTAGCCAGACTAATGAATTCACAAATTGTTAGCAGACTAGGGGTGCCTGACATCCTTACCGAGGAGGGCAAAGGCATCAAAACACATCCCTCCACCCAGGCATTCCTGCTGGTGGCCAAGGAGATGAGCTGAGGTTCCCTTAAAGGCTGATGCTGAGGGAGAAGACAAAAATGCGGGCAAGCTACATGGGCTGAGCATGGTCGACTGGCGTGGGCAGCATCCTTGAGCGGGCAGACAATAGTGCTCCACAGAGGTAGGGCTCCTGAACCTGAGTGAGGCTGACTGACAGCCTTACCTTGTGCTTTCCCAGCTGCTGAGTATTTTTCTGTGCTGGGCACCCTGGGGAGTCCCACTTGGGGCTGTGCTGGAAGAGGGGCAGAGAAGCCTGGGAGGTACCCTTTTCCTTTTCTCTCTTTTAGCTGCAATGGGTATTTGGATATTTGTCACAGGTGTTTCTGAAGGTGCTATCTCTGTGCATCCCCCAGCACATCAGAGCCCTCAGGCCAGGTTTCAGGACCTGCTGGGTGCTGTGCTGTTTTGGACACTGGGATGGGGTGGCTGGCAGCACATGTGCCTCCTTTTACCTCCTGCCTTGGACATGCTAGTCTCTGCAAGGCTGAAGGCTCATCCCCACGTAGCCAAACTCATGGGGCACACTGCTTTACAAGTCCATAAAGTGTGCAAAGTCATCAGTTGGGGGCTTTAATTCCTTACCTGAGCCCAGTCTGACACAAGTACTCTCCTGGGAAGTCTGAGGAAGACAATATGGCTTTTTTGAACCTCGGCATTTGATGGTGGCCTCGAGTCAGTGGCAGCTTGTGTGGGAGTTTTCCTGGCGATTTTTACTCTTCAGTCTCAGAGAGCTCAGCAAGCTCCAGTTCTGCTGCTGGGCACAGTCCTCAAATAGACATGGTCCTGCCATGGCTGTGGAAAACTTGCCTTGCTCTGAGTTGGCAAATATTCCCTTGGACTTCATTTTTAATGGAGGTCAGGTTGACTACATTCACTTCTTCTGTTTGGAGTCCACCCATGTGGGTTTAGGAGCAGGAGGGTTGGTGACTGTATGTCATACTCAGTTGTCAGTGGATTTATGGATTATGGCAAAAATGTGGTCTCCGTTGTAAACCCAAATTGCAAACTCGCTCCTCTTCTTATGGAAGAGAAGAAATTGTGCCATTCCCAATCACCGCTTGAATTTTGGACACTGGAGTCTTACACTTGACTGCTCCTAAAAATCCATAAATGGTCAAGTTACTTTTAGGAATTTGGAGGGTTCAGATGCAGCCTTGTGCATAGAGATAACATTCAACTCTCATGCAAGCTGGAATGGAGCAGTTTAGGCCTGCCTCATGGGCATTTTGCCTTTGGAGAATACTTCAAACACCAGGAAAATCTGCAGAGCTCAAGGCTGTTGGAGCCTTAAGTCATAGAATCATCTGGTTGGAAATCATACAGTCCAATCGTACCTGTCCAACTGCAGCAGTCATTGCTGCTGAGGACATTTGGGGCTGATAGCAAGCTCAAAGATAAAAATAATCTGAGATTTTTCCTGGGGACTTTTTGCCTGTGGTAGGACAAACATCATTGAGCGAAGTGCTCTTTTGAGGTATCTTGGGTAATGGTGAGTGTGTGGATTTGGGGGAGCGGGGTAAAGGGAAGAGAAATCAGCCTGGGATCAGGGCCCAGAGATGGGGCCCTCTTGTCCCATGCTGGACCCGCCTAAATGTTTGAGACATCTGAAGAGAGAAGAGGAACAGAGGAGTTTGTTTCCCATTGTCTCAGAGCAGCTCTTTCGTGGGTGCAAGGCCAAAGATGTTACAGATGGGTGTCCAAACCCAGAGGTGCTGCTGGTGAGCTGTCACCATCTAGGGATGAAGGTCTTCCTCACAATCACTGAACCATAGAATGGTTTGGGTTGTAAGGGACCTGAAGGATCATCCAGTTCCAATCACCTGCCATGGGCAGGGATACCTCCCACTAGACCAGGCTGCTCAAGGCCCCATCCAACCTGGCCTTGAACACCTACAGGGATGGGGCATCCATGACTTCTCTGGGCGACCTGTGCCAGTGCTCACCACCCTCACAAGAAAACATTTCTTCCTGATATCTAGTTGAAATCTCCCCTCTTTCACCTTAAAACCATTCCCCCTCATCCTGCCCAATCAAGAGCCCCTCCCCAGCTTTCCTGTAGATCCCCTTCAGGTATTGGAAGTCTTCTCTAAGGTCTCCCCGGAGCCTTCTCTTCTCCAGGCTGAACAAGCCCAACTCTCTCAGCCTCGTATTGGGGGTGATCTAACCCTCAGATCATCTTTGTGGCCTCCTCTGGGCTTGCTCTAATGCGTTCATATCCTTCCTGTGCTGTGGACTCCAGAACTGAGCACAGGACTCCAGGTGGCATCTCATGAGAGCAGATTGGAGGGGCAGAAGCACCTCGTTTGACCCGCTGGTCACACTGCTTTGGTTGCAGCCCAGGATGCAGTTGGCTTTTTGGCTCAAGTGCACATTGATGGCTCATGTTGAGTTTCTCATTCATCAGAAGAAGGTTTTTCTCAGCCCAAAGCTTGAGTTGCTGTTTCCAGAGGGATCGCTGGAACAGGCACCATGAGGAGTCCAGGGTGAAGCTAATAGAGCTTCCCATCTGCCCCAAGCACTGGATGTGCAGTATGGGCAGGCCCTGCAGTGTAGGCAGTGCTGGAGCAGGATCTCAGCACAGCTTTGAGTAGCCCTGTAATCTCCTCTGAGTCCATGGCGTGGACTTACAGCAGCTGATCCCCCCTTTGGGTGCAGAGCAAGAGTTGCTTTGCCTCTGAAAATATTGCCATTTATTTTACTGGCCTCTTAAAAGATAAGGCTGAAACATGCAGTCCTGCAGTTGAGAAGAGAAAATAAAGAGGATCAGACACAACCCCCACATACACATGATGATAATTTCTAGTCTCAGCTTATCTTGTAGGAATTATAAGATACTGAGTAGGAAATAAATCATAATGTCAGGACCAAATGCCATTTTTGCTTTTCAGTGTGATTTGCGACATCCTAGTCAAACAGTTTTCATTCCCTCTCATAGGATTCTCTCCTTTAATTGAATTATGCCCCGACTAGCAAATGGGATTCATTCTTTGAGATACAAGGAAATTACCATTTGATGAAACAATGCTTTACTCCTTTCTCACCTGCACAAACATCCTTCAGGAAAACTATTATGCAGATATCCTTGATTACAGGCTATTGTTCCTTTTGATCTCTAGCTTCGTTTATCATAATCAACAACACTGTAATGCCGCATGAATATTACACAGTGAGTGCATAGATGCATTTGAACTGTCCTCGACAATCGTTTGCTGGCTGTTTCCTTCGAACTTCAAAAGAGTTTTTGGTCCTATTTAATTAAAATGCTCTCTGCTGCAGACAGCTAATTGACAGGCAGATAATGTATCAGGGAATCGCTTGGCATATTGCAGCATCCTTATTCACTCCTTCTTCTTAGAGATGGGGCATTTAGGAATCGTTAATGCCAACAACCACCAGGGACCTGATTTTCTGATAAATTATGAACTCAAATAATCTGAAGTGATAGAGATACTTCTATGCTCAACTCAGTTGCTACCACAAGTGCTATAGTGAGTATTACAATTATTACCATTCAAAATTTGGAGCATTGACTCTTGTAGTTACAGCCTTTTGAGGTCTATTTTCAGGTTTGTTATTTTAAGTGATCTTTGTCTTGAATTCAAACTTTGACTTCATTCCTCATTCTTGTATTTGAGAAGTCATTGAGAACTTCAAGTTCAAACCCCAGGAGGCAAGTGAGAGAAGCCGACCTGTATAATCATTAATTTGCAGCTGATGCAATGATTTGGGAGGCAAAAGGTTGATCCTTGAGTCTTGTATTCCGGGGCCCGGCAATACAGAGATGGTTCTGCAGGAGGCATCATGTTGTCAGCTGATTTGTGGAAGGAATGTGGAAGGCAAGGGAGAATTGTTAATTTTGCACTTGTGAATTTTTTTGTAATTAACTCTTGTAATGCAACTTCCTTAAAAAAAAATGAAATAGTACCTGGCCCTGGTCATGAAGGGTTTCACCCCCTCTTTATACAGTGGGGAGGTGTCATGGTCCACTCGGTGGACTCCTGATGATTCATTTACCGTGATCTCGAAGTGCAAAAATTAAGGTGACCAAAATGCCGAGGGGTTATACTTCAATCAAACAGTGTAACCTTATTATTTTGCCTGTAAAGCAGCATGTGATAGACAGAGTGGTGAAAAGGGAAAGAAAAAGTAAAGTAAAAGGGAGGAAAGAGGATTATAGCTACCACCACGGGTCCAAGGTATCCCTATGGTCCCAGGTCCTGAACAGTGTCCTGCTGGTCCTCGTTGAGATCCTTGTTGAGGAGATCTCACCGAGGCTCGGTTAGGAGCCATCTTTTTTGCTAAGCAACAGCACCTCATACCTCCTCTCCCCCATGGGTTGTGGCAGATCTCCGCCTTCATTTTTCAATCCAGACTTAACAGCACAGGCCCAAAAAGTTCCCACTTAATTTGCCAAAACTTATCTGCACCTGCACCACTTCGCATTTGGGGGTCTTTTACTTCCTCACATCATCTTCCTCTCGTGTCCGCTGGGTGACGTCAAGACCCTCTACGAACCTCTGCACGTGCTTCTCTTCATTAACCTTAGAAACAGGGAGGAAGTTCGCTGAGGTGGCAGGTGAAATCCATCTTCTGGACAGCAACTATGCAGCAATCCCAGGTATCAGAGAACAGCATGGTAGTCGCTGTACCATGCAGTTCTTTGTGTCAGAGTGTAAAGTTCTTGATATCTCTCCAAGTCTCTGATGGCAATGTTGAGACAAATACTGTTCTTCGGACTGACTCTTGCAGGAGGGGAGATGGCAATATGCATCCAGGGAAGTAAAAGCGTTAAAACAGCACCTACCCCTCTTGAAAACTTCAGGTTCTCCTGGGGTGACTGCTCCAGAGGCTTTACTTCGCTGGGCTCCTGGGTCTTCAAATCAGAAACATAGAATTGTTTGGATTGGAAGGGACTATAAAATCCCTCCTGTTATGATCCCCCTGCCGTGGGCAGGGACACCTCCCACTGGATTAGGTTGCCCCAAGCCACAACCAACCTGGCCTTGAACACCTCCAGACATGGGGCATACACGACTTCTCTGGGAAACCTGTGCCAGTGCCTCACAGCCCTCACAAGAAAATATTTCTTCTTAGTATCTAATCTAAATATCCCTTCTTTCAGCTTACAACTATTACCCCTTGTCCTATCCCTGCACTCTCTGATCAAGAGCCCCTCCTCAGCTTTCTTTAGGCCCTCTTTAAGTACTGGAAGGCTGCTATAAGGGCATCTTGCTCATGTCTGACCTTACACTGTGCCGAGCTCCTGCTCAGTGGTGAGTGACTCTGCTTTGTAGGGGCAGAGAACGCTGGCGAGCATCTATGGTGAGAAGGGGTGTCTCTTACAATGGTAGATTAATTACATTAAATAAACGAGCCTTTACCAACTTGTGAAGGTTTTAAAACCATTTCTACTGGTCCTGAATATGTACCTAGTGCTATAGATCCTCCTTTCTATATAAACTTGCTAGAGTATGTTTCTAATGGAGTTTGAGGAATCAGCAGGCAAACCTGGCAATGTTGGTAACAAAATCTGTTTCAGTCTACAAGGTGGAGGGATGACAACTAATCTGATTATTGTAATGCCATTTCTAATTAATTTACTTGGAGCAGTGGCTGCTGACCTGTACCATTATTAGTGAACTTATGGCACGGTACCCGTCAGAGTGGAGGTTGGGTGCTATCCCCTTGTGTGCAGTGTCATCCCTATCGAAAGCCCAGGAGCTCAGCGCTGCCTGGGTAATGACTTGCTCCTCAACTGTGGGAGCCTCTCATGTTCACGCATCCACACGAAGGGATTTCTGCGGCATCCCAGTCAAACATCAGCTCCAGGAAGCTGGTGTGCACCTACCTTGACCAGAGAGCACTAGGGACTGCCAGTTCCATGTGCATAATGGGTTGGTTCACTTGCCCCATTATTACTGCATCTGTAATACCCAAGATGGATTTGTTAACACATTTGGGCAGTACATTTACCAGCCAAGTGCAAAGTGTTGTAAGGAACTTTGAACCCACAAGCTCTTTTTTGAGGCTTTCTGGGCTCTGTCATTGTGTGTCTGAGGCTTGGCTGTTCCTCAGGTCCCACCATAACCAACCTCCAACCACCTCTGCCCTGCACAGGCTCCCAGCCCCATGCTTTCCCAAGGCAGACGCATGCCATTTCATTTCAAGCATAAAATTGATGCTTACTCCAGCAATATGAGAAACAAAATGAAGAAAGCATAAAAAGAATTATTTACTGATTCAGTAGCGAGTTGCATTTATTAAGTTCCACGTCTCTTACAGAGCTAATTACAGCGAATCTCATTAACAGCATTGAGTAGGTTGGAGAGTGACTTTCCTGCAGCTGGCTGCTGAGGTAGACTTAGTGCCTCCGTGCCAGCAGTGATCATCAAGAAATCTTGATTTCCCAAGGCAACAGGCTTGGTGCTAATTTACACGGTCCCTTTTAACATGTGCTGATGTTCAGTGGTGGAGACTTAAACTCTGCTTGTCCTGTATTCTGTGTGCTTCTATAGCAATCCTCCTTCCTGGAGAACAAATACAGCTTCAAGGCCAGACACTTTCCAGTAACATCAATGCTGCATTTGGAATGAATCTGAAAATATTTTGCTGTCATTCCCAAACTGCTGCCTACATAATGTGCTGGTATGGCTCAGAGCCACTCAAAACCACCCCCCCCAGTAGCTCTCGGGCCACTGGAGACCTTTAGAGTCCTCCAACCTGCAGCAGCACTTATCTTTGTGTTTCCCTGCAGCAGAGGGTAACCCTTATAATATCCCTCTCCAAAGCTCAAGGAAAGGAGGTACCTCCAAAGGAGACTGTCATCAACACTTAAAAGCTGTTGGGATCCTTTCCATCACACAGTGACTCTGCTAATGATGCTGGAGGGAAACGGTAAATTAAAACTTGAACATGTAAATATTTTATTTCAAGTAATTATCTGTTTGGTATCCCCTGATGGGAACGAACCTTACATGTGCAGAGAGGCCAGGAGCCCTGTTGTAACACCTATTCCTCAGCAGGGTGTTTGCTGCCTCTACATTAAACTACTACTTTACTGGGATGAAGGTCCGCCACTGGTCACACCCACGCTCTGCCTGGCAGCTTGCTATGGCACCTGTTGTCCATCACCTTCCTTGGGGTGCAAAGCAATGCAGAAGTTCAGAGATGCATTCCTGAGTCTTGTTCTTAAGCAGACAAAAAAAACAGAATATTTTTTTTTCAACCTTGCTAAAACTTCAGGGGATTTTAGGAAGGCAGCTGCAAGAACTGGATTTTTAAGTAAAAACAAAGTACACCACAGACTCCAACTACTGAAAAGTTCAAGGAAAAGTAAAGTATTGAGATAAATAGATGGCACTGCTGATGGTTGTTGTCCAACAGACCATCTGGAGTTTTGCTGTGTCTTCCCTTTGGCCGTTAGCAGGTTTGGAGGGGCAGAGGGCTGTGCTTGATCTATAATGCAGCATAGAGCAAGTCTGGGGGGTTCACTGCAGCTGGTCAGACTTCCAGGCCCCTCACTTGATGTTTTGATTCAAACTAACGTTATGTTTCTGCCTTTCAAGAGCTGTGTGGTGGGTGCGAGATAGCGCGGCGCTGCGGGAAGGCTTTGATTGCCACAACTTTCAGCACATGCCGATGGCTCCATTTGATTCCCAACAATAAAACCCGTGTTTGACTTCCAGTCTAGAAACCGCCTTTGGCGAGAGATCGGGCTTTGGATGGGGGCTGAAACATGAATAGCAGCTCCATCCAACCTTCGAAGTGAGGAAATTACATTTTTAGGCTGGATAGGATTATAGTAACAGCCTCTTTGCAGCCTGTATTTTCACAGAAGTCGAGCAAACTTTCATTTATGCTTCTTGCCTTGACTAAAGCTTAAGGGCTTGTCACCGCTTACTCCTCTAGTGCCTTTTCATGCTGATAGGGAAAGAAATTCAATGCAGAAGGGCTGTTGTTTTCCTGCTATGTAGTAGGCCTGCAGTTTACAGGGGGGTATTTTCATATTTTTACCTAAGACATGAATAAAGAAAAAATCTTGGCTCAATGCAGCTGTCCTGCAATTAATCTTTCAAACTAATCTGAGATTAGCCAAGGGCTCAACAGATAAAAATGGGATCATTTCTTTTAATCCTAGAAGCCAGGTCCCAACTCTGAAAATATGTAGGTCCCCACTCCTATAAATGGGTGCCAAGTGTGGAAATGGCTTCAAGGGCCTCTGTCATAAGTCGTTAGCAAATGATTTAGCAAGTGTGTTTCTTGCTGTATAACAAAATCCATCATCGTTAGATGAAGCCCTGCCAGGAGCCAGGCTGCCTGAGAGGCTGTGGTCAGGTTTCTGTAGCCAAGAGCATGCCAGGGATGATGGGGCTGGCACGGCAGCCCCACATTCTAAAAAGATGTGTTTTCCTTGAACGTTTTTGATGGCCATGGCTTAATCCCACAGAAGAGGGGAAGTCCACAGATCAAGGTGCTCATCGGGTTTACCTGGGTGCAGTTGCTGTCATATTTGCATTTTGCGATGACTCCCAAGACTTTGGGTGCTTTAAGAGCTGAACGCTAATGGCAGCAGAAGCAGCTATTGCGAAGGCGAGGTCTGTTCATCACGGAGTACATTTCAGAAGGAATACAAATTATTCCGCTGACAATTTTTTACTTGAACATACAGTAACTTCGCAATTAATGTGTTAGTTGATTGCCAATTAACAAGCAAAATTTTCTCAGCTGCTGAACGCTTTTCCACTCCCAATATATTCCCTTCTTCTCTCCTGCTTTTCATCTCTGCAGTCAGTCGGATACCACTGCTAAAGCCATCTGCCCCTTCACTCTGGGAATTGCTGTCATAGCTTCTGGTGCCTTACTGTGTCAGATCCAGCCCTCTTTGGGCTTGCCTTATTGCTTTGTGATTTTTCTGCCTCTCTTCATCTCTGATCCTGCTTTTCTCTACTCTCGGCTACCTGTCTAGCCCTTTGGGATCCTTTCCCTCCACTTCAGACACCAAATCCTGTTGCATTATCCCAGACTCTCCCCTTACTGACTTTCCAAGCAGTCTCCCATGCTGTGTTGGTGGTTGAGATAGATGAGTATCATGTTTTTCCTATTGCTCCAAAGGCATTACTGGCTCTTTGGGGATATTCCTCTAATAAGCCAGATGGTGGCCAGCTCTTGTGTAGATTTGTTATGGGGGTGAGGGGGAGACTCGTGTGTTGCTGAGAAGCGATGGTGACTTCACCTCAATGGAAGTAGTTGGGAATCAAGAAGCCACATTAACTGTCCTGTCCCCAAAAGGCTGTGCGTTGCTGTGGAGATGCAAAAACCTCACCTGCAGCCCAGGCTGAATGACAGCTGAGGCTTGATTTGAAACACGGAAAGGGACTGAAGATGGGTATGGCCATGATGCGTTGGTATGACTGGTATGGTGTGTTGCATTGAAACAAGCTGCCCAGGGAAGAGGTGGTATCTCCTTTCCTGGAGGTGTTAAAAAAGTGTGTAGACATGGTGCTTCATGACATGGTTTAGTAGGCACAGTGGTGTTGGGCTGACAGCTGGGCTGGATGAGACTAGAGGTCTTTTCCAACCTCAGTGATTCTACGATTCCTGTCTCTTCTGTGTTGAGGACTGGATGATCTTAGAGGTCTTTTTTGTTGAGGTCTTTTCCAATCTTAATGATTCTGTATTCTTCTGCCCTGTGATAGCAGTGCAGGGGTGTCTCCGAGTCATATGCACCAGCAAGGCTGACAGAGTGTCTTCAGATGATCTGTCCATCTCCATGGCTCTGCAGTGAGATGGCTGCTCATGCTGGGCAGTGTTTTTGTGACAGCACACCTCTGAAATGACCTCTAACCATGGGAGGCTGCAGCAAGTAGAGTGGGGACTTCATGGGACACGCATGGGACACACATGGGGTAGGGCTTATCTACCAGACATGGCTGCAGACGCTGGGTTTCTTCTATCTCCCTGGCACTGGATGCAAATGGACTCTTCCAGGGCATGGTTCATTTCAGCCACAAAATAGAAGACCCAAGCAGATCAGGTAAGTTGTATATTAAGCAGTTTTTGGTGGCAGGAGGCTGGTGTGGATGCTGATCTCCACAGCTTGCACTGTGGTCAATTCAGGGTTTAGGGCACCTGATGCTACAGAAGCCACCCTGCTCCCTCCATCAACACCTCCCAGGGTGCAAGCACTACCTTGGCTGCAGGGATGCCCCTGAGCCCTCTGGCTCTGCTCTCCGGCTTTATCATAGCACCAGCAAAAATCCCTTGGTGTATCTAATTGGGTTACCTGTTTATTCTCTCCATGTGTGTTGTGTGTGTCTCTGGCATGTATATTTATATAAATTCTTACTCGCCATGAATGTGGCTGGGTGGGGGTGACCTAGATGCACAAGAGGAAATGTTTCATATCTCAAGGAGTGCCGTATGTGCCCCCCCCCAGCCCCTCCCTCCTGCCTATCAGATATAGAGCTTAATGGGCTTAAGAATTAGAGCAGCTGCTTGGTGCAGAATTTATTGATTGACTGTGCATAATGAAGGGAATTAAAACCCTAACTGGCTGAACTGCTCCCTTCCAGTTTGAAAATTTTTACTTTTCTCAGGGCTTGATGTTTTTATCAAGGCTCCTGGACTCTTCCATCCCTCCCAGTTCGCTTTTCAACTTGTCTTTGTTTTACAAGTCTGAGATGTAAACAAGTAGAAAGCCTGCCCATCTCCTTGGGAAGATACCGCCCTCTTCACTGGTTGTCTCAGGAAGAAATCAATGGTGCCTGTGGTGTCTGGTGTCCTGATCCCAGATGGAGTTTGGCTTGCACATAGGTTGGGTTGCCTTGCAAGGGATGAGATTAAAAGACAGATGTGAGGTGCAGAGCCACTTCATATGTCACCTCCCAGAGCAGCAGGCACATTCCTTGCAGTGGCATTGGTAAATGCCCTGGCACAGACTGGAGTATTCTGTCCCTTCCAGAATAAACTTCACTTGGCTTCTCAGTGGCAGCACAAAACTAGAGCTGACTGGCTGTATTGAGAAGGTAGGAAGGGGACAAAACGTGCTTGAAGCATCCATCCTGCTCTGTGTTGCAAGTCACAGTGCTCTGAAGGCATCGTAATAGCTTTACCTTTTCATAACGCTGGCTTGTTAAATGCCTCCCTGGAGAAACTCTCCTGTGTTTTCTGCTTTCTGCTTCCTTTTTTCCAGCTGTGTACATGGAAGGAGAAAATAACCCTGATTTTCAAATCTCTAGATGTATAAAAGAGGGGAGATTTAGATTAGATATTAGAAATAAATTTTTTACTGTGAGGGTGGTGAGGCCCTGGCACAGGTTGCCTAGAGAATTCGTGGCTGCCCAATCCCTGGGAGTGTTCAAGGCCAGGCTGGATGAGACTGTGAACACCCTGATCCGGTGGGAGGTGTCCCTGCCTATGGCACGGGGTGTTGGAACTGGAAGGACTTTATGGTCCATTCCAACCCAAACCATCCATGATTCTATGGGTCTAAAAACCTTATTGTGGACTTCTGAGGCAGCATGTGAAGTAGTGCTCCCTTGGCCAAGAGCCTGAGTCCCCTGGGATCTGCAGGGGACAAAGCCACATCTGTACCAATGAACACTTGCAGGTGCCCATTGAAAAGTCACTTTCTGTGCCTTGTCCAGAGCACCACAACCCAAACTGAAGCTGGTCTTGCACAATGATACCTCACTGATATGCAGCACTTCTCATCCAGTGCATGTATGGGGCTTAACCGTCAGCTGCTCTCTGAATCTGGCCATACTAACTTTCACTAGCAAGAAACTGGTGTTGCGTGGCTCCTTCCAGACCATAGACGCTGTGAGATGCCCAGAGCTCTGGCTTCAGCCCAGGCATCCTCACTGCTCAAGTTCTGCAGTACGTTGGTTGCCTCGAGGGACGGTGTGACATAATGTGTTTGAGATCTGTAAGGAATTGGTTTGGTTTCTAAATGGGTTCCTCCTAGGCCCTCTCTAGAGATCCTGTGGGTATGAACAGCATGGTGGTGGTACAACTTTCTGAGGACACAGTTTTAGCTGATTTCCTGATGTAACCCATTGTCCTTCTAGTAAAATGCTATTGCATAAAAGAAGCCTTGTGTAGCTGTGGTCACACAGATCCTCCTGCTGAAGCCAAGCCTCTGCTCCAGGCTCTACCGCACCATCTCCAGCTCACAGAGACCAGGAGAGGTTTTTCTTCCTGCTTCTCTTGCTCTTGGAGAGGCTGAATGGGCACAGAAATAGCCTCACTTAAGGCTACATTTCATTACTACATTAAGTCAACAACCACTTGAGTATCCAAGGGTTTTGATCAAAGCTAGATATTGAAAGGGGGGACAAAGAGTAGCAAACTTATTTGACTTCCACTTATTTCCAGAGCCTGTTAAGCACATGGCTGTACTCCTCACCAGTGTGAAGGATGTTCCTGGCAGAGTACTCGCCTGCTCTCTGTGTCCTCTGTGGTCAGGAGAAAGGCTCCTCCAGGAGCTCCAGCTTGTGAGCAAGGGCAGCCATCTCCCTGCTTGTGCCTCTCCTCTGGCATCTGATGAGGGAGAGGCAAAGTGGTCACCTGTCCCATCCCTGGGAGAAGCCACCCTCTAGGGCATCCATTCTGCAGGAGACCCCGTGGGCACACAGGGATGCGCTTGGGGCAGGTGTTGAACGTTGCTCTGAATTTAAGTGCAAATAGTCAAAAAGAAGCAAATCCAAATTACCAATTGCTGTTTGAGTTTTGATAAAGTCTCTTTAATTCCCTTTTTCTAGTATAAGGACCAAGCCAACTTCTCGTGGCTCCTTACAGCATCCTTTTGAAATGTGAAGAGTAATGGGTTAAATGTAGTCATCAATGAGAGTCTCAAAGCCTGGGTCCTATGCAGGCTCCTTAAGTGACCTTTTGCCGCCTAAATGATTTGGGATTTGGGGGCATTTCCCTTGCTGTGTGCAGTTCTCCCATCTTTAATATGGACCCTTCTCTGTCTCTGGCAGCCTTGCTTGTTGAGACTGTGTGCAGTCACACAAGGAGTCGGTACAGCACAAAGCACCATAAAGTTATCAGCATAACAGCAAAAAGTCTTTGTGTTTTTTTTACATGGAAATCATATCAGTTTTTCAGACTATATGGAGGCAAGACCAAGGGGGTTTACTGCAGCTGAGCTTGTTGTGGTCACCCCTGCATCTTCAGTCCTCTGTACCTAACAACGCTGCAGTAAAAATAAAAGTAATCTACAGTAAATGTGTCCTGGGTACCTATTTCATGATAAAAACGGCTCAGTGCAATGAAAATAAAGTGTTAGTGAGTCACAGTAGTGCCTACAAAGAGTATACTATCTCTTGAATTAATTTTAAGTCTCCTCCAACAATCCTCAGTGTTATTTGAAGAAGGAAAACAGTAAGAGTAGCAGCAGCTTTGATGCATCCTTTTTTTTTCTTTGCAGGCATGTCTGTGGGCATCATCCCTTAGGGCTGAATTAGACCTGTCTAATTATTCATGCTCCTATTAGAGAAGAAGCAAGGGATGTAACGGGGCTGAGAGGTACTCCTACTTTCCATTTAAAACCACTTTTGTTAACATCCTAGTAACCCTCTGGAAATATGAAAGCAGAATCAGAATTCTGTTTCTGCAGTGGCTGAAAGGCTATTGAAACCCACAGAAACCCCAAATTTAACGTGGGAAGTCATGGTGAGGGAAGAGCGAAGCATGGGAATTTACATTCAAGAGGGAGGAAAATGAGGGATTTGGGCAGAGAATAACTGATAGGTGCTGTGAATTCATTAAAAATAGGCTATAAAAGATACACGACAAGGTTCTGGTGACAGACCAACAAAGCTTTTTCTTCCCCTTCATTGTTTATACTGCCGCAGGATCCTCACAATAGCTGATAGTTTAGCCTTGTACTCTGTGGTTCATTATCTATTATTCTATTTATTAATGCATTCTTGGGTCTTAGTGATGTGATAAACCACCCATGCTTTTCTTTTATGATTTAACAAGATTCTTCTAAAAACCCCTCCATGTTTACATAACCTTGCAATTGACAGTTATCTATCACTTATTTCCTACTTTACACACACTCAATAAAACCAAAACAGCGGAGGGGCATTCTGCTGGCACAGTCTGTCAGAGGTGTATGGCCAATTAATGTTCTTCATAATGAATGTTTCCATGAAATCACACTCAGGATGACTTTCTGGGAGAGGCTGCCCCTCTGCAAAAGCCAGAGGAAATCCAGCTTCCACAGCACGTGGGGTTTGGTGGCACCAGCAGATCTCCATCCTCTCCCAGAGGATGACCAAGGCTTGTGCTTGTCTCTGGTCTTCAGCCAAAGGGCTGGGGGTCTGTTGAGCCCCCTCTGTAAGAAACAAACTCGTGGAGGTGCTACACTTGACTTTGATGGAAATAAACAATGATTTGATGTTGATTTCATGCTTTCTCTGTGAAACACTAGGCTTCCTTTTGAGGAGCTTGGCTGATGTGATGGTTTGCTGACTAGCAGAGCTGAGGCAGAACCCTTTGGTTTAAGCACTGGAGAGGCATCCAGAACTTTTTCATTAAATACTCTTTGGAAAATGGAGAAGCAGCATCATTCCGGGGCCACTCTCCATCAGAGGCAGAAAATAATCTGAATATGACACCAACCCTTTATTAACAATACCAGGGAACTGGATGCGAGACCTCATTTATGATTTCATTCATAATCCCTTCAAAATGAGTTGGTACCAGTATGTGATAAGTGGATTATGTGTTAGGCCCAAGTAAAGCCAGACACAATTAGTGCTTTAATAAACTGGTTGTATGCATTACTAACAACTAAGTCATAAGGGAATTGGTGTATTTACAAACCCTAATTAGTAGTTTGTTACTGTGATACCAAATTTAAACAAATCTGTAGCATCACTGACCATCTGGGTTAGAAATCTCTGGTTTGAATTTAATTAGGAAATAGTTGTGACAGAAAATTGGTCCTTATTAGTTAGCTAACGATCAGCATTCCCCTAATTGAAATGAAGAACTGTCTGTCAGGTTTGTGAAATGTTCAGATATGAGTAGAGACAATTAAAAAATATTCTCTCACTTAGGACTTTGTAAGCTGCGATGACTGATTAAATACCCCCTTCCCCTAAATTTTTTAGCAAATAAAATGCAAATGACAGTTATGAATGTGTTTGATGAAAATGTGGCAATTAGAGAGATTCGCATGTTTCTGGTCTTGCTTTTAAAAACGGTTACGAAGGAGCTGGCCTGGGCAGGGGTTGTGGGTGCAGCTGCTTCCCTGCCAGAGTGTGGGATCCTGGAGGGAACCTTCTCCCCCTGTGCATCCTTGGGAAGGGTGTTTCTCATCCCAGAGCAGGAGCCAGGCTGTATTAATAGTCTCTTTCCCCAAGAAAGCAGCTTGGTGTCATAGCGGCACAGAACAAGCCTAATTCTGCCTCCCACTTATTTCCATGGGAGTTGACTGTGTCTAAAAACTACAGGGTCTGCAGGGATGAGAGTCCTCCACATGCCCTGTGTGGAGCAGATTGTGGACATTTAATGGTTGATCCTAATGGAGGAATCTGATATGTATTATTTTCTGCAAGCACACTCAGAGCAGAAGTGAGCAGCTCAACCTCCCAATCTAAATACAGATAGTTCCTTTAAAACACAGACTGTGGTGCTTAATTAATTTTCGCTTCCTCCCTTTATAGTTCTCTGCAGGGCTCTGGATATTAGGATTCCTCGTAAGCTTTCTAGATTAAAGAAAACATACCCTGGCGATAATAAACAACCCAATGGCTAGTGTTGTAGCCTTACTTGATACTGAGAAACTCTTTATATATTGTAACAGACAATGAAGTTTCTGTAGGGGCTTTAAATCACTTAATGTTGAAAGGAATTCCCAGACGGCTTTATCGGTCACTGTGTAAAATTGTTAGAGATCTCCACCAGCTAATAAATTTGATTTGGGGTTTGTTTTCCTGACATTTGCACAAACCCTCTGAGAACAATAGTTACTGTATTCCTATACAGTATTTGAATTAAAAATTGAAATGCCTGTTCCCTCTCCTCTGGGAGGGGAAATAAAACTTTGCAATAGAATATGAATGTCGCTTGTTTTTCTTTTTAAGCTGGTGCATTATTATTTGAGGAGATATAGTGTTTGACAAAACAATTCATTTTGCTTCAAATATTTTATTGAGTAATAAAACTAGTTTACATTGCTGCCACATATGGGGATTTGTGCCTGTTAATATGTAAGGGAGATAAGGAAAGGAATTGGTACCCTGGCCCCACTGTTTTTCGCTGTGACTCTGGCCTGCCTGCCCCATGCCGTGAAAATACAGCTGATAAAGTGCAGGGTGGGCTGTGCTGAGCCTATCCAGAGGTGCATCACCCCTGAAATAGCTCCTGGAACAACTCAGTAGGCAGTGCCAAAAAATAAAGGCAATGTTGTTTTCTGGGCTGATTTTTTTTTTCTACCCAGCCCTCAAAAATTTATCATGAATGACCCCTTTTCATGAGTGTTCCAATTCTGAATTTTAATCTAGAAAAATCCCCTCTAAGTAAAGCCAACTGCAGCATCAGCTGGGCTGCAACTGCCCTGTGAAGAGCCTTTCTCCCAGTCCAACCCTCATATGTCATCCCTGGCTGAGATGTCCCTGGGCTTGCAGCAGTGCCAGAAATGCAGAACACGGACAACCTCTCTCAGAATAGAAAGTCGCTTTTTTTGTCTAAACTCCCCTGACCTGCAGGAGCTGGGCTAGATGTAAACAAGTCTTGCTTCAAGCCCCAGTTTGTTTTATCCTTTCGTTGGGCTCCCTTTCCTGCCCTGGCATCTACCCAGATCAGAGTCTGTCACCTGCAGGACAGCAATTCTCTTCCAGTGCAGGGCTGTGGTGGGCTTGGGGACGTGATGCCCTTGAAGGGCTGTGCAGAACACTCAGGGTGGCAGGTGCCTGTCCCAACCCCCAAACAGCTGTGGCTGGATGGAAGAACAGGCACTTTATTCCCCTGCTGTTATTACCACGATGGCCATCAACTGCGATACCAGTGTCAGATGAGCAGGGACAGCCCCGAGGCCTGGGCATCGCTGGGAGCAACCTCCAGCCCGGGCAGGAATGGGTTTGCCCAAGGTACAAGCTGACAGGAGAAGCCAGCAAATCCTGGCTTGTGATTTTGCAATGCTCTGCTGATTTATTTCTTTGTTTTGCAAAAAGATTGTAGTGAGTAGGAAGTCTTGAATCCCTGGAGGTGTTCCAGGCAAGGCTGGATGAGGCTGTGAGCAACCTAATCCAGTGGAAGGTGTCCCTGCCCATGTCAGGGGTGTTAGAACTAGATGGGCTTTAAGGTCCCTTACCATTTTATGGTTCTAAGAATTCACTTGTTTTAAAGCAATCTGAAGTGTCCTTTCCTTGAATCTTCCCAGGACAGTGCATGGGAAACCGTGTGTGAGTGTGTCCAGATGTGTGCACATATCGGCACGCTGCTGAACCTCCGCACGTCAGTGACAGATGCTCTCGCATCTCCATTTCAGGCCAATAATAACAACCCCACAGGCACAGGCTGGCAACGCTCCCTGGTTGCGGGCATGGCAGGGCCGCCTTGTCCTTCACTCACCAATGGCTCCAGAGTGACACTGATGGTCTCCAGGGAGAAGCCCACCCGTCCACCCCCCTCAAGGAGGATGACAGCTGCTGTGAAGCTTTTTGAGGGGGGATAGAGTTTAATGCCCTGGAAAATCCAGGACCCTGTGGAGCACACAGAGGATTCACAAATGGGGTGCATGGCAAAGGCTGCTCCACAAGTCAGTTAGCAGACATCTGTGTGATCTGCAAAGTGGGGTTTGAGCATTTTCTATGGAAAACAGCATATGGGGCTGGAATTTGCCCAGACCTGGGTCTCAGCCCTCTGATAACATGGCATATTGTTGTCCTGCAAAGTGTCCCTCATGCCGTTTACTTCTGGAAGCTGAATTCAGGCACTCTGGGGAATGCATGTATTTTTCCGCTAATGATGTGTCCAACTCAAGTCATTTCAGTGTTTCTGTTCTTTACATTCAGCATCATTTCTAGCTCACCCCCTAACTAGTGTTGACTTCAAAACTGTTTGAGCTTCCCGTACAAAAGCCAAGTCTGCAGAGAAAGCCAGCAACCCTTCCTGCACACTGCTTGTCCCCTCCCAAAACTGGTTCTTGTTCTGTCAGTAAGAAAGTGCCTGCCTTCACAGCTGACCCTGTTGTAGAGCCCCACGTCTCTCCTGGGCAGTAATTTCATACAATTTTAATGCTGGCGCATTCTTCTGCTTTTCTGAAAATGCACCTTATCTTTTGGATGCCTGATGGGAGTTAAGTAGGAGTGGGATGCTTGCCTTACCTGGGCATGCAATAGCTGCAGGTTGGTGGTTCTTTTTTTTAAGCTGAAAGAGGGGAGAGTGAGATTACATATTAGGAATAATTTTTTTTTTCTGTGAGGGTGGTGAGGCCCTGACACAGGTTACCCAAAGAAGCTGTGGATGCCCCATCCCTGGAGGTGTTGAAGGCCAGGTTGAATAAGGGCTTGAGCAACCTGACTCAGTGGGGATGTCCCTGTCCATGGAAGGGGTGTTGGAACTGGGTGGTTTTTAAGGTCCCTTCAAACCCAAAACATTCAATGATTCTCTGATTTGTCTGCAGGCCACATTCTCTGTAGGAAGTAGTCTGAGATCCACAAATACGAGTAAACCAGGGTGTGCCACCTAGGCAGCCCAGTCATCCTTTTTTTGGTTGGATTTTTTTCTTGTTTTAACAATGTTCATCTAAAGGAGAGGTTTGAAATTGTTTCCTTGATCGACACCCTGAGTGATGTGCATCACCTTCATATCTATGTGCCCAGTAAAGATGTCAAGATGGCCAGAGGGCACGTCCTGGCACCACTGGGGTCTTCACCACAACCGAGGTCATCACTGGCGGGCACAGGGACCCGTGGCTTGCCCAGGAGATGGATGGAGGCTCAGGTTTCCCGCAGGTTGTCATTAGTCCTTGCTCTGGAAAGCTTTAGCAATTCCTACCCAGTAAATTATGTGCCATTCCTCAAAAAAGTGGATTAAATAAATGGGGCTAGAGCATGTCTTTTTTGCTCTTAGCTCGAGCGTATTGATTTGGACATATTTTCAGGCCAAGAGTAATCAATTCTTGGATAGATGGGCAGAATAAAATAATTTCAGGCAAACTCTTTGAACAACTTGTCATTAATTTGCCTTTTGCCGAAGCTCGTTGAGGCCAGTGAGATGTGCTCAGCATCTTCCGGGCGCCAGTGGAGCGGTGCCCTGGGGATCTCCTGGGGCTGCTGGGCCAGGAGGGAAGGAGGGGGCCGTCGGGGCTAATGAATGTGCTGTGTTTGCTCATCTTTACAGAGTCACTTATTACTGCTAATTGGGAGGGACAGTTCAAACAAGCACAGAGGAGCAGTTGTTGTTGAAGCGTGACACGGGTTTAAAGAAGTGGCCGGGGAGGACTGTGCTGCCTGGCCCTGGCCCCCCAGCCTGGCCGCATCCTGGTCTGGTGCCGGGGGTGCATCCTGCCTTTGTTGGAGACCCCCTCTGGAGCCAATGGTCCCAAGAAATCCAGGCAGGACAAAGCATCTCAGGGCACCACAGACAGATGCGCAGCTGTCCGGGACACTTAAGAAGCCACCGGCTGAGGGAAGGAGTGGGTTACTGGCTTGGCCACACATGGGTTCAGAGATGTGCTCTGCATTAATGCACTGGGCATCGCCTGGGCTTGGTCTCCGAAAGAGCCCCTTTGATTTGGGAGGGCTGGCCAGCGCAGGAGGGCACGCTGGCACCCGGGAATGCTTTGTGCCTTCTTTCAGGATTGATGGGCAGGGCAAAAAACTCTCATGTCTGCCTTTCCAGAGAGAGATCTCCCCTCCAAGTACAAACATATCTCATCTTCCAGAGTTATTTTTATGTTCAATTGTTCTCATCCAAGCTTGTATTCTTTTATTTGTTGCTGCTTTCCCTAATTAAAACTTTTTGGATTATTCCCCTGCAAGCTGAGCACTTCTTGCACCTGTGTACAAGTGTACAAATTCCATTTGTATAGCAGGATCGACCCCTTACACACGTATTTAAGAGAAATATTTTAATGTTGCCTGGGGAAAACTGCTAAGGATAATTGTTTTAGAAATAAGAGCAATAATAGTGTTGTTTCTCAGCTATGCTTTGGGTTTATACTGTTGAGCAGAAGATCACTGGGATCAGAGAAGCAGGTACATTGCAGTGCCAAGGAGATGTGAAGAAGGGCAGGAGGGAACAACTCTGTAAGGCAGCAGGGTGGGATGGAGCTGCCTGGAACCCTTCAGGTACAAAGACTAAACCAATGGCGCTGTTTGACAGGACGGGCTGAGATGAAGGTCTCACCTGGTTCCTCTGGCTGCCCCCTCCCGCAGCCCTCATGCTGCTGTGACAGGAAGAGCAGTATCTGTTCTGCGGATGTGGAAGCAGAAGATGCTGTGCCAGAAGCACCTGCTGCACCTCTGTCCTTTTTGGGGTCAGGTCTGGAGGCTCTGCTTTGACTTAAGCTTAATGTGTGCCAAAATGTGTTATGGAGCTGATAGGGACCCCCCACCTAGTCTCAGGGCTACTGGTGGGAGATGGGGAGAAGATGGACATGAGTCCGGGAGGCTTCCAGTCCCCCTGGCACATGGGAGGAACGGGCGAGGGGCTGGTGGAGGTGACTTGGTATTTTCCTCACCCTTGGCTACTGCCTTATTTTGAGAAATTTGGTCTGGTTTAAGTCTGCATTTCCAGTTTCAGTTTTGCCTTGTTTTTTAATGTAAAAACATATATTACTAAAGTGAAAATGAACAGTTCCATTTCTCTTTGAATAATTCCTCTTATTTTTAAACAAACCCAAACCTCCAAGTATCCCCTTGACATGCAGGAAGACAGAAATTATGTGCATCTGCAGCCTGATTTTAAATATACTCTAAAGGCGTATGGTACCTGCATCATCACTGAAGAGGATAAACCTAAGGAAACAATCTTAATCTAAGAAGTTAGTATCAACTGCTAAAGTACCAGGAAAAAATACTCCATGTGTGGCTTGAATCCTAAGCACGGGTCGAGAGGCGTGCGAGCCAAACCCACCCGTCAAAGGATGCTCTAATCAGAACAGATAACAAGAGAAATTTTTCCTTTTGCATGTGTGGCGAAGATAAATCGAGTTTGTTCTGCAGCCTATTCTGTTTTAGATTTCCTGTGTCATAACAGAATGAATTTTTTGTTCATTGATACCTTAATATATAGGTTGTTGGGGATTTTTTTTTTGTTTTTCCGAGGCAGAAAACAATGTCCCCTTCACTTTTGGATGAATGAATTCATTTATTCTCCGTAACCTCCGGAAGTCATTTATTTTGCCCTGCGACAGCTGCAGGGTCTGTTTGTGTAGGAGGGTTGCAGGCACTTGGAAAGATCCCAGCCCTTCCTCGCTCCCCGTGCCCAGCGCCGGCGGGCCCAGGGCAGGCCAGCCCCTCCTCAACGGCACTTTTTGATGGGTCTCACCAGAAACCTGCAGTTTGAATATCAGAAGTTACTCTGCTCTCCTCGGGGTGCAAGCCCTGGTGCAGTGATGCCCCTGACTGTGTATTTCAGTTCTGATCTATGTACTGTGAATCACTGCTGAGTTCTCATCAACAGCAATTTAATTAATATAAATGCTTTTACAGGTGATGTTCTTCATTGTAACTTAGCAATAACTAAGGTCCATGTGATGGGTACTTGGAATATTTTCTCGTAATTAAAGAAGAAAGGAAATTAGAATCACAGAATCATAGAATGGTTTGGGTTGAAAGGGATATTAAAGGCCATCCAGTTTCAACTTCCCTTCCACAGGCAGGGACACCTTCCACTGGATCAGGGTGCTCAAAGCCTCATCCAAGCTGTCTCTGAACACCTTGAAGGATGGAGCAGCCACGACTTCTCTGGGCAACCTGTACCAGGGCCTCCCCACCCTCACAGGAAAACATTTCTTCCTAATAGCTCATGGAAATCTCCCCTCTTTCAGCTTAAAACCATTATCCTTATGCTATCCCTGCACGCCCTGATCAAGAGCCCCTCCCCAGCTTTCCCCTGGGCCCCTTTAACTACTGGATGAAGAGACTTCAGTGTTGGTCCACTATAGCCTATGTCTGAGTTCAATGCAGTTCATCCCATAGGTCTATGTGTTTAAATAATTAAAATAAATAAAATCCTTTGGCTCCCTGAAAACCATTCCAAACCTCCCCCCAAAAAATTCATAAGACAAATTCTATATTTTTGCAGGGTAGTATGATGCTGTGCCCTGCAGGTTCTCCTCCATAAACTTGTAAACAGCTGTTGTATTTGATGCAGAAATGAGAGAGGGAGGAACCCGTGTTACCATTGTGTCAGATGCAGCAAGGCAGCGTCTGGTGTCTTTAGACAAGTTAATAGCATCTCTTAGCATCACTTCTGTGAATTTGGTTTGTTAAGGTAAGAAATGCTAAAATAGGTTCATTAACGCATGGAAATGAAAAAGAAAACCCTCAGTAGATGTGACAGATTTTAAGCTGTGGATCCATAGCCAGCAAAATTTGTAATATCATAGAGTGGTTTGGGTCAGAAGGGACCTTAAGTATCACCCAGTTCCAGCCCTCCTGCCATGGGCTGGGATACCTCCCACTGGATCAGTTGCTTAAAGCCCCATCCAACCTGGCCTTGAACACCTCCAGTGATAGGGCAGCTACCACTTCTCTGGGTGACCTGTGCCAGGGCCTTCCCACCCCCCCAGGAAAACATTTCTTCCTAATATCTATTCTAAATATCTACTGAACTGGAGATGCATGCCCTCAGCTCTCCCATCTAAGCCATATGCTTCAGCATGTGTTTAACTTCTAAATCCTTGTGGAAGGTAAGTGTGTGCAAAGTGTCGAGCTGGGCTGAGGCTGAGTGCCTCCCAAGGTAAAAGATTGCAGCTCACCCACAGTCCAGCCAAAAGTTCCTTCCTTCCTACCATGCCTTCTCCCCTGCCATCTGGGAGAAAACCCAGGCAGCTGAGATTTCAGGTTGTGTTGCCAAATTCAGAATAAATTCATCTCCTCTTGTTTTCTCAATCGCCCGTGCTGTTGTCAGGGTGCACCACCGTATCTGTCCCCAGGCAGGAGCTCCAGGCTTCTGCTGCCTTTGGGGACAAGAGAAAGGATACTCCTCTCTGTGGGTAGCCCAGCCCTGTTGCATCATGGTTCAGGGGTTGCATCCATCACCCTCTGCCTTTTGGACTTGGGTGCTGGGTCTCCATGGGTGGGAAGGATGGAGGAGCTCAGTAGGCTCAGCTTGTGTCTTTTCTCATTCTCCGTCGCTGGGTTGTAAATGCAGCAGCACTTTACCGGCTGTGCTAATCAGAAATAATGTGCGGCTTAATAGAACTTCTCCATTAAAAGGTTTTGGAAATAATCTATAAAATGAATGGTTCACCCGTCGAGTTTCAAATAGCTGAGGAGGGAGGGGAGGCCCAGCTCACCCACAGACCTCCACTGCACCTCACACACAGTCGCGCTGCGCCTAAAACTGAAGCTGGGAATTGGGTTTGATTTTGATTTAAAATTCAAATGTCTGATGTTCTTAAATTGAACAAATGATATTTTAAAAAAATATATCAGGCGCCAACATCTGCAGATTATGATTTGCATTTTGAAATTGGCTGCTTGAATTGAACAAGGATGAATACTGTCACTCTTCTTTTATTCGCTCGGTTTATTTAATGAAATGCTAGAGGTCAACCCTTTGTCCTTAAATTAGTTACTATAAAAATCTTTTTGTACTTTTCTGCTTGTTATGATGTCTTCTAAGCAGAAGAAAAGGTTGCCATTAATTATGTCTTTGTTGAATATAGATATCTATTCATAGTTAGTTAAACAGTTTCAAACAAAATTAGCATTGAGCAACTCTAAGGCCAGCTTTAGGTTGGTTATCAAGAATTTTTTGCTAAGAGAATGCTCTTCTGCAAGTGTGCATTATCTAATATATTCAGCTTTCAGTTGCTAATTTTTTTTCCAGATGAAGATGGGCTTAATTGAGGTTGTGCTTTTAAGTTTGTAGAGCTCTTCAGCATCTCATACAAAAGCATCTAGAGGCTTTTCATTTGTCTTGAGTATGTTTTAGATGTACAAATATTATTTACTTTAAACTCCAAATCAAAAGGCGCACTGTAACTATTTTAAATAAAACATTATTCTCTGCTGAAATGTATATAAATTCAAAGCGGGACTTTTTTCATTATCACTTCATAATTTATTTGAAAGAGCTACTATTAGCAAATTTTAGGATAATACTGAAATAGCAGTTTAATAGCTGGGCTCAAACAGGCATTTAGTAATGTAATTTACTTGTCAAAGATAGAGGATGTATATTAATGTTAAGATATAGCTCCAGTTTCATGTCGAACCCTTGGCTAAGTGCTGTTTTGAATAGAGCTTTCAAAATTAATCTGCCTTAGCTTTTAGGAAGGTCTCAATGTGACAATAAAGCTAAATTTTTCAATAATAGCTGCGCTTGATGACCATCTCTTTCGTGACGGGGTTTGGGTTATTTTGTGTTATTTTTCCCGTCTCTCCAGGGCAGCGGTGGGTTTTAGGGGGTGATGTGGACTGTGAGGTGAGTGCCACCTTCCCCATCTCAGAGTGGTCCTTTATCCATGGATGCCCTATGTTGGGGGGGAACCCCACAACCCCTCTGCCCAGCCCCTGCTTCAAGGACCTGGCAAAAATCCCTCTGCTTACTCAAACACAGATGTGTTTCTAATACAGTGAAGCACCCTGGCAGGGGACACGTGCTCTGAGAGGGGTAGCTGGGTAGCACAGGGGGAATGCACCCACATTTTTAAGGAGCAGTGGCACGAGGGGATGCACCCAAATTTAGAAAGGCTATCAGCTCAGGGGGATGCACCCGCATTTTTAAGGGACTGTATGGACTGACTGGTGCAGACAGGTCATCGTTAGCCCTTAGTCATCCAGCCCTGAACCAGACAATAACACATTGGGTAGTTGGAAATGGGGAGGAGTAGGGAATGAAGAGAGGAGAAAAAGCTACACAGTAAAAATAGAAGATAATTAGGAAAAAACAATAAGAGAATATAAACATGGTAGCAGAGGATTAGTCCCAGTCATTGGAAATGCAAATGAACTCCATTCTCACTCCCAACATCTTTTTTTCTAAGCTTGTATTTCAGAAAGGATTTTTCTCTTCTTTTTTTTCCCCCTTTCCTCCTCCTCAGTGCAACAGCACTGCTTTCCCAGCAGCATTATATATTCTAAGAGATGAGACTGTAACCTTGTAACGCTTTTAGGTATAATATACATATTTTTTTCATTTTAAATGCTAGCTCATAATGACATTGTGAAGTAGGGATCCCGAGTCAGCCTTATTATCATGGTGTCTCCTTGAGCTGAACCTCTGAGAAATGTGAAGGGGAGACCTTTTGGAATGAACAAATCCTTTAGCTGCCTATAATTATTTATTAAAATAGGCTACCAGGATAAAGGATGGAGAGGGGGAGGGAGGAGCAGCATTCCTTTCTCTGTGCATCCCTCCATGCATCTATACATACGCATCCATCTCCAGCCACCAAGCGATATCCAAGGCCTGTATTTTAAAACTATAAAACAATGGATGTGCAGAAAAGAAAGATAAAACATAAACAGAGCACATATACTTTTGTGAACCAAAAGGAAAATGCTCTGTCCTGCTCACAGAGAGCATTCAGTGTGGCTGCTGGGGATATTCATGGAAGCTCCTGGTGCCAGGTTGGGAGGAATGCCATTCTTTACCTGTACTTATGGCTCCATATTATAAGCAGATCTCCAAAATACGGAGATCAATGTTTTTCCCTACTGTGTGTGAGTGGTGAAAGAGAAACCATCCTGCTTCATTTCCTGAGCTGGATAAAAGAATAACAAAAATCAAACACACCCCCTCCATCTCCCCAAAAATGAAGCAAATTAAAAAAAAAATTCCCTTTTTTGTCATTTTATTGAATGAATTGCACTGGTTGCTGCATCTTTGCTTGACTTCATTAACCAGCCAAACCCGCACGTGTTCGTTTTGTGCTGTCGAGTATTCCTGAAGTAAAAGAACCCCCCATCCCTACGTCTTGAGAAATTTTATAAACTTAGCACGCTACTAAAAAAAAATCTTCGGGGTCAACTTTCCACTTGTGCCTTTAGCTCTTGAACAAGTACTTTTATGGTTTCTTCTAATATATAGGATTTATCTGCGGCTCTGTGAAGAGCTTTCAAATTTAATCCAGCGTTGAAGTAGTAATTTGTTGCTAGCGCTTCCTAACAGGCTTTTCTTTTAACTTTCCTGGGATGCGGGCTCTTTGTGCGGGCTAATCTGTCATCCACAATGCCAATCTGCTTGGGGTATCTCAGGTTTGGCCCTCAGATGTCCTCAAAAATACCAGGAATGAAAGTAAGGAAGTGCGTTATGAGCGAAATGGTAAGATGGGAATTGTCTGGCAGTGGCGCTCCGGGGACAGTGCATGGATGGGGGGAGGCTGGGGGGAGCTGCACCCACCGGCGGCTCGGAAAGCTCCAGCACTGTTGTGATTCCTGTTTCACGGGTGTTACATTTATAACCTGGTCAGGATCTGGACTTTTTTTCAGATGTGTGCACAGAGCTGTCAGTGTACGGAATTTATAGGAGCTCCTGCAAGCTTTTCTGGAAAGTCTGTAATTTTTTTCAGTCTACTTGGATAATAATTTTTAAAATAACTCCTTAAATTCATTTATCTTGGTAAGAACATGTTTTGGATTTTTTTGTCCTGGAGGAAGCAGTGGTATAGGCTGTCATTTTTTTTCATAGAGAGGGAAAAATCATGATGATAGAAAAGGATCTTCTACCGTTTATTTTAATTGAAGTATACACAATTTTAAAAATAATTTTTAAAGCAAAAATGTCACCGTTCTGCACATCTTTCTTTTTTGTTATTAAAAATAGTATTTTTTATGCCAGCTGATTAATGAGTATTTTATTCCAGATACAAAAACATATTGGGGACATAGTGTAAGCATTTAAAATAATGCACAACAAATCTGAAATAGGCTCTCATAAATAAAGATACCGAAGTCACAGTATTAAAAATGGGAGTAGCTCTGCCCACCTCCCTTTTATCAGGAACATTTCTAAACTAGACTGATATTATAGGAGACTTTTTGGCAGCTGTGGCTCAGGCAAGAAATGTTGATGTATTTACATGAATTATATCTGTACTTTATGTTTTTATGTCTGGGGGAAAATGGATCCCTTTAATACTTTGTGTAAATTTGTGGCACAACATACAGCTGCCTCTTCGCTTCTCTTACAGTGCTGTTAAAACTCTGCTTTTGGGAGCTCTGTGCACTCACACCTTGTCCTGGTCCCCACTAAACAGGGACGATTCCCCTGCGCTGTCGTCGCTGGGTCCCTATGCCTTTTTCCTGCCAGCTCCCACTGCTCAGGCATTAATTAATTACAGCCCCAACCGTACGTTTCCAAAAGGATGAACCGCAGCCCAGAAATATTTTTTGAGCCATAAAGCGGGAAGCTCGCAGGTACAGCAGCACGTGTGGAGGTTTATAGGGATGATTTAGTGAATATGAGAACATATTTTGTGCTCCATTGTTTAGACTCAAGAAGGCATAAAATCTTTAACATCTATTTATCATGTAGCTATTTTAATGTAAACATTTGTCTATTTGGATGAAGTGTTTTCATTATTAAGCTAATTTCCACATGTTTCAGATAGACTGATGAGTTCGAAGCAGAGCACTTGCTGATGAGAAACGAAATTCTGCCTCGGCTCAGCCTGCTGTCAGATACATCTTCATTAGTTTTTGTCATTCACCGATGGCAAATGCTCTATAAATGAGATGACGATCAGGTCCGCCTTGATAACTTGCCTTATCTCATTAGTTTTCACATCAAAGTTAATCAGCAATGTGAATTGTAATTGCTGGAAGAGACAATGCAATAGATCACTCGGCCTTTTTTTTCTGTATGGCATCTTGAAACATCAGCAGGCTGGTGTGAGTAGATAGGCTCAGAAAGAAAATGATGTGGAAAGCATAATAAGCAAGCTGCTCAGAATTAATGAGCTTACCCAATAAGAAAAGAATAACCAATCAATGTGAGTTGGGCAAATATAATTTAGGAATAATTGCTTGATTGGTTGTCTATAGTAGACTGATTTGACCACACACAAGGATTAAGAATTAAGATGTCAAGGCAAAAAATAATTTGGCAACTGAGGGCATGTAATTTTTTGTTTCCTTCCCTTTATGACTGAAAGCGATTGCTGTTTGATATGTTATTCCCCAAGAATGAAAACATTAGATAGGCACACACTGGTGGGTGGATATTTTTTTTTTCATCCTTTATGCTTCTTTTATAATACAAGCTCTTTCAAACCTCAGTGGGGATATTTCAGTACGGGACATTAAAAATGAATAGAGTATAAAAAAAAGCCTCCAAACCCAAATGTCTTCATTTATAAGCATTGCATTGAAAAGAGCTGCGAGTTGGAAAGTGCTGTGTACAAAAACGCTGGTTGCTGGCAATACAACATGCCTGGGTGTTTGCAAAGCCCAGACATTACTTGGTCCAAATCTGAAACGCAATTCTTGCGGTACGCAATGCTTTTAATATAATTTTCCCCACAGCCATTGGCCAATTAGTAAAGAACCCTTATATTCTTCTATCTAAACTATGGGGAAGGTTCAGCCAGAAGGTAAATTTGCTTTGATCTACATTACACCTAATTGAGTCACCACCAATGTCTCTATCCCAACATCAAGAAATGTGAAAATGTTAGATTATTTCACTGGGGATTAAACCTAATTTTCGCGTGTTCTGCATTAACCTATTAGGCTGACTCATCTGCATTGCTAATACGGCTCAGGCAGCTGTCACCGCTAAAGAAAAACATGATCATGCAATCCTTGAATGAATGATTCCAGCTCTGATTAGTGTTAGTGAAGTTAGCTGAGCCCTGGTGATAAGGCAGGAAAATTCCCAGGTTGCCAATAGCTTTGAAAATTATCAGACTGTGGGCAAAAATGTACCTCGAGGCTCGCGGGCCTCCCTCCAAAGGCGACATTATTTAAGGCCGTCTTTTTCGGCTGCTTGCATAAACGTGTCTGCTTCTTTTAAGGGGCTGATGCCAGGGGTACATATTAACATGCTAATGGGAAACAACCTGAGCACAGCCCGGTGTGGAAAGCAGAGGTTTTTCCCTCTCCGGCTGCATTAGTGTTTGGGTTAAATGCCATTTCTAGAGGCAGCGACGGAGATGCCAGACCCCTCCGGCCAGCACGGACCACTGCACAGCACCACGTCTGTGCCTCTACCAGCGCCGCTCTTTGTTTGCAGGTTGCAGGCACTGCTGTCATCTCAAGCCTTATTTCTTTCTATCCATCAGATTTAAATAGTTAAAAAAAAAAAAAGGCAACAATGATGCATCCCCTTGAGATGGGAAAAATTTAGGAAAGAGTTAGCCCTCCCTGCTACAGAGCCAGGAGCCAATTTAATCCGATTAGTGCCTGCCAACAATAGATGCTCCTAACCCATTGTGGACAGAAGCTTTCACTTTATTTGTTTCTATTAGCCAAGAATCCGAGATATCGGAAAAGTGGAATTTTGCCCCATCAGATCGCTCAGACAATCAACAAAAAAACAAATTGAGGAAAATAGTCTAATGTGTCAATATTTATCTTTTGGCCCTAATTGTCTGCAGAGAGGACTTGTTGAGCGCACAAAGTTTGCAGCTCTGGTTTATCTGTGTGCTCTTTATTCCCCCCATTGTATGGATATAGTAGCAGCTCCTCACAATGTAATGATGTTTAAGAAGGGCAGTAACTGCAGAGGCATAATAGAGGCATTTTAATGGAAAAAGGCTCGCAGTTGTCGACCAAACTGCAATGCTTGATAGAAAATGTAAGAGGGCTTAAAACTGATATATATATATTTTAATATAAATTTACAGTTTCTTTGTGAATACACTTACTGCAGGTTTAGGCAGAGGCTTGTTCCTGTCAAATTTGACAGCAAGAAACTAATTTTCAAATACTTCTGAATCTATTCTCTCATAGACTAAAGCCCATCGTGGCGCTGCTATTGTTTACTACCAGCAGCATAAATCAGCATCGGTGGGACTCCCATCCCTGTGTGTACACCTGTGGCACCACTTTGAAGAGGAAATGCCCTACCTGGACTCAGTATGATACTGCTGGAGGGGGTCTCCTCTCCCTCCTGTACCAAAGTTTTGCCTTCTAGTCTGGGTGAAGCCACCCCGGGCACCACCTTTTGTGTTCATCCCCAAGGATCCTCCAGAAAGCCCTGATTTGCTAACAATTTCCTCCTCTGAATGACTTTTCGAAGTCTGCTAGGTATCTGAGTTTTAGTCAGTGTGGCACACAGATCAGTTTGTTGTACAGCAAGCGTTCCCCAAGGCTACTGTGAAATGCTTTGCACAAATCTGCTCTGGGTTGCCAAGGGGGTGTATTTTTTTAATTAATAGACTACACTTGTATAATCAACAAAGTAGGGAACCTACCTGGTTTGACAAGACCTGATTTACTACAATGCTATGTTGGCCTGTTTTGTTTTGCTTGCTCTTTGTGAGAAGTCAGAATCTCATTAGCCCAGTGCTGGTCTTCTCAAACCCCATGGCTGGAACACCATCAGACATCCCCAACTACTTCCCAAAAGCTGAGGGAGGAAGACTGTCTGGGAATGCAACATAGACTCATAGAATGGTTTGAGTCATCCTTTTCCAACCTCCCTACCATGGGCAGGGACTCCTTCCACTGGATCAGGTTGCTCAAAGCCTCATCCAACTTGGCCTTGAACACCTCCAAGAATGGGGCAGCTACAGCTTCTTTGAGCAATCTGTATCAGTGCCTCCCCACTCTCACAGGAAAGCATTTCTTCTTAAAATCTCATCTCAGTCTCCCCTCTTTCAGCTTAAAACCATTCCCTGTCATCCTATCCCTGCAATCTCTGATCAAGAGTCCCTCCCCAGCTTTTCTGTAGCCCCTTTCAGTAGTGTAAGTTTGTTATAAGGTCTCCCTGGAGCGTTCTCTTCTCCAGGCTGAAATATACCAACTGTCTCAGTCTGTCCTTGGATGGGAGGTTCTCCAGCCCTCTGATCACCTTTGTGGCCTCCTCTGGACTCACTTCAACAGATCTCTGTCCTTCCAATGGTTAACGTCATAAATGTTTGAGCCTCACAGTCATAGTTGGGCATTGAAGGACAGAATTCATGTCAGCCACAGCCATATAGGGCAGGTGGTTGATTTGCAGAGCCTGGAGATGGAGACAAAGGTCTGCAGAGTGTGACCCATCCCCTCTGGATGTGTGGGCTCTCACAATCTCCACAAGCATCCATTTCCTGCTGTCTGGTGCCCTCCTTTTGGCAGCAAGATAGCTTCAGACCATGGGCTGGAAAGGGCTTTGCCATCCCAATCTGGTGTGAGTACCCAACAGTGTCCATCAAACCCTACTGCCTGTTCACCACCGGGAGATTTAGCATCCTTTAATGACAGCCCCACACCCGTGCTTGGTGCTGGGTTGTGATTCTTCCCAGATGAGATCTTGTGATTTCATCCTACCCACCCTGATCCCACCATATCCCATGGATGGGCCCCCCTAGGTGTGCAATAACAACAGACCTGCCACATGAAAAGCAAGGATGTCTGAGAGTTTAAAGGAAAACACTGTTCTGTACCAAGGTGATTCACTTGTGATGCTTACACAGTAGTGCTAGAGTGGAGTTTTGGATGATTTAACAAAAAAAAGGATTAGATTGTTGTATTAGATACAGTTAAAAGCATTATAAAACCTCATTGTTCTGGCAGTCAAGTGGCCAGAAATCTCTTTCAGGTGTCTTATTTTATAATTGTTCCCTATGAAATCTATTACTGCTTTCTCTTAACGCCTACTCTGGTGTTTGTTTTCACCATTGGGATATTGTCCCTGCCTTCACCCCTGCCATCTACAGGTCAGAGCTGCATTTTGGGGTCTTCTCAGGGTAGTCCCCAAGGGGCAACAGCACTGGCATTAAAGCAGAACCCCCAGACCCTTGGGCGGAGAAATAAGAACTGTAGAGTGAGGAATGCCTTTAGTAAAGCCAAAGGGAATAGGAGGAGAAGCACACAGGACACCAGGAGCTCTCCTCTGCCCTGAGGGGTCGCCCTGGGGACCCCCACTCTGGGCCAGGAGTGCTGGTGAGGGCAGCTGGATCTCGGGCTCCCACATGCAGTGAAGGCTCCTGAGGTTTGGCGGTATACCCCAAATTGCTGTATGGAAGAACACCTGTCCTCTGAGAAGACCTGTGCCACCTGGAGAAGGGCCTGAATTGCAATTTGGGGGCGGTGTGACAGTTGGACTTGATGATCTTAGGAGGTCTTTTCTAACTTTTATAATTCTATGACTCTATGAACATCACAGGCTCCTTAAGTAGCTGCTGACCAGAATTTCATCCTTCTGGTCCAAATCCTTTAAGGCAATTATTGATTCTGCAGCTGGAGAGTGAATTTACCTGCAGAGGCTGGGAGCAGCTCTTCCCTGGGCTAACCTTGTTGGGTTAGCACTCTTCCCTCTCCTTCCCTGGTGGATGCCAGCTCTGTAAGCAACAGCCCTGCACAGGTAAAAAAAGATCAGGCTGAATTTTTCATAGAATCGTAGAATGGTTTGGGTCAGAAGGGACCTTAAAGTTCATTCGGTTCCAACCTCCTGCCGTGGGCAGAGACAGCTCCCACTGGATCAGGTTGCTCAAAGCCTCATCCTCATCCAACCCGGCCTTGAACACCTCCAGGGATGGGGCAGCCACCACTTCTCTGGGCAACCTGTGTCAGAGCCTCACCACCTTCACAGGAAAATATTGTTCCTAATATCTCATCTCAATCTCCCTTCTTTCAGCTTCAAACCATTCCTCTCATCGTATCCCTGCAATCCCTGATAAAAAAAACTCTCCCCAGCTTTCCTATAGGCCTCCTTTAAGTACTGGAAGGAGTTATTCCCCATAGCTACTCCAGAAACCATTCCTGAGGTAGATACTCTTATCCTAAAATGGCATTTCCACCCCACCTCCCACTAAGGTGATCAGCTCCAGGTGTTGACCAAGGAAAGTCAGGAAAAAATGCAGTTATTCTAGAGTATGTATTCACATGTGGAATATTCTGGAATAGGTATTTCACTTTAAATTCATGCTCTGTCTTATTCCAGAATATTTTCCCTGTGTAGAGGAGCACTTAGCTGGGGTCTCTGCTTGCTGTCGTGCTAGTGATAAGATGGATTGGCTGATCTAATAGGTCTTTTCAATCTCTGATTTTGAAAGCTAAGATTGGGAAATTAATTTCAGAAAGGTCAAAACAGAGCAAGGCTATCCTGCTGCTGTGTGATGGATCCTATTTTTTTAAAATCTATCTATTGAAGGAAAGGTTAGTTATTCAGCATCCTGCAAAAAAAAAGAAATAAATAAACCAAGCGGAGGGAATACAAAAAGTGTACAGATCTGCTGACCCATTCGCAATCTTCAGTTAATGGAAATGCTGGGGAACAGGAGTGGTAAGAGCCTGCCGAGCTGGGAGGTGCTGACCCCATGGCTGCTGGAAAGCAAATGCTCCCAGTTTCGAAGCCCTCCCCAGCCGCAATGCACGTGCCTGCAGGACTGCCCAAGGGGCTTGGGAGCAACAGCGGCAGCAGGAGCCTTGCTAACGGCTTTGGTGGCCAAGGTGTGGGAGGTCTGCTTCCACCTCTGTCCTCTGCTGGGGGGGGGGGGTGTTCATTGAGGTCTTTTGAGGGCAGTTTGCAAAAATGCTGAGCAAATCCCAGTAGCATTAACTGAAAATCTATTTTGAGGCACAGGAGCATCAGAAGTGGTCAGGGGCATCGTTTCGGGTTCACTCAAGTCATGGAGAGGGTTTGAGAGTCATGTCGTGTGTTAGTGGAAAGCTGCCTGTGTTTGGCAGTGCAAAACCAAAAAGAAAGCAAAAAAGAAAAGGGGGACAAAATAAAAAAACAAAGGCTTCACATAGTTATTTCCCTTGGTTTTATTCATTTTCTTCCAAACAGCAAATCTAAAAACAAATTGCTTCCTTTTTTTTTAAACCAGGTAATCATGGGGAGGGAATATGGGCCACTTGAGGGGGTAATCACTTCTTAATTAAAAACAAAATAGCTTTTTTTTTGTTTGCCTTTTCTTTTGCCTCTTCCCCTGTTATATTCAGTAAACTGCTGAGCTATCTCTTCCTCTGTCCTCTTCTCTTCTTATGAATAAAAAGGTGATGTTACAGTTTTTGGAAGCAGGGAGAAATTAATCAGTTTTGGTATCAGTGATCAAAACTTTGTCCCATCCTAACTCCACTTTGTGTGTTGTGCTGAGCCTTGAGTCTAATGCGTAGTGAGAGTCTTGGGGCAGCTGCTGTTGCTGGGTGTTGATGTGAAGCTCCATATCACTATGGAGAGGGAAATGTGGAAAAAAGGTACCTGGAAGCTGGTGCAAAAAGCAAGGAGCTGTTGCAGGGTGGGGAGAAGTGGGTGACACGCTGAGGCATGTGAAGAAGTGACGTTCAACCATCTCAGAAGTAGCGATGCACCTTTCTCTTTTTTTTCCAGGACAAAATATACTGTAAGCACTCAGATCTCCTCTGAGCAAATTCAAGTTCTGCTGATTGCTCTGGAGATAGGATCCTGCCTTGAATACCTAGCCATTGCAAGGTATTAATTACACTCATTAATTCCACTCATCAGTTAACACTGTCATAGAATGAATCATAGAACAAATCACAGAATGGTTTAGGTTGGAAGGGATCTTAAAGATCATCCAGTTCCAATCCCCCTGCCATGGACAGGGACACCTTCCACTGGATCAGGTTGCTCAAAGCCTTATCCAAGCTGCTCTTGAACACCTCCAGGGATGCGGCAGCCCCAGCTTCTTTGGGCAATCTGTACCAGTGCATCCCCATTCTCACAGGAAAACATTTCTTCATAAATCTTATCTAAATCTCCCCTCTCCCAGCTTAAAAACGTTCCCTGTCATCCTGTCCCTGCACTCCCTGATCAAGAGCCCCTCCCCAGCTTTCCTGTTGCCCCTTTCAGTACTGGAAGGGCTGCTCTAATGTCTCCCCAGAGCTTTCTCTTCTCCCAGCTGAACAACCCCAACTCTCTCAAGCCTGTCCTTGGATGGGAGGTTCTCCAGCCCTCTGATCATCTTTGTGGCCTCCTCTTGACTTGCTCTAACAGATCTATGTCCTTCCTGTCCTGTCAAATCTGTATGAGCCAACCTCACTTTAAATTTCACTCTCTACAGACAAATTTTAGACCCATGGATATTTGGGGTTGTGCCTGTGTGGCAGCATATTTCATATACATTATTGAAACTCTCCATTTCATGCTCATGCATTTTCCTGTTGCTGTCTGCAATCAGTCATACAAAAACAATACAGCAATTGTAATAGATGAGCAAAATAAATAAATATCTCCAGTTGAGGATTATGTTAACAAGTTTGGTAATAAATGACAATTATTAGTCAGTATATACAAATAACTTAATTCTTTTAACACATCAGGCAACACTAGAGATAAAGTATAACTTGGGAAACTGGTCGCATATTTCATTCTGAATGGAAGATGTGAAGAAAAATGTCAGAGCAAGCAAACACATCTGGCTCATTAATGTGATTATCTTTTCCCAGTAAAGCATCTCAAGCAGATTTGAACGGATACCGGAACATCCCTGTAAATCAGATTTAGCTCCCCACAGCAAGTGCTGGAGAGGCTGCCAGGCATCAGTTAACCTGTCCTATATAACATTTCTCTCGCTGCTAATTCCAGAAATATTGGAGTGATTCATGTGTAAAGAAGTTTCCATTGTCCCAAATATGTCTTGCTTCCCAACCCTGATACTGGAATTAGGCGTGGATTCATCTTCTGGCATCCAGTGAAAAAACCAGGAACTTAAGTAAGTAGAAAAATAGATATTTTACTCTCTTAGGTTGAATGTTGGCTTAAATGGAGGAATCTGTTCAGGGAGGAAAATAAAGTCACGTTCATGCCTTATCGTATATATGGTATAATGTGTGTGTATCGGATTGCTGTGGGCAGGATGCTGTTGGCTCGGGGAGGCTTCTACTGACACGTGTTGTAGGGGTGTGCATGTGGCCCAGGAAACCTCTGAGTCTGAGGTTTGTTTGCTATTAATACATACACACATAGATGCGGCTCAGCAGGCTTTTTTAGAAAGGCTTTTGTAGGGACGTGTGTGTGGTCCCTTGACAGGGAGAAGGCGGTGAAGAGTCACTGGCTCTGAGAGCATCTCCCCCTCCTGCAAGGACTCCCCATGCAGTGAGCTTCCCGTGGGACAACTTATCCCTGGGAACGTGGCTTTCCCTCTTGCGTTAGGGGCTGGGAGAGGAGAGGAGGTGCACTCGGCATGTGATGCAGCAATGTCATTCATCTGCAAAATTATAAACAAGACTTTTTATTATCTATGGCCCATATAAATGTCTTCTTCAGCAGAAGGACATCCAGACAGATTATGCCAAGTCTCTAGGTCTGTGCACAACACCAAAGAAAGACATTTATTTCAGTCGTGAGTGGTAAAAAAGGAATTTGGCTCCATGCCATGGCTTAGGGGAGTATTTGATAAATTAGTCTGAAAGAAGACCTGGCCTCTAAAATTTACTTTTAAAAATTGAGCACTGAAATTGATACCCAGAGATGTGTGCTCCTGAGTGATGTTTCCCAAGGCAAACAGTGCTATCTCCTAAAGTACTGCCTGTGCACCCACTGCCTGTCAGGGGCCATGAAATCTGGCTCAAGCGAAGTGACCGTGGGAGCTCAGAGCTGCCAGACTGGGAACAACTGGGTGAAGGGAAGTGACTGATCACTGGACTCGCTGGGAATGCTTATCTGACCCCACCACAGCACCTGTAACCGCAGGGACTCTCTTGCCTGCCTGCTCCGGGTAATAGGATGAGGTATCTGTTAATACCTTCACTTAATTACATCACATCCTGATCACAAAGTTTCCCTGAGCTTTGGCTGTTTGGAAAGTTCCTGGGTTTCTGCAGGTAGGATGGTTGTTTGCATTTAAAAAAACAAACAAACAAACAAAAACCCCCAAACAAAAAACACCTGTATTCTTTTAAGCTCTTGGCTTTAAGTTATCTTGTGTTTGAAAATTTTCAAGCACAAACATCAACTCAAGCCTAACCAAGAGGAGGTGCTGCAACTTGGAGGCAGGGCACCTTTTTCTTGTGAATCAGAGATATTGACTCTTTACCAGTGCATAAGTGGGACTCATTCCTACCTCGCTGCGGAGACAGGACCAGGACTGCCACAAATCAGAATTTTCTCAGCACTTTTTCCCTTTTAAGTTTTCTTTAAAAAATATCTTACATGATACAGAACAGGGTTCCTGTATCTTGGGACTTGTTCCTATGGCTTCCAGGGGAGTTTTTCCCAAGTCCTTGTTTTCTTCTGCTGTTAAAGTGCGCACTCACCTGCAAGAGGATGCAAGTATTTGATATGTAGACTTAGAGATGCAAAGACATTTCAGATTTTGTATTCCTATAGGCGTTTTTTTTTATGTGTTCCAGGCTTTTGTGAATTCAACCGCTGCTTAAACATAGCACTTACATAATAATTTAAATTTTTATTATTATTTATAATAATTTCACATTAAATATGCCCTCAGAGCATGGGGAAATTTAGTGATCCTTGGTGCAGGATTGCGTGTGGGGTCTCTGAGGGCGTGGAAGAAGCAGGCAGAGCTCATTCCACAGGGTCTGTCCCCTTGTCCCTCCTCTTCCATCACTGCCTTGGCGGTGCCCCCACTCTCATCTGGACCATGCTGGCTGCCCCACTTGCACGGTACCTTTGAACATCTCATGCGTGAGGTTCTTGCGGAGGGTAATGGGTGAGGTGCCAGAAATAGTGTAACTCCATCTGTCAACAGAGCTGGACCATGAACACAGTACAGGGCATGAAGTCCCTGGGACTGTTGCCACTGAGGCAACACGTGCTGGCATGTGGCTCCAGTCCCTCCTCAAGTCCAGCCCCGAGTGATTTTTTTTTTTCTCAGGAAAGTGGAATCTCCTTCCCTGGAAGTGTTCAAGAAACGTGTAGATGTGGCACTCTGGGACTTGGTTTAGTAGGCACAGTGGTGTTGGGCTGAAGGTTGAACTGGATGATCTTGGAGATCCTTTCCAACCTTCATGATTGTATGATTTGCCTGCACAGAGGAGCATGGCTCCATTGCAGTCCTGCACTCCTTCCTCCTGGCTCTGTCCCCTGCTGTGCCACGAAGGGGGAAAGGCAGGGTGGTAATGGCAAATAACCTGCATTTCTAGAAAGCAAAATAATAGACACACTGTAGGAGCTGTCGTTAAAGCCAAGGTGCTGCTCTTCCCCTCTACTGCAGAACAGAGGTTAAAATATTGCCTCCACTGGCTGCGTGGGAATCGGTGGAGCTGCAGCCAGCAGCCTGGGGATGATGCAGGTCCCCCCCACTTGCCCCGCAATGTGTGGGAGATGCTGTTGTCTGCCTTCTAGGAGATGGTGTCCAGGACAGACCCCAAAGAGCCACAGCTTCTGTGAGTCCAGTGCATTCCCTTGACTGAGGACCCTGGTACCAGCGCTAGCCAGGGGGGTGGCGTGCAAGCCGAGGGTCCTTAACCTCCAGTGGATCTCGGGAACACCAGGGGGAATAGTGCTAAAAGCCATTTAAATGGGGAGTCGGGGGGAGGGAGACGGGGACATTTATTAACAACTAATCCTGTTAAGATTTTCTACACCATATGTCTGAGCAACAGAACATGTGAAATGTGTACTAATTACTCCTGCCTGTGTCATGCATGTATATTTTATATGCAGTCCCTGACCTTTTTGTTAATAACTTCACATTATATTCATTGACCTGAAACAAATTGAATTCAGTGGCACTCACTCAAGAATTGAATTACATAGTCTTCTTAATTGGTCTCTTATTTAAATATGGAAAAGTAACAGTTTACCACCTGTAATTTTTTTTCCTTAAAAAATTCCTGCAGAGTGCGCGTATGCATGCATGGGTCAGGGGGAGAATTAGCACAGAAATCCCGAGTTCAGCATGCACCGTGTAGCTGAACCCTGCCCCCCCCCCAAGAAAATTTTGTCCATCTGAAGCCAAAAACACTTGTAAAAGCACATGAATAATCTCTCCTCCTCAGGGGAAAGGGCAGCACCCAGAATAAGTTGTCCCCCAACTCCTGGGAGCTGCAGTGCTGGGTGAGCATCTCTGCTCAGTACCAATGCCCGCAAGCTGTCTGTCCCCCCACCTTAGCCAGGTCCCATCTCCAGCCTCCTTGTCAGCTCCCAAGCGTAGAAAACCAAGGCAGGGAGCAGCAGAATGCTTTGCCCGCTGGCAGCCATCCCGGGAATGCCGACCCACAAAGGGTTCTCGCCCACCATGGAGGAGATAGGGGCTGGCTGAAATTTCTGCTTTGCTTTTCTTCTTCCAATGCCAAGTTAATTGCCAAAGCTGGAAAGAGGAGCCTTACTCTTCACTTACTATATTTAACTTAAAAATGCAAATGTTATTAGTGTCCCGATCATTGATAAGAGTGCCTTTGTGCCATGCTTTAACCTCTATTAGGGGGGATTATGAGAACGTATCCACATTGGCATTTTCTAAGTGTCACTATGACAGCACTTGCTGCACAAATGCCTGGCTGTCACACTGAGGTTTATCACTAGGTTTTTTCCTCCGAATGCAGACTAATAAGCCCAGAAATTACAATTGCCTCCCTGCCGAATCTGTGATAGGCGGAAATAATGATATCAGTGCCCTGCTAATCTCCTTGCCTCCGCGCTTGGCACCATCCTATTGAGTCACCTGTCATACGCCGCTTTGATGAGGCGAATTCAATCTCTCAGCTATAATGACAATGGAGCCATTTTAATGTTTGGAAATGATTATGTGAAGGTTTCTCTTTGCTCTGTCTTGGCAAGCAAACCAGGTCAATGTTCAGGCTGTGTCTCCTGCCGCCGCTAACGACTTGGAAGGAACTGAGCTGTATTAAGTGAATGTGCCAAGTTATTAGAAAGGAGGCACTGAAGGTAGCTTCGTGGGGGGAGACACTTTTTATTTCCTTTTTCACAGAAAAGCATGAGCCTGAGAAGACACTTCATACACGTGAGCATCTCACATGCCTACGTGGTCCCCAGCAATGGCATCCTAGGGTGCGTGTGCTTCACATACTGCATACACACAGCCACAGGCACCTTGCAGCACCCCTGGGTGCTCCCAAGCACATGCATCCCATGGCTATCATGTTATCCTCAGTGCTAATCCCAAAGCTGCTACTCCAGGATGGTTGCAAGGATGGATGCAGGCGCATTCCCAGCCCCAGCAGCTTGGCTCTTGACAGCTTGTTTGGTAAAGCATTATGTGACAGCGGAGTGGAAGCGAGGGAGGGATCCCCCTGTCTAGCAGGACAAAGCCCAGTAAATGCCGCCAACGCTACACCCTGCCAGCAGGCAGCTGGTTCAGCGCTGGGAGGTCACTCCTACATCCATTCACTACACCACACTGGGTAACTGCAGATATCATGCCCGTGCTGGAGGGCAGGGCTGGCTGCTGAATTTGCCTTCAGAAAACCTCTGGGCTCTCAAAGAGGGTTTCTGCTCCTCAGCATTATTGCGTAGGAGTGATGGACATATCTTTACCACCCCAAAGTATGGATAAGCAGCATTGCGGCCAGGGCTGGAGCAGAGGTGCTGGCCCAGTGCACTGCAGGAGCAGCCAGGGAAGGAATGAATCATTGTGGAATGTCATCTTTTCCTTAAAAAATTCAAGCTCAGAATAACTTCCCCTTCCTTGGGCTGTGATTCATCACGAATTGCAAAGATAAGATGACATAAATGTGCCCAGCGAAATGATGACATTTCTGCCCAAGACAGCATATGCAAAGTGCATTTGCAAATCCATGTGTCGACACAACAGGCTGCAGGGAGCTTGAAATCTGTGTAACTTAAAAAAACAAGCATCAAAACATGTTGGAAGACGTGATTCGTCCCTTCAGTCTGCTCAGGTGTTGGGTTAAACAGGGAATTGTGCTCTGCTGCTGCCAAAGGGGTGGCGGTGAGATGTGCATCCCTCCGGGCAGTGATGGGGAGAGTCCCACAAGGTGTAGGGTGTCATGCATGGAATGACTATGTGTGGATTTCAATTCATTTTTGGATAGAGGAACTGAATTTCTTCCCTTCTCAAGCATCCATGTCTCTGATGACAGTGATCTCTCAAACAAGGTCTCATCTGTGCCTTTAAATACGAGCTGAAATGCTTTATTTGTTTATTTTAACATAAAAGGAAAATAGCATTTCTTCAAGCTGTTGGAGGTCCCAAATTCACAGAGGAATGTGCCTCCAGACTAAATGGGAGTTTAAAGTAATCTTGGAGAAGTGCAGGGTCTGTTGGGGCCCACAGCTGGAATTCCATTTATTGGGTAAAATCTGGCAGCTCTCCATGCCACTGGGGCTGCCTTCTGGACAGTCTCTCCCTGGCATAGAAACATACAATTGTAGAATGGTTAAGATTGGAAAAAGACCTCTAAACTCATCCAGTCCAACCGTCAACCATGCCTACTGACCACATCCCAAAGTGCCACATCTACAGGTTTTTGAAGGCCTCCAGAGGTGGAGACTCTACCACTTCCCTGGGCAGCCTGTTTCAATGCTTCACCACTCTTTCAGTAAAGAAATTTTTCCTAATATCCAAACTAAACCTCCCCTGGTGCAACTTGAGGATATTTCCACTCATCCTATCACTTGATACTTGGTTGAAGAGACCAGCATCCACCTCGCTACAACCTCTGACAAGGTGGCCCAGTCCTGCAGAGACATGTGAATCCCAGCAGGAAGCGGTGCTTCTCATGAGGTTTCCATTGCTGCCCCTCCATATGTGGCTTCTCCAGCTTGCAGCCCATCCTCTGGCATTGAGGTGCGGTACCTCTGGCACCAGGCACAAGGATGCTGCAGCAACGAGTCAGGGCTTTTCTTCCTCGTGATCCCGCCGGTGTTCACTGCCGACTTAATAGTGTTTATTAATATGACATTAATTTTCTCAAATCTTGACCAACTCTTTGATAAGAGAGGAATAAAGAAGTAGAATTTGAGATGTCAAGCTTTTATTAACGCAAGTGTTCAAGGCCACCTCTGGATGGATATTACAGGCTGCTTTCACTCTGCTCTTCAGTTTATGAAAAGCAATTGTTTAGCTGTATAGAGAGTATAGAGCAGAATCAAATTGACCTGTGTGATACAGAAAGTAGCACTGAGCCCATTTAACTAAGGGTCCTTTGAAAGAAATCTTTTTTATTATAGATGAGTGCTGAAATTATTTCAAGGAAGTGATTATCTGTCTAATAATTTTAAATGCATGAGTGACTTCCACATATAAAATTAAGGCAACCCGTGGCAGCAGATTTGGAGATAAGCTTAACACAAAGCAAGCAGCGTGGTGACACAAAAGCCTGAGGTTCTTCTCTGTGGATTTGTTCTTACGGGTGCTCCTAGTAGGAGCCTAGTCCTGTACAGTCACTCTGGTGGGGATGACATTGGTGGGGATGGATGCTTGGATGGAATGGATGCATGGATGAGATGGATGCTTTGATGGGATGGATGCATGGATGAGATGGACGCTCGGATGAGATGGATGCACGGATGGAAAGGATGTGTGGATGGGATGAGTGCTTGGATGGGATGGATGCCTGGATGGAAAGGATGCCTGGATGGAAAGGATGCCTGGATTGAAAGGATGCTTGGATGGGATGGATGCTCGGATGGGATGGATTTGTGTGTGGCATGGATGCTTCAATCGGATGGATGATTGGATGGGATGAATGTACGGATGTTGGTGTTTGGGGTATGGGGATCCTCTGGTGTTGGTTGTATCCTTGCAAGCCCAGTGGAGCCTCGTTCAGGGTTGGCTTCATCCTGCACATTTGGGCAGCCTTGGGATACACAAGCCCCACGTTTGTCTGCATAGCGGGGAGCTCGACACTGCCACCCCCCTATGCACCCCCACATCTCCCTTAATTAAGGCAGCCAATCTAATTAGGGTGGCGCCCCGCCGCAGCCGCCCCGTGGGGGCACATCAAAGCCCGTGTGGGGCACGCGTGGGGGGTGGCGCCCGGGCAGCGCAATTACCCAAGTTAAGAAAACATCCCTGTAATTAGCGAGGCAACTTGAAGCACAAGGAATGGAAATTAGTCACAGCGCAGTAAATTAGTCGGTGCATATATTACGTGCCGTGAGCACCCCGGGGGCCTCCTGTTTGCAAGGCTTTGGTTTGCAACCCCATGCCTCTCAATAAAGCATTCATCCCTAGGTGATTATGTTCCAGCAAAAGGAGTTTTTAACTGAATTACAAATTTTCTTGTCTAATTCTTTTGTAGGCAGAACTGGGATCCCTCACTTTTTTCTCTCCTCTCTTTTTTTTTAAAGGTCTGGGGAGCAAAGCCACTTCCCTCCCCCTTCAGCTAATAATTAATTTTCAGCTTTTCAGGGTGCTTCAAGACCCTGCATTGTTTGCTTTAATTAGGAGCAGTAGTTAAGGAACTATTTCAAAATCCCTCCCCAATTTTGAACTATTTTAGCTCTCGTTTCTTTACTGGGGGAAGAAAAAGGGGGGGCAAAGCAGGAAATTGGACTGTAGCAGCACATAACATTTGCATCAAAATAATACAGCCGGCAACAGAAAATCACAATCACATCACTCAGAAGGAAGGAACAGAATACAAATTAAAGGAATAATGTAAATTTTTTGCCATTAAGCTTCAATGACCATTTGAAATGGTGCAAGGCACAAAGGTTTTGATGAGCATCATCCAGTTTGATTATTCATACTTGTGCTTCTGCTTGAATTAAAGTAGGAGTGCTACAGCCTGTTAAAGCAAAATATTTGAATTGGTAGTGAACTCTCACCTTTACTTGCATCCATTTACTTTTCAAATGAATACCAGATAAGTTAGTGCATTTTATAATCGGCCTGTTTTCCAGTGAGTGCTGTCATTACATACCAATTTCTTTTAGAAGTGCTTCCTAAGAAACATTAAATACTTACAAATAAGGATCTGTCCATCACTGGCAGCAATACTATTTGAGCAGTGTTAGGCGACTCAGGCAGGTTGCGTGCTCTCCTTTTGTTGGTTGTGTGCCCGACTTCTTTGGCCCCACATGTGGCTGCTGCCAGCATTAAATTCAATCCGTTGGCTGCCTGGAGGGCTCTGCTCCCCACCCAGCTCCGTGCAAACACCTCACCAGTTTGCAAACACCCAGCCAGTTTGCAAACACCCGGCCAGCTTGAAAACAGCCTGCCTGGCCAATGTGTGCTCTTGCCTTGCTGCTTGTGGAAGGACCTGCTTTCAGTCTAAAGAAGTATATTTATTTTATTTTATTTTATTTTATTTTATTTTATTTTATTTTATTTTATTTTATTTTATTTTATTTTATTTTATTTTATTTTTTACTTTTATTTTATTTTATTTTATTTAGGTAGTATCACCACATTCTCCAAAAATCAGAGCTGGATCCACAGCCCACAGAGGGACACATCTGAAGGAGCCTGATTTCAAAGGGAAGAGCTGCTCAAGGCTTGGGAAAGGCCCATGGCAAAGGCTGAGCCAGTTGTTCCCACTGATGGAGGTGCATCTACTGCACAGGTGTTGCAGAGTCATACACAGGACCATCTCTGGCTTTAACTAGTTGGATTTTCCATCAGCAGGTGTGAGAAGAAAGAGTGTTTTGGCATTTGGAAACACTGGAACAAGTTGCTGAGGCAAGCCATGGCTGCCCCATCCCTGGAGGTGTTCAAGACCAGGTTGGATGGTTCTTTGAACACCTTGATCCAGTGGAAGGTGTCCCTGCCCATGGCAGGGGCGTTGGAACTGGATGAGATTTAAGGTCCCTTCTGATCCAAACCATTCCATGATTCTATGATTTTAAATTAACTTGGGGTTTCTGCTTCAAGAAAAAATAAATCCATGTATTTCAGAGGTCAGATTTCAGATTACTTATATACAAATACTGGTCCAGGTTTATAAACAAGGACAATCCAGCTCTGGGAGTTAATCAGCTTTGCATGTATTAATGTGCATAACAGATCTTGCAGCTTACACCGAGTTACTGATGGGATGGCTGACTCCTTAATACGAAGTTTAAAAGGCAGCCTTGGACTAGGGCATGCATTTATGTTGGACTGGATGATCTTAGAGGTCTTCACCAAACTTAATGATTCTATGACATTTTTACCTATTACTGGAAACATCTACAGGGCTGGGCCAAGGAATTGAAGCAATTTTAATAGTGTGATGCACTCCTTCACTGCAGTAAGGCGCTGTTGGCCAGGGGTTTTGGGAAAGCCCACTACTTCGACGAGAAAAGCCCCAAGTCCCTATTTTCCCATTCGTGTTTACAGCCCCGTGCTGATGCTATCTGTGAGTTTTTCCTGACAGTCATCTGTATCTCATGATCCCTAGGCTTTGGCCAGCCTTGGGCTAGGTTTGATGACTGACTGAAGACACAGCCTATTCTCACTCTCCTGAGCAGGCAGGGCAGGCAGGGCTCCTCAGCAAGTGCTGATGAGGCATCATGAGGTTAATTTTGCTGCACTGCCCTGGGCTCAGCAGTTTGTTCCTAATGAGGAATGAGCCAGTGATCCCGCTTGGATACATTCTTCAACTCCATCAGTTTGTAGATGTCAGCAGAGCTTGAGGCACCAGCAAGGACAGCATTGGTGACCACAGATGGGCATTGGAGAGCAATTATTTTGCTTTTCTGCTGTAACAGAGGGATCTCTGTGCTCTTTGGTAAAGCACGACCACCACGGTGCCATGGACCCAGTGTTACCTTTCTGGACCCTCTTTGACTTCATCAGCACAGGGACAGGGTCTGCTCCTGCCTGGCTGGGGCAGGTCTGTCCTTCTGCATGAGGGAACATGTCCATTTCTGTTGGACAAGCTGCGAGCTGCAGGATGTTCTACCCTGGTTCACATTGCCCCTCTATAAAATATCTTTTATTAAAATGAGGGAAAACACCCAAATCAATGCAACTACACATCAAAAACAAACAAACTTCCATTTTAGCAATTTTAAAGCAATCCATCAGAAGCTAATGAAGGCCAAGTTATTTAAATGATAAAGGATACGGAATGAATGCATAGCATTGTCTCTGCTGCTTTTTCCAAGGTGATCTGGGTTAAAACTGTGCTCTCAGAGTTAATTTTGTGCTGCTTTTCTTCCAAAACTGTTTTTTTTCCTTATTGAAAGAGGGGGGTTGATTTATGTAATATCCATAATAATTCCCAGATTTCTGTAGATTACAAGGTTATCCCCATGAATGGTTCTGCTGGCAGAGGGGTGTCTTCCCAGCCATGGGCTCGACACCAGCCTCCCATCCTGCACCAAGGGGAGAACAGGGTCCCGCCATTGTGACTCGCCCTCGGTGCCTGCAGCACTTCCTTTCCCTCATTAATTAAGGACGCTTAATACACAGTGCTCTGGGGTGCAATTTAAAACAAAATTAAAAGATGGCATGGAAAAGTGCAGCCCTGCTCTTTCCTTTCACTTTTTTCCCATCTCTAGTTTCTATGTGACCTTTCCAGCTCCCCTGGGGATGGTTTCTGGGGACCACCAGCACCAAACCACGGGAGCCCAGACCTGTTCCCCCTGTGCACATATGGGGTCATGTCTATGTATGGCAGAACCAGGGGGGTCTCTCCTGGCTGCATCAGTAGTTTAATAAACCGGCTGAAAAAGAGACTAGATCAAGGTCCAGCTCTCCAAGAAAGATCTCTTAAGCCTGAAAGACCCAGTTCCTAGGGACCAGGAGCGATGTCTGCCACCCTACCAGCCAAAAGTGGTGGCAAAACAAAGCTCTGACCCCTGAACGTCCTGAGATTTGAAATGAGCTGTAATAACTGGGAGGTTTCCTCGCACCTTGGTGGAGGAGCATCAGGCACAAGAGCAGGACATGAGACTTTCAGGGTGGAATGCCAATACCAACCTTAAAGGCTGATGAGGACCCAAGAAAACCTTTGGGAAGATTTGTTACCTTGGGCTTGGCTGCTTCATATTAGTTTTCTCTCTATACTTATTTTTTCCTCCCCTTCTTGGGTTTTCTGCTGCTCCGTCCCCCCCAGCACTTCAAAGCCCCGCTCTCATTCCAGGCACTTTACTACGTCCTTGTTATCCAGATACGAAACCTCCTAAGCCACCCCGTTGTCCACTGGCGTGCGTGTGGGCAATCGCAAATTTATGACGATGCCGAGACTTCAGGGGGAGAAAGCCAAGCGCATTTCTACCACAAACCACTGCTTTCAGGGATCATTCCACTCGACTGGCTGAGAAGAAAACTGCTCTGATAGAATCTATGTTATAATAGTTGGGAAAGGAGTTAACAATGCCCTACCGACGGAGCTGATTTATTCTCATACACCAGCATGAGGGATTTGTATGCACCAAAGCAGAAAATGGAGCTAGCTTTTCAGAAGTGTTTAAAATTGAGCAGCTCAGGAGTCACCAACTGATTATTTAGGTAATCTTTTGGCAGCCAAGCCATCCCGTTTCGTTGAGGGTGGTGCTATTCGGCAAAGCAAATATTGCACATGATCAAAACGAAGAAGCATCTCCCCCATCGCCCCCATTAAACTTTAACTTTGCTTATCAGCTTCCCGCAAGGAAGCACCAGCTGGAGGTTGTAAAGGTGCTGGTGCCTCACAGGAGTACACCTGGGAGGGGGAAAAGGAATGAAGTTTAAGAGCAGCAGCCTGAGTGATGATGAGAGGAATGACATATGTTATGGATTTACTCAGAAATTAAGAACATCTGCCTAGGTTTGCTCTGGAAAGAAATAAATGAGGGTGCTGCGTGAAAGTGAGGGCTGGGCATTGCTGCCTGAGCTTGGGGTGAGGAATGGGAGAGTAACGTGGAGTGATACAGCCACCAATAGAGCATTGTAGGATAATCCCACTGCATCTGGGTGTTAGACATGGGTATCCCCATATGTATCCATGCTTCTGCATCTGTGGGGCTGTGGTGCGAGCCCCCTTGCTCTTTCCTGTCTGTCTCCCAAAGGTGGGCATGTAACTGATGTGTTATGGGGCAGCATGTATAATTCACATGCACCTTTGCTTTTTCCCAGGACTTTTAACCCAGTAGAGGTACAAAGCCTAGCAGAAAAGTGGCTGCTTCCAGCAGGCAGTGACTCCAAAGCCGTTAGCAAAAACAAGCAGCTCTGCTCTCTGGGAATGGGCAGAGAAGCTGCTGGCTGCTCAGCATCCACCCCCAGCACCTGTTCTTGGGACATGTTCTGGCAGTGCTAGTTGACAGCCGGCTGAACACAAACCAGCAATGGCCCAGGTGGCCAAGAAAGTCTTGGATCAGAAGCGGTGCGGCCAGCAGGACCAGGGAAATCATCCTTCCCCTGTACTCAGCGCTGTTGAGGCTGCAACTCTAATCCTGTGTTCAGTTTTGGGTCCCTCAGTACAAGAAGGACATTGAGGGGCTGGAGCGCGTCCAGAGAAGAGCAATGAAGCTGGTGAAGATTCTGGAGAACAAGTGTTATGAGGAGGAGTTGAGGGACCTGGGGTTGTTTAGTCTGGAGAAGAGGAGGCTGAGGAGAGACCTCATCGCTCTCTACAGCTCCCTGAAAGGAGGCTGGAGTAAGGTGGGTGCTGGTCTCTTCTCCAAAGTAACAAATGTTAAAAGAGGGGAAAAGGCCTCAAGTTGCACCAGGGGAGATTCAGATTGGAAATAAAGAAAAATCTATTATTCTACAGGGGGAAGTAAAACCTCACTTGTGCAGGGAACAGCGTTCCCCATCCTCTGGGCCATTCCTTAAAGCTGCCTGCTGCTCGGGGGTTGGCAGAGGAGGAAAGGGCAGCAGGCGGGAGGAGCGCCTGCCAGTCCAGAGCAGCATTAGTTCCCACAGGCAGGTGTCAGCTGGGAAGAGCAATGTCCAGCCTGGGTAATTTCTCAATAACCTTGGTTATTTGAGGAAAAGGGATAGCACTGGGCTTAAAACAAAGCGTGAGCATTACTGATGTTGCTACCGAAGGAAAAAGAAGAAATGGAGCTGAGAAATACTGTCATGAAGACGTGAGCGGGGATGATGTGTGATGGTGTGTGCTGGGAAGGGCTTCTCAGGCTGAGGCATGTCAAAGAGACATCCTGGAAGAGCTTGATGTCGGGTTTTGTTCAGGGGAGGTTTGCCATAATAGGTTTTGACGGGTCTGAAATTGGTCCTATGGAGGCTAACAATGAGGGCAAGCAGAAAATCCACCCCCCAGGCACCCGCGTGCTGGTCGTGACCTGCTACTCAGCTGATGCGAGGAGATAAGCACCGCCAAGCTGTCACTCTCCCTGGCAACATCCGCAGTTATTTCAGCTCAGTGGCGCTACCAGGGTGGCAAGAATTGCTGGGGCTGCACCTCACGGGGTTGGCTGCACGCGGGAGTGTTCTTCTCCCTTAATAATTGAGAGAATTATTTTAATTCTGGACCTCAAATTTGTAAAGGCCATCACACATCTATCTGGTCCATGGACCTCCCAAAGGCAGCACATTGTCCAGCGCAGCAAATATCTTCCAGTTACTGATCCCAACTGGATGCCATTTTGCAAAGTGATGTTTTACAATTATTTGGATGCCAATTCACCCAGATGCTAAAAAGCAATTATTACATGGCGGGTTTTGTTACTCCATTTTCCCTGGCATATTTTGTACAGCTGGAGTTGGCTTATGTGATAAATGGACGAGGTTCAAAAATATGACTCCTCTGAACTTTTTAACCTTACACAAAAGGGAAGAATTCTAAGAGCAATGGATGAAATTCAATTAACTGAGATGACAGAAAATAATCTACTAAGCGAATACATCAGGCAATTGGAAGCTTTCATACCTTTCAAAAAGGAAATAACCTATTTCTTTCCTTGTTATCTAATGCCACAGGAGTTTATTTCTCTGGAAGCAGTTACAAATCTACCTAATGGGGCCTAAATGCTGTTGCCAGGCAATTAGGGGTTTATTGTGTAGCTAATTCTTTCATTTCCGTCGCTGGTGATTGTCATTACAGGACTGGCGAGCTATACCCCTCGGCCGAGAACCAATGTTTACCCATAGGAACATGCATGTGCACCTGGGTATACGTCCACACCTGTGTGCACACACAGACCTCTGTGTGTGTGTGTGCACATTTGCACGACCACGGCTTACAGTGAGCAACATTGCTCGCCCATCACCTTTCATAGAACCATAGAATGGTTTGGGCTAGGAGGAACCTTAAGGCCCATTCAGTTCCACACCCCCTGCCATGGGCAGGGACACCTTCTTACTGCATCAGCTTGCTTAAAGCCCTGTCCAACCTGGTCTTGAACACCTCCAGGGATGGGACATCCAAGACTTCTCTGAGCAACCTGTGCCACTGCCTCACCACCCTCAGAGGAAAACATTTCTTCCTAAGATCTTATCTAAATCTCCCCTGTTTTAGCTTAAAACCTTCCCCTCATCCTATCCCTGCACTCCCCAATGGAGTCCCTCCCAGCTTTCCTGTAGGCACTTTCAAGTACTGGAAGGCCACTCTAAGGTCACCTCAGAGCCTTCTCTTCTCCAGTGTGAATAACCTCAACCATCCTTATATGGGAGGTACTCCAGTCCTTTCAAACTGCCTGTTCCCCTGCCCCTACCACTTAGCCCAGTCCATAAGGCCATTTGTTGGGTTCTCCTGGCACCGCTGCCTCTGTTGCAGCAGGGGAATTGAGGAGACGGAAGGCACAGGCTCTGTGCCTGGTGCATGGTCCCCACAGGCCCTGGCACCAGGGACACACCTGGTGACTGTCTATGGCAGTTGCAGCAGACTTCCAGGAGGATGGAGCTCCATTCTTTCTGCAGTCGACTTCTGTGTTTGTCCCTGTGACCAACGGTGCAGACAACTGCAGAGGCCTGGCACGCACACTGAACTTGATCCCCTCCTCACTTGTTATCAGCTTTACAGACCTGCCTTGGACCCCAAACCTCTGCACAGTCTCCAGAGGCTGGTGGGGATGGTGAGCAGCTTCGCTGGAGGGCTGGGAACAGCGTGCGTTGCCCCTTGCCCCTTTCTTCCTCCTTTGGAGCAGAGCTGGCTGCTTGCTCCAGAGCCCATACTGGTCCTCTCTGGGGAAAAGGAGCAGCTGGGTGCTGCAGGAGGCAGAGGGCATCAGCTGTGATTTTACAGCCAGAAATTATTTGAGTTTTTCTCACTGAAATATTTTATTTTGTGGAAAAATAAGTGTTGGTCAAGGGAGGAAATTTACATGGGACTCTCGACACACTTGGATCCTGCAGGCAGGCACTGCCAGCTCCCAAACAGCAGAGGCCAGGGCTGGGGTGGCTTCTGCACCCCTCAGCCTCCTGCAAAGAGGGACAAGTCCCCTTACTGGCAATGGGGAACCTCTCTGAGTGCTGGAGCTTGATGAAATTGGCCAGGATGCCATGGTGGTGGCAGCAGCACATTCTCCAGCACCTCATGGTTTGGGTACCACCATCCTCTCCCGACCACATTCAGTGGCTGCGGTTGGCAGCATGGACTGCTCCCGGGAGCCCTCTGTGGGTCTGCCAGCTGGGGGCACACTGAGACAGTGGGAGAGCCATCACCATGCCACATGTTCCCACCACTCAGTGGATGCTCCTTCTCAGCCCTTTCCAAGCCTCAGCCAAGGTATCTTTCCTCAGGCCATCCCTTGCCTGCACCACCCACACTCAGACTGCACACTGCTAGGCTGTTTTCTCCTTTTCAATGATACTATAAGTTGTTCTGGTGATAATTATGGGTTGCTAATTAAAGATACCAACAGGGTACAAGCTTTGGCTGAAATAGGGTATTTGGTGTTTCAAGGAAATGCTGCTACAGCTGCAAACTGGCCATTTCCCACTGAAACACTTCCAGCCACAAGACCTAAAGAAAGATGAGCTCTTCTGGTGGGCAGCAACGAGACCACAAATTGGTGAAGGATCAAATGCAATTAGTCCAGTGCACCAGAGGGAGCAAGGGATGGAATGCAGGACTCAATGCCTGCCCATATATCCTGCAGCCCAGTGGCACAGGAGGTACCGCCTTTCCAGAGCTGAGATCACCCGTGCCTGGTGTGGAGCCCATCACTGAGGTGGCAGGCCAGCCCCTGGGCTAGGGATAGGGACACTCCTGCACCATTCCATGCCCAGGTGGGAAGGAGGAAATGGGTGCATGGCTGGGGTTCTCTAGCTCAGATGTAGTTCAGTCCCAGGTGTGCATCAGCAGGTGCAGATGGCAAAGTTATTTAAGCCAGCCCAACTGGGTTGGTCTGAGCCTCTTTCCTGGGTGTGTTGTGGCTGTTGTGACCTTGTCTGGCGCTCCTGGGGACCATGGAGCTGCAGGACTGTGCTGCTGTATTTTGTACGAGATAGGGGAACAAGCCAGCAGAGCTTTTTCTGGGAGGCTCCGGCAGGCTTCAGGGGATGTGTGATCAAAGCTGGGAAGCCTCTGTCTGCAGAGGCAAGATGGTTTGTGGTGGTGCTGAGAGCTAGTGTGAGTGTAAAAACTTGGACATGAGGAATGGCAGGCTATGCTCCTCAATCCAGCACGTGTGTATGTGGTTGAGCAAGCTCTGGAGCAGAGCACGTGTCCTTCATGTTGGAGGCAGCAGGAGCCCTGGGCTAGAAGATGGTTAAATGCCCTGCTTCAGTTGCTGTCAGTGGGTGCTGGTGGGGTCCGTCCAGCACCCAGCCCTGGCTCAAAGCACTTCTGGGCTGGCCTTGAGCAGTCAGTTGGCTGCTTGCTGCTAGAGACATACAACTGCAAAAGTAGACAGAAGTTTACAAAGTAAGACAGAAAAGGAAGAATAAAAAAAAAGCTCTCCATCTGCAGCCAGCCAAGCCACATCTCCAGATGCTGAGGCTGTTGTTGCAGGTGGCAATGTGGAGCCCTGGTATCTCCTTGGGTTCCTTGCAGCTGCCCATGCAATGGTGATGCCAACCTTGGCTGGATCTGTCCCCCCATGGCTCCCCAGGAGCCAGCAGCAGGGCTTGACACGGGGGGAGCAGCAGCTGAAGCCCCCAGGCACCCGTGAGGAGAGCGTGATGCTGCGATAACAGGCTTGCCTTATCGCCTTGGAGTGAGCTGTATTGTGGCAGAGAAAACCCGTCAGCTGTACGGACGACAGAAATAACAACTGTTATCTCATCATCTATTGACTGTCTTCTGTGGCTTACCGCTCTACAAGGTAAGAGCACTGTTTGAGGAATTAATGTAGCTACATGGAAGTATTTAAGGCCAGGGTTGCTATTACCAGTTGGAACGGGCTGTATTAATGAGATGATACTGCAGCAGTACAGGGAGGGGGAAAATGATGCTCAGAAGCAAGTGCAGGGGGAATGAGCTGTTCGGGAGAGGCTTTGGGGACTCTGCTTTTCTTGCCTGCTGGTGCTGCTAATGATGGTGAAGTGCTGCTTCTCCTGGCAGCATCCAGAATGGGGGAGCTGGGGCTTATGATGTTTTAAATAAAATAATAATAATTTTGAGGCACTTGCGCTATTCCTTTTTTTGCTGCCGGGTTTGCTGTTGAAGGATTCAGCGTTCCTTGCACATCCTTTTTCTTTTTAGAAAAGAAAAAAAAGATGAGTTTTTCAGGAAGCTCTGCTCCAGCAGCTGGGATTTCAGGGAAAGCCAACAACATCCCAACAAACCTCATCCTCCAGAGGGTGGGGTGAATTTAAGGGATGCTAGTCTAAGCCCATCTCGGGAAGGAGGAGCAGGACAGGGCAGAGGCAAGCCAGGGTTTCAAAGCCGGATGAGATCCACCTGTGGTTCAGTGATGCCACACATGAATTCGCAGGCTTGTAGAATCATAGAATGGTTTGTCTTGGAAAGGACCTTAAAAGTCACCCAGTTCCAACTCTCTTGCCGTAGGCAGGGACACCTCCCACTAGATTCAGTAGTTTTAACCCACCCTGCTTCTTCCCCACTTGTGCACATATATTTTTATCTTGTAATTACAGACTTCCATATGCATAGGGGTGTTGAAAACACATGGAGCTGCCCCTGCTAACCTCTTCCAGAGCAGGGAGGGTTTTCAGAGTTCAGGGCCTGTGTTATTGACAATGATGATTGGAAATAATTCTCTAAGTCAGTATTGGGGTCAGACCTTCTGTGTAAATCTTTATTTAGGCGCCAGAGATATCTCCTTTTCAATGCCATAGGCTGTAACAGCTCCTTTAGAAAGTAACTGCATAGGGACCGTTAAATCGCTGGATTATAAGGCTGTCACCCCTACCTACTGAGCCTGCTTAGTCTGAACCTTCCTGAAACTTCCATTACAAAATGAGTATGAATGTTCAGCGCATTCACAACCCACCAAGCTGGAAAGCTGCCTGGCGGTAAAGGGTCTGGGCGCTCATCAACAGCGGCTGAATGTGAGCCAGCAGTGTGCCCAGGTGGCCAAGAATGCCAAGAGCATCCTGGCTTGGATCAGCCATGGTGTGCTCAGCAGGAGTAGGGAATAGATCATCCCCCTGTACTCGGCGCTGGTGAGGCCACACCTCAAATCCTGTGTTCAGGTTTGGGCTCCTCACTATAAGAAGGACATTGAGGGGCTGGAGCATGTCCAGAGAAGGGGAACGGAGCCGGGGCAGAGGGATTATGGGAGCAGCTGAAGGCACTGGGATTGTTTAGCCTAAAGATGAGGAGGCTGAGGGGAGACCTCATTGCCCTCTACAACTGCCTGATAGGATGTTGTACCAAGGTGGGTGCTGGTCTCTTCTCCCAAGTAACAAATGATAGAGCAAGAGGAAATGGCCTCAAGTTGTGCCAGGGGAGGTTTAGATTGGATATTAGGAAAAAATTCTTTACTGAAGGGCTAATGAAGTATTGGGACAGGGAAGTGGTGAGTCTCCACCCCGGAGGGGTTGAAACAACATGTAGATTGGTGCTTAAGGACGTAGTTTAATAGGCACAGTGGTGTTGGGTTGGCAGTTGGATTGGATGATCTTAGAGGGTTTTCCAACCTTGTATGATTCTGTGAAAATGTACTGTTTAAATATGTTTGCCCTGCAGAAAGCCATGAGGCATCCCAGGATTCAGCCAGAACCGCAAGGCCTGGGAACATCCATCAACAGTTTTTGACCCACAGTAGATCGTTGGCAGAGAACAGCAATGACACAAGTTCAAAATCAGCTGGGCTTTGAAGTACTTTTAATTAAATAAATATGAACAAATCCAGAAGTATTACCAGAGATCCAGGCATCAGCTTAAAGCCATCATACCAGTCCAAAACTCTGGGTCCTGAATTCGAATTTAGAGCAGTTTTTTTCTCCAGGTGGGCAGGACCATAAGCCTTGAATCCTGGCGTGATGGTTTTGGAGTCACTTTGCAGAGCAGGGCCCCTTTGCAGGTCTTCTACAAGCGGAGGGCACAGGGACACCCTTCCCAGGGAGGTGGAAGTGTTGCAGTGCTGGGAGCAGAGCCCTTCCAGCTGCCCTGGGGAGCACAGCCAAGGACCTCAGCAGGTTCTGGGGGTGTCCCCTCGTCCTTAGCAAATGGCAGGTGCTGCCAGCATCCCACACAGATGGATGGCACAGGCGCTGCTGTCTGCAGGCTGGGCTCTGCCAGAGGTGTTGCAAGGCTGTGGCAGAGGCTCCCTGGATGTTGTGCATCTCACCCGCCACAGAGAAATTGTTGTCAGCTCCTGACCCCAGCGCCTGCTCTCACAGCAGGGACCTGTCTCCCACTGGGTTTTCCTCCTGTATCAGCAGAGCAGCATTGGTTTGATGCACACTAACTACATTGCACAGCTTTCAAAGCAGCCTTGCAGTCACCTTATCAGTTGCAAACATTTAATACACCCAGGTAAATTAAGAGTGTGCTTAATTTCTTATTGTATTTTTCAATCCTTATTTTTTACTGAGAAACTTTCCTTTTGTGGGAATTTATGTTCTTTTGTTGTGTCAGTCTGCTGATAAAAGCGTGTCATGGATTGCATTGTGTTGTTAATTTTCCTTTTGGTATGCTTGCTACAATGACTTATTTTGTGTCTGATATATTAGTGATCCAATTTTTGTAAGCTGATTTTAAATATGTTACTACGCAAACTCTTTTTACAGCCTGTGCGGCTTTTGATTATGAATGAGTGCAGAGATACACACAGGAGTATTATTTATATAAAATATATAAGCAGGAAGAATCTTCATAAATCACAAAATGCTATTATCCTCAGGGTTCATGACAGCCAAATCTTTTTTTTTCCTTATGGAAAACCAGAATACATTAAACACCCCAGGCATTCAAAAGGGGCGTTTCGGAAACTGTACAATTTCTCTGTCTATTCCATTTGTTTAGGAGGTAGCATTTAATATATAAAGTCTTGTTTACACAAATAAATCTTAAAATTAAGGTATAAGTAAGAATTTATTGAGGGAGGCTACTGTATCTGCCTGCAGTAATATTATGGTTTATGACCTAAGGAATATTTAATCCTGGAGGGAGAGCTTTCAGAAAGCTATTTTACATAAGGCTCTGCTGGCGATCTCATGCCTGTTGAGAGTATCATGTGTATGGGCACACACGGAGCCCTGCTTGCCGAGAGGCTCTGCTGAGGTAGCTGGGAAGCTACGGGAGGTCCAGGACACTATGGGAGGGCTCTGATGCTGCAGGAGCATCGCTGCCCTGCAACAGCATCTCACTAGATCTGTTACAGAAAACCCTTGCTTGGGTTGCACTAATCAATAGCTGTGCCTAACAGTTTACTATACCGTTTAATTAAACAAATTTACCTTTTGAAGGCAAACCCATTGCAAGCAATTTAGATTCTGGTGTATTGCAACGTTTTTTGAGGTTACTAGTGCTTTTAACCACTGTCTAAAGTGCATACAGTGTTAATTAGCATATTTAGGATTAAGTACATTTACCATGCAGTAATCATTCTCTAATTCAGTAAGAACTATCTCTGGTGAATAGTGGACATTAACGACAGTTGCAAGAGCTTAGATATTACATAATCACTAATTACATTCTGCACAATTAGTGGCGACTCCTCAATGTGAATCGCTAATGGCTGATCCGTGTCAGCAGCCTGTTCTGGCTGTAAAGAAATATAAACAGTCTGCATAATTTTTGGATGGTTATTAGCATAGGAAAGGAGGATATTAATGAAGTTGGAAAGCTGGGAGGAGTGCTGATGGATGGGGTGAGCCCAAAGATGGTGTCACCCTGCTGTACCCTGTCTTGATAAATACCTGCACTTCATGATGAACAGTGCTGGTGATGCTGCTGCCTGCTTCTGGTCTCTCTGCCTCCTTCAGGTGGTTGGAGGATAAAACTGGCACCTAAAGGGCATTAGCGAAAGTCTAGGCACGGTTTTATTAAGCTCTGAATTAAGGGGTGCAGAGCCAGCTCCTTTGGTCTTCAGAGAGCTTGGGCTCGGTTTACTGTTAAAGAGTTGGGAATGATGTGCAGCTGCTATGGCAAGAACAGAGAAAGATCAAGCAACATGAAAGAGCTGGTTCATTTGTTTTGGGTTGTTTTTAGAATCATAAAATGATTTGGATTGGGAAGAATCTTAAAGATCACCCAGTTCCAACACCCCTGCCATGGGCAGGGATACCTCCCACTGGATCAGGTTGCTCAAAGCCCCATCCAACCTGGCCTTGAACATCTTCAGGGATGGGCCAGCCACCACTTCTCTGGGCAACCTGTGCCAGTGTCTCATCACTCTCATAGGAAAACATTTCTTCCTAATATCTAAACTAAGACTCCTCTCTTTCAGCTTAAAATAATTTCTACTCCTCAGTATTTGGAAAATAAAAACACAGTAGTTTCTTGGACACCTGTATTTATCAATGTCTTACTTTTTAACCATTTTCTAAAAAAATATAAGAATAAAAATGCCGAATTTTGTATTTAGCCCCATCTTGCATGTTAAAGCTGACTACGGAAGGAGCGAAGACCTTTCCTATTAGTTGAATGTGACAAAGGTTTGGGCAGAAGTAAGGTGGCAGGCAGGCTTCACTTCTTTAAAGAAATAAATCTTTGCTCAATTGATTTTTTTTCAGTGATGTTTGGATCAGGTCCACAGTTTCTTACAAGTTGAATTCAACCTCCCGTATTTGTTGTGTGATTAAATTGAGGAATAGTGGTACTAAGCCAGGGGAATTGCTTTGGACAAATCCCAAACTGGAGACCAGCTTTGGGCCCCTATACCTTTAGGTATTAGGTATTTTAAATTAAGATTGCATGCGGTTTTAAAAGGCATTGTCAGAGCAAAAGCAATTTAACAAAAGGCAATGTATCTGGCAACTACTCTTCTCCCTGCCAAGTGCTCTTCTCTGCGAGTGCATTGTAGGGATGGCAGATTACATCTCCTGAATATTTTTGTCTGTTGCTTGGTTCATTTTCATAATAATAACTTGCATCCTTCTATATCCTTTCATGTTGAAGAGTTGCAAACTATTATACAAACAGAACCACTCCTGAAATGCAGCCAGCTCTGAGGGGAAAGATGACAGCTTTCGGGGAGTGGGAAGCAGCAGCCGCCATGGGGTTGCAGGGGGGATAGTGAGCGGTGGCCTCGGGATTGGGTGCCAGGGAGTACCTGTCTTCAATGCACCCCACCTTAGAATAGTGGCATATACCTTGGTGTGGAGAAACTCAGAGCCTGCCTGTATTTGGGCAGCGAACCCACAAAGGGGGCTGAGCTATCAGCAAGCTCTGCACTGGCTGTTGGGGCAGTACTTGGATCTGGGGGAACAAAAAACAAATCCAAAGCATAAATAGCCCTTATTTTCCATGTTGTTTACGAACCATTCTGTATCAGTGGAATTATGGCCTTTGCAGTAGTGTCAAATGGGATGCATCCTCTGCTGCTTCCTCTGCAACTGGGATGCAGACAGAGCCTCCACTCATCCTCGTCCCAAAACAAGACCCAAAATATTGTTTCTCTGGCAGCAATAGAAGAGGTAGCTTCTTATTTAGACTTGTGCATGTCATTGCTAATTTGCCTTAGATAACCAATCTATAACTAACGGTCGTGTCCCAAGAGTAACACTTCAAAGCCTTGAAAACCTTTGCGAGGCTGCCAGGATGCCTCTGCCCCAGCAAACGAGTTGCTCTGCTCAGTTTCACCAGGTAGAATTTTGAAAGGCTTATAACATCCTTAATGTTGTTTCCCAACAGCTAGGACGGCAGAGTGTTCATATTCAAGTCTGAAAATATTGGTCTTTAAGTGCCTTGTTTAAAAAGTCCATTTTTTATCTTCCCAGGGCCAGCGGCTGGGCTGACATGAATTAAGACCACCCCAGTGAGCAGCAGTGGAAGATGAGGCCAGCAGGCTTTCTGCTAAATGTGCTTGGGAAGAACAATTAAACGGCGCAGATGCAGCACAGTAACTGTTGTTTTTAGTTACAGATGTTTCAAAACCACGCTTTCAATGTCACTGATATTTTTGTTTTCCAGTGTTTTGACACCCAAGCACCATGCGTGCCCTCTCCACTGCAGGGTTCGGAGCCTCCCGATTCCTCCAGGACTGGTGCTGGGGGTCTGGAGATTAAACACAGACCCTGGCATGGGGCTGCATTTCTGTGAGTGCTGTTTGTGAAGGCAGGTGCTACTCCTTACATTATCGCCAGAACATTTAAATCTTAATGACTGGCATTGTTGTCTCCAAGTCGGTGTTTTTCCTGCTGAGAAACTGCATTAGATTGGAGAAACGGAGCTCATTTCCATTCACTCAGCAGTCTCTCTAGAAATGACATGCAGTGCTTGAAACTGTTTATTTCCAAATTCAGGCCTCCTCCGCATCAGTCATCAGCTTCAATTACCAGTTTTCCGGAGCTGAGCCATCAGGCAGTCTGACACGAGGGTCCAACCTAATTCCCACCTTCTCCAAAGTCAAGAGCATAATGTGCAGATGAAAAGGTGGAAAATAGCCTGGACTTCATTAGCATGCAGAGCCTGGCTGTTCATTTGCTTGCTGCGAATGGAAGTTCTGACACTTGGCGCCTTCTGCAATATGAGAAAAGTCCTCTTCAGAGTATATGATGTCCTTACCAGCCAGGAAAGGTCATCAAAAAGGCAGGCGCTGACCTTGCTCCCTGCTCTTCATGACTAGTTTATTGATTCCAGGAACACCTCATTACATGCTGGATCAACATATTATTGCCATGTTCAGCGGCTGAATTGTTTACAAGTGTCTTTATAACCAGCAAAAGCCTTCCGGATGATGCATGACTACACTCATTTGGATGTGACCTGCCAATTATGTGTTATCCGATATGGTGCTGTGTGTCTTGATCCCTGACCAGGCCCGCTGCCCTGCATCAGCACGGGCCCATTTACTACTTCTTTCTAACCGCTCTTTGGGAAAGTGTCCATTAGCCTGTCAGTCTGTAAATATTTTATATTTTTTTTACCTCTGCTGCAGGCAACGCGAGTGTTATTGCTCTGTCATTTGCTATGCATGAGGTTCATAATCAGTTGGGGAAGAGGGTTGGCTTTTTTTTATGGCGGCGGCTGATAACCCACCCAATTTGCAGTCAGTATGCACGGCGAGCAGTGCGACTTGTTACAGAGCCGCGAGCTGGCCCTGCAAGAGAGACCTGTCATATTTTATTCAGGCGCAAGCACTGCGAGGCTGGTGATTTATTTGCGGGAGGGAAGGCAGAAGAAAATCCCCGCCTTTCTCCCCCCTCCCCAGCCTCTCCCTTCCCTGCTTCTAAAGGTCCAATAACTTACACCCAGCAAATGCTTTTTCCTCTTTATATATTTCTGTGGTTTGCATTCTCATTCTCTAAATATATTGCGATGTATTATTTATCCTCAGTCTACAGCTGGGTGAGTTGGTGTAGTTTATACAAATGTATACATAAGAATTTAAAAAATAAATCATTGGGCACAACTACTGTTTTAATCTCTCATTATAGACGCTTCCATGGCTCAATAAAGAAAGAGTGACACAGCAACTCGATTAGCAAGTCCATAATGGTTGGACTAGATGATCTTAGAGGTCTTTACCAACCTTTATGAGTCTACACAAGAGAGCTTGCTCCAAAAAGTGGCATTGAGGAAGTGGCTCACAGGCACCCATCAGCACAGACTTGCTTTGCTTTGTACTGCCTCTGCTGCCTTGTCAACAGCCTTGGGTGGTGGTACGGCTGGGTGCACAAATGGTTTGCAATGCCAGGAGTTTGGCACTGGAGAGAGGTTGCCTGGATTTTCCTGCACCCCCAGTGTAGGTACCTCATGGGGAAAAGGGATAATTGTCCTTCATCACTGGTAGAGATTATCTCTCCTGACATTTGATTTCCACCTGCAACTAGAAGCAAATGTGAAGGGGCTTGTGTGTTTGTGAAATAGGAAGGGCATGGGTATGGGAGAGATCTATGGGACTCGTAGCAGGCAGAATTCCAACACCTGGCATAAGGTCTGATACCTTAAATACAAATGAGATGAATGTTTGCTTAAATTTGTCTCTGCCTGGGGGAAGCACATGAGACTGAAGACAAAGCTATGCCCAGAGAAGCTGTGGATACCCCATCCCTGGAAATGTTCAAGGCCAGGTTGGATGGGGCTTTGAGCAACCTGATCCAGTGGGAGGTGTCCCTGCCCATGGCAGGTGGGGGGGGCTGGAACTGGACGGGCTTTGATGTCCCTTCCAGCCCAAACCATTCTATGCTATGCAAAAGAGCCGTTAGGTGTTTGCCTGTCCAGGGATGCTCTCCTGAACCAGATCTGCAATGACCTTACACTGATTTCTGTTTTTTTGAACTGGTACAGAATGGTTGAGTTGTGTGAGTGAGAGGCAGTGGGTCCCCATGGTATCTTATCCCTTGTTGTGTCCCTGCAGCATCTTATCCTGCCTTCACAGGGTCCGAGAACTGGTTTAAAACAGAAAAAGAAAAGAAACCCACAAAAAAAAAAGATCCCACAGTACTTGAAGCTGTTTGGTACCTTGTTTATTTTGTAACTACACCTTTTTCAGCTGGTTTTCTTTAGAAGTATTTCCTATTTGAATTAGCTATGGTATCAGAGTCGTGATGGTGTGTATTTGACAAGCAGAGCAAAGTTGATTTCTGCTCCGATTATCTTAAACAGGGAAGATGTGTGAGGGCTTCTGGAGGAGCTGAGGGCCAGCTGGGCTCCTGGAGCCTCAGCATCACTGCTGTCCTCTGGCTCTGGGTTGAATCACCCCTGAGATTCTGAAGGAAACTCCTTACAGAGGAGGTGCATCCATCATGTCCCAGCTGATGTGGCAGTGCCACGATTTCCATGGGCTCTGTGGTCTAGTTGGAATAAGACAAAATTTATGCATGTATAGAGCTGTCTGCTCAAAGCTCTGCAAACATTAATTAAGTTGCCTAACACCGCTTGGCAAGTGTTAGTGTTGAAACCCTCTAGCTGTGGTTAAATTGAGGGACCAAAGGAGCTTAAGAGCTTCAAGGGTGAACTGAAGGCAGCAAAGATGCAGGGTCTCTAGTGTCCTGGCTCTCGAGCACCAGAATTTCATCTTCCTGATTTTTAAAACCCACTATGCCAGGCCTCAGCCTGCCCTAAAACACAACCCTGTGTCATCAAAAGTGTATGAAGAGCTGGGGGATGCTCATTGCTGGGGTGATAGAAGACAGCTAGGAGTCCAGTTCCCTCCGTAGAACATGGATCATTTGGATTTGGAGGCTGTAGAAGGGAGATTTTAATTTCTTAAAGCATCCGGTTTAGCTTCCAAAATAAAAACTGGTTTTGCATTTGTTTTTTTAATCAGAGCTGGGGCAAAACAGTCTCAGGTCAGAACTGCCTCAGGCTCTGGAGACAGTACAGTGCATTGATCTGAATCTGAATTTTGGAAAGGAGAAAAAAGCATCTATTTACTGGCAAATCCCTGGGTCTGAGCAGCCCTGAAGCTGCAGGTGTTGAATATTCAAGAGGCTGATTCACCATAGTGAGCTTTGGGGTTTATGCTGGTGCGATGCTGCTGAATCCAGCACTGCAGTCAGGTAACACCTTGCCCCAGCATGGGTTGACAACAGTGGGAATTGAGCCTGCAACTGCTGAATCTCACTGCGGGGTCTCTGCTGCGGTGCTGGAATCTCCCTCCTGCAGGTAAGGTACCTATTAATTCAGCATTTGGCCTGTCCCACACAAATGGCGAGTGTTGCATTGAGTCTGGCACTGGGATAAGCCTGCAGCGGTTTATCAAGCCCCAGACATCCTTCCAAATTTGGTGCTTGATCCTTTCATTTCTGTTTATGTCACTTTTTCTGGATTCCTATTCATTGTGTAAATTTTCTCTTCAAAAGGGAGAGAAAAATCAACTCCTCTTTATGACAGCAAGCAGGGAAGTTGCATGACTAGGGAGACAAGAATTAACCTTTCCTTTAGCCTGAAGAACATCATAATCTTTTTAAAATCAACTTTTTATTAATTTTGGAGTAATGTTTAATGCCTGAATGGAGTGAAAAGCAGTGGCATCACCAGGGGAACTCTTGACAACTTCTCATATGTGTAATTTAAGGTCATGCCTAAACTGAACATGCCTGTGAGTGCTCCAGGAACATTGCATCGCCCCACTGTCCAGGTGGGGCCATACCCCCTGTTGCACTGATGCATTCTGCAGGCTCTGGACCAGTCAGTTTGCAGCCCCTCATGTCCCACCTTCTGCAGTTTTTTGCCCTTTCCGGATTCAATGCAGACTCGAGGCAGTCGAGCAGCGGCTTCTGACAGCACAGGGAGCTGTCTGAGGCTCTGTTGTGGTCCTGCTGGGGTGAATTTCCATCCTTTGGCCTGGCAACTCCTAATGTTCCCATGCCCACAGGCCAGTAGCATCTTCTCCAGACACACTGCTGACTGCAAGTGACTGGAAATCAGACTGCCATTCAGAGATCTCCTTGCAGCACACTGCTGCCAGGAGCCCACCCAGCACAGGCAGTGTGGCCATGTTCTGGGACACAGTGATGCAGCTCCAATGGTCAGACGGGGCTTCCCTTGGGGCCAGGGGAGAAGAAGGGAGAAGCTGAGCAACATCAGGAGATGCCACAGCACTACCCCTTGGTGACCTCACCAGGAGACTCGTTAGCAGAAAAGTGAGGTGGTCACTGGATTTATTAACAGCACACAGTGTACAAATTTAATTTAATTGCACTCCAGCAGAGCAATTGGACAAACAGTCCAGGGCAGGGACAAAGGAGGTGGTCAGTTACTTGTCTGGCAAATACAGTCATACACAGCTCTGAGAAGTTTGGGAAAAGCATTCCCTGGCTGTGTTCTGCAGCATCTCACCCTCCATAAAAATCCTGGAGCATGAGCTGTAAACATTCTCCCTGTAATCCATGCCAGGGTATGATCCCCTTCATCATAGAATCATTGAATCATAGAAAGGTTTGGGTTGAAAAAGACCTTAAAGGTCACTGAGTTCCACCCACCCCCACCCCCTGCCATGGGCAGGGACACCTCCCACTGGATCAGGTTGCTTAAAGCCTCATCCAACCTGGTCTTGAACACCTCCAGGGTTGGGGCATCCATGACTTCTCTGGGCAACCTGTGCCAGTGCCTCACCATCAGTGCATGGCCAAAAAGCAAACCTGTAAGGTGAAATGCAACTCTTCCTCAAGCAAATTCACCTCAGATGAATGCTCATAGGCAGTGGGTGGTCATCACCCAGGTCTAATTGCCGTGCTTCCCTGGTGTGATGACCCTGCAGCACTGTCTGGGGCGCACTGTGCATTCCACGGCCCCATTGTGCAGCCAGGTATTGAGACCTCTGCGCTGGAGAATGTTTGCACTGTTTAAAGATGAATGCTAGGGACTCTCGTTACAGTGTAAGGATGTTGAGCCTAGCACTTCTTATCAAGCCCACTCAAAACTTTGGTGTAGTTTTCAATTGCTTCGAGCACTTCTGCTGCCTGTGTTGCGTTAACTGGAAAAAGGAATCATTCTGTACATTCAATTTAGCCCCATGAATGCAGGCGCCGGAATAACAGTCTGAAATACAGCGCGACCACTGTGCTGGGAAGTCAATTTGTTTACAAAACCAGCACTGGGTTGGGAAGGATCCTGATGGGCACCCGGCACCCTCTCCTCAGCCTGCTATGCTCTCAACCGCAAATGAAAGCGGCAGATTGCAAGACATTGGAACAAATTAGTCCTTCCGTTCATCTTCATTAGCCACACGGTTTCACTGGATCTGAGCTCACGACAAGTGGGTTCCCAATCTCTATGTAAATCCTTCTCTTTCTACACATATCCACTCATGTTTATTAACACGTTCCAGAAGAAATGCAAAAAGTACAAGCCATGCAGAAGAGGAAATTAGTGAAGGCTGTCTGTGTCTGCAAGGTTATCGTCCCGATTATGCCACGGAGTGCGGAGCATTTAGGTGTTACCCCTGTAACTATTATTGTTGGTTATGAATTAAATGGGTGCATTTAAAATTAACCAGGCAAGTCCAGTGGAGTCACAGCAGTTTGATTCATCACTATGAGTTATGTCAGAAGATGTGGTGGTTGGTCTACATGAAGTTGGACCTCTACATCCATGCTGAAATGGGTGAAGGAATTGTATCAGTTTCCTAAGTCTAGATCTCTCCTGGAAATCAGTGAGTGAAAATCAGGGTGACCTCCTTGGATGGAAATTTGGATTTAGCGGGGCTACCTTCACCAATCCTCCTTTGCAACTCAGGCTGAGGGACAGTCAGGACTTCCAGAAAAACTTGTCCCCTTTCCAATTTGTTGTGTAGGAAAGGAAGCAATCGAGGGACTGTAAATCCTGCAGCCAGAGAAACGGGCCCATGCTGAAATCCAGCAAGAGCTATTCCTCTCTTATTTTTGCAGGCACCCACGCCAGCCACAAAACCTTACACAGATCGACCAGAGATGAAGCCCTGGAGCCCTGGAGGTGGGGATGGAGGACCCCAGCCCTGGGGCAGCCCCGGCACACACCACCCTGTTTGCTCAGTGCTTGCAAGCCTCTCCATCCCGGTGGGCTGCTGTTCTCTCCTGCACACCAGCACCCCTGTGCCTCATACAGTGGGAGCACAAGGGGGGACTTTTATAAATTACTGGTAATTAGTTATTTTACATATTGTTATTGATGTTTTTTTGTTGCGAGTAGCTGATTATATTTAAGAGATAAGGAAGGAAAATGTCTTCCCTGGGCAGCTAAATCACTGGTACAAGGCTACAAAGCCCCGACCGCACGTCGCAGACCTTGCCAAGTGTTTCCAAACTGAATAGTCATTGGGTTGGCAGATAATTCAGAAACTATTTGTATGAGCTGTTTATCAAATTATTAACTGCACAGATGTTGTTTGGTTGAAGAGCAGCTGAACCTTCTCTCTGCCAGCCGTGGAGACAAAGGTCTGCAGGAATAATTGGAGATGTGCATGGAATATTAAATTAATTTACTGCTCTTAATTCTTATGCAAATGCTGACCTCTGATAGAGCCTATCAATTACCCTGTATATAGGGAAAAGAAAGGAGAACAGTTTCTTTCTTTTCTTTTCCCCCCTCTTCTTTTTTTCCTGTTGTTCCTCAGTTTGGGGTTTTGTTTCTTTTTTTCCCTGTTTTTGAAAAGGAAACTTGGGAAAGGAAACATTTGGGGGAGGAAAAAAAAAGCCATTTGTGGGAGAAGCAAAGGAATGGATTATTTAATTGAATCTCTTGGTTGCAGTGATGTCCTCTGGGAGTCGGGACACAGTTTTTAAAATAGCGGTGGGGCGTGGAGGTGGCCTGGGAATGGAGGCCAGGCCAGGCTGAAATAGCTCCACATGCTTTGGCAGGAGGGGATGGAGGGGCCCAACTTTGCTCACGCCATCATCACTTGGAGTGGGAGACGACTGGAGAGCCACGCTACTCTCAGGTGTATTTTGGTGGGAACGGGAGCAGGATGGGGCCCCTAGCTCTGCCAGTGGATGTGGGCAGGGTTTTGGATGGGTTATCTGGGGAGGGGTTCACGCCACTGGGAGCGTGGCTGATTCTGACAGTAATTACCAGTGAAGAAGAAAGGCAATTTATTGACAAGTCTATTGTGAGATCCCAGGTAAAATGAAGTACGATTTAATTGGTCCTCGTTAAAAAGAGCTATTTTTCTAATATGGAGAAAAGGCCTCATCTTGGGCACTTTTTTTAATTGGGGTTGTGTATGCACTGTTTAGTCAATGTTTAAAAAAGACTCCGGGCCTTATTCTTTCATCATATTTTCTAATAAGGATAAATAAATAGGATGAATAATGTGATCGGTCTCTCCCTCGACCTCTGAAAGACCTCAGCAGCGAAATGATGTTTCAAGCTCCTGTCGTCACATCCAATATGCGCTGCCTTTCAGCTCTCCGCAGCCCAAACAAAAGCCATACAACAATATCAATTAATCATGCAGCAGGCAAACAAGGAGATTTATTCCACTACAAATAGCCTCACAGAGAGATGCTGAATGGGCTTGATTAGCATGAGAAAAGAGGAGCAAAACTCCACAGTTCAACAGCTAAAGAGCAATTTGATGGGGCTGGGATTGGGAAATTACTTGATTAGTGTCTGTCGGAGGAGAACACCATTAGGGATGGGGAGCTCGGAGGCGGCCTGGCCAGGGGGGTAAAAATAAAAAGGGGGGAAATAATGGAATTTTTTTCCCTTTTTTTTTTCCTTTCCCCCCCTTAATCCTGGGAAGGGCCAGGAGACTCCACTCCCCCTCCCACGCATCCCATTCGGGTAATTTCATTTATCCCGCAAATCTAATTAGTAATCCGCGGATGACATTAATACCGATATAATGAAGCTTGTGATGACCAGATTAGCAGGAGAGCGCTGATAGCCTTAAAGGCGCATCGCACCTTGGCATCCGCGGGACCCGGGCGGGAATGGGACGAAATCTGGCTTTAAAAAGAAGAGAAAAAAAAGAAAAGGAGGGGGGTGAGGAGGGAAGAAAAAACAGGAGCAAAACCCGTGCAGGTAGGGTTTAGCGGCTCCAGCGCCTATTAAGGGAGCGGGAGCTTTGCTCCTCCATCAGCATCCAAGTTATTCCGTAATATTGGAGAAAAAGGAAGGGGTGAAAAAAAAAAGAAAAAAGGAGAAGCCAGAGCCAAAAGAGTCGCTCTGCAATTTATTCCAATGGGTGGCTTTTAAGAAGCTGGCAATTTGAGACGGCTGGGTGTTATTTAGTGCAATATGAAATCAAATGATCCTATTTCTCAAATAACAGTGTCTGGGAGGAGAAGTAAATGCTCTGAAAAGGTAATTGTCTCCTGATGATATTTCCATTATACCCCAATCCTGGCCTAAAATGCTATCAGCGCCGGGATGAAATCGATACAGGAAGGAAGGATGGGTTCTTCCCACCTCATCCCGCCGGGATCCCGGCTGCTGCCCGCACCTCCTGGCTGGGAAGGGTCCCAAAGGTGGTGGTGGAAAGCATCCTTAATATTAACACCCCATGATCTTTGCAGGAGGGCTTTGGGGAGAGTCCTAACTCTTTATTTTTCCTGTTTTTTCCTTGTCCCCGTGGATCGCTGCTCGTGCCGGGGAGCAAGGGAGCATCCTCGCCCGAAGCATCCGAATGCAGAGGTGCCGGAAGGCAGGTAAGGAGAGCGGGGGGAGCGAGGCAGTTCTGCAGGAGAAGTGTCCTTGATGGCCAGATCCACTGAGGAGCCTCCAGCTCCCTCCTCGCCTCGCTGTATGTGGTGCTCGGGCGCTTCGGTTGTAATCGGGAAAAGGAAATGCGGTCCCTTCCCTAGGTAACAAAAAGAACCGATTCTCCAGTGGTTTTCCCCAAAATCCCAGCCTGTCGGCTGTGTATTCCATCCCAGCGAAGCAGTATTCGGGATGCTTTGACCCCCCTACCCGACTTTGAAGCTCCCGGGCAGCCCTCGGGTCGCGTAAGCCTTCAGTTGTAGACAGTTATTGTGGGTCCCATTCGCCCTGTGATGCTGGAAAAGCAACAGGAATTAGCCCAAATCAGCGCAGCGTTTAGGTAACGCTCTCCCGGAATGCCGCTGCATCTGAATTTTGTGAAATACCCCCATTTTTGAATGGGAGCGAGCGTTCCTTTCGCCGGCTGCTATACGAGCGCGTTTCCGAAATGATAAAACTGACAGAATTAAATGACTCGAGGGAAACGGTGGGGGAAAAAGAAAGAGAAAAGAAGGTGGAAAAAAGAAAGAAGAAGTAAAGCAGGGGGGACCTACCTGGGTGCGGTAGCTGCTCCAGCCCGGGTATCACTCTCTCGCTCCAAGCGCATTCAGCGCGAGGGAGCGGCTACGCGGCTGCTTCGCCGCTTTTTATTTTTTTTTTTTTTTTTTGGGTAATCACCATTGCAACAGCAGGGATTAAACGCTCCTGAGTGTTTTATCCCCAGAGCCTTTAGGAGCCGAGATGCTAATTTCTAGTTTTGCAGCAGCTCCCGAAAATTCATCGGTTCTTTCCCCTACTTCGCGCTTCGGGTGAAAGGGATTTTCCATCGGTTGCTTCCTTAGAGTTGAAGCGGTGTTGGGTTGCTTGCTTTTATCTTTTTTCCCCCCCTTTTATCTTTTTTCTCTTTTTTTCTTTTCCGCTTCTCCCTTTTTTCTTTTCCGCTTCTCCCTTTTTTTCTTTTCCGCTTCTCCCTTTTTTCTTTTCCGCTTCTCCCTTTTTTCTTTTCCGCTTCTCCCTTTTTTTCTTTTCCGCTTCTCCCTTTTTTTCTTTTCCGCTTCTCCCTTTTTCTTTTCCGCTTCTCCCTTTTTTTCTTTTCCGCTTTTCCCTTTTTTCTTTTCCGCTTTTCCCTTTTTTTCTTTTCCGCTTTTCCCTTTTTTCTTTTCCGCTTTTCCCTTTTTTCTTTTCCGCTTCTCCCTTTTTTTCTTTTCCGCTTCTCCCTTTTTTTCTTTTCCGCTTCTCCCTTTTTTTCTTTTCCGCTTCTCCCTTTTTTTCTTTTCTCTTTTTTTTTCCTCCTCGTTCTCTCTTTTTATTTTTTTTTCCTTTTTAAGCTACTTTGCCCAGGCTGGAGGGGGGGCTCAATGTGAGCCCAGATGCGTTCCTCGCCTTTGGATAATTCCTGTATGATGGATGTTAAAGGGTCGGGCAAGCTGGCAGCGCATCCCCGGGCACTTCGGGGCGCAGCAAATAAATGTACTCCCTGGGGAAAAAAAAAAAAAACAACATAGTGAGTGAGGTGTATTAATTGAGCGGGAATGGAGGCTTGGTCATTAAATAGTTTATTGGATGGTTGGAATTGTCTGCGCTGTTCCGGGGGGGGGGGGGGGGCAGAACTTGCCTTTTGATATGAAACACCTGAAACTTGTGGTACAGCACTACCGCACAAGGGGGACACTGAGGGTGAATGCTTGGGACCACACTGAGATGCTCAAGAATCCTCCTCTCCAGGGTCTGGCCCTTTCCCAAGGGAAAGAGGGCACCCTTCAGGCCACCATTCTGCAGTTGGAGAGGTCGTGTATGGGATATGTGTCTGCAAACAGGCAGAACATTTTGGACCCTAAGTCTCTAAGTCAGTCCAGACCTTTGCTGTTCCCAGCTCTCAACTGTGTACCCCACTGACCTAAGTATTTCCTCAAAAGTAGATCCGAAATTATTTTTTGAGCATTATGTAAGAATATTTTCCAACACAAGCATTTCTCCAGCTTCTGCTTCAGGTTCCTATCTATGTTTGGCATGATTATTTGCCATGGCATATACTAAACGAAGCGCAGAGAGCAGGGCCCAGTGATGCTGAGTTCTGAGCAGACATGATTTAATTAATTTATTACTCTTATGCTTCCTCTCCATTTCAAGTGAATGAACATTTTATACATACGGATCCTTTCATTCATTACCAGAACAATCTTCTGCACAGGACAGAACAGAAAATGCTTAATAAATCAGAAAAACAGCACGGTGGTTTGGGACAAGAAGTGAAAAACAGAAAAATGTCCACTTGAAACTGGGTTTCAAAGAATCAGAGAATTTGGAGAAGCGGTGTATAGTTATTGCTCTGTGTGATATTTGTCCTGGCTCGGAAGATAGCGCTTGCTGAAAAATAAGCCATGTTTAAAGTCCCTTCCAACCCAAACCATTCTGTGATTCCACAGCACTTTGTAGAATCTGGACATTCAACTCCAAACCTAAGGCAGAAGTAAAAATAAAATGTAGCCAGCAACCAAAGAGTGAGCAGAAATGAGTTCAGGTTCACAGAGAATTTTAGTGCAAGGGAAAGCATTTATTTCCCACTGCTGTTTTTGCTCATTTGCTCACTTTTTTTTTCAGGAGTCACTGATGACTTGCAAACATTCCTGCTGAAATAAAGCCATCTTTATCAGGATTTAAATGTTTTCGTTTAAGGTAGCAAGGGATTCTCAAGAGACTCTATGTTTGTCGATGTCTTTCTGAAGAGCAGCAGCTCACTACCCGTGCCATCGGTCAGGAACAGCTGTCGGATCTTATTTCCCTTGCCACACTAAACTGCAAGGCTCAACCAAGTACTTCCCTTTGTTTCAAACCCTTGTAGTGTGGAGCACTTGTTGAACCTGACGACAAGTGCATCAAAGTGGCTGACAATTATGAAATAAACAAATATCATTTGAGGCATTTTTGAGCAGAATCCAGTAATACATAGATTGGTTTATTGATGTTGTTATCATATTGAATATTATTCATACTTCTGATATTTCTGCTGCACAGCAGCATTCCCTGCTCAGTAAACATCATATTATCTTGCTATGCAAAAGGCTTCATTAATCAAAACAGACAATAGGCCAGACACTCTCCCTTTGAGTCTGGGGTTTTGGATCTTCCAGGCTTTTTACCTTGTCTAAATGCCTTGTCCCTGCCATCACAGAAAGCAGCTCTTCAAAACAGGTTGCTATGAATTGTGGTGCTAAAAGGAAAACATTATCTAATTCAGTTAAAAGAATTTCCTAGTTATTTCACATTTTCCCTTTACTTTTTCAGTGTTTCAGTCAGTACATGAGATCAATCCACTCATTTATTAAAATACTAATCAAAGAGTCTGATAGCATTCTGTCCTTTAAAACAGCAGCAGCAGCAGCAAGTGTTCAGATGAAGAAAGACGGAGTTGACTGGCAAACTTGTGGTTGCATTGCCTGCCTCGCCTGTTGGAGATAGGGAATAAATATGGCCATGAAGCTGCTGTTCTCCAGAAAGCAGATCCTGGAAAAAAACATTGGCATCTGGGACAAGGGACCACATGCTGAAGATGAGGTAGGGCGCTTTAGTGGCTTGGAAAAGGCTGGGGTGCGAAACCTCCACTTTGCCTCTGTAGGCTCACTGAAATATCGGAATGTACAGCTGAGTTCTGCAGGGATGGTGACACAAAAAACTTAAGAACAAGACTACAGAGTGAGACACTCGGGCACGCAAGAGTTATTAATTCATTTGGAAAGTGGAGGCAGATTTGAACCCTGTGATGGATGTTCTTCATTTCATGGCTTGAAACTAAATTGAATGCTTGGTAATTGCAGTCTGTGATGCGTGGAAGACTTTGCCTCCTGCCGTGCTATGGCACCTTGGGTCAAACTGGAGCCTGCACAGGGAGTAATGCTCCCTGCTGCGGGACCCGAATGGGCACTTGTAATGTTGATTTTGGCTACATATTTGTGAGCTGTATTCTTTCTTTTTGGTTACTGCAGGCCCAAAAGAGACACCCCATAATGCTCTAAAATAGCACAAAATAGTCTTTCCTGCATAGAAATTTATCCACATTGTTTCAGATTAAGCAACACAAATTAAAGCAGTAGTTGTGCAGGGCATTCCAGAGCATAAGGCATAGACGATTTCAGAGAAGATTGGAATAGAGCCTTTGGATGATCTGCTGAGAGTGGTTTCGTTCAAACTCAGCCTCTTGTATCACATCTCAGAAAACTTAAATTCAGTTCTCAAGTCTCCAGGGACAGGGAAACTCAACACCGTCAATCTCCTTTTTCCTCTTCAGACAAGAGCAGACACTTAAATGGAGACTGGTTAATTCCTCGTGTCTATAGCTTAGAAACAGAAGTGACTTTGAATTATTGGAAAAGCAGAGAGACCTGAAACCTCTCAGATATCCTCTCCAGATCCTTGGCCTTGAAAAAGCCTGAGTCAGGTCATATCTGATCCCTTCTGCTCTTGGAGCCTCATATGTTACATAGGAGACTCAAAAAGCACTTTGAGATGGTGGAGAGGAGGGATACTTATTGCAAACAGTCTCTAAACTGGTCCACTCCCTGTGCCACAGAACTTCTATTGCTCATTAAAAACACAGGTCTGTAAACAATGGCATGTACTTTTACCTAAATTCCCCAGGATTAATTCAAAATCCATTGACAATGACATTACTGGAGACTTTTCGATTATGTCATTAGGCTGTGGATAAAGTCCTTACACTCTTAATAAACATTATATAGTTTAAAATGCTGTAGTCTTGTTCATAAGTTTTTTATTTAATCAGCCATTATCATTGGCTTCTGTGTTGACAAGTTCTTGCTGGAGGAACTAATTTCACCTGCCCTGTCAACAGCAGAAACCACTTTCTTCAGAAAGACAATTTTTTTTTCGATTTATGCATCAGAAAAGAGTAATAATAGGTTTCAAGGAAGTATAACATTTAATAAAAGCATTTTATTACATTTAAATTTATTAAAATTTAAGCATTAAATTCAACATGTTAATTACCATTGACATTGACAGTTGGAAATGGATCCACACAACTGCTCTGCTGAGATACGTTCAGTGGTGTTATTTGCTCTTTGATTACTAATGTATTATTAGTGCTCTTCATTTGGGACTTGATTCATTAACAAAAAGACTTATAAGGGCATTATGTAAATGTTTTATATGTCTTTTACATAGCTACCAAGGCATGTATTATGAATCTAATTGAAAACCAAAAAAGGAAAAGGAGAAAAGAAAATGTATTCATTGCTGTCCTGACTTGTGGGCCAGCTCTAGCTGGAGGTATGGTCACTCTCAGAAATCAAAGAGCAGAGAGGAAAAGCCTCTTCTCAGCACAGTTTCTGCAAGTCCCTTTCCAGAGAAACCACGCACAAACTTCAGCCTGCTGCGTTTTGGCAGGAATAGCAAAATGGTGGCAAGGGACAAAGCTGAGGTGTTCAGGCTCTCTCATGTATCTCATCCATGCTGTACACATCTGTGCTTGCAGCTAATTACCCCTTTTGGGTTTAATCACTCATTTCTCGTTAATGCTTTTGAAGTCATGATGTGGTTTATTCCAATCCAGGCATTGTCAAGCAATATCTGTATTTGTCATGTTTAGTGAAACTCAGCCAAAATCAGAGGGCCCTTAACCTGCAAATGCTCATCATTATCATTAGGGCAGCAGTGTGAGGGGTAGACTCTGTCCCCAGGCACCCTACACCAACAATTTCTGCTTTACATAAAGAGTTTCTCATGTTTCCTGGACAAAGTGGTGTCCCCTCTATTTTCTGGGTTTAGACCAGAGGCTGTGGCAGACATCGTGCAGCAAGTACACATGGTGCATGGATCTATCACTCAAGAAAACCAGCAAACGTTGTGACAGCGATCTCTGATAGACGTAGTCAAGGACTGGTGATGGGTGAGAGAGGACAGGCCAAGGGTGAGACAGGCAGACAATCCGCAGCACAGGGATGAAAAATCATGGAGCAGATTAGAGATAAGCAGGGCAGAAGAAACTGCAGCAGAGATCTTTGGAAAGATCCCAGTAGTAGAAAAGGGAGAAATGTATGATTTTTAACTCCAGTTTCCCGGCCATGGCGTGACCCAGGCCTACCACAGACAGTGGGTCCTTCTATGGATGCAGCTTTAGGCTGGACCAGCTTCTTTCTGTGCTGCATAATCCATCAGGCTCTCACGGCCAGGAAGGTGCCCTGCAAACCATCACAACCCTGCTGCTGGGCACAGCCTGATGGTGCCCTTAAGCATGGGGACACAGGGTAACACTTGGCATTTGCTGGAAGAAAGTAACACAGGCTGTCTCTGGAGGCATGCACTGTCTGTCCCTCACTATCTTTTATTTTTCTCCTACAAAAATATTGTATTCTTTTGCACTTTCTTCTCCTTGTCTCATCCCTTTTGTCTCCTGCAGGTGAGCACCCTTTCGTCCAGACACTCATCACAAAGAGGTGAATTCTGCACCTTCCAGGATACTGTTACACCTCCAAAGGAAAGTAGGATGCTAAAAGCACACATGGTTTCCTTCCTAAATTAAAAAGCTTGTGTAAAGCTGTTAAGATTAGTGCACATCAATCCCTGCATTTGAATCAAGAGATACTTTCTTTAGGCAGCTATTGCAGAAAAAAAACCCATCATTTCATTCAAAGTGTATTTAGTAAGACAGAAGGAGACAGATTTGTTTCATAATTTTACAGCTCTTATCAGATTACATTAAAATTAAATTAAAACAATCTAAAAGAAGTGTTAAGTACTGAAGGGAGAACACAAACAAAACACTCCTCTTTGTAGGCTTTCAGGGATGGGGTACTGATGTTAGTTATCAGGGATGGGAATAATAAGATTGTTCCTGAGTCAATTATGAGCCCATCAGTGTCAGTGCTGGGGGATCTTGTCAAAAGCCTGGGGCTGTAGAGGGTGAGCGCATGCCCTGCATGGAGACAAGGAACAGCAGGACAAGAGGAACAAAATGTGAAATACACTGAGGGGACCAGGCTAAGGCTTCTTATTTCCTTATTTTTTGTTTAATAAAACACCAGGGTGTTTAACCCCATCTGCTTTTCTTGTCTGCTTTTCTTTCTTCGCCTTTGGCTTTCCTTCTACTTTTTTCTCCTCCTTTGTACTCCCCGCAGTGCTGGGACTGGTGAGGCCAGGTTAGCACCATCCCCACTGGCGTTACAACCCTTTACACCCAACACAATTACCCAACCCCTCCTGGCCTCTGTTCTCCACCAGGACCATTTTTCCACCATCTTCTCCATTTGCCACCATGACCCCTAATGCTCTGTCCCAGCTCTTCCCCAGTCAGATGACCTTCCACCGTGTCCCTTGCTCCTTTCCCTGGATGAAAGGTTCAGAGCAAGAGATGCTGTGGGATGTGGGCAGCCTCTCCAAGCAGGCACCTCGGCAGGGAGCACACCTCCTGCTGAACAGCAGCTCCTGTGCCTCTGCGCAGCTGAGCACCCTTGAGGCCCCTGCCCCTCATGTCTGCTCCACCAGGGTTGGAAAGATCTGTTAAAAAAATAAACCATGTAGTCCTGTGGATCTCACCTCCCACACTGAGCTGTCAGGTGGAGATCAACTCTTTCCACTGAAGCCTGGAAATCTTAGTTTGGGAATAAGGTTTTCCAGTAAGTAAATATAATATAAGTTCATAATTTTAGACAGCACTAGAAGCGTTTGAAAGTTTTGATATTATTTTAGCAAGCACAAATATTTTCAAAAGCAGTTTAGTCTTCCAGAACCAAACCTGATGTGCCCCTGGTACAGGCTTAAGAAAGCCAGATTCTTTGCCTGTTTTGAAAAATAACAAAATTGTAGTATGTGAAAGTGCTTTCTTGTTCAGATGCCACACAGCATTTGACAGTCTTCTGCACTGACAATCAGCGATGCATTCAAAATATGTGTCAGCCTGACAGAGTGTGGTTCATGGCTTACATTCTTAAATAACAGGTTTTTAGTGTCTCACCTTGGTGTCAAAAGGGGAGACTATTTATTTTGATGTAGATATTAGCAATGAGAGCTGTTATGAGGGACCTTCTGTGGGGAAAAAAAAACAATCTAACCATGAAGCGACCATGAAAACCTTTTTATTTCCAGTTTATCTGCCCCCGTGACTGAGTAGGAACATCACGCTGGCAGAAGGGCTCCAGCAAAGTCTTAGTACCAAGTAATTTTCAAGGAGAGCTGGGGATTGTGTCTATGGCTGAAATGCCAAAGCTCCATTTTTTCCCTATATAATTTTAAAGGAAAGAGCAAGCCGTGGTGGAACTGGGGTGCAAAGTCAGGATCTGGAGAAAAAATGTCCAACTTTGGGAATTTAGGCAAGCTCAGACCCAGATTTCACTCGGTTCTTGTGACGATGTGGCAGAGGTCTCCATAAAGCATCTATGCTTTCAGTAAGCAGGAGAAAGAACAGCACATCTTTTATGACGAGTGTGTTTTATGCAAATTCAATAATAAAAGGCTCCCAAACCTGCAAATCGTTTGTGTATGCATTTTCTTGAGTAGTTAAGCTCTTACAGGAGCTAAAGCCTTCCATATCTTATTGAGCCACTTATTTATAGCGGATACGCAAAGGCTAAGCCAGACAGCAGCTATGGTTATTCAAGTGACAGAAGCTAATTTGGGGACTGTTAAGTGCCACTACATCAATTCAGCAAAGCTTTTTACTTCACATTTAAATTTGGTTTATCCAGGTTTGAGGCTGAAGGTGTTGAAAAACACCAGGAACATGGTCACACAACATTGAAACCTGGCAGAGGAACCCCGGCTCTGGCATGTGGCTTGAGCCATAGCTTCAGCCGTGCCATTACTGCCTTGCAACTGCAGCTGATGCTTTCATGTGGCAGTTGTTGGACAGAAGTTCTAATGAAGGGTAATTATGGTGATGATCTCGTACTAATTGTACACTGATTGCTGTTCTAATTATGCTCAAGCATTTCACAGCTATCCACAATTTTGTGTATTGATGTAGCGTTTCTTCTCCTTAAATTCAAATACTCTCACTGTATTTGAACTTTCTTTATTGGGGCACTGAAATTTAAGCACTAATTTGGCAATTTCCTTTCAAAGGGAACCAAGTTTTTATCTGAGAATGAAAAAACGTGGTTTCCTTTTCTCCTTTGTTTACCAGCTGGAGATGTAAAGGCAGGGTTTGTCAGGGTTGGTCCAGTACTCGCTGAAGGTGGTGTGGCTTTTTCCACTGATCAACGGATTTTGGTGAGAGGACATCAATGAGCTCTGCCAACTGGACAAAGTGGCAATTCAGAGAAGGAAGAATCAGGGGTTTTGTTGAAGTCTTTGATTTCTATACAAATGGAAAGAAGACATTTGCATTTTCTGGCTAGTTTTTTCCTGAAAAACACAGTGAACAATAAGTTCAGTTAAATGAACTGTTAAAGGGGACCCTGTTACGGTAACTGTTCAGCAGCTCCCAACTATTTTTGGAATTACTGTCCTAGCACCTTGCAAAGTCCATATTTCCCTGCTTTTCCAGGGACACGGAGATTACAGCCTCACTCCATGTCACCAAACAGACTGGGGCACATTTCTCCCCAGCACCACTTTGAAGACTTGACTGGGCATTACAGCCATAGCGCCACATCAATAATGTTTCGAATACCACCAGGAATGGAGACTCTACCATGTCTTTAGGCAGCCCGTTCCAATGCTTCACTACCCTTTCAGTAAAGAACTTTTTCCTAATATCCAATCTAAACCCCTGCTGGCACCACTTGAGGCCGTTTCCTCTCATCCTATTGCTTATTACTTGTGAGAACAGACCAATATCCATCTGTCCTTCTTGTACTCCTATACTCCTGTGCTCCAGCTCCTGCCCTGGCTCAGTTTCCCTTCTCTGGACATGCTCCAGCCCCTCAATGTCCTTCTTATAGTGAGGAGCCCAAACCTGAACACAGGATTTGAGGTGTGGCCTCACCAGCGCCGAGTACAGGGGGATGATCTATTCCCTACTCCTGCTGAGCACACCATGGCTGATCCAAGCCAGGATGCTCTTGGCATTCTTGGCCACCTGGGCACACTGCTGGCTCACATTCAGCCGCTGTTGATGAGCGCCCAGACCCTTTACCGCCAGGCAGCTTTCCAGCTTGGTGGGTTGTGAATGCGCTGAACATTCATACTCATTTTGTAATGGAAGTTTCAGGAAGGTTCAGACTAAGCAGGCTCAGTAGGTAGGGGTGACAGCCTTATAATCCAGCGACTTAACTGTCCCTATGCATTTACTTTCTAAAGGAGCTGTTACAGCCTATGGCATTGAAAAGGAGATATCTCTGGCGCCTAAATAAAGATTTACACAGAAGGTCTGACCCTAATACTGACTTAGAGAATTATTTCCAATCAGAGGAAGTAGTGAGATGAGTGTTGGTCCCTTTTTCCATGTGACAGGTGATATGACGACAGGTAATGGCCTAAAGTTGCACCAGGGCAGGTTCAGACTAAACTTTAGAAAAAATATCTTCACTGAAAGGGTTATCAGGCACTGGAACAGGCTGCCCAGGTTGAGTCTCCATCCTTGGAGGCATTTAAAAGATATGTAGACAAGTTTCTCAGGGATTTGGTTTAATGGTGGACAGGTACAGTTTGACTTGATGATCTCAAAGGTTTTTTCCAACCACGTGATTCTATGATTCTATAACATGTACCTTGAACTCTGCAAACCCTCCCTGCTCTGGAAAAGATTTGCAGGGGCAGCTCCATGTGTTTTCAACACCCGTATGTATACAGAAGCCTGTAATTACAAGATAAAAATATATGTGCAGAAGTAGGGAAGAAGCAGGGTGGGTTAAGCCTACTGAATCTAGTGGGAGGTGTCCCTGCCTACGGCAAGAGAGTTGAACTGGGTGACCTTTAAGGTCCTTTCCAAGACAAACCATTCTATGATTCTATAAGTCTACGAATTCACACATGGCATTACTGAACCACAGGTGGATCTCATCTGGCTTTGAAACCCTGGCTTGCCTCTGCCCTGTCCTGTCCTGCTCCTCCTTCCCAAGATGGGCTTAGACTAGCATCCCTTAAATTCACCCCATGCTCTTGAGGATGAGGTTTGTTGGGAAATTGTTGGCTTTACCCGATTTTCCAGCTTCCTGAGAAACTGATCCTTTTTTTCTTTTTTAAAAAGTAAATGGCTAGGATGTGCAAGTCCTCAACAGCAAACCCAGCAGCAAATAAAGAAACAGTACAAGTGCCTCAAAGTTATTATTATTTTACTTAAAACGCCATAAGCCCCAGCTTCCCATCTTGGATGCTGCCAGTAGAAACCTGTAATTATAATGTAAAAGTACATATCCAGAAGTGGGGAAGCAGCAGGTTGGGTTAAGCCTAGTGAATCCAGTGGGAGGTGCCCCTGCCTACAGCAAGGGAGTTGGAACTGGATGATCTTTAATATCCATTCCAACCTAAACCATTCCACGAGTCTATAACTCTGGAGAGCACACGGAGACAGACACCCACACACACAGACGGACCTCCACCCCTGCAGACTAAGCAGGCTCAGTGGAAGCCCCTCCCCGTCCCGACGCGCGGGAAGGCGGAAGCCCCGCCCCAGCCCCACGTCCCGGAAGCCCCGTTCCCACCGGGCGGTGCCTCGGGGCGGGGTTCCGGCGCGGGGCCGCTGCGGGGCACGCCGGGAGCCGTCGTTTCGGTCACCGACGTAAACAGCGCGGCATGGACAGTACTGGTTGCTCTTGGCCCGGTGCTGTCCCGCGCCAGGGGCTCGGCTGCCTCCTGCAGCGGCTGCGGGACAGGTGAGGGCTCCGCGCTCCTGAGGCCGACCGCTCCGCGCTGCTCTGTCTGTGTGTGTGTGTGTGTATATATATATGTGTGTGTGTGTATATATGTGTATGTGTGTGTGTGTATATGTGTGTGTGGGGGTGTGAGGGTGGTGGGCGTGTGTGGGGGGTGTGTGGGTGGGGGGCTGTGGGGGTGTATGTGTGTGTGGTGGTGGGGTCTGTCTCTGTCTGTCTCTGTGTGTGTGTCTGTCTCTCGCCCTCCCGGATATGCGGCGCTGCGGTGAGGGAACGGGGTGACTGGGGCTTGGTAGGGACTCCAGCGCTTCTGTCATGTCCTCTGCTTTATCAGCTGTCCTCGGCTGAGCGTGGGGGGAGTTGGGGGAGAAACGAGAGGGGGTGTGCGGGTTGTGTGGGGGGAGGGGGTGGGGAAGAAATGTGTGAGGGGTGTGGGGGGGGGGGTGGAGTTGGGGAGGGTGTGGGGCGGCATGGGGGAACGGGTGGGTGAGTGTGTTTATGTGGATGGGAGTGGGGGGAGTGTTGGGGGTGTGTGGAAAGGGGGTGGAGATGGAGTGTGAGGGGTGTGGAAGGCAGCGTGGGGGATGTGTGTGTGCGTGGGTCTGTGTGTGGAGGGGGGATGGGTGGGAGTGTGCGAGTATGTGGGTCTGTGTGTGAAGGTGAAGTGTGGGGGGATGTGAGGGTGAGAGGGTCTGTGTGGGGTTGTGAAGGAGTAGGTCTGTGTGGGTGGGGGCTATATGGGAGTGTGAGTTTGTGGGAGGTGAGGATGGGGGTGTGTGTGGGGAGTGTGATGGGGTTGTTTGAGGGGTGTGGGCCTGTGTGTGGAGGGGGGGAATGTGTGGAGGGTGTGGGAGTGTGGGTCTGTCCCTGTGGAGGGAGTGTGATGAGGGGTGCAGGGGGGAGTTGTGGGGGGTGAAGGGGTGTGTGGGGGTGTTGATTGTCTGTGTGTGTATGCAGGGGAGTGGAGGAGAGGGTGTCTGGGGGTTTGGGGGTGTGCACTTGTCTGTGAGGGTCAGATGTCTGTGTGTCTGTGTGTCTGTTTGTGTCCTTAAAGCAGCATCTAACTTGCGGGTTTTCAGTACTTCTGCTGTAGCCTATTGGGTGACTTCTGGAAAGGCTTTGCTGGGAAGTTCTCCTGAATGAATTCTGGCAATATTTACAAGATTACTTGTTACTTTAAACAAATAAGCAAACATAGATGATGGTTTTTTAGAACTGGCTGGTTGATGAATGGATGCGTGCAGATGTTTTGCCTACAGATATCTTTTTAATCTTAAAAAAAGGTTGCATTAGGTGTTGCAGTTTATGGGTGCTTCAGGAGAAAAGCAAGTGTATGCGGTGATGCGAGGTTTTGGAAGGAGCTTTAGCCTGAGGGATGTCAATCACCAGTCAGTTCCTCTGAAGCTGCTCTGTTACTGCAATATCCACAGTATCAATGGTGACAATTAACAGTCTTTTTCTGCCCACAGGAAGATAGTTTATGCTGTACTGTTATGCAGGTGCTTTTTAAGCAGTCTAATACAGAAGACTTTGATTTCTGTGTCTCATGATGGCATCTCAAACATAGAATTACTAGAAATAATAACTGTGAGAATCTAAAATTGCATGTAGATAGTGCTTTTACAAAAATGCTGCATATATCTGTACTAATATCCTGTTCTGGTCTGGAAGACTGCTGACAAATGGAACGAGAATAACTTACTGTTTAAAAGACTGGATAAGAATATACACAGTATACTTTTTTTGTATATAAATTATTAAAGATGCAAGCCCTAGATAGGGAACACTTTATCTAAATTGCAGGGTTAGAAAATGAAAGAAGAGGGCAGATTAAAATCTGAGTGTTCTGGACTCTGTGCTGCATTAAACTATGTCTTTGTGTGCTGATATCCCTCCTGTTAGGAGCAGAGATGTCTTGTGCTTACCAAGAGCCCCATCTGCATTAAGTTTGGTCACCTCTTTTCTAGCTTTTTCTGCTATCTGAGGCTGTCTGAGCCTGTGGCAGAGCTCACACTGCATGAATGGATTTACCTTCTTCAGCTTCTCTGAAATCTCTGGGAACTTAATACATTTTAGACATAAGCTCCTCTGATTGGTTTACACCAACAGGTCTAGAGTTATTTGGGGAAGGGAAATTACAGGCAGGCAGCATCATTGTGTAAGGTGTGCTTCCTTTGGAGACCCAGTCTAACAGATCTTGTGATAATAAAAAGACCCTTTTCTGCCTGGCACACTTCTGTTCTATGTACTTTGAAATATAAAATAAAAGGTGTGTTTGTACTTGGTGGTCTTGGCAAACAAGGAGTAACTTTTATGCCAGACTGTAAGTTGTGTGCTGCTGTCACCTCTGGGAATGCATTGCAGAGGCAGTTGCCTTTTCAGTGTGTCTCAAAGTGATACCTTTTATCTAAACAACTTTTAAAAGTATAAAATACAAAACCTTTTGTTAAATCACTATATCATTTCAGCTTTTTAAGTCCTGCTTTGGAATTCTGCACTGGTGTAATGTAAAGTAACCTATTCTAAGACCTAAAGTACCTGACAGTTGTTTACCTCCTGACTGCAGCCCTGCTGTCAGCTTGCACTTGTGCTTAAGTAAACAACAAGCCGCTGCTAAGAATCCGTGTGTGCAAGAGTTTGAATCATAGAATCATTAAGGTTGGCAAAGAAAGACCTCTAAGATCACGTGGTGGAGGCAGCTGCTACTTGGTTATATCCCCCATCTGTCTCTTGGTGAACTAGAAGGGAGTTCTCATGAATATTTCTTTCCTACCTGTTCTCATAAATCTGTTTTTTTCTTTAAATGCTGGAATTCTGAAGTGCTTGAGAAATTAAGCACCAGATATTAAGCTTCTAATAAAGTCAGCATGTGCTGCCTTGAGATTTGTGCAAAGAACTGTAACAGTGCCTTAAATTACATGTTTGATTTTGTTGGGTATGTTTTATTTCCTGATGCTAGTATTTTGTCCAATCTAAATGTAATGTGTTGTGCGCAAAATTATAAGAAATTAGGTTTGAGTTTACCTTCTGTATATTACAGAGGTCTGACCATGTTGTGATTACTCAGCACTTACTTTTCAGTGGTTGCTGGTGAGAAAGGTAGTGTTGGAGTGGTGTAGGTGATGAGGTAAATAAATTGTATAGTTTCAGTGCTGTACTTAACACTGGGACTAACGGCACTTACCATTGCTTTTCTGACAGTGAGGCCAGCTGCTTCTCACTAACAGTGATTTGCAGTAAAGATGTACAAATACAGAGATGTCCTGAAAGGAGGATGTAAACCAGGTAGGATTAGTATTGGACTGGGTCCAGAGGAGGACATGAAGGCGATCTGGTGACTGGAGCACCTCTACTACGAGGACAGGCTGAAAGAGTTGGTGTTGTTCATCCTAGAGAGGAGAAGGCTTTGGGGAGACATTATAGTGTACCTGAAGGGGGCTACAGGAAAGCTGGGGAGGGACTTTTTACAAGGGCAAGTAGTGACAGGGTGAGGGAAAGTGGCTTTAAATTGGAAAGGGTAAGATTTAGATTAGACATTAGGAAGAAATTCTTCACAATGAGGATGGTGAGACACTGGCACAGGTTGCCCAGAGGAGCTGTAGATGCCCTGTCCCTGGAGGTTTTCAAGGCCAGGTTAGGTGGGGCTTTGAGTGGCCAGGTGTGCTGGGAGGTGTCCCTACCCATGGCAAGGGGTTGGAACTGGATGGGCTTTAAGGTCCCATCCAACCCAAACCATTCTGTTAGTTTGGAAATATCTGGTGGTGTCAGTTGTGTATAGAAGATGGTGCTGAACAGCCCCCCTCTAACCCGCCCAGGGGACCAGCGTGGTTGCCTGAGTCTTGAGTAGGCTCTGGCCAGGCTTCAGGCTAGTAACGTGGATGCAGCTCTGTGCTCAACAGTTGATTTTATGTCAGATTGGTGTAGAAGAACACCTGTAAAAATAACATTTCTTACTTTTATGGGAAGATTGCATTGTGCCCAAGTGTTGCACAATTTTCTATGTACTTATCTCAACAGGGTATCATGACAGGAGTACTGTTATTCCTACATTATGGATGCGGAACTGAAGCACAAAGACATTAAGGGCTGGTATCTTAAAAAATATTGAGGCATCTTAGTCCTGCTGGTTTAAATGGGAGGTGAGGGATCAAATATCATTACAGATCGATGCCTGGTGAAATGCCAGAGATTAGAGACAGCCTGTGGCTGACCAGGGAGTTTAATTCTGCTCTCAAATCCCAAACTAACACTCTTTCTCTGTAAACCGAAGATTCAGGGTTGTTTGAAAATGAGCTGCCTGGATCTTTAAAAAGTTCTGAAGTGTGCTATTTTTGCCCATTTAAGAAAAAAAAAATAACAACTGACTGTTTGCACCATTTTAACCTAATGAAAAACTGCGTGAACAAACAAAATTTTCAGGCTGAGATCTTTGTTTTTTTCATATTTAAAAAAAAAAAGGTGGTGGTGCAATGGAGTGGCCGGAATGATCCCTTTACTGCTTCGAGTTTCACTTCTGTCACTGACACAAAGAAAGGGTGCTGGAACCTTGCCAGAACCCAGCAAGCAAACTTACAAGTCAAGTCTTGATAGCTCCTGATTCAGTGCTTGGGCAGAACTGTGTTGCAAAACACCACAAGCTGTGCGGTCCCCAATTTAGGCACCCATAATGATGATACTCAAATGCTGAGAGGCTCTTACTTGTTGTCTTTTATACTGCTTTGTCTTGCCTTGAGAAGAGCTTGCTTATATATTCACGTGTGGTCTGAACAGCTGTAACAGACTAATGAATGGGATAAAGAAAAAATGTGCTGGTGGAAGGGAAACTCTCAGGAGCTAAGGAATGCGATGTGCTCTACCTGTGGTATCAGAGAATGAGTAATGGGATTGGAGCCAATGGCTGTTGGCATCCGTCGGCTTTTACATCCATCAGGATATCAGTGTTCTTCATTGAGTCATGAAAATTACTTCTAGAAGTGTAAAAACAAGATCTTGAAATCTGCTTTTGCTTAGCTGTCCGTCATGTAAAAGGAAATTGAAAGGATGAGATCCCAGATGAAGCGTGGCTTTTAAATTGCATACATGACATGAAAACCTAATCTTGTTTCAGACAGTGGCAGGATCAGATGGGTAAAATGGATGCCTTGATCTCTCAGGCTAAGAAGCAGAAGGGTGGTTTTTTTCCTTGCTTTCCTCTGTGCGGGGCAATTGGGAGGAGGCAGATGTGTGTGGCTGTGACATGGACATGTTTGTGGGGGAGCGCATGAATCCATCTGAGTATACTTCATGTATTGGCCCGTATCCCTCACACATGTACAACCTTCCTGGCTAAAACAATTGGATATTATTTTTTAATAAGGAACTTGGGGTACTTGCTTTGATTGTTGCAGGGTTTGCAGTGTGAATCCACTGGAAGACTCTGTCTTACTGATTGGTTATTTTAATTGTTTTTGCTTATGGGATGATTGCTTATCTTCAGATGTAGTTTGTAATCATTAAATAATGTCAGCTGTACTCTTTTCTCTTTCTGAAAATAGATTCTCTGAAATGAGAGAGTTGGGTTTGTTTAGCCTAGAGAAGGGAAGGTTCCGGGAAGACCTTATAGTAGCCTTCCAGTACAGAAAGGGGGTTGCAGGACAGCTGGGGAGGAGCACTTTATCAGGACGAGGGGGAACAGTTTTAAGCTGAAAGAGAGATTCAGGTTACAGAGTATGAAAAAGTTCTTTACTGCGAGGATGGTGAGGCACAGGTTGCCCAGAGAAGTGGTGGCTGCCCCATTCCTGGATGTCTCCAAGGCCAGGTTGGATGGGACTTTGAGCAACCTGATCCAGTGGAAGGTGTCGCTGCCTGTGGCAGGGCGTTGGGAACTGGATTGTCATTATGATCCCTTCCAACCCAAACCATTCTTTGATTCAATTCCAGGTGAGATACGGAGCTTGTTCTCAAGCACTCTCTTCATCCCCATGGGTCTATACCCTTGCATTGCTTTGAGCAGGTACAGATGGCCTCATCACAACTTCACAATCATGGATATTTTTGAAATATGTGCTTGATTTTAAGTTTGAACTGCTAAATAAAATATTTGGATAGCCCATTGAGTCTGTAAGCCAGAACATTTTTGGAAATCTGTTTTAACATGTTGCTACGTTCCAGTGAGAAATTCTGTGGAGCTGCCCCATTGCAGAAGTTCAGCTAAGTGTTTCCTGCTTTGGAACTTGGAGTGGGGAAGAAAGGGAGAGAGAAACTCCTGAAAGGCTGGCCTTGAAGTTTAGAGCCCTTCCTGGGGCTGCTGGGTGAGAGACTTGAAAGAGCAACTGAGATTGAGCAGAAGTGTCTGGCTGTTTTGGTGAGTCTTGAGTGGGTGTACACGTGTTCAGGCATCGTTTCCTCATTCCGATGAGGAGCAAAGAGAGAAGTAAAAGCTTTGAGGCTTGTGTTTTTGTGATAAGCCTGTCTGGCAGATCAATCTGTAAGGCTACTAATCTAGCAAAAATGTGCTCTTCGCTCTGGAAAGTTTATGCTCCATGAAATGTTTTATTTCTTGCACTTTGAGAAATTTGCATTGGGAAGTAGTTTTATCTGACTGTATTTTCTCTGTTTTCTTCCAGTGAAGCCAAAAGGCTTGAATTAGAAAGAAAACTGATGGAATACAGCAAGTCTGATGCATACCTGTAAGCCTACTTAAGAGCTTCTTATAGGTTATTCTGTTTTAGTTACAAAGTCTTAGAAATCATGGAATGCTTTTAGGATATCTTTTTTATGACAATAAATTTATCTTTTTATATAATGTAATATTCATGTTTTGAAGTGACTGATGAAATAACTTCAACAATAACATAACTACCTCAGTCTATTAATACTGAAATGTTATCTTAGTAATAAGTAACGCACAAGTTGGTGTTATGAAACTTTTGCAAAATCACTGTAGCGTAGTTCATGCTAGAAAGACCTAAGGTCCTAGAGTCTGGAAGTTTTAGGAAGTCTGAGAGGATGTTCCAGGTTCTGGTTCTGCTTCTTGCATTGTTTATGTATTATCTACTTAATGTCAATTGCATATACAGTCTGTACAAAAAAAACAAAACTAAACAACAAATCAAAGCAAATAAATAAAATGACCAGCAACAAAAGAAGGCTGAAAAGTGTCTTATCCCATGTTCCTTTGTTCAAGTGTGTTTTGTAAAGCTCATAGAGGTGACATTTGTGTCTTGGCACAAGGAACTGAGAGCTAGGTGCAATAATGGCCAATCTTTTAGGAACTGCTTTTCTGAAAGAGGGCCTTTACTTTATAAAATGGTGTGAATTCAGGGGATAAAAAAAGCCTGAACAGGTGGGGAAGCATCACATATACTTTGTGTTCTGTTTTTATTTCATTTATTTTAATCTAACATGTTTTGGACTGAAGTTTTTTTCTGAAAATATTGGCAGCTTGGGGGATTTAGGTTGCAATTTCACTACTGACTTAAGCAGACCTTAGGCAGATTTAGACCAAAAGATGCTCCTGGCTGCCCCTGGTTCACATTTTCCCTTTGTTGGCACTAATGCTTGTGTGTCTAACCTGTAATCCGATAAGAAAATTGGTCTAGCTGAAAGTGAATCTGTTTTTTTGGTGGGTGAGAACTGGTTTAGATGGATTTCCAGCTGGATTACTCTTGGCCTAATTTGCCATGAGGCCATATAGCAGATAGTGCTGGCACAAAAAAGAAAGGCTTGGAGCAAGATGCCCCATTTGGTGGATTTAGGTTAGCTTAATGCAGTTGTGAAACTGCAGCCTTAATGTTACAATTTGTATGACTTTCAGAGCACGTTCTTTGAAATACAATTTTCATTTTGATTTACCTGACTAAAACATGATCCATTTAAAACAAATTTACAAGAGTTTATTAAAATATTTACCCTTTTGAAATTCAAAACTCCTTTTAAATCAGAGGTTATATAGGAGATGTTCTGGCAGTTGTATAATGTAGCTTTGGACAAATATGCGGCAGAATTTGTCTACTCCTTTAGGGGGAGATCCTAGCTAAGTGTTAATATGTGTGATTGTTAATAGGTGTGCTTGTTTTATTTTCATACCCTTTACAAGCATTTTCTTTTTCTCCTGTAGAATGAAACTGAAATACACGAAACTGAAAAAATACTTGAAAGAAATAGATGAACAACAAAAAGAAGCTCTTCTGCGAAACCAGACCCTTTTAAAGGAATTCGACCGATTGGAAGCTTATATGAAAACTTCAAGTTCAGAATTCATTCAGAAGATGGAAGTAACTTTCTATAAGACTTAATACATTAGTGCTTACTGTCATTACACTGTTGCTAAATCGATTTTGTCTGAATATTATGCACATCAAGACCTCAGATGTTAGTGAAACCTCTTCACATGTTTTGGAGTGCTTAAAGTGGTAATGTTTGGGAATGTTAAATGAGCCTAAGCTCTGCTAACATATGATGTGACAAACCGTACTGTAGTTGCAGAGGTAGTCAGCAACACTTCACAGAACTCTATATTTAGCCTACAGTAAAGGGCCCAGTGCTTGAGTCTCCTGGAAGCGAGGCAGAACTGAAATACAAAAGAATGTGGAAATGGATCATGTGTTTGGAATGTTAGTGATAAGATAATAAATCAGCAACATCTAAGTTAGGACAAAAATCATCTGAGTTGTAGTATTTTCATAAAGACTTTGTTATAAAACTGTATTTTAGTAAGGCTTTTATTACTTAAAAATACCCAAATACATTTCATGAAGTTATTTCAGGACATAGTTTTAATTTTTTTGGGTGAACACCCTAAGTAGCTGTAGTTGGTCTTGGCCATGGTTATTGCTCTGCCTTCATCAGCAGAGGAAGTAACTAACTAGATAATAAGAGTCAATAACTTCTGTTAGTTCATACACAGTAATTCGTTGCATCTGGACTAAAGCTGAGCTAAAATGAGGTCACACTTAGCTCTATTACTGAACAGTCAACTAACAATATCTGAACAGTGGTTAGGGAAAAAACTACTCCCTCCAGGATCACTCAGATTGTTGCTTTTGGTAATGTTTTTGCAGGTACTCAGAGATTTGATTCATGTGCCTTCAGAGTTGGAAATGTTGAACTTTCCTTCTGGGGCGGTAAAGTAAAGCCCAAGGAGTGTTTCATCACCTTGTATACTTGAATTATGAATCACAGCTGGCAGGGTAGGAGTGTAGTGGTACCAAATATCTCCTTTAAAAAAGCCAGTACCCCAGTAGAACATACTTCTTACTGTCTTTGTAGCACCTTTATTATCCAAGTGCTGCTTTTCCTTTGTCCACTCATAGCCTTCACTGCTATGTCAACTCAGAGGTCTACATTTGCAAAAGGAGTCTTATTGCTGACTTCACTAAATGTCAACAGTTGGAGAACTCATGCTGGGATGAATTAGTGATGAATTAGTCTTGTGAAAGAGGCTGTTGAGCTAATACATGCCTCTTCTGGTTTTAAAAGAATCATTTCTTAAAAGTTACTGCAACAGGCAGAAAACATGCATGACCGTTACATTTTAAAAGAGAATAAAAGCTCTCATGAGAACAAAGGGAGGTGACCATTCAACAGCTACATTAGCCACCCTCTGCCACTGGTTCTGCCTGTTTCAGTCGTTCCGGTCTGTAATGCTCATTGCAGAAACAGTTGTCAAAAGTCAGCTTCACTCTGCAGCATTTTCTCTTTGGAGAGAAGTATTTGTCTTCTGGCAAGTCCCTACTGGAATCACTCTCCCAATGATGAGTAGAATTGATAATAAAATGGAATTTCTGTACCTCCAGTATGAGTCAACCTACCTTAATAACTTAAAATAGTGTTATGTGGGGGGGGAAAGTGTTGTGGAAATTAGAAAAGCATTTATAGTAACTTCATTTGTGTTGAGATGAAACAATCAGTTACTACTAGGCCTGAATCACTATGATTTGTTTTCCATACTGAAGTAAAATTTGATTATTTTCTTAATTTTTCAGTCTTTCAAACCCTCTTTTGCAAATGTGAACAGACTTTTTGATTTTCTTGTTTAGTCCTCTTGGGGTAAATGGCTTCAGTCTTAACCTCGTGGTTATGTATCAGTAATGCTATTTGTAAGCGAATAGTTAAATTTGTATCACTCTTTTATGATTAATACAGAAATAAGATTAAACTCTTCTTTGCTAGTAAAGGTATTTCTGCATGCCTTAATGTTTAAAACAAACTTGATGAGGAACCATATTTAAGGTTTTATAATAGACGGGATTTTTTATCATATCTTGTATCTGCAGTACATTCAGTTCAATAGGCTACTGTAAGAAATAGCCAAGCTCTGAGGGTTTTTTAATTGTGTTAATATGTTGTCTTGCTATTTACTGAGGAACAATTTGGGATATTGCAAAGCAATACAGATTGGCAATGATCTCAGATTAAAAAAAACAAGTTGCATGTTTATGCCATTAATGTGTGGAGTCAGATTTTTGAGGAGATAAAAGCTGGGAAGGAAACATGTTTATATCTTCACTCTAAGAGCAGTAGCATTCTTGAGAACTGCTTGGCAGGGGCTGTTTCTGTCCCTCTATCACTCCCCTTTTTAAACTTGCTGGAAGAATGGAGGGAAGAAAAAAATTACTTGAGGCATTTTAAGCCCCTGTGATGTGTTACTGACACAACATTTATTTTTTCCTTTGTCCAGAACTCAGCTGTGATTGTTTTTTTTTATTTCTCTGAAATGCAGTTTGAATTAAAACAGGAACAATGTTTTTGGAGCGTTCAAGAGTGCACACAGCTCCATCTGAGACAGTAAAACTTACTGTCATCCTTTTAAAAGGAGATATCTAAAAAGCCTGGTCCACCTACCAGAAAATGTGAATGTGCAACAGCATGCTTAGATGACAGTGGTACTGGACTGAAAGAAAAGTGTGGGGTGGCTGAAGTGCTCAGACACAGCAAGAGTGTAAAAAAAAAAACCATAAGCACTTCTAAAAACAGCTAAGAGGAGGAAAGAATCAGACTGTAACACAAAAACAGGGAGTGGGAAGGAAAATACAAAATTATGCAAAAGCATGAAAACAAGTGAGCAAACCTTTAAAATATTTTTTTAAACTTTTCTTTTAATCTACTTTGGAAATGCTGCACTTGGAGGCATTGTTGAAGTAGGTAGAAGCAGCAAGGTACTTTATTTTCTGTTTCTTTCCTGCTGTCTGATTTGGCTTTCGCTGCCTGCATCACAGTAAAGGGCAAGAAATTCTTTGTATGCAGTCCTTGCGTTAGAAAATTTCCATTCTTACAGTAGATAAAGGTATGGCATGAAGTGTGAGCCTTTGTCCTTCTAAAAATCCACACTCCTTTTAACCAGGGATGTTAATGCAATGTCTGGTCCTTCTGGAATCCTCGTAATCTTTTTGTCAAATCAGTCTAACGTGACAACCAGCCCTATACAGTAACGTTGTACAGTGGCTAAAACAAACAAACACTTCATTGTTTTTAAATTAGGGGTTTTTTATTTAATTGAAAATCTCTGTGCTTTTTAAATTAAGAACAGCAACAAAAAGAAGCTGGCCCAGATAACTCCGTTATTTTCAGTATCACCCATGTTAGCTGTCACCTGCAGTGCATTAACCTTGCCTCCTGTTGTTCATATTCAAGTAAACAGCCCCAGTCTTTGCTTTTCTTTGCTCTTTTTATGTGTGGTATTTGAGATGGAATGGTGAGACCTGTTCATGTCAATTAACGCTCCTCTGAAATGCCAGTAGGTTCACATATGTGTTTTCTGTTTGGGAAGTGCTGTCCTTTATGCCAGCGTTCAGAAGTGGGGGCTGGGGGGTATTGGCTTGTCTCCCTGCCTTTGGAAGTAAGGAGGATCTAAGGAAAAGATGTAGCTATCTCTTAACGGTGGCAATTGATTTCCACTCTAATAGTCCAATGGGCTGGCTGACATCCTGTGATTGCATACCCACATTAATGAATTCCTTGTACAGCTATAGCCCAGGTAGTGCCTGGTAATTCTTTTAAAACTGTTTGGTCTGGTGACCTTCACAGAGCATCTTTTCCTTGCGTTGGCTTAGTAGGGAGTTTAAAGATTGTCCAGGGGAGTGTGTGTTTGTAATTTCTGCTGCTTTTAATTGTTTTTATTTGTATTTAAAGCGCAGCAGTGGGGGTGGGAGTGGGAGTGTTACGATGCTGTTTCCCCTGCAGTTTTTAATGGGGTGTGTTTTTTTCTGAGTAACACCAATGAGTTTGACTAGTGGTAGATGGTTACAACATACTGGTGTGAGTCACAGTGATGCCGTGGGTTGATGTACATGCAGAGTTGTTGTTCATTGCTTCCATTTTACTGTTTCAATGACATCCATTTGATTTTGACAGGTTAGACTTCTTTTTCTGAGCTGTTGAACAAAGCACAGATTACATATCCTTTATGTTACAGTTATGAAAAGTCCCCTTGTTGTGGATTGCATAAGAATTACGAAGCATGTAATCATTTAATCCATCATGGAAGTACACAGAAAGAAATCATTACTGTTTGGTTTTTTTTGTAGAGGTAGAATGCCCTTTAGCAGTGCTTTGTCATCACTATGGGCACAGTTTATTATGTGGCCATAGCTGACAAAACTACTTTTGTTTCTGAAAGACTCGCTTCCACCCTCCCACCCCGTGATTATATGTCTACAATTTATTCAGTAATTTTGGGGAGTATAATGCACAGGGAAACCCAGTATTTATTTTGAGCATCATGTGGTTAGTTTTAGTTTCTTAAAATTTCATGTTTCCAATTTTACAAACAGCTTCTATTCCCTGGGAAATAGCAGACTTGCTGAAATGCAGTGAAGTGCAGAGCTGGTTAAGTTAATTGTTTTAGAGACTTATTCCCATGCATATTACCTGATGCAGAATAGGTACTGAAGTGCTTTCATTCAGGGCTGATGTAACTTGTTATTGGGGTTTACAATTACTAACATTGGATTAATTATAGGTGCTGCATGTGCTTGGCTTTTAAGCAGTAGTCCTACTATGAATGCATTACATTTGGTCAATTAAGCAATGTAGTGGAGGTGAGGATGGTTTGTGTGGTTGTTTGTCATCAATACTACAGCAAGTTGCCTTTCATGCTGTGTTGCTCGTTACAGCATCTGACATATATTTTTCCTTATAATAGCTCAGTGAGTTATAAGATGATATGTGTAAAACAGGACCAAATTCTAAAGCTCATTTCCTCCCAAAACAGCAAGGTCATTGTCTGGATACAACAGAAATAATTTGGCCTAACAAATACTCATTGGGTTGAAATGAATTTGAGTCAACAAATTATTATTATTTTGCAGGGTTCTAAATTGCATGGATGAATGAATGTTGATTTTAAAACCTGCTGAAGATTGCGTACAGGCCACGTCATTTGTTCAGGGAAGTGGAAAAATTAGGAGGAAATGGGATCTCTGGCTTTTTAAATATAGTCCAAGTTAAAAATGCTCCTAGGACATTACATTTGAAAGTGCACGATTTGCAAAGTAATATATGTTGATTTGTGGTAGGGTTTTTTTTGCTTTCAAGTTTATGTAATGGATTTGTTCACATTTAGGCATGGTATAGAAGAGAAATTAAAAGTGTGTTAGCACTTCAAGAGGGTGACTTGACAGCAGAAAGTGACAAGGAGGAAGAATACAGCGAACAGGTAATGCAAAATAAGGCGGAGGGCACGGGAAATGTGTTTTATTACATTGATGTGCTTTCCTCTGAGCTGCTGCATGAAGAGCAGGCATCACTAAGCAGTCTTTGCATGGGGATTTTTGTTGTGACATTGGTAGTGTGAAATACGTTTTAATGCCTGAGTGAAGTAGAGTAACCTGGGTAAAAAGTGCAATTGTTTCAACTGGAGAACTAGAATTAAAAAGGAGGGAGAACTCCATGACTGTCTTTCTTCATCTTTATGTTGGTTTTTGTAATTCCTATGCCAAATAGTGCGAAAATGATCTTTACCGAGGAGGAACTATTCTTAATAATTGATATTTTTTTAAAATGTAGCAGTCGATTCCTACGCTGTATTTATAATTTTGTGCATTTTGACCTTTTCTCAGAAGAAGCAAAAAGCGATCGCATATCTAAGTCACAGACAAAAAGACTGACAAGGAATACTTAAATATATTCTGCCATATATCTGCAGTAATGCAGGCTTCTAATCCCTCCTCCTATCTCCATATAAATGATACAGTTCAAGACCATAGCTGTTTTCTTCACTAAAAGCAGTAAAGCTCTTTTAGATGAAATGTCTAAAAACATCTTGTAATAACTTGGAGCATGCTGGCAAGAGTAGTCACTTGTGACTATGTGTGAAACCCCCTCAGCTAGTCGATATTGTAATAAGCAAAAATGGTAGCATCACTCCGTTATTCAGAAAAGCCAACAGCATGCTTGTCCCTTAGGCTACAGCATTCATTAAGAAAAGCTTACTGGGCTGAAAGCTGGAAACAGATGATAACGGGATATGATTTTCATATTTAATGCATTCCTTGGAAGAGTATGTGTGCTGCAGATTGATAGAAGAATCAACTGCTACTTTACTAAAAGACTTTCTAGTTTGCCCTATAGCTACCGATGGAATCATTCAGCCAAGAAATTAACTTTTTCTCCTTTTACCTGCTTTATATATCTGCTAAGCAGGCTGCCTGGCTGCCAGTAAATGTTATTATGCAGTTAAATGTTTGGTATTTAAGACTCTTATCAGAAAAGAAACAGAGGCCACACTATTTTGTTTTTATAGTAGGAGGAAGGTTTTTGGTTTTCTTTCTTCAGTGCATTAGCAGTCATTAATCTGAGTTTATAGGAAGTTTTCCCCATAGATTAAAAAGTTAAAAACCTTGAATTTAGAGCATTCTTTAAACTGTAATATACAAAGCAATGAACCTGAGCAACCTTGACCTATATAAGCAGGCCTCCAGCAGTTTGTGAATTACAGTTTTAATTCAGACTTATGTGAAACGGTGAGTTTATTTTTGAATGCTGGATTCTTCAATTAAAAGCAGTCAGCATAGGAAAACAGATTTCTAACCTATGGACAAGTTTAAATACATAAATAATAGAACATCAAAGACTCACAGAGTAACTTAGAGTTTTAAAAACTCTTGGCAGGTTTTGGACAGTAGAAGAACTTGATGTGTACCCAAAGATGTCACTTTATGTTGGACTACAGTTAATAGCTTGATTGTGGATTCTTTCCTCCCCTGTCCCCTTCTTTTTCCTTGTCGTTTCCCTCTATAACCGCAAAGGTAACTTTAATTAAATTGTGCATCCTTTTGCCTTGTCTGTGTGCTGTGTATCAAATCTTATTCGATAACTCCTTTTTTTTTGGACTGATTTTTGTGCCTGTTTCCCACCACCTTCACCTCATTTAAAACTACTTATTCTTACGTCCAAAATACGAGAGTTTGTTCTCGGTGATGTGGTACCAAGTAAGTCACAGCAAGCATGCGCAGTTAGCAGGTGGTGTATCCAGGATGCAAATCACAGCTTGGAAGTGTTTTTATTTACCAACACTGGTTTCACAGTGGTTTCCTTCAGGCTAGTCAGGATGCCAGTGGTCATGTGATAACTTCATTAGTAATGCATCTTGGAGACGGAGAAGGACAGTCACAGAAGCAATCTTCTGGAGATGGTCAGTATCCCAGTGTCCCTAAAACACCAGAGTATCTGATACTTCTCTAAGTCATGGGATATGCAGCCTTTTTGGACTCTAAATTGTGTACCCAAACTGTGTTTGTCTAGAAAACCATATTTCTGCACGGAAAGGACTTGAGCACCAGTCTTTTGAAGCATAATGTCACAGCAATGTGGTGTCACAAGTTGGAGGAGAGGTTCCCATACTGAAGAGGTCCTTCTCATCTGGAAGAGCTGTATAACCTGGGCTTCAGAAACCTTTGTGCAATGGTGTCTGGCTTCTTCAACTTCAAAGCACTTTTTGTGAAGTCTTTTGAAGATTTTTGACTTGTACATCTTGCCATTGCTGTGTCTGTTGGACATAGGGCACCTCCCACCTGTGGCTGGCAGAGCATCCTTCTCTGAGAAAGGAGGAGGTGTCACCAGGTGAAAGTAATGCCTGGTGCTTGGAAGAGAAACCTCTGCTCAACTTGACCTCTGCTGTTTTCACGTTGCCATCTACTACTGAGGAAGACTAAGCCCTTTTCTAAGTCCTAGTGGAAAAGGATTTTTTTTATCTTTCTTCTCTTCAAAACACTTTAATGATAATAAAAAATCTGTTACTGAAGGAAGAAGTGGGGAGTCTGCACTCCGCAACCAAAAAGAGGGTTGTAAGTGTGCTTTGTGCAGAGACTTCGTTTAACTCCTAGCTGGAGTGACATGAAGTTCAGTAATTTTGTTGACTGTTTTAGATAAGTCACCTCCATGTTTTTACTCTTTTGTTTTTGGTAGTAAAAACAGTACCTGGACCAACATTACCTGTCGTACTTCTTCTTTGAAAATGCAGAGGCAGTGAAGAGATGGGTTTTTTTTTTCCCCGAAGAGCTTGTCAGAGATGTGTGCCTGCTGTGTCTCTGCCAAGCACTCATACCTGTTTGAATTGCATTTGTTTTGGAATGCTACCTCCAGGAGCTGCTAAATCCATAAAGTACTTGCTAGAGCAGCAAATCCAAGACCCGAAAAGTAATTAGGAGGAACCCGAGAGCAGTGGCGATGGAGTAAGCTGTGAACTTAATCTGAGTCGCAAACCTTTACTCCTTCTTAAAATAACTTCATGGCTTTTTGTTCTGCTTCTTGTTACGTGGAATTTGAGCTTTTTTAATGAAACATGGTCACAGACTAGACAAGATGCCTTTGTTTCCTTTAAGCTGGCCTTGGCAGCTGACTTTGTGTGGTAGGAAGAGGTCAGGCAATGAAAGAGAGGTGTGGAGGTGACTGTAGATTGTCCTGCTGTGATTTGGGGCTGAAAAGTAAGCCCTACTTAATATGAACAATGGCATTACGGTGGCTAATTTTGGCTTTGCCTAAACTGCTGGTGACCTTTTAGTAATAGTGGTGGCAGTAGCCACTCCTCCTAAATTGTTCTGATTGAGTAGGTTTACAAAGAGAAAAAAGCAAGTATTAAAATACTGGGATTTAGAAGCAAAGTGGTTGTAGTGTTGGAACTAATTTTTATGCAAGTTCAACAGTTTTTGGAGGAAGGTCCATTTAAAATGTTTCTGCTCAGTGCCCAAAGTTGCCTTGTGGAAAATGGGATTTTATCTACATGATGTTAGCTTCCTCTTTGGTGTGATCTAACAAGCAGGAAAGACCAGAAGGAAGATAATACAGTGATTTTTTTCCTCCTTCTTACTTGGTTTGTGGACATGCTGCAAGCAAAGCTGGATATGTAGACAAGTAATGGTGGCAAATGTATGTTTCAAGCTCTCTGAGGACCCTTCTTCATCCCGTTGCCTTCTAGAGAAGACTATGAGAAGAGCGGCAGGAAGAGGTTGCTCAGAGCAGCTGCTGCAGGTGGCTCCAGAAAGGCCAGCTGTGCCATGGACACTTGCAACGAGGTTCTTAGGATCATGCTTTGGCTTCAGGATGCTGCGATACCTAAAACACAGGCTACTAACGGCTGTGCAAATCATGCGCAAGTAGAGCACAAGGGTTCTGCTCAAGTCAGTAACTTCAGGGTGTTTTCAGTGGGTTGATCTAAGTGCTGTGCTTTGGTCCAGGGGCTTAAAATCTTTTGCGGGAATCTAATCTTAAAAGTTTGCTTGTTTGTAAAAAAACAGATACTTTATAGATTAGTTTCAGTCCCTTTTAGTCAGTTTGAGGGTGCAGTACTCTTTTACCACTGGTTGTTTTGGCTCACAGAGCTTCAGTTTAGGTCTGGGCCCTTGTTTTCACACTGGGATGCAAGAAGTGTGTACCAAGTGTTTGTGTGATAATATTGCACTAAATAATTGAATTCTGTGTCACTTTTCTCTCCAGAAACCAACATGTGATCCTCTAGAAGCTCTACTTGCAGTGTGCTGCCTGCCTGTTTCCTTAAGCCATCTCCCATCTGTGTTTTTCAGATGCCGTGTGTTGGAAGACAGGCAAGAATTAGCCCTGATGCAGTCACGCCAGGAGGACTGTATTATCAAGCAACAGTCTTTAAGGGCTGCCACACATCAGCTGTCTCAGCTGCTAGCGGTTTAGGCATGCAGCAGAAACCCCCCCAACCTACAGAGAGCCACTCAGCATCTGACTCGCCTTTGCGCTCTCCATCGCGTGAAGGACTTGGTCCAGAGAGCAGAAACTCTGATTTAGAGAGTGATGCATCAGTGGAGGGAGCAGCGAGATGCGGGGACCTGGCAGCCAGTAAGGAAGCCTCCGAGCAGCTCATCTCCTCCGCATCTGATTGCAAACCAGCTGCCCCTGAGGAGGAACAGCCACGAGGAAGTGTCTCAGGTATGGCTGGGCATGTGCCTGTCTGCCTGTGCTCGGCACTGGAGCACGCTCATCCCAACTAGAGCAATGCCCATGGCTGCTAGTTTCTCCTGTATGTGTTGCACTCTGTTTGAGGAATGGTAACACTCTCTTTTTTTTATCTTTTTTTCTTTTCTTTTTTCTTTTGACTCCGTTTCCTCCCAGGCCGCTCATCTGTACAGGCAAGGGCTTGCTGGACGCTGAGCCTGTTCAGGTTCACTAATAGACAGTGAAGAATGCTTCATTGCTGTAGTCTGAGTCTTGTTTTAAGAGGTTTAATATGAGCCAGCTTCGCTGGAAGAGTATATCACTTCTGTTTCCGATTGATTTCTTTCTTCCTCAGACTCTTGTGCACAATAGTTCATCCGTTTCCAGAAATGGAATTTGGCAGTGTAGAACTCCTCCTTGGTGGTGGTTCTCTACCTTGTTGGGGACTTACCTGAGAAAGGCAGTGCAGACCCTTGCAGCTGAGATGCTCTTGCTGTGGGATGAGATGTGCTGCCCTCTAAGGCTTTATTTCAACTTCTTGTTTCCTATTTTTTTCCTCTTTTTTTTTTCCCCTCCATCTTGGCAAAATGTGTTCTCTCCCGTTTTACTTTGAAGTAAGCTAGTGGACTTGGTTTTGAAGTCACAGTGACAAAGATTTGTCGCTAAGTAACGGTTTATTCCTTTTTTAAGACCGTAGAGAAATACTCTCCTCTGCCTTGCCAGCAATTTTCAACTTAAACCAGTTTTCTGAGCCCGATAACAATTGCTAAAATGGAGCTGTTTATAATGGAAAGTGGTGGCCACCCTAATGATGCAGGGGCTTCTATAACAACTGTGGGTTTCTTTATAGAGGAAAGCTGGCTTCCCCATCAGATGTTCTTCTGTACCTCCTTCGGATTTTTCTGGCATCCTCTCTTTCCTGAGGTTGTTTTTTTTCCCAATCCTTTTCTTACTCTAAGAAATGTATTTGCCTCTCATTTTCTTTCATCTGATGCATTTGCCACTTCTCTGTTTTAATGAAAGCCCGTTCTTACTGGCACTGGAAGGAGACCAGTCCAGCCTGGCTTACATTATCCCCAGGCTCTGCCTGTGGCTCTGCAGAGTGCCGGTTCCTCCCCATGGGGAAAGCTGAGGTGGCCAGCATCGTGTCTGGGAAAGAAATACCCATTTAATTTCTGCAATGCAGTATCTCTGCCTTCAGAGAAACCATACAGTTGGGTTGGAAATCAGAATGAGCTTTTTGTCAAACAACACGGTAATCACCTCGGACCGCCTGGGGGGCTTTTTATGTCTGTCTGCTGCCAAACGCTTGTTGTGAAGTGAACAGGCTAATGCGGTCCAGGTTTGAATGTGTGCAGGGGACTGGCTTGTTCCAGCTCTCCTAAGCTTGACCTTCCATGTTGCAGATGGTGGTGGGAGCTGATGAAGATGCCTGGCTGTGCCACAGCAGGAGTGAGCACGTGCCGGGCTCTTGCCGGCTGGGTGCAGCACCGCGCTCGCCAAGGCTCTTCCTGCTGCTCCCTGGCCCTACTTGGCAGCAGCAGCACAAAATGTGTAATAAACCTGAAGTGATTTGCTTCCAGTGAAACTCTGTGACCAAGACAAGCAGAAATGCTTGTGCTGTAGCGTTAGCAGGTGTGCAAATGTTGATTAATTTAAATCCATGGTGAATTCTATGGAAAACTGGGAATTTCTGAGGCAATACTAATTTGTTACAGCACATTAACTTTTGGCATTTTATGAAATGATAAGAATTGTGTATCTGCCATCTTAGAAGCATGATTCAACCCCGTACTCTCCTCTTTTGAAGAAGTTAATTAATGTGTAGAGTTTAAAAGCTTCCAGGCATGTGTTTCTTTTGCAAAGTTTAAAAAGTATGTACAATAGTAGCTTCTTCAGTTGCACCTTTTTCCCCCTTAAGAAAAGCTTTTTCCAGCTTCTCTGTTTCATTTTTCCTCCAGAGAAGTTCTAGTGAAGTAGCTGGTCTTCATGCAGGTGGTGTTTTCTGAGGAGTGCCAGTTTTTGAGCTGCAAATCCAAAATGCATGCGCATGGAGGTTGGAGCCTCCCCAGAACTTCCCCTTGTGAGAGGAGTGGGAAAGGACACGGGGCAGTGGGCAGGAAAACCAAAAGCTAAGGGAGAGCTGACATTCACACGTGTTAAAGTGGAAAGAGGTGAACAAACAGCATAGGTAATCTTAGTTAAATTCCCTATAGCATGAGGTCCTCCTTGGTCCTGCTAATGTTTGGGAATAATTTATTGTTAATTTTGTTCTACAGGACCAAAACCTTACCTGGGTGACTGGCAGACTTGTAAGGAGGCGAGCCAGGAGAGCAGCATTGAGCTCGCAGTCCCCACAATTGCTGAGGAGGTGATGCTGAGTGCTCCTGATGGGCTGCAGGGAACGGCCCCACCAGCAAATGGGTGGGAGCAGGACAGGGATGCCCACACTGCAGAGGGCTCCCCACTGCAACCACCAAACCCTCCCATGGCGCAGGAGGAGCCCTATGTCAGCTCAGCACCAGCTGGGTATGTCCTGATATATTTTCTCTCTGCCAGTACTCATTCCTTAGCCTGTGCCCTGGAGGCTGTGTTCACAGCTTGGCTGATGTGTGACACTAAAGCTTGCATACAGGCAAGCAAACTTCTTACCTATTTATTTAGTATCTCTGAAACTCTGTGCTAGTGGTTAAGTGGCTTCAGCTAACTCTTTCTGATCACACTTGCACAAGTTAAGTGTTTGTTGTTAAAATGCAATAGGTATTCTTTAAATGTACACGAATCTTATTTCAACAAGTTTATACAATAATTTACTAAATAGTGTGTTTTGTGTGGATTAAGATTTCAATTTGGTTAGATTACAAGCATTTTGTTTGGAACTGACGAATGTAGAACAAGAGGAAGAAAGAGGAAAGTGCGACACAGATGCACGGCTTGTCCTTTGCTGCTATGTGAAAGTGGTGGGGGTTTACTGCCAACAACTGAAATACCAGAAGATCATCAGCTCCAGTCACAGCTGGATTTGTTGGCCTTGCAACATCCTTGTAAGACAGGGAAGCACATTCCTGTCCTGGTGAGGCAATACCCACTAGAAGATAGTCCACAGAGTTTGCCTGGGTAATGCAGGAGGGCTGGCTTTGCTCCCTTGCTGTGTTTGAACAGCTCCATGTCAACTGCCATCATCCCTTCCTGGGTCCCCACCTTATGGTACCCTGTTGGTGTGGGAGCATCTGTCCTGCTATTATCTCCTGTCAGTTCTTCTGAAAGTCCCTTCCCTCTGCAGTTCTTCATGTCCACGTCCCACTTCCCCATCGCCATCCTACCACTGCCTGACACCAAAATTTTGTGACCTATCACTGCTGCCTTTTCCTGCCTGCTCTCCTTCAGTGGCACACTTCTGTTCCCTTGTCCTCTGTATCTTCAACAGCCTTCTTCCTCGCCAGAGGTTTCCTGGACTAGTCATGACAGAAATATTGAAGAAAGCCTTTTCTGCAGGCATGTGCTCCCCTCCCATGGGGCTGCATTCTGCTGGGTGCTGCTCCCCTTGGCTCTCCCTACCTTGTGCAGGCGCTGTTTAGATGGAAGATGCTCTTGGCCGGAGTGATTAAGTAGGCACAGGGTGGTTAGGTGGTGGCTGTGCATTGGGAAGAGACTACACAGGAGAGAAACCAGTGTTTTCACCCCTGCAGAATGAGTACTACTCTTTGCTGGTTGGGTTTTTAATTCTTTTTTGGTTGTTTGCAGCTTTTTAATCTCCTTAACCCATCTCTTCTTCCTACATTCATGGTCGCGTCATCTCAGGTACTGATTTCAATATTAGTCTGTATTTTAATAGATGGCAGCTGAGCAGAAACTAGTGGCCATCAGTACACGCTTCTGTAACTTTATCGTTTCACATTTGCATCAGACTGTTGCTAGCCAGGGAAACATCATCTAATTTACATCTAAATAGCTTTTACCCAGTTTTTCTTTTGTGTAACACCTGTTAATTATAACACTTTGGAGGGAAGTTGCATAGAGTGCCTGCCTTTGCTGGAGAAGTCATAGCTGAGCGATGGTAATTTAACCTTTTGTTCTCTCCCTGTTGATGCTAGTGACGCCTCACTGTTCATAAACTGATGAAAATACTGTGCAATGCTCTTGAAGCTCAGCTAAATTATACGAAAGGTTTCACTGCTCGCATTATCTCCAGATCACAACTGAAACCAGAACATAGAGATTTCCTCTCGCATTATGCCAAGCTTGAATACCTCCGTTTCTCAAGGCCGTGGAAGTGGGATTGCCTCTGTTAGCTGTTTCTGCAGAAAATATACAACTTTTAATTTGTTTTGAAAATTAAAACACAGATAAAATTTCAAAAGTGGCAGGCACACAAGGTCTCATGGAGGGTTAGGCAGCCTTTTCTGTTGTCCTGCTTATAATTAGGTAAGCTTTCCAAGTCCATCTTTCCAATGCACATGAAATGCACCGTGCACACGCACTCAAGTCTTGCAAAATAATTCATGAGCTGAAAATCTTGGGGTAAAGTTTCCAAGTAATTAGTACATGAATTCCAATTATATAAATTACACAAACTATGAGAATGCAGGATTTTTTTGTTCAAACTGTATTGGGCTAGAGGTTTGCAGAATGAATAATATCACAGATCTTGTGATGTCCCTTCAGTCCACGTGTGTTTTTCTCATGAAATTAGAATCATAGAATGGTTTGGTTGGAAAGGACCTTGAAGCCCATCCAGCTGAGCCCCCCTGCCACCAGCAGGGACACTTTCCACTGGATCAGGTTGCTCAAAGCCCCATCCAACCTGTCCTTGAACACCTCCAGGGATGGGGCATCCATGACTTCCCTGGGCAATCTGCGCCAGTGCTTCACCACCCTCGCAGGGAAATGTTGCTTCCTAAGATCTCATCTGAATCTCCCCTCTTTCAGCTTAAATTCCTACACTGGCTGAATATATCTGTATATTTATGCAGAAATTTTGCAGAATTATTTATTTTTGTTGCCCTAAATTAAAAAATCTGTACCTTGGACTTCCGTAATGCAGCCGTGTTGCTGCTGTGGCATCTGAACTAAGTACCATTCCTCGCTGGTTGTCTTTGGGCCAGTCGTACGCTTTTTGGTGTCTTATTTGAAATTAGTATGAGCAATGGAGGGGAAACAAGCTCTTGTGTTTAGGGATCATAGCTCACTTAAAAGGCAAAACAAAATCCTTGTTGCATGTCAGGAAGTCAAAAGGTTATATTTCTGGAGAAAATACCTTACTGCAGAAATACCATTGTCTTTTTTCAAAAGGTTTGGGTCCCCCCCACCCCAGTAAGTGTTTGCAGATCATATTTTACCTCTGCATGAGTTCACCTGAATTTCAAACTGCCTTTTCTAGCTAAAGTAATGATTGTGATAGCATCGTCAAGTTATTAATCAAAGAACGATGGTGTTGCTAGGAAAGGTTATTTAGAATAAGCTTTGCATCTTAGTTACAGCTCACAGTAGGGTGCTGTGATTTGATAGCTTATTTTCTAAACCCATCATTTTTAATAACTAAATTCTGTGGTTTGGAGCACTGCTGGGTGTGTTCATTGATCAGGGGTTGTACCTACACTTCTTTAGACTTGTCCCACCAGCTCAGACCTGTTGAAGAGCCTGATCTGTGTATTTTTCCATTTGGATCTGCAGCCCAGGAACCTACTGCTGAGTAGGGAGCTTTCCTGGCTTTTTCTAGTGACACTGTAATGGCACTTGATTTCCCCTCCTGCCAAATGAAGCCACCCGATAGCTCCGGTCCCTGGCTGCTTGTTGCCAGTCTGAGCTGCTGAACCGGAGGTGAAAGGCTCCGTATCCTCTTACCATTCCTTATAGCACTCAGCCCTTTCTTTAAGGGCTTAAACCCAGGGAGCAAGAGGGGGGAGAGGGTCTCAGAGAATTAGCGCAGAGAAAGATGATGACTATTTTAAGGCCTGCGCTGAGGGGGAGGAAGAAGGCAGAGCTTATGCCTGTGCTGCTTCAGCTGCATTGAAGAGGACTTAGCACAGATGGATTGTGCATTACAAAATGTAACACATAATTCAAGCTGTCAGCTTAATCAGACTGTTTCCAGGAAGCAACCTGTAAAAGAGAAGGACCTCTTGTTTGCTGACCTCTGATCCGTAGCCTGCTGCAGATTGTCATACATTTTGTTTTTCTTTATGTTGGTGTCCCTTCCTTCCCCTTCCCTTTTTATTATTGTATCCCTCTCGAGTGGCACCCTGGAAGGACCACCCAGCGGGAGGAAAACAATGGGAAACGAGACGGCTGCTAAAATACAGGGTTTGTAAGACTAGGGGAAAAGAAAAAGCACTGTTTAACTGCATATGTGATCTCCCTGGTATTGTTTTGATTATTAAATGTCTTGGAAACTCGACTAAATGCACGGCAGCTCCCACTTAATTGTTAACTGTTGCCCAACAATCTGATGGAAAACAGAACTTTCAGCACAGCTTAAGCACAACTGCAAAAATGAGACGTTTTCACGCACAGAGCTTTTCCCTTGAGGAAGCGTAAACCAAGGCTAACAGTGTAACTATGTCAGATTCTACATAGAGAAAAAAAAAAGGAAAAATCATCCTCATTTTGCGGTGGGGCTTTGCGGGTACAGGCCCAGCTGGGGCATTACTCCTGGAGACCTGGCCTGGAAAGTCCCCAACAAAGCAGGCAGCCAGGCTGGACCTGAATAGCCATTTACACCTCTGTGCAAGGATTAGCCTGCTGTATTGTTTCAATGTTTTAAGTCCTAATTTGCATCATTATAGAGGTGCAGCTTCATCAAAACCCCTCTGAGGTCCCAGTTATGTCCTGGTACCTGTAGGTGGTCACCAGATTTATTTCAATTGTTGAGGTGCAGGAATTAAGCTACTCAGCATAGGGATAATTTCAATGCAGTGTCTCAGGCCCTGGCTGATTTTTAGATAGTTTGTTCACTTGTGCTTTTTTTAACTCCTACAAAGCTCAAGCAATGTGGTTATTGCTGTTGTTTGCTTTGAAAAACTAAAATGAGGGTGTTTGTTTTTCTAGCTGGTGTGATGGTGAATGTGAATGTGTGATGTGAATGCATTCAAAATACCTGTTGCATCTCAAGTCACCTCAAGCCCTGTTTGCTCTCTGTCCTCAGGCCCCATGGGATGATGGCAGGACTCTCCCGGGCAATGCAGGTGATAGAAGACCTGGTGGTGAGGATGAGCCCCCAGCACCAGGTGCTGTATCAGGGCGAGCATGTGAAGATGAAGGGGACGGCGGAGCAGCTCAGGTTAATGCTGCTTCCCTGCGAGCAACCTCTTCCCTCTGCTGCCCTTGCAGAGCAGGCAGGAACTGGGGAGAAGGGCAGTGCTGCCTATGCCTCAACCCCATTCCCTTAATTCTTATTTGCTTGCTGCTGTACATCCAGTCTAATGCTTGTAATAATTCTGTTGTTGATTGCTTACACACTTCAAATTGAATTCAGGTGATCAATGGCGAAAGGCTGTTACTGAGCAGCTTTGCAGGAGCCTGTTAAGATTTGAGCCGGGGGGTCCCAGCTCTTGAGGTGACAAATGACTGGTGCAAAGAGCAAGCAGGCTCCTGCAAACAAACACCACCAGTTGCTAAGAGGCCTCTGTCCCCTTCCACCGTTTTAATGTTGTCAGAGAGCTGAAATATGGCACTTAGAAGCATGTACACAAATTACTCCCACAAATACTCTTTCCTAAATGTAACACTTTTTGCAGCCTTGCTCCACAGATCCCTTAGATGAAGTAAATATTTATTTCCAAGGATGAGAGCATCCCCTTGGCTAATGTGATTTACTGAGGTAGACAACAATAACCAGAAAAATAATCTAGTATTTGAGGTAAAAGAGCAAAGGGAATCACCAAAACCCGCATGTTAACAAAAATGGAGTCAGGGTGCTCTCACTATCCCTTCATGCTCTTAATCACAAGAACTGGGGATGGCTTTGTAATTTTATTTAAAATCATGTGTCAGCCTCCATAAACTGGGATTCTCATAAGCATAAGTTGTTAGAGCATTTCTAGGGAATTAGAAGGAAGAGTTTCCAAACCGATCTGGCCCCTCCAGCTATTGGAGGTGGGTTCTGACGATGTAACTGCTTTGGCCATGGTACATTCGGGGCTGTCTGGCCAGGAAGTGGTTTCACTGAGTGAACGTGCACAGATTCCTCTCTCCATATCAAAAGGCAAAGACGAGAGATTAAATCTGGTGTTTTCTAAGTGCTGGGTTTGACCCCTCTGTCCTGTTCTGCATCTTTCGCAGAGAGCGTCATGAACATTTGTCCCTCTGGACTGTCCCACCAGTATCCCATTAGCCAGGAGAAGTGTTGCTGACTCTGCTCCAAACCAATGCTGGCTGTCTGGGCATGAAATAAACGTTGCATGCAATACCTGCTTTATTTTGTAGCTTTTGTGATCGGGCCAGCAGTATGAAAGAAGACGACCTTGAAGCATGCGAAGCAGTTGTCCTTCATCAGCTTCGGGCTTTATTACAAAGCGTGCAGAGTGGGTGCCTCCTACCTGAGAAAATGCTTGATGCTGAAGGTAGAGTGGTGGATGAAAAGCAAACCAGGTATCACAGACACAAAACTTGTGTGTGGGTGTGATTAACATTCTTTTCTTTCCTTCCCAAGTCTGCTCTGCCTCTCTGGTGCAGGAGAAAGCAGACCTGAGGCCAGACCTCCAATCGCACTGGAAAATGAAGATGTCCAAGTGCTGATCTCTATGCATCTTGGCAGCAGCCATGCGACTCAAAATGAGAACATTAAGCAAATTCATTTATTTTCCTTTTCATTTGCTGATGGTGAATCTTATTCTCCCGGGCAGCACTCAGGCTGGGTCCTTCTGTCTCACCCATTCTGCAGCATCTCCCATCCCTGGCTGCTCTGGCAGGGAGGGAAACCTATTAACTTCAGAGACCTCTTAGCCAGTAATTTCTGTAATCTTCAATGTGAGTCTCAGGCATGTAAGAATGGGGAATGTAATTTTGAGAAGCAAATTATTTTTCTGTGAAGCAGAAGATGCACAGAGCCTTTAAAAACAATAAACTGCAGTTATTCAAAATGTTTTTTTTTCTTTCCTATGTGTATGCCACAAGGACAAGTGAGAATTGATTTTTTTTTTCCTTTTTTAAGGTCTCTTTAATGTGGTAATGAAAACAATTTCCGTTCTTTCTTACTTAGCTTCTGTCTAGACCTTCTTCCCTGTTACAAACACAGCATGTTCAAGTGTTAGCAGGATCGGGGCACTTGTGAACGCTGAAGAATGGTCTATTTAACTTATACCTGGTTCTCCTTTCGAGGCTGATACGCCTGTGAGCACTAATACGTTGTTGTATTCCCTGAATGGTTTCTTAGGGACAAACACTTGTGGAGTTAATTGGAATTCAGTCCTCTGTTTGTGAAACTTGATTGGAGCAACCGGGAAAACAAATACCTTTGGCAAACAAGATTGTAGTATTTTTATTTTCTGCTTTGAAAAGAAAAGATGCTTTTGCTGAGAAATAAAGAATTTGGAAAAAAAAAGTCAGGCAGGCCTGGGGAAGTGGGCACCCAGCAGAGTGCCTGGTGGAGTAACTGAGATCTGCCCAAGGCTGAGACTTGGGGCTGCAGAAAGAGTTTAATGTCTCCTGACCCAGAGTCTCAGGACAGACACAGGGGACAGAGCTGATGATGATTGCCCCTGCCCACCTTCCCCACATCTTCTACTTTGGACATTTTTTTAAAATAAGAAGTGTGAGTTAAGGACAAATTGTGTGATGTTTTTTCTCACTGTGTTGACCCACTTGCCCAGCTAAATGAGTAGTATGGCACCTGTGTGTCTTGACTGCTAATGTTTGTTTCTCAGGCCAGACCAGCAGTCGGATGTGGACATGCTGTGGACTTGCTTGAGCAACCACGCCTTGTTCTTGAAAAAGCACCAGGTTCAGCTCACGGAAGAAGTGGCGGAGATGTTTGAACGCCTGCTGGTTTCCAGCGAGAAGGCACAGGATGACCAGGTTGGCACTTCCATCGAATAATATCTAAATTAATGACATCTAAATTAGAGACTAATATCTAAATTAGAGACTAATCTGCGCCATTAAGGTGAGATGGACCCTGTACTGCTTATGCGATCCGGTGTGGGGGCTTTAAGGCAATGTCCAGCAGTCTGCATTCATTAATCAGCCTTGAAGACGGTTGCGAGGTGGGTAAGGAGAGAATAGATGATCTTCAGTTTTTGTGAGGTAAACACGTACAGCACTTCATGCAGTGAAGGAAATGGTCGCTTTAAGGTCTCTGGCAGAGTGTCTGTTTTTCACCCTTCAAACCAGTTATTTATTTAAACAAGCTCACACATTTGCTGTGGTGCGAATTTATCACAAGGCTTATATCATCTGTCTTTCTCCGTGTCTTAGTAGCTTTTTATCATGAATGATGTATTTTGTTTTTTTTTAAACAGAGTTATGCTTGGTACACTGAATACGCAGAGCATTTTACAAATAGTAGCATGCTAATTTTTTAAAACATTAATGCAAAAGGATTTAAACTCACTTTTTCAAAGAAAAAAATGTTGGTGTTTGGTAGTCCTGTGAGTGCCCTGGTCTCTTCTGTTGCAAATCTAGTGCAGCACGGCAAGGGCAGGGCTCTGATCCCTGCTGCCTCCAGCTGCAGCCATGCCAGGAGACTTGGAACTATGGTACTGGGGCTGCTTCCGTCCCCTGAAATATTGGCACTTTTCCTCTATTATTTAATAAGAAATTAAAAAGCAGTTTGAACTGTTTTGCCATTACGTAGTTTTAGTAGCATTTGAAGCAAATACTAAGGATATGATATTTTATAGCCAGCGTAACTTCTTTTTCTGTATGCAGATAAGTCATTGGTATTCTGTCCTTAAAACATTCAGTCAAGTAGAGGAGATGAGCAAGGAATGTATCATTGCGCTGGTGACAGATAAACAAATACCAGACATAAATCTATAATTGCACGTAAAAACTTTTACAAAGTCAAAGCTCAATAACACAAGCTTTATGGGTGAATACATGCAGTAAAAATCTGTTTATCGCTACGTGTTACTGCGGCCCACACATATGCCTTTAATATTTATATTACCTATTAAGTGTATCCAGTCAATTAAATGTAATGCCAGGATGCAGCCTCTACTTTGAAGCACCTTATTTCAGTGCAGGTTGCACTGAACAGGGTCAATATAAATTGCACAACATGCATGTATAAGAACAGTTGCTTTACTGTAAAGATGTCTATAATGTAGTAGTGAACTCATCAGTGATCTGCACCTAAGGGTTTTAAATATTTACAGCTTCAAAGCTTGAATTTTTGGCCCATGTTGATGACTTATTTCTCTGAGAGCCTAAAGATGTGTCAAAAACCCCACTGGACGATGGTAGTGTACAGCCAGGCAGCAGAGTGAAGGTGCACGAGGATGCTTTGAGCTCCTGAGTGTAAAAATAGAACTGTAAAGTCTGCCAGCTTTATCCCCACAGGCAGTTGTGCTCCATGTAGGTTTGGTGATGACCAGCAGCAGGTCCACAATGTCCTCCAGTGCATCTCACGGATTTTGTTGTCCAGAGTCTGTCTGTCCACCTGCCTATCTTCTCCTCATCTCTTATCACTAAATTATGTCTATCTTCTGTTCTCTTACATCTTACTCTCAGGTTTCTGTTCTCTTATTGATCTCTCTATTACACCCGTTAAAAACCTGGGTGTTGTTCCTGTGGACATGGGCCAGCCTTAGGGAGCTGGTGTGGTAGACACCTTTTCTGGGCAGTGGGATAGGCTCTTGGCTGAGGAAGCTGTGGAATCCAGTGCCCTTTTCAGCCACGTTATGCTCCTGTAAGAATAAGACCTGCATGGCTGATGCAGGATGTTAGGTGGCTTCATGCCCTCATGGAGACGTTGGCCCACGCCAGAATTGCCCTGGTCCCTGTGAGTCTCAACACTGTGCTTTGGTTCTCCTGGTGAGACCTTTCCTTCTGCCTGGATAAATATGTTGTTAGAGTTTACATTGATTGCTTGAGATGTTGGTGATGGTTCGTGCTTATTTGGATGTTAAATGATACTGAAAATAGGTAAACAAACTACTTTTGGTTTTGGAAATCCAAGATAAACTGCTACATGGGAATTAATTTATTTCAGTAATAATGGTTTCCCAATCCTGCCTGTAATTTAAAGCATACTTTACATTAGGAAAATGAGACTTAAACTTTGCATTTTTTGGATGAAGTAGCAGCTCACTCGCATTGCTTTTGTATGGAGACTTCCCAGATGAAAGTTTAATAGAAAGAAAAAAAATTTAGCAAGCTGTTTGCTTAAGACAGAAAAGTTGCCATTCTCATCTCTTGGCTAAATGTGAGTTAATGAGCAGGGGGCAGATGCAGGAGAATAAAACTTACATGATTCCAAAATGTTTTGGCTCGAAGCTGTTGAATGCTCTCAGGTCAGTACATAAAAGTTCGTAAACCTGGAGTTCTCAGAGTTTAGATATTTAGAGTAGGAAATCTAGTAGCTTATAAAGACTCAAAACAAATTTTGTGTTGCAAAATCAAACCCAGAGGAACACCCTACAAATAAAGAGGAGATAAGGAAGGATGCCCAGAAAGCCTTTGCTGCTCTTTGTAAAATAATAAATGCCAGGAGGAATGACTTCTGCTCTTGGAAGGACCTTTATAAAGCCACACACAGTACTTTTAACACAAGTGGATGGTAACCTAAGAAGTGCTTGCTTTATTTTAAGCCTGCATTTAACTCGGTCGTATTTACAGTACATTCAGCTCCCTGTAAATACACTGGCTTCCGACTTGATTTTTTGCATCAAAAATACCTTTAGCTATTGATGGCTGAACCGTGCTGCTGCAGAGAGCTGCATGCACAAGCAGGAGAGGACTGACTTTATGAACATGCAGGAATAACAGTGCTTAAAATCGGAGTCACTCGCTTGGGCAAGCTGTGCATTGGGTTCTCTGCCTTCAGGTTCATTGGTCTCGGTGTTGTTTTAAGCTGCAGCTACTGCTAATGCAATGGGTTAATTTTCCTTCTTGGTCTGTCTCTGAAACAGAGATTTCTTTTCAGTCTGTTGCTGTTGTAGCGTATTCGATGCACTCCTCTGTTTTGCTTACCCTGAACATGTGAGACAGGGAGTACAGAGAATTTCCAGCAAAAATAGTGATTAAAAGAAAAATTCAAAGTTTCTGGTACTTCAAGGCAGAATGCAGTTCCTGAGCAATTTAACTCGGAGGTAATTTAACATCTAGCAAAAACACCCTGGAAACAAATTGCACCGTGAAGTATAGATTAGCCTAAATGTATGTTGGGAAATGCTGCAGACGAAAGACAATGGGGCTGTAGTTACTTTTATTTCTTTTTAATGCTGCAGGCTCTCCCGGTGTTGAGAAAGGTCCTTCCAGAAGAGCATGGGGATAGGTCGTCTGTTCAGAGTAATGAACCATCTTACAGCTCGCCATCGATCCCAAATGACGGTGGGGAAATAAAGCAGGCAAAACATGCTCCCTGGCTTGCTGGCATGGGAGAACAAGGTAATAAGTGTTAAAAGGTCTGTCTGTGCACTCAAAGTTACTGTCTTTCTCTGTATATATGTATTTTCTACCAAAATCTGCAGGGAACTGTATTATAACAACTGGTGGATTAATATAATATATATTATATGCTTGTATATATTTGTTTGTGTATATATATTTGTAATGAACTTTGGGAGATTTTCCTAAGTATGTCGGTATCATTTGTCATTTTTGTTAGTTCTTAAAACAAGTGATACATATTGTGACTTTCTTCCTGCAGGAGTAGAAAAGCAAGCCTTGTGTGCGTTATTAAGTATATTAAATATGGATCTATATGCGTGCATGTATTTAAAAAAGTCTGCCTTTATTATAAAGCCAGACTGCAAAATAAATTTTCAAAATTAAAAGGATTTATCCTGAAAAAGGTGTATGGTGCTGTTTCAGAGTTTATAAGGTGACTGTATTTGTGAAAAGCCAGTTAATTTCCTTAGATAAGGAAGTAATATATTAATCCAAAGTAATAACCAGCAACGGCAACTTGCTCAGTCTGCTCTGAGAGCATCCTTTGCATCAAAGTCTGGAAGAGACAGGCAATTAGGTTGCAATGCTCTTTACACAGCAAATGTAAACAAACTGCTTTAGGCCTCCTAAATTCACGTGACTTTTATCCACGGAGGAGATGGAGACTTTGATTTAAACTAATTTTCCGCAGTCGGTGTGATATATGCTGCTGCTGTCGGGCTGCCGGATGAGATCGCAGAGTTACTGTGGGTTGTTTGTTTCCTAAATCCCATTAGGTCTTAAATAATTTAAGACATTTGGTTAGCTTGTCCTTTTCTCTGGAAGCTACAGAGTCAGGGTAGCCTCGCCTGCGAGGCAAGTTCACAGTAGGCGCCGCTTTTAAGAACAGTAATGGATAGTTTAGATCAATAAACAAGAGATAACAAAAGTGAGAAATTAAAGGGAGTAGGGCTTGAAAGCAAACAAACCAGTCTGATCACTGTGACTTTGAAATGTGTTTCATTATGGTGTGTTCACATCCAGAAGTCACAAGCTGGTGTGAAGATGAGAGCAAGGAGTAAAGCACGGTCGAAAAGATTCCTATTACAGGTAAAAGTAATGGCTGCATATTGACCTCAAATACAGTATTCAACTTTATTATATAATCAAAACATGGCATTTTAGTGGTTTGGGTTCACTGATAGTGAGTAAATTCAGCTACTACATACTGAGTGCAAAGATTAAACGTAAGATCATAAAGTCCATGCTTACGTTAACATAAACCAAGATGGAAAATAACAGTGCCTATTTAATTCCTTGTAATCATGTTATACATTTAAACCATGTGAATATCCTGTCATTTAGCCTTTCAGGTCCCAGTATCAGTGTTACAAAGGTCAGTCTCCATGGGGAAGATCCAGTAATTATATGGCAAACTACAGATGTTTCTGATTTGATTCTTTTCTTTTCTTCAAGTAATTGAATGTGTATCATTAGAATAAGCACAGGGAAAAACCCTGCTAGCTGGGAAGCCTTTGCTTCTGTTACAAAAGCTGCCTGATAACACAAATTTTTTACCAATAAGGTTTTTTATCAAGATGTGTTCAGATCCTCCTGCAGCAGATGTAGGAGGCTCACTCGTGATCCCGAGATGTTGCTGCTTTTTTGGTCTTGGGGTATCAATAACGCATCAGTATTCAGGGCAGGACTCCTTGCAAAGAGTCTCAATTTGCTTTTGCCTGATTTTTTAAAGTAGTGGGTTGCTTCCTTATAAATTTTGATGTTTGGCTAAATCTTTATTTATGCAGGTGTGTACTCCGACAGAAAGGTGCGAGGGCATCTGCTTATGCAACGCTTGCTGTTGTTCTTCTGCTCTTTTACAGCTTCAAAATAGCCTATCTTTCGGAGAGCAATTCATTTCTCTATAGAGGTTTTCCTCTGCTGCTTTTTGAGCCTAATTTGCAGCTGAAATATAAAAATGTGCTTCTTGTATTTCTGCATTATACTGCAGCAATAATATTCCTATGTTAGCCCAATAAAAGTTAGATTTTTTTTTCTAGAGAGTAGAATGAGTTGCATTTTCCTGCTTCTTAAAATGTCCCTTCAGTCACACATGGCAATGTATTTCAAAACATTAATTGCACTGATTTTTCAGAGGAATTAAAAGCCACTTAAATCTTTTTCATTAAACAAAACACACTTTTCTTTTGAAAATTGACCTAAATTTTGCAAATCTTGGGATTGGTTGAATTTTGTTTGTAATTTAAGAGGATTCGTATTTGAAGATGGGGGTTTAAGCTCTCTAAACTGTGGAGAATGTCAGTAAGAATAGCATCAGGAAGGGTGACTCGCTCCAACTGATGCTATCACTGATGCTATTTTTTTTAAAGAGAATCCCAGCTCTTGAGTTTGGATCTCTATAGGTGCCAATGCTTTTGGCTTCCTTCTACTCACTCTGAATTTAATGACTTACCAGTACTGGTTTTAGCTATGCTTTTGCATACAGATTTGTCAGGGAATTCTCTATTGCAGTTTTTCCTGCTGGAGACCCCGATGGTCTGTGGCTGTGTCAGACATCAGCTGGTCAAAAGCCAATCCATAACGGATATCCACCTTTTCCTATAGCTTTCTTACTGAATGGGCATGCGAATACAAATACTTCCTATTTGTAAAAATGCTGAGAAACTCTCTCTAACCTAAACCATGAAACCAGTAACATCATTTTAAAATACATTCATCTGTATCTGCTTTATTTACTGCTCCATTGCCTGTGTTTCTAGGAGCCAGCGGTTATATTGTTTCTAGGAGTGAAGCTTTCCATATCTCACTTGAAAGCAAAGTTGCTCCTTTCAGATGCGATTCATCTTCAGCCCATGATCTTGTCTGGGCTTCTTGTTCTCTTCTGGCTCCTCGCCCTTCCATGCTTTTTTCCTTTTTGCTCATCATTATTTGCTGTAGGCTGTGGCCCTGAAGCACTAAAATTGTTTAGTGCCTAAAATCGAGGCAGCATCTCTGTGGGTTGTCTTTTGGGCTCAAATGACTTGTTTGCAGGTTTGGCTTTGTGTTTTTAGATGAACTGATACTTAATGGCCATTCTATACATGACCATTTTGCTGTACAATTTTTTCTAAGCTTAAGGGTTACAAATCTTGGGTTTTTTTCAGTACTTGCTGCATTCTTTATGGGCTTTAAGTGTCAGTTGGAATCACTGGAAGCCTCGGGGCTTTTGGGTCTTGATGGACTTCATTGTGAGAGCTGGGTGACTGTGCTTCCCTGATGGCACTTTACAAAATGCTTCTGTAGTTTTGATTTATTTCTGTTCTACTTCTGTTACAGAAAATAAAAACAAAACAAAATTTTTATTTATCTTTAATGTTCTGTAAGTGTTACAGAAGTGTCTGTGTTTTGTCTTTAATGCCTGTAGAGGAGGAAAGAGATAAGTGTGTGGTTGGGGGGAAAAGAGCTGCTTTAGAGTCGTAGCTGGCATGGTGTTGAATGTCCCTGTGTTGGAGCCTGAAACTGCTCGTGCAAGGACTGAAATCACCTGGAGCTCTTCTAAACAGAGACTTGGGCTGAAACATATGCTGAGCTGTTCTCATCCCTGGCAGGACACGTGAGCATTGCAAACCCATAGTCAGCTGGGGGCGCGCAGGCAATGTAGCGTGTAGCATAAATATGTTTTATTTCCTAGAGTCTTCTCCTAAGCTTGTGGAAGGCCACATTGTAATAATTGACTTTAAAAGGATTACGTTTTGTAACAGAAAAGTTAGCTATTAATAGCCATCTCATTTTATACCAGGTTATATTAGGATAGAGGAGAATATGTGGGCTCATTCTCATTTTCTTCATGGATGCTTTTTTTTTATCTTGGGAAGACATGCAAAACAACTTGTTTAGCTTTTTTGCTGTTTCCGAGGTAGGCGAATAATGCGCGATTAAAAAGAAAGGATAAAATCCATTATTTTTTGTTTTGCTGGATGACTGTTTAAGAGTCTCATTTATGAGAAGGAAACTGCTGATTTTATTGAAGGGGCAGGTTTGTTAACTCTTTAGCAAAACCAGATTCTCTCACTACCCCTCATTTATGTTTTTGATTTAAGTAGATGTTAAAGCTGTAACACATTTGAATAAAAATGATGTTGCTTCTCTATTCATCAGACTTCACTTTCACAACATCTTGAATGTCACCTTCCATCTACTCTCCAGGTATAAAAACTCTCGTGTAGAAAAAAAGGACGAAAAACCCTCTTAAGAAGAAGAAAAAAAGATATTAGCCCTTCTTTATATATTGTGGGAGAACATGAAAGGGCACCAAGCCAATTCTGCTTTCCTTTTTAGGTCACCTTTAATGAGCCAATAATCCTGCCAACACTCTTCCCACGCCCATGCATCCTTCCCGGTGAGGTCGTCCTTTGAGCTTGAAGTTAAAAGGTTCCCGAGGTTCTTCTTGGAGTGCACTAATAAAGGCATTAATAAGTCTACCCAACTTTTTGCTTCATTTTATAGCAACCCATTCGCAACTGCTGTTATGAAAAAGTTCATCTGTACGGGATTAATCGCTGCAGCCGTTGTGGTCTCACAGAACTATCTTGGGCAGCATAAGACTGTGTGTTTCACTTAATTTAGTTTGGATTATTTACTCCTGTAGGTGATATTTTATGCTGCTCAAATTAAGGTCCTGAAAGACCTCAGAGTGTTTTTATAGTTGTGAATTCTAGATGAAAATTCTTCTTTGATCTTGTAAACAGAGGCAGCAGCCTCTAGCAGTATTCTCACTGAATGGCTTGCTCCACTGGAAATCCCCAAGTCCACTGGTCATCCACATGTCTCCTCTTGAGAGGATTGCATTGTATGCTGGTATATTATTATGATAAGAGTATTTTATCCTTTTTAATTTAAAGGAAGGGAGGCAATACTTGTTGGTATTTGATCTCCTTCTGGATACTAGTTACTGCAGAGTTCTGCTGAGGTTTTAATTTGGAGATTTTTCCCATCTGTTTGCTCTCCAAAGAGCATATCCTTCTTTCAGATTTGCAGGTAGCCTTTATCCTCTCTCTGTATGCACATTTTTTGCTTTATTGCAAGGGAAATCAGCATGTGTAAGAGCCCATGTGCAGCTGTCTGGCACTTGCACCTCTGGTCCCAAGGCAGAGGTGTGCACAGTGGCTGTTTGTGTGCTGGCAGTGGCGCAGCAGTTGACAGCCCACCTTTAATTCGCGTAGCTCTTTGTAGATTATCAGCAAGTGCAGTAATTAGTGTTAATGTGGTGGAGGAGTTTGCTCAGATTTAAAGTTCCTCTGAGCAAGAGCTGTCGTTAGTTTTCTATTTTGGTCCAGGACCTAGCAGTATGGCAGCCCAGACCTAACAGGACTTCTGAATGCTAATGCAGTAACTATTGCCAAGGTAACTGTGCAACTACACAGCTTGCAGGCTCAGCTGATCCCGATAATATTCCTTTCAAGGCATTATTGACTTTGAAGTCTAGTGACAGCTGAAATACCCAAGCTGCTAACTACTTTATTGGTGATAAAAGCACACAGAAAAAGCAGGTTTCCTTTTGGTGTAGGTTCTCACTTGCATTCAGGAGGAAGATGCAGATACATGTATGAGTTGAGTCTGTGAAAGTACTGGGGTCTTTTACCCTCCAACTACCTCTGTTCATGTATGGGATTATTGATTGTTATTGGAAACAATGAATGATAGCTCTTCATAGCTTTTGAGTGCATACTAAATGCTCTTGTTCCTCTCCTGTTGGAGCAGTGCCTTCTGCTTCTACAGCCTGCTTATGTGCTTTGCCACTTAGGTGGAAGGTTTTGGTTTTGCTCACAAACTATAGGGGCTACACATGAACCATACAATGAACACAGTGGTATTTCTGTTTCCCAGTCTGCATTTTAAAAACCTTGTGAGTTAACCTCTTCTACAGGCAGAGCCAAGTACTTGAGGATTGTTTGTAGAAAAAGAATTTGGGGTCTGCAGATGACACTTCTACGCTGCGATTCTAGCTACAGCAAAGGGCTTTAATGCTGGTTTTGGTGCTTAAAAAACGTGGGCTGCTTCCTCTGTGAGAAAGATAATACAATGGGCAAGATATAAACGTTGCAAGTATGAAGCCAAGAGCTGTCTTACCTCTTTATTTGCAGAAAATTGCATCACATTGTTTCTTTAGCCACTGAGATATTTGGCTATAAACTGATAGATGCTGCAACCTAGGCCATAGAGGGAACACAGTGAGAATATACCTTATTTTCAGTTCTGTGCTGGTACGGTACGTTCTGGGCTAAAGATCACTCACTGTTTGGCAGAACAAAAAAATAGTGGTTTGTTATGCAATGACAGTGTTATTTTCTGGGAATTGTTGGCTAATGAAGAAAACTACACCCATTTCATTCAGAACCAAATTGTAAAAGCTAATATGAAAGCTGCTTTAACTCATGCCGACTGCACGATTAATTCAAAGTTGAAAAGTGTGGAGTGTTTTTAATTAATAGTGGTATCGCAGATCCTTTGCTTGTTTCAAGTGGCAGGAACAACATGTAGAGATAAAGGCAGGAGGAGAGTGGTGTTGTCTGGGACAGAGCAGCTCCCATTCTGCTGCATTATTGCTCAAATGATTGGATTAAGAACTTTCCATTATTAACATCCCAGTTTGAGTTTGAAAACCAAGTTTTATCAAGCGCGTTGGGTTGTGTCTGTAAAGTACAGGCTGGCCATTCAGACAGTAAATGCTCAAAGGACCCTGTCTGGGCAACCTCACCCCTGTGTGCATATGTTGCTTCTGAACACGAGAGCTGGTGGTCTGGTGAGGCCACTTCTTCCAAAAACATCTTAGGAAGACAACAGCAAGCAGATGGTATCTCTCATTTACTCAATGTAGCAAGAATTTACTGAATTTGGATGGGAAGGGGGGTGCTTTTTAGCCACCAGGAGCTGCTGCTCTCCAGCAGCACTGTTGCAGCCTGCAGCTCTTCTCTCGCTTCTGCTTCTCTGCACTGCTGCTCGCTACCGCATGGTTTCTACAATGCTGGCAATTCTTTTATTCAGGGGTTTCAGTCTGCATGCTGCTGATGGGATCTACACTGATATTTTCCTATTTTCTTTTTTGCCTCTTCTCCATTTGGTGCATCTTTCATGCCTGGGCTATCGTGTTCTGCTGTGTGCTCAGGGAAGAAAGTGTGTTTCTGCACAGTGTGCCTCTGTCTGTCCCCAGCCTGTGACAGGAGACTGCACTTGGTTGTTATAACATGGCAAAGTAGATGCTTCTGGCAAAGCATGCACACACTCCTGAATCAAAGTGTCTTTTTGAATAAAGCTGCATTTAAACTTTAACATGACGATCGGTTTTATGAAGGAAATAAAACGAGTGCTAATGCTTATAAGATGAAAGAGGGGAAATTTAGATTAGCTATTAAGAAGAAATATTTTCCTGTGGGGGGGGTGAGGCACTGGCACAGGTTGCCCAGAGAAGTTGTGGATGCCCCATCCCTGGACGTGTTCAAGGCCATGAGCCTTGATGTGACAAAGCTATGAGCAACCTGATCCAATTCAAAGTGTCCCTGCCTATGACAGAGGGGTTGGAACTGGATGGGCTTTAAGGTCCCCTCCAATCCAAACCATTCTATGATTCTATGAAATACACTGATCTGCATAAGTGTTTTATCGCATGATGCAGTTCTATCAGGAGCCAAGAAAAGTACTTAAAAGCTTTCTGTCCTAGCAGCATATTTCTTCTGTCCTCTCTTCTTTGCCCTGTACATTGCACCAATCACTTGTGCTTCCTCACAAAGATGAAGTACTGCCATGTGTCCAGGTTGGGTTGGCTTTGTTGTCAGTGCTGCACATCTGTAACTGAGACTCTTCCTTTCCTCTGACTTACAATGTGGCTGTGTTGTTGAAGGTGTGGGGATTGAACGGATGAGTGGTGTAAGAGGAGGTAAGAGCCAGGTGATTGCTCAGCACACAAAGCAGTGGTTGCTGCACACCAACTGCTTACGCGTTGTCAGGCGCTTTGTAGGTGTCACAACCCAGATGAATCATCACAGCAGGCTCTCCAAGGAGGTGAGCTGGTGGGCTCAGGAGTTCCAAGAAGGATCTCCCATTTGTGTAGGTTACATAAGATGTAAGTCAACACAAAGATGTTCAAGGGGAATGACTGGGCTAATTAGCAAGGCAGTTTGGTGTAACTAAGAGAGAAGTGGGAACTGTTACCCCAGCATTGTATTGTAATTGGCAGATAGGGCAAAGCTGGGCTCTGAAGGGTCTTAATGGGGAAGAACAAGTAGTTTGTCTTTCTGTTTGATGTAGTGAAGAAAGGGGAGCCAGTACAGGCTTGGAAAGCATGGAGGTCTTTTGAGGCTGCTATGTCTGCAGAAGCCATAGGAAGAGCTGCACAACAACAGAGGTCCAGCTCGAGTTTTGGTAGAGCTGGCAAAGACCTGGGACTCTGAAGCGTCAAGAGGAAAGTTGTGGAGAATATGCCTGGATGAAAGGTGGGGTCCATGTCACTGCCCTGAGAGGCAGGAAAAGCATTAAACAACAAAGCAAGTTACTTTTGTGCAGGTAGAAGCTCTTCCCTGAGTCTGCAGATGTGTTCCTATTGCAGGGGACCCCACTGACAACAAGCTGGGTATTGGGTCCCTGCTCAGGGTGGGATTCCCAGGCTTACCCTGAAACAAAGGGAAGGCTTCGATGTAGCTGCTTAACCAGCATGCTGACACCCTCTGAAGCTACCGTCTGCTCTGGAAACTCTTTACCTGTCGTGGTTGGGAAGGAGGAAAAGCATTCAGTCCATTAACAGACTGTATCGAGGTGGATGTGCCCCTCTGCACATGCATGGCTGGAGTGGGGAGGTTGGTTAGAGCTGACGATTTGTGTGGAGGCCGTTTGGTTCATGTTCTCCTTCATACAAGGAGCAAGGCATGGACTTGCCAGAGCCACATCTGAGGGTGCACATAACTGGACTTTGAACATATGCAGAGCCTCTGGCCCGTGGTGTTTTGTTAGCAGGGCACAACTCACTCTGCGCAAAGCTTTCCCAAGGCAGAGGGAAAGCCTGCTCTATCCCCAGCAAGAAATGAGCACGTAATCTTGGCCGTGTTGTATGTTATAGTTTGAGTCCATGCCTGAGGAGCCCTGAAAAATACACCTGTGCTAAGAGTTTTCCTGCTGGAGTGAAAAGCATTTTTGGGAGTTCAGATTTGATTAGATTAAACCAGCTTGTTTTGCTTTCCCCACGGTTCCTCTGCGGTCAGTGGTTTCTCAGGGCGTGCTAACATTGCTCAGCCTGCAGCTCTGAGCTGCCCTCAGCCTTGCATCCAGGACATCCTCAGTGATCTCCACAGGTCCCTGCTCCTCTGTACATGCAAAAGGGATAGGGGTGTCACCCTTTTATTTTTCCCCTTCTCCCCTCCCTTCTTGATTTTCCCTTTTGCCTTCATGCATTCTCTGGGAAGCGATCAAACTTTGTTCTGCAAAGCCACACGCTGCTGCTGCAGCTTCTGTGCCCCAGCTCTGTCATCCCTGTGCCAGTCAGGCATCTTGCACCTCTTTGCTGTAAGTGCCTGAAACTGGGCAGGTTTTGTGCCACTAAAATCCAAAGCTCAGAGTGGTGTGGACCACTGGAGGACAGCTGTAATGTGCACAGCCAGTTAGAAATTAGGAGTGTCCCAGATGTACAGAAATACTAAATCGTCCTGGTTTGGAATGAAGTTGGTAACAGTTAGGACTTGTTTATATTTTCAGTACTAATATATATATATGCAAAGTAGCCTTTTAAAGTGGGATTTGTATTTGAGCATTGTGTTCTTTGGAAACGAGTACAAAGATGAGCAATTGTACAATTCCAGTGAATTAATTCATTTACCTCCTTTTTTTTTAATCAGTCTCTACAGAATGGAAATGAGAGAGAGAGCGGAGAGAAAGGAAAGAAAGGAATGCATGGATAAAAGATTTTGCAATAGCTGGGCGTTTGGCCATTTAAGTCATAAAAATCTCAAGATTTATGTCTTGCAAACACAGCTCTAATTCAAGAGAATGGTTGAAAATACTGTTGTATCAAATAATATTAAGAGAGCTGTAGCTATCCAAAATAATCTGCATTTAGAGGGAAGGAAAATAAAAATCACCTTGCTTCCTGATTCACTAAAACAAATGAGAACTTGGGGATTTAAAAAAAAAAGAGTAAGAAGACCTCAGAAATACTTTAAGTTTTGCTTAACGTTGCCACAATGCAATACAGCTCTTGAGAATTCTCACTATTTGCTCTTTTTTCTAAAATTTCACTATTCACAAAGAATCATTGTCAGGTAACTGAACTGCTAGTGAGGGAGTCTTGTTTTTTGTGTTTTTAACTAATTTCTGTTAATCATGAGCAAACAATCTTTGAAGCAGATACCATAAGTACATGGTACGTGCTCCTCTCTCGACTTTGTCATCAAACGAAGAGTGTGGCTGTTCCATGCATCTATTTGAAAATAAGAGTGTGGTGCTGGTGGGGACTGCACACTGCTATAAGATCCAGCCACTATTATTTGAAATATTTATATTTCATATCTTTACTTAACAGATTGGGATAGCGGTGATAATAGCTCCGAAGCAAAAGCGAGCCAAGAAATGTATTTGGAAACCAGGAATGAAAGGAGTCCTCCGTTCTCAAGGTAAATCATTAAATCCTTTAGCATTTGAAATGCTACCGTAGAATGAGAAACGCCAGCAGAAAAGGACTGAAGCTCTGATTGTTTAATTTTTCAGTTGGTTTAGGGGTAAGTTTCATATTTATGTTTATCTAATAAGGCATCTTAAACTTTGGTACACCTTAGAAAATATTTGTGCCACAGCCAAGTATTGTTTTGCAGCTGTTGTTTTCTCATTTTAAGACTCAATTGACATCTCAGTGAACCACAAATTAGCGTGTACAGCTGCTCTCAGTAGGGCTACTCAGGGGCCAGACAATAGGAGTTGTCAGGAGAGGGGCAGACACAACACATAAAGTCTTCAAGAAATAACGTGGTGGGTTTCTTCTCTGTGCATCTGAGATGTAAACTAGCTGTAACTGGATAATGCTTTTCATGGGCTCGAGGGGGTTTATATTTGATACTGGTGTATTTATAACATATCTTTCTTGCTTTTACACTGAGTATGTGTAATTAATGGTCTTACATGTACCTAAAGGATGTCATTTGTTCTTTTTTCTTCTCTTAAAAAATAAGTTGGTTTGTGTTGTTTTTTTTTTAATGGCAACCGTTCCTTTTGGGTCCCTGAACAGTTCTGTGGGATGTTTCTTGTGTTCATGTAACCGCAGTCAAAGAGCAGCAATCAAATTAGCGGTCAAGAAGCAGCAGAAAATAGGATATAACACAGCCATCTCATGAAATATTGGCTTGGCTTTAGATCCTTATCTGCTCTTATTAGAACAGCCCAGCAAGTGGGTGCTGCTGCTGCGCTGCTTCTGGTCTGAGAACTCCATCCTAAGCACTCTGAAAGAGAGTTTAAAGCAGTTGGAATTTTTAACTTATTTTGTTTATACATCACTGTCTTCTGAAGTTTTTTATTGATGAGATTGCTTTTGATGTGAGACACAGTCCCAGTTTTGCAAATAGTGTTCTGTATTTTGCCTTAAAAACACAGTATTTCCGTAGTTCAAGTACAGTAAATAAAGACAAGCTGTAATACAATATTGATGAATGACATTCATGATTTTGTTTAGGATTAATTCTTGTAGTCTTATATTCAGACTCTTTTATTTTTTATGTTCCAAACTCTGCTGCCTAATACTATAAAATGCAAGGGTGTTCCTAGATATGAATTTTTTAAATGTTAAATTTTAGCCATTCATTGAAACGCAGGACAGCAGGAAAAGAAGGATCAGGTCCTGAACAACTCACTTTACAGGATCACTGTTAAACAAATGAATAAAATATGTATAATTTAGCAGGAACTTTTTTCTTTATTTAAAAAGTCTTTTTTTATTAAAAAAAAGTCTCCAAGCTTTCCCCCCCCCCGGATGTTGCACTGTTTGCTAATAATGTGCTCAGTGACTTCTCTGTTCTTCAGATGCTTTTTGTAGGGCATACATTTTTTCCCCACTGGTTTTCAAATTATTTGCGGTAGATTTTTTTTTTAAATCATTCAGTCTGCCCTGTAACTTTATGTGCCAACACACGATGATGCTACTTTAAAAAAAAATCTCTTACAACAGCTTAAAGTCAGGGTTTTTTAAATAAGGCAAAACCAACGCAACCATGTAAATGTAAACTTTGTTAACAGCCCTTGCGTTTGGACACTTTGTGGAGACAGAGAGCGGCAAAAGCAGCGAGAAAGAGGGAGAAAGGGAAGGGGCAGCCGGCTTCTTGTTTGCAGCCAGGACGCAGTGCAATTTCTTCACCGCTCGCGTTTAAGCGCTCCACTTACTGCAGTCACTTCTCGGGCTTTATTGCTTTTACAAGTGGTCTCGAAACCCACTACTTGAGAATAAACATAACTGTGTAGCACTGCCGTGGTACTTTTTATAAATTCTTCTTTGCTCCGTTTTGTCACTGAGCTGATGAGTGACCTCGCAAAAGACCCCGCTGGACCTAAATAAAAAAAATGGCTTCCTCTGATGTCCTCCAGACAATAATTATGATGTGCCAGTTAAGCCCAAACTACAGCTGAGGGATTTTACTTTAAAGCAGAGGCTCGGGCGCAAAAATGCATTTATAGCTCTTTGTCTGGCACCTCATTATGTGTGGGCCTGATTCATTAAGTAATTGGTTTGCAGTTGTTTACATGAGTATTAAGGCTTTCTATTCAGCAGCCTTTGAGAGATACATTGTGCAAATGTTGCATGTTATGAATGCCGAATGAGGGGCAGGGGACCGGTCCTATTGGCTAAACACTGCTCTCTGTTGAAAAGCAAGAGAAAGAGATTGGGTGCTGCTTTGCATAGCAATGACTTTCTTAATAAGCTTTACAGATTAATACACACAAGCTATAAAAGATGCAAAGAGATACTCTTAGCACATTTATACATGCTCATTTCACTATTATGGTACTGGAGATGGGAAGAATTGAGGGCTTTCATATTCGTTTTTTCAGTGCATGTCTTCAGTGCATGAGACTTAATAGAATCCGATGTTTATTGTATTATAAATCATGGGGAAGTAGGCAGATCTGCAACAGTTTATTATTAAAGATTCTTTCAATGTAAATCTTTTTCTGCCATTGTATTTCCTACAGCAAAATCATTTTGTGGTTGAGTGGGGATGAAAGGCATAATGTACGAAGGAGTGAGTCTTAATAGGAAGCTGCTCTCTGAGTAAAGACCACTTGTTCCCTTTTGTTCAGAGGTGCATGCCAGAGCTTCCTCTTCTCCCACAAATACCATCCTGCTCTACGTTTAGCTATAAAACTGCTTTTTCATGGCTTCATTTACTTTACCGAGGGAATATTTACACTCACGGAGATGCAACTTTGGTTTGAAGAGTTAGCGTTTTGCAGCGGAAAAGAGCATGTTAAATCATACAATTATTTGCGAGGGGGAAAGGTATCAGAAGTCAGGACTGAATCTCTCTGCGAGAGCGGGCGGCAGGCGATGTGTGTGGCATTCTGTGGTCCCATAGCAATGGATGCAGCCAGTGGAGGTCACTAGCTTTCTGGATAACTCCGAATTTTTTATGCAAGCAGTTAATTTTTCTTTGACTTGTTTGTGCTGTCTCATTTCAAAATAATCTGGAGATTAAAGATGCATTATCATCTGAGAACCAAATAACAATTTTAATTTGTCAGGACATAAACACGGTGTAAAGTATTTTAAACTTTGATTATTCTGTCTTCTGGAAGTAATCCGGTCTGGTCTCCAAAGCTTGTTTTTCAGTCGAAAGCTGCCTTTACCAAACACAGATGTAATGCTATGCAAATAAAAGTTGGCAGATTATAATTCATCCTCTTGATTATTCTCAGGGGTGATGCTAAACACCGAGCCCACTGCTCGCTGGGCGCGCCGAGGCGGGCTGGCCATCGGGGGGCACTCCGGCTCTGTGCATCCCCCCTCATCTCCTGCATCCCCCTCTCTGCATCCCTGCATCCCCCCCATACCTGCACCCCCACCTTTAAAAACAGCCTTAACATCGCTTCACCGACTGGGGAGCAACGATCCCCCCACACATGTTTGCCAGGGTGCTGAGGAGAGACTCCAAAGGTTTGGAGAGTTCAGGAGTTGCATTTGCCAGGAAATCTAGGGAAGGTGGCAGAGAGGGTTTCCAGACTCCTGAGGCAACCAGATACCAGCCCATATCTGATCATTTTATACTTCTGCTGTATTTTCAACTGTCAAATCACTTCTGTACAAAGCTGACTTAAAATTCAAACATGTTTTTCTGACATTACAGATACTTCTCTGAAATCTTAACAGCTGGGTGTTGCAGAAATAGAAACATTGCAGGAGCAATGTTCTACAATCTTGATGAGGAACGATCTGTGAGGACAGGCGACAACATCTATCTCAATGCATTGCCATTGTAGTACAGAGCTAAATAGAGTTTATTTTTGCAAGGATGCCCTATGATCTTCCAACACAGCTTCATCACAGTGCTGCGATGCAGTCTTTGTGTTAGTGGTTTCTCTAGGCAAGAATGTGTTCTTTTTCCTTCAGTGTGGTATATCTAAACAGAGAATGGTCTTAAATTTAGCTCAATAGTGATCTTTGTATCCTAAAATAAAGGTCATCCTATTTGCGGTGTAATTACTTAAATTTAACGTTATTACTCCAGTTCTGGTGACATGAATGTATCTGTTGGTCTGTGCTGACTTTCCAGGGTAGGGAGCGCTTGGGTGATGCCAAATTTCTGGTAAAGGATCAGCAGAAAATGACAGAGCCATTGGGCTTCTCCAGGAACTGGCAGGAAAGCGTATGACCACAGAGGTCCCCAGCTGAGAGTGTCACATTGGTGGTGCTGCCATGCAGCAGCCGGGCTCGCTTGCTGCCAAAAGGCTTGTAGGTCTTGTCAAAAAAGGATTTTTAAAGATGGATCTGCGACTTCGCATCCTCACATGTTGCCGAGAGGAAGCTTCATCGCTTCTCTCACTGAGGGTTAATAAGCATCACCCTGCAAAAAAGGAAACGCTTGGTTTGTTTTCTGTGGCGTGCTGCCTCAGCAATGCGTGTGCGGGACGGAGGTGCACAGGTTTTGAGATGAGCTGGAATATCCCTGTTCCCGAGGCCGTTGTGCTCCACATTTTGTTTGTTTTTCTGATAAAACTTGACATTTGGGTGGTGGTTTTTTTCTCTTGGCAGCTGAGTGGGTTTTGTTGGATTGTTGGGGTTTTTTTCCCCTTGTTGTTTGGGAAGTTTTCTTTGTGTCTTGTCTTTTTTTTTGACAATTGGATATCTTTTCTTTCTCCCTTGGTGTTCAGATGTCTTTTTTCACTTGATGCTAAAACATAGAGGTTCAACAGGTGCTTTAACAAAAAGATACTTGGGCTGAAGTAAACATTTTCTGCTGTTTTTCAGTGAGCAACTTCTATTAAATTAGCTCTTGTTGGCCTGGTGTTTTCCTCTTAATATTAATTTTCTTTACAGAGAAATATATTTTTGGGAGCTTTTTCATTTCTTATTGTTGCAGCATCTTCAATACAAAAAGCCTGTTTCATCAGAGTAAGGGAGAGATTAAAAGCCCCTTTGAAGTTAAACTGGTTTGGGTTTTTTCTTTGTTAGAGCCTGGGTTCAGTTTGGAATTATTTTAGGGAAGAAGCAAATGTGTAAATGGATATCGAAGGGTCATGACGGGGGATTAGTCGAGGCAGTGAAACTGGCCTTCCTTCATTTATGCTCGTAAAATTTCTTCGCGGAGGTCTGTGTGGTTATTGTGTGCTCAGTACGCCGAATGATAACTTTCATGATTGAATTTGCCGATTTCTGAATACAAATGTTTTTTAATTTAGAGATCTTCTTGCATCGTACGAGCCTTGACTAACACTTCAGTGTAATTCGGGAATTTTATTCCCCGTTACAACGTTAGCTTGCAGCATTTTCCAGGCTTGGTTTGACGGTTTCCAGTCTGACGTTTCTGATGTCCTAGCTCCCCAAGCATTTCTCTGTGCTGAAAGCTTTCACGCCCAGCGTTTGTTGACACCCTGTTCCCCATCTCTCTTTTTATTGACTGCAGTATCACACTAACCCCGCTCCCAGGGTGCAGCATTACAGCTCTATGCTGTCTGGGACTGAATCCCATTCTACGTGTGCTGGATTTGCCCTGGAAGGATGAACCCCAGCAAATGGATGGGTTTTGGTAGAACCCAACCATCTCTCTTTCCCCTCTTCCGTCAGCACTGACCTTTTTCTTCAAAGGAAGCTGCAGCAGAAGAGGGAAGGTTTCCAGACCTTCGTACAGCCATGGTGGCTCTTGTCCACCACCACTTCTACCAAGTAACAAGTGATAAGATGAGAGGAAATAGACTCAGGTTGCACCAGGGGAGGTTTAAATTGGATATGAGGAAGACTGTCTTTACTGAGAGGGTGGTGTAGCATTGGAACAGGCTGCCCAGGGAAGTGGTGGAGTCGCCATCCCTGGAGGTGTTCAAGAAGCATGCAGATGTGGCACTTCAGGACATGGTTTAGTAGGCACAGTGGGGTTGGGCTGATGGTTGGACTTGATGATCTTGCAGGTCTTTTCCAACCTTAACGATTCTATGATTCTGTGAACTTTTCCATGAGACTGCTGGCCTTCAGCCAGACCTGGAGCACCTTGCAGCGCTTTGAGTTGCACAAGAGGACCAAGCTACCTGAGACCTGGGGAGTCCTCCACTGGTGGTCCCACACTCTACATTGTGTGTAGTGGTCCTTGGCATGGCATAGGCTCGGGGCCCAAATGACCAACCCTCTTGGGCTTCACCCGGGCTTGAACCAAGGAGAGAAGTGGAGCGAAAAATCAATGCTAGGGACTTCCTCAACGGCAGAATAATGAATCCCCATGCGCCTCCCCTCTTGATGATGGGAGCTGAAGCAGCAGGCACTGAAAGTGGTAGCTTGATGTTGTTTGACTGAACTACTTGAAGATAAAATGGTTCTTGTGCAGTCTGCCACAGAAGTCACCTCTCGATTTGTAGCTCAGCAACAAGTGGTTTCTTGCTCTACACCCAGGGGAAAAATGACGCAGCCGCCAGAGTTGCAGCCTCTTGAGCACATTTTTACAGGCTAAGCCTGGGATACATGGAGCATCTCCTGGAAAATGCTGAGGGTTGTAAAACCTCAGCAAAGTGAGCAAGAGTTAAGAGCATTCAGCATATTGCAGGAGTACACCCAGAGGTTCTGACTGAAAATCCTTGCTAGAAACGCCATGGAGTAAATGCATCTGAAGGAGAAGTTGAAGCGTGATGCAGCGTAGGGTTTGACTCTGAATAGAACAGAAAGGCACTTGGATGGCATGCTAACAAGACGTCAGAGAAACATTTGAAGACTAACATTTTAAAGTTTTTTACTTAAAGAAATAATGAGTTAATAATTAGTTATGTTGCTGTTAGTACTCCATTAGTACTGTTAGTTGTTAGTAGTGCTTAAGCCTTGGTTTGGTGTCTTAGTTGAATTTTGATTATGTTTAATATTCTCTGTCTTGGTTTTTTTTGTGTATCTGTGAAGAGGGAGGGCTAATGGCATTCACAGCTTGTAGAAAAGGAATCTGATTTAGTGTGAGCTTTCTCTTATTTAGTTGGAGAAGTTTCTGTAGCATCAGTAGCTGTAATGTACTGAAACTCCCCCTACTTTAGGTTTAGCTTTCCAGCTGCAATCACCAACTCTTACTGAATACAGTGGTATAGGACAAGCAGTGAATCATCCCTGCTTCTTTTTTTTTTTATTTCCTTCACAAATGCCTCCACAATAGCAGTTAGAATGTGTTTAACTCCCCACTTTAAGCAATTATGCATTAGCTGCCATGTCTTTAAATGAAATGCAGCAAATTGTATGAAATTTTTGACAGCTGATTGAGTCCTGTTTTGACAGTGACAACGGCTTCAAATTGCAGCTTGACATTAGCTTATATTTTACTAGTTCACGCAGTAATGTCATAAATATCTCCTATTTGATCTTCCTGATTAAAATCAGCTGAAGCTTTATTTTTAGAGCTTATTGCAGGACTGTTAATATAACAGTTAATTCTCCTACATCATTGCCCCAGTGTGATTATTTCAGAGCACCAACACAATACACACACTACACACAAAAGATCAAAATGATTCCAGCTTGTTTGAGAGATTCAAAAGGGCCTGTGATGCTCTAGGCACAAGAGCAGTCATTTAACAGAACAGAATTGCAACTGCATATACATCAAGGTAGATCAAAGGCAGCTGGAAGATTGCACATTTACATAGGGACGTGGACGATGCTATGGGAACCCAGTAGCTGGGAGAGAGGAGTCTACTGGCAGGAAGGGGAATAAGGAAGTTCAGTGAGCAGCAGTGGGGGGTGCTTTTATTTTTGTTTGGATTTTTTCTTTACTTTCTTTGCATTATCTGAAAGGCCGCGAAAGATAGATGGAGCTCTCATCCTTTGTGCCCTGAATTCACTACGAGTGTAAATGGGTGCCATGACCAAGGAATGACTCCAGTTCACGCTGCCTGAACATCTGGATCAGTGTCCCTCCTGCATGTTAATTTCTCCACCTTTTAAAAAACATCAAGGTGAAGAAACTCCCAATAAAATAGTTGTTTTTTTTTTAAAAAAAGTAGTTACAGAAGTTACTGATTTTTTTTAAAACCCTCTCACAGTTTGTTTTTTTAAATAAGTCAACTTACGTTCTTTTGATTTTGTGGCATTGCACTGATTATTTGAAATCTATCTCTTTTACAGGACTCAAACCAGGAAGGGAACGGTAACTGCTATAAAGTCCAAAGGTAAGAAACCAACGTTATGCTATTTAAAATAGATGTCTTCTTAAGTGTAATTTATGTTGTAGAAACCTCTAAGGACACCACAATGAAAATGTATAAAATATGAGCATAAGGAGATGGGAAAGTGTGGAATTTCCCTGTTTCAACATAGGAGCCATCAAATAGTTGACAATGACCAGTTCTGGACCAGAGAGAACATGTTTCATAGCGCATATGGTGTGGGAGAAGTAGTGTTATTTGCTTCAGGGCTTAAATCGAGCAGTTGCAAATAGCAGGTATGGGACAACCTAGGGAATGCAAAACCTTACGTTTTCTTGATCTTCCCTTTGAAACGTGGGTTGCAGAAGTGGGTGGGCACAGTTACTGTAGGTAGGCACACAAAAGTGCCTGCACTCCCATCCGTGCACATCTGGAACAATTTTTTTTCCATGAGCAAGGAGGCTTTCTTTTAAATTGCTGTTTGGGCCCTGCATGTTTTCTTTTTTTTGGATTTCATTCTTCTCTTTTAATGATCATAACAACCACTGGTGTCTGAAGCCACCTCTGATCAAATCTCATATAAGTGCTGGGAGCAGGGAGCTTTGCCTGGCGCTCAGCTTTAGGCGCTATGCACTCCCGAATGGTGCAGAATGGGTTTGAGAGAACTGGTACCCAAGCTGACTCAAGGATGCCATAAACGGTAGCTGCTGTGGTGCCATTTGAAAGGCCTCTCTCACATCCCCAGCCTGTTTCCTTCTGCACTGGGGAGTTTCATTTTTTGGAGCCTTTCAGCGTGTTCAGCCTCTTCCCACATGTTCAGCTTGGGAACAAGTGCAGGGTGCAGCTGGTGCCGCTCTGATGTTCCCCACTGAGCGCAAACCTGCATTCCAGGGGGCCAGGGATATAGGATGAAAGATGCAGCTGCTGCATTTGTAGATAAGGTTTTTATATAGCTTGTGCCATCAAAAGCACCAAACGCATTAACAGTGCCTCAGTCACACGAGTTGAAATTTCTGTATGAGATACGACAGCCTTTTCCTCTCCTGCTGCCTGAGTCCTTGAGTCTTATGCCTCATTTGGGGCACTGCAGCTATTGCGCTGACTTTGGACAAACAGTAGGCCTCTAGAAGTGGTTAGGAACAGGCAGACAGCACGGCTCTATAAGGGACTGCGGGCTTGACTTGTGATTCCCCTTGTGCCATGCTTTTCACTTTGTTTTCACGGGTCAAATAACTTTACATATTGAGGAATCTCCCAGGCACTCCAAATTTAAAAGTGGTTTTTTTGTTTTTTTTTAGTTCAGTGAAATTGTCCACTTATTCCCAGAGCTGGCTGTTAAAGCCATACAGGTTTTTTTAAGTCAATATTACCTGTATTTGATCCTATCTCAAAGTGGTGATTTTTCATGTGACATCATTGCTATTTTTATGCCAACTCTGTGATGTCATGGTCTGATTCTGACTTCACCGCAGGGTCAGTAGAGAGAGGGAAAGTGGAACATAATAGACAAAGCTGTAATTCAGACAGCAGCTGGTCAAGTAAATTGCTTAGAGTGGAAATGTTCTCTCCAGCTACCTTGAGGAACAATGAAGTGGGACCTTTGAATGAGCCCACTGTTTGGCCACAGCAGCTCTGTTATTGGAGACAACAACGTGTTGACAGCACGCTGTATCAGAAACGCACACCTAGATTTTGTGGTCTTCAAAACTCTGACCTTCTCTATAAGCTGTGGTGCCTGCCTGCCTCCAGAGAGCTGTAAAATGATCATGTCTGTGAGAGAAATTACATAAATCATAACACCTTTTCCATGTTTTTGTTTTCTCCTCACTCTCAGCTTTCTGGGGCGAATCTGATGACAGCAGCTCCGAGATTGAAGCAGCTTTGCGCCCACAAACTCACAGCACAGAAGCAGATGATTTTGATGACTTCTATGATTAAGATTCCCCTGCTCACTTTTGGGAAGAAATAAACAGTATCATCTTGCACATACTGAGAGTGCCGCTGCCTGAAGTGCAGCTCATCACTTCATCATCAAAGGCAATTTAAACACAAAATAAATATTGCTCGATACCACACAAAGCCTCCTTGTACGTGTGTTTTCTCTTAACCGCTAAGTGTTTTCCTCAACTAACTGCAGTCCCGTCCCATGAGACTCAGCCTTTTTGTGATACATTTGGTTTGGGGGAATAAATGAAGATCTGTCCTGAGAGGTCCACTTGCTCTGAGACGCTTGTGCAGTGTTCGTCTTTGAGCATTATCACCTCAGAGAGTGGATGATGTTGATGAAACAGCCCCCTTCTCGGGGAGGGAGCTGTATCCCTCCATACAGTGCTCTGACTTTTTGTTCCTGGAGCTGGGAGCTGGCTGTCCATAGTCACCTGCCCACAGTGAGCACCGGGTGCCAGCAGGAAATGTGCAGGACACAGCTGTGCAGCAGAGCAGAGATACAGAGGCTGTCAGAGGTGAGGTGTCTACCAGGAGCGATTTGGAACTAACAGCACTGTCTAATTGCCAAATCAGCCTCGCCTCTGTTTGCCTGGATGCTGCTCAGCAGGAATGCTTCCTCCGACCAGCCTGGCCGCTGCTTTTGTGAACGCAAAGACCATCCTCTTCTGCTAGTCGTGTGCATTCTGATATTACAAATAAAGAGATAGATGTGGTTTTGAAAAAAAAGACTGAGCATTCTGGGTATGCATACATATGCTGCTCAGGGTGGGCTGGCATGTTTGATCTTTATCTTCTTCTGCAACAGATCAAGAAGAAGAAATGCATAAAATGTACATTTCTAATTCAGCACATTTTAGAATAGAGCAGCATTTACATGTGGCGAGCCCCAGTGATTTTCTGCTTTTTCTTGCTTTGTAAAACCCATCCTGGCGTTGCTGTGTGGACTTCACAGTAATTGGATGACTCTAGGAGCTTCATACATTTTTAATTTTCCTCTTTTAATTTCTTTTATCTAAAATTAACTTCATTAAGCATGAGATTTTTCTTTCGAAGGGAGAAACCAGGGGACATATTAAAAAAAAAATCTGTTCATAATTACGATAAGTTCAAAAGCAAAAAACAGCACCCCAATTAAACTCCGCTGCAAAGTAGTGCTGTGGCTTTGAATGCAGGCACCAGCCGGTGGGCCTAGTCCATCAAATCCAACTTTAAAATGGTAACAGTATTCAGCTTAATAAAAAGAGTGTGTAGGTCTGAGACAAGCTCGAGAATATGAAATACAGGCTCACAGAAGGCTTGAAAATGAGAATAAATCCTTAGTACAGCTGTCTGCTGGCTTGCTTTTAATCCTGTGGTTTCTGGTTTGACGTGGACAATGGTGTTGAATGTTCCAACAACTGGAAAAAGCATTGCATGAAGAATGGAGCTGGGTGAGTGTATGACCAGAGCTGACGTCACGTGAGACAGCTGGACTCGACTAAAGGGCTAAAGCTGAGTTTTACTGCAGGCTTTAACATCCTTCCTCACTGTGCTGAGGTTTCTGTGCCTGTTCGACCACAGGCATCTTTTGATGAAACTCCTGTGATCCCTCCCTTCAGAGGCTGGTGAGCTGGTACAGCCTGGGCCAGCAAAGAACCCTTCCCAGGCTGGGTGTCCATGTCCAGTGGGACTGCTGCCCCACTGAGAGAGATGGGCAAGTTGGTTAAGGGATAGGAGGTGTGCAGAGAGGAGGAGGAGAGGAAAAAGCAGCCCAAGGGCACTATAGAAGGTCTGCTGCTTCCCAAAGCAGCCATTCCCATGTGCCAGGCGATGGCCTGGGCAATGCCAGGCTTCTGGATGATGGTGGCACAGCTCCCAACTTGTCGCTATGGCCAACCTCAGCCAACATTTGGATATCAAAGCCTTGGGGTGGGAGGGTGTAGGGAGGATTGCAGGACTGTCCTGCAAATTGTGACACTTAAAACAAATTCTGCAGTGAAAGCCAATATGACCATGTCCTGGTTTGGATGAAAACAGAACCAATTCTCTAACTTTTCAGTGAAACCTTTTCTAAGTGTATTTTCTAAGGATTAAGAACATGTTTTTCAGACACTGTCTGACAAAGTGAAAAAGAGTCACACCTACAGGGAGAATTGGACAGGACAAGTGACCTGAAACTGACCACTCTATATCTATCATACTCAATAAAAAGCTTAGGGATGACAAGGGTCAAGCTCTTCCTCAATGGCCAACACCCACTGAGGTCCTAATGCCAATGCATGTGTTCCTCAACCTAGTTCCTGAATCCAGTTCCCATCTGGTGCAGAGTCCAGCCTGGGACTTTCACTGTGCCTGTCCTGCAGTATCTGTGGTGATGTAATCGGCATGGGGGGGCTTTAATACTGGTTCTGTATATACTAGTATATACTTTATTATTTTCTTATTAATATTACTTAGTCTTTTCTTTTTATTGTTATTGACTCATTAAAGCTGTTCAAGTTTTAGTTTCCAAATCACAGGTCTCTCTCTCCCTATTCTTTTCTCTGGGAGGAGGCTGTGGAATTGGGATCACACTGCTCAGTTCAGCTGCTGATCAGCCAGGGTAGGGCTAAACCAGGACAGACCAGAAGGGTGAGCACACATCATGCTGCTGCTCTTCGTGGACCACATGGTAGGCATAGGGGCTTCTCAGGAGTCTCCTAGCAGCACGCTGGAGGCTTATTGTCCTTTGTGTAGCATAGGCTGTCACCCAGGAGACCTGTGTAGAACCGATGTCTAAACCCACCATCCAAGCGCTGGTGCCTGGATCATCACTCCTGGCTGCATTTTTCTTATCATCCCTAAGCCGCAGTAATTCATTCCTGATGGTTCTTACCATCTGCTAAATGTATGCTCACCAGTACATCCCACCAGTACATCCCACTGCAACCAAATGATTGCTACATAGGCTTTCCATGAACGTCAGCCCAAGGTTCATCCAGAAGCCGCCTCTCCAGCAGCCTGTGCTGCTAAGTTACATTGCATCAAATCCACAGTGCCTTTGTAATTTTAAGCTCTTCCTGAGTGATTCTTGGTTCTTGATGTCACCCCTCTTTATATCTCCTTGTGTGATATAAGGCGCCCATCACCAGTCTTTGGTGCTTTCCGTTCCCTCAGTCCGGCTCAGGCACAGACGCACAACTTGTGACAGGTGACGGATGGCTTTGGGAGCTTCTGCTCAGGCAATCTCTCTCTCGTGCTGAAGCGATAGCCGAGTTCCTCCAGAGCATTATTTATTATACCCTTATTGTGCACAGGCTCATTAGATGCAAAACATTCTGCCAGTCAACTTTATTCCGCTCCTTCACAGCTGTCATACTGGCAGCCCAAAGATGATGGCAGATGATGTTGATGGACAGGGGGACTGCAATCAAAACAGCCTCACCAGATTTAAATCAGTATGCCACTCATCTATGGAAAATGCTGTAAGGAAAACTCTTCCCGTATTCCTGCTGGGTATGCTCAGTGACTTGGTGCTACCTTCTTTTTTTGCTTGACACATGCACATAGTTGTGAGGTGAAACTTTGGCTCATGCCCCTGTACATCTGCTGGCAAAACCAAGTGAGCACATAGGGGCTGACAAAAAAATGCCAGACGAATGCTGTTACCTGGTGAGCTGAAATGGGAGTCTGTGCAGGCACACAGCCCTGACTCCGAGTCCCTGCAGGGAGAAGTGTGACATGCAGAGGAAGTGGCTCTACTCAGGAGAGTTCCAGAAGCCTTCAGCAGTCAACAAGGAAGCCGATGGAGCCAGTGGTCACTTTACAAGAGAGAAATCAGAGGTCAGACAGAAACTGTTGCTGTTGTTTGTCAATGGAATTATTTTGCTCTCTTCTTCTTGCACAAGAGAACACTTTGTATTTCCCAGTTTGCTGGCGCACACCTAGCACACACCTGGCACAACAACATCCCTTCGGCTCAGCTGCCTCTGCCTCACCCATTTTGTTCTTAAATAGTTGTGCTTTCACCTCCTTCACTGAGGATACCAGGTCATGTTTCTGCAGAGGGAATTTTGTTGTAGGATATTTTTGTAAGAGTCCGGGATTTGTTTTGGGTTTTTACACAGATTGACTTTTCAAGGAAATGTTTGTTGCAGTAATTTTTTTTCAGCACTTGTTTACACAAGTAATTACAAGATAAGATGATTGTATTTCATTTGCATTTGCTAGTGCCGCTGTCTTCTGTTTTCTTTACCATTATCAGAAAAACAACTGATTGCCCATCAATACAAGCAAAATATTAATACTAAGCTGTCTTAGTCTACACAAAATTCCAGGAGTAGAAGCACTACAATAGGAAACTTCAATCAGGGTACATTTTGTAGGGAACAGATAAAGGACAATCTTTAGCAGATACCACAGATGTGGTGCCAATACAAAGTTGCTAGGGAAATTTATTCAAGTCACAGATTTTATTAAGAGGAGTGACAACATAAAATGGCTTAACAACAGCTAAGTGAGGCTAAGAATAATGAGAAATACAATATTGGGTTAAATTGTTCTACAGCAAATTAGCAAGGTAGCAAGGTTCCTCTCCCCTCCCCAAATAAGCAGCGTTGACTCAATAAGCATGGCTGAGATTTTGTTATTTTTATTAATGATTCCCAGGCTGCTTTTTCATGTCCTCGCCCCCATCACTGCCCTCCTAATGAAGTTCCATGTACAGTGACAGGACACAGCAGAGCACAAAATCTTCCTCATGTTAATCCCATTTAATACGTGAAGGTTTAATTCCATTTCAAAATTGTCAAACGGCAAACTGAATACTATTTGCTTATGCAATGGGGAAAGCGATGGGACAGCGTTTCTTTACCTCTTGTGGCTGTCACGAATTGTACCAAGCGATTTTATACTCACTGCTTCTGGCAACGTTCCCTCAGCTTCTGCTGCCCCTCCACACTCCTGCCAGCACTCTTTTTAAACTGCTGTCTGCAGTCCCTCTGCTTCCCATGGGGAAAAGGCCTTTTCCAGCACCTCACACTTCAGTCCAATTCCTTACTACAGAGGCAGCCTTGCTGGAACTTAAAGCAGCTCCTTCCCAAGGGTAAAAGGCCTCTTCCAGCTCCTCACCTTTCAGTTTGATTCCTTACTGTGGAAGCACAGAATCATTTGGTTGGAAAAGACCTTTGAGATCATTGAGTCCAAAGCCTTTTGAGTCAAAGACCCTTGAGTTATCAAGTCCAATGAGCCTTGCTGGAACTGAACGCAGTCTGACTCTCTCCTTCCCAAGGTGAAAGGTCTGTTCCAGAGCCTCAGCCTCAGCCCCAGTTCCTCACAGTGGAGGCAGTCGTTCTGGAACTGCAAGCAGCCCCACACCATAAACTTTGACTGAGCAGCCATGCTTTCCATCACTTTTGACAACTGTCTTCTGCCTAAACCACCCCACAACTCAAGATACTTGTTTTTCATTTAATGAGGCGATTAAGCGAGGGAAAATTTTCATACAGAGCATTCTCTGAGTGCAAAGGTGGCGTGTGGTGCTGTGTCAAATGCCAGCCTGCTGCCCCAAATGCCAGCCTGACACCTGTTTTCCCCTTTGCCTGCCCTCTTTGTGCCTCAAGACCTCCCCTACTCATACAAGAAGTAGTTACTATTACAGAAAGTGAAATATTTTAATTTAAGCTAAAGATAAGTTTCATCTAGGAAACTGTATTTTCTTGAAGTTTGACAGAATGTTCCTCTGATACCATGTGTTTTTTTATACAGCAAGTTTTTTCCAAACAGTGTTATTCCAGATACTGTTTCTGAGAAATAGTATGTCTGTGTTAACTAGGTTATGTGCTGAACAGATGTGTCTTGTTCTATAATCACCTCTATTTGCAGTCTTTCCCTTTCTAAAATGCAAAATCAGACAGAGCTGGCTCCAAAGCTCCAATTAGCAGAGATTTGGCTGTTGTGAAGTTCATAACAACATTAAAATTAGTCCTTGGAAAGTAATAGAATATGCATAAGATTTCTGGTAAAATTTATACATATGCATGTAAGTGGGGAATATATTGTGTAAGCAGCTCTTGTCTTGTTACGCATGATTGATGGAAATAATTTCCTCATGCATCCAGCGCTGAAATAGAATCATGGAATGCTCTGGGTTGGAAGTGACCTTGAAGCCCATCCAGTTCCAATCCCCAGCCACGGGCAGGGACACCTCCCACTAGACCAGGTGGCTCAAGGCCCCATCCAACCTGGCCTTCAACACCTCCAGGGATGAGGCAGCCACAGCTTCCCTGGGCAACCTGTGCCAGTGCTTCACCACCCCCATTGTGAAGAATTTCTTCCCAATGACTAATCTAAATATTCCCCCTTCCAGTTTACAGCCATTCCCCTCATCCTGTCACTACTTGCACTTGTAAAAAGTCCCTCCTCAGCTTTCCTGGAGCCCCCTTCAGTAACTGGAAGGCTGCTCTAAGGTCTCCCTGGAACCTTCTCTTTTCTAGGCTGAACAAGCCCAAATCTCTCAGCCTGTCCTCATAGCAGAGGTGCTCCAGCCTTCTGGTCATCCTTGTAGCCCTCCTCTGGACCTGTTCTAACAGTTCGATATTGTTCTTATGTTGGGGATTACGGAACTGGTGGGGTCTCATTGGAGTAGAACAGAGGGGAAGAATTACCTCGCCCTGCTGGCACATTTGTTTGGATGCAGCCTGGGATACAGTTGGCTTTTTAGGCTGCAAGCATACATTGCTGCCCTATGGCAAGCTTCTCATCATGTTAGAGAGTTTATTTGCTGGCATTTTCAGGATCATTACATTCAGCTTGAAGGAGACTGAGGGGTGACCTTATAGCAGTCTGCTGCCTCCTCACAAGAAGAGGAGGAGCAGGCGATGAGCTCTTCCCTCTGGTGACCAATGATAGGACTCAAGGGAATGGCAGGAAAATGTGCCAGGGGAGAGCCAGGTTGTATATTAGCAAAAAACTCTTCACACAGAGGGTAGTGGAGCACTGGAACAGCTCCCCCCAGGGAAGCAGTCATAGCCTGACGATATTCCAGAAGCATTTGCACAACACCCTCAGACAGATGGTGTGAATGTTCGGGTTGTCCTGTGCAGGACAGGAGTTGGACTCGACGATCCTCGTGAGTCCTTTCCAACCCAGGTCACTCTGTGACTCTGTGTAACTCTAGGGTCGAGGTGGCACCACGGGTCCCACAGGGCAGGACCCAACCCCCCTTCCCTTCCCTTCCCTTCCCTTCCCTTCCCTTCCCTTCCCTTCCCTTCCCTTCCCTTCCCTTCCCTTCCCTTCCCTTCCCTTCCCTTCCCTTCCCTTCCCTTCCCCTCGCCCTCCAGCACAGTCCCCTTACCCGGCCCTCAGTCCCGAGCCCGCCCCCAACATGGCGGCGGCGCCTCACCCGCCTTACGTGACGGGCACGCGTCCTCCCATGATGCCCCGCGGCGCCCCCCCGCTCCCGGAAGCGCCTGTTGTTGCCGCCTCCGGCCTCTCCGTGCTCCGAGACGCGGGCCCGCCATGGGAGTGCCGGCCTTCTTCCGCTGGCTCAGCCGCAAGTACCCGTCTATCATCGTCAACTGCGTGGAGGAGAAGGTGGGGCGGGCCGAGAGGGGCGGAGGCGGTGATCGGTGAGGGGCGGCAGGGGTAGGATACAGGTGCCAGGAGGAGGGAGGGTCCGGTACTAGGCCGGTGCCAAAGTTTCTGGGAAGGAGATCCGGTGTCAGAGACCGGGGGTGGGGAGGTGGGTGTTGGAAACAAGGGGGGGGGGTCCGGTGCCAGGGCCTGGGGAGAGGAGTCCGGTGCCAGGGCCGGAGGAACCGTTGTTATGGAGAGGGGGAGGTGAGGAAACGGGTGCCAGGGGGATCTGGTGCCAGGGCTCTGGTTTGGGGTAGGGGAACTGGTGCTAGGGCCCGGGAAGGAATCCGGTGCTAGGGCCATGGGGAAGCTATGGTGCCAGGGTTCCGTTTGGGGGAACTGGAAGGGGGTCCGGGACTAGGGACCGGTGGGGGTGGGGGTCCGGTACTAGGCCCAGGGGAGGGGGATTCAGTTTCAGGGCCAGAGGAGCTGGTGCCATGAAGAGGGGAGGGGTCCAGTGCCAGGACCAGAGGATCCTGTGACAGGGCTCCAGGTGGGGGTGGGGGAACCAGTGCCAGGAATTCCAGTGCCAGGGGTTCTGGTGCTAGGGCCAGGAGGAGGGCAAAAGGGCATGTTACAGGAAGAACCAAGCTGTCCTTAAGTCGCTGCACAGGTGTATGTAAGATTTAAATGATATTATGGCATTCATGTGATCATACACATTTCTTCACGTTGAGGGTTCTGAGGCACTGGCACAGGTTGCCCAGGGAAGCTGTGGATGCCCCATAGGATGGGGCCTTGAGCAGCCTAGTCTAGTGGGACGTGTCCCTGCCAGTGGCAGGGAGGTTGGAACCAGAATGGGTTTTAAGGTCCCTTCTGACCCAAACCATTCTGTGATTCTGTAAGCTTCTCTTGGCCTCTTATTCCCACAGCATTGGGATACTTCTTAATTGTCTCATCTTCAGATTTTATTAATTGCTTTTGTTAGTCTTTTCTCTCACATGTTAATCTTTCTGCAGTGTCTTTGTTTGCTCTGAGTGGGGGTTTTTTGGTGTATCTGCCAACACAAGACATTGTGCTTGTGTCCAAGACTTAAACCAAGTCTGTAGTTGTGCTCTTTAGCCTTGAGCGGCTTCAGCTTTTTTTTGTCTTGTTGCTGATATCCTGGGCTGCATCCAAAGCCGTGTGACCAGCGGGTCGAGGGAGGGGATTCTGCCTCTCTACTCCACTCTTGTCAGACCTCACCTGGAACCCTGTGTTCGCTTATGGAGTCCTCAGCACTGGAAGGACATGGATCTGTTAGAGCCAAGCCAGAGGAGGCCACAAAGACAATCTGAGAGCTGGAGCACCTCACGTCTGAGGACAGGCTGAGAGAGTGGGGCTTGCTCAGCCTGGAGAAGAGAAGGCTTCAGGGAGCCCTTAGAGCAGCCTTCCAGTACTGAAAGGGGCTTCAGGAAAGCTGGGGAGGGGTTTGCAGGGATAGGGTGAGGGGAACTGTTTTAAGCTGAAAGAGGGGACATTTAGATTAGACACAAGGAAGATGTTCTTCACTGTGAGGGTGGTGAGACACTGGCACAGGTTGCCCAGTATGGCTGGGCAACGCATCTGTGGCTGTCCCATCCCTGGAGGTGATCAAGGCTAGGTTGGATGAGGCTTTGAGCAGCCTGGTCCAGGAAGGTGTCCCTGGCCGTGGCAGGGGGTTGGAACTGGCTGATCTTTAAGGTCGTTTCCAATGCAAACCATTCTGTGATTCTATGGTGTTTCATAGAAGTATCTCTTTCCCAAATAAGGAGCTGATTCTTCCAAAGACATCCTCTAAAATCTGGCTTTTTGTAGCAACAAAAGGCATTGTTTGGTGAAGACTTAGTCCCAGTCTGACTGCTGGACTCCACAAGTGATCTTCACTAACTTGAAACTTGCAGTAGGTATGGTTTGTTGATTACTTTAATCTGCTGGACGCTACCTTCAGCTGATCACCGATCCTCCTCCTTGCACCAGCACAGAGGTCTGTATGGTCACCTGGGGAAGTACCACAGCTGAAATAATGTTTGTTTATGTAGTTTTGCTAGGCAGGTTCTCAGATAGCCTGGCTCCTTTCTGTGCATCGCTGCAGACCATCTGAAGGGACACAGTAGGAAGTGGAAGGTGAGCAGCACAGGCTTGCATTGGATTTCAGTAGCTGCACTGTGGGAGCTGCACAGTGCAGTGAGTGCAGCAAGTTTCTCTTTTTCAGGGCTAACAAAGCTTTTCTGAGTAGACAAACTCTTGAGTTCATGCTTCCCAAACTGTTTTTTCCTCTGCAGTTCTCCACATAACTTGTATCATTCATCTTTTATCAGCTGGGTGCTGCTCTTATTGGTAATAATGGTTTTGAAAGTTCACATTCCTGCTGCTTTGGCTTTGGCGCTGCCTCCTGTCCTTCCATGGGAGAGATTTGCCTTGCATTTGAGGAACACAGTACCATGAAGGAGATAGGAATGTGTAGGCAAGGTAGAGAAAATAAGGGAAAAGAGTAAAGTGATTGAATTGTGTATTGCCACTGGGTTTTTTTGACTGCACATGTTGCCTGCCTGCCATCAGCAAGGTTTCAGTGTGTGCGGATGGCAGGCGGATCAGTTATAGCATTCAGTTCTTCTTAACGGTCAGGGTGGTTTTGCATTTCAAATTCAGGTTGTGAAACAGAATCGACGATCTGCTTTAATCAAATATCACACAGTTAAAATTGAGTTATTCTCTTGCTGTGATTACCATCATGGTTTCAGTTAGCCTCTCTCAGTGTGAAAGAACTGTGATGTTTATATTACCTGTAGCTGCAAGATGTAAATTTTTTTCTCCAGTGGATAGATAAGATTTGAGGATTTGTCTGCCTGCAGGAACTGTTATAGAGCAAGGTGGTTTGTGAGTTTACAAGTACAGCTTTTTAGTCACTCATAGGAATGCTTATTCTGTAATAAGATGTTGGCAGCTTGCAGTGATGGTTCTTATCAAAGCTTTATCAAACTCTTGGGGTTTTGTGTCTCTGTTGTGGTCTATTCCGAGAATCTGGGTAACCCTCACTTTAAAGCACTTTTGAGGACACCGTGTCATGATTTCATCTGCCAGGGAAAAATGAGTGGCAGAAGTGTTGGGAGGGAACTGGATAATGCCATGTCCCTGCCAGCTACATCTGTTTAGCATAGGCCTGTTGGTGTGGCGTTGCCTTCTCCCATCTGCAGATCTTCAGAGAACTAAGTCTGAAGGCATACACATGTATCCTACCTCTTGTCTTCACCTCTCGCCAGCTGATTGGCTTTACCCCCTTCTTACCAAAGTGTGGGACTCACAAAGATGAGCAGTTCGGTCTTTTGCCTTTAACCAGCATCACAACCGGCTGTATGGTCCAGGCCTTTCATTTACCAAATTCTGCCTTTCCTTTAATACATCCAAGGCTGACTTGTGTGAATGAACACCCATTCCAGCAGTACCATTGGGATGTGGAGGCAGCAGCTCTATTGATTGTCTGTCACGTTTATGGTCGTGCTGGCAAAGGAGCCTTGGTGCTGAGGCACAGGTGAAGTTTAGCTGTGATGTTTTGAAGCTGTGTTCTTCTGATCGAAAGGGTGCAAGTAGTGTTTTGACACTGTAAAGTACATTCTTTTACAGTTTTATCTTCACGGTAAATGGGTGTTTTATATTTTTGTCTTGCAAGCTTGTCCAGTGGTTTCTGAATAATGCTTTAAGATCCATCTATTTAAAAGCAGTCACAATTTAAACAGCAAGTATGTCTACAATCTTTAACAATTAAGTACAGTTTTCTCAAAAAGACTTATCTTTTTCATCATATTCATAAACATTTGGATTAATCTATTTAATCAAAACTGCTCTAGTGTTTAGGTAAAATAAAGACTTACTTGGGTTTACTGAGTTTGTGATTATATATCTTTTTGTTTTTTTAATAATTGAACTTGTAATGGAAAAGGTTCTTTATTAGAATAAAAGGAAAAATGTGACATCTAAAGTAACTGAATTATCAGATCCTGATGTCCTCATGCACATTGCTTTGTTCCAACTTAAGAGCACGTTGCGATTACAGTAAGGACAGCACATGGATAAATCATATTCATTAAATTTTTTTCTATTCAAATCTGGTCATAAATTTGAGAGTGGACTAGGATGGTAGTGAGAAGCTGTAGTTTGCCTTACTGTAGATGAATTTAAACTTCTGTCACAATGTAATCAGCTCTATGTGTATTTTAGGATTGCTTATAAATCTCTCTAATCAGAATTTTTGTGTCTCTCGGTAGCTTGTCTCTTTGAAATATTAAAAAGTTGATCCTTGTTCTCTTACCTTGCTAGATTATTTCTTTTGCTTAAGTCTGATTAATCTTCTCCTTAAGCTGAGCAGGAAGAATAAGAGGAAGATCTTGAAGATAATATAAAATCCAGGAGAGAATATTCTTAATCAAATGCATACGAATTAATAAAGCTGCAACTAAAGTATCATATTTGAAGATCTATTTTCAATGGCTTCAAAAGAGGCTGTAGATTAAAAGTGAACAGTTTAGTTATATCACAAGAGATATCTCTCCCAGATACTTAAACCTTTTACAAGGCTGTTACATTAAAAATCTGATAGGTTTATGAGGATGTAACGGTGAAGTTGCTGACATAGCGGTATGCAGATGAAAACTGAATGGCTTTCGAAGCCATCTGAAAGAGATCGTGCTTATTTTCCTTTACCTTAAAGACTGAAAATAAGATCTGTGATGGGGGCAGTTTTATTTTCCATATCACATCATTGTAAGCCTTTGATATCTTCTGAGTTGCAGTTAGCTCTAGCAAGAGGTTTGATGAAAGATCAAGTAGAACACAAGGCAAGCTTGTCATCCCATTATCTGATATAAACCAGAATGAATATTCTTTTAAAATTGCAGGTCTTGGTTGCCCAGAGTAACTTTATTAGAGCTGCAAGCCACAGTACAGTGGTTGCATCTGACCATTAGTTTGTGCTAATTCTGTGTTCTAGAGAGTTCAATAATGGAAGTGAACAGTGATCAAGAGTTCATCTGTCAGAATTTGGCTGGTTTGGATGAAAAGTATAAGAAAGATGTGAATTTGCAGAAATTTAACCTGCTCAAAAGAAGTGAAATAGAGGGACTTAGTATTCAGTTATTTAAAAATGACTTCACAAAATTTCCCTGAAATAATTCCATATAGCTGTAACTGTGAAAAATGTAAATACTGAATAAAGACTTTGCTTTAGAGGTTTTGATTTTTTGCATTTTAAGATAAGTAAGTTCTACTGGTTCTGCTGCTACTCTAAGCAGGAAAATTCTACAGACATTGATGGTATGGTCTCTACATTTTTTCTTTTAAATCTGATAGTTTGAGCCCTGTATAAGAGGTGCGGGAAACTCATTAAAAGAGTAGCAGGCGGAAAGCCTGCAAATACGAGTTCAGAATAAACGCTTGCTGCTTGTTTATCAGCTGCTGCTAAGTTTCACTTGAACGAGAGGACCAGCAGTATCATGTTTTCCCCTCCTGTCTCATGTAACCCTGTGATCATAGCTGTAATGTAATAACACAACACTCATTTTTAGATTTTCACTTCATGCTAAGCTATTCAAGAGCATCCTTCGTTCCAGCTTGGTAATATAACCCTTTCCAGTCATGATTCTTCTGAAAAGGCTTTTAAGTCTTTCTTGATCTGCTCCTGTCCCATCCATCACTGATGCTATTGGTGGTTAATTCAGTGGTTTATATGTTTGGCTGGTGGAATTGCTTTGAAAGGGTGAATGTGGAGTTACTCACAATCGCTGTGTGTTGCTAATTTCCTTTTGACCAAAGTAAAAATAAAAAACAACACAAACAACAAAAGCCCAAATAAAATAACCCCAAACCAAACATGTGGCAAGGAAGCAAAATGGAATGTGGTTGCTAATTTGCAACCAGTGTTTCAAAACTACTTGCTCTGACGGCTTGAGAGAAGAGGGAGAGATTTCTGTATGTAGGTATGATAGTGCTGACTCCAGTCTCTGGGGTTGGTTAGAGAGACTGTTTTCTTCACCGAGATAGTTACTTGTCACTGACATGACAGCAGATGCAGAGTAAGGTGGTAATATTTATTACCTCCAGTTCAGCAGAGGTTTGTTTTCTTTTTACTTCTGGGTTTATCTTGTATAGCCTGTTGTAAGCGTTCAAGAATGTCGAGGCATTACAGGAACACAGGTGACTGTAGGTAGTTTAGGGTGATTGTAACTTAGCATCTGGTTTACCATCTGTCCTGTGGCCTGGTTTTGTGCTCATTAGGCAGCAGCCCAACAGTAGAAAAAGCACTAATGCAGAGGAAGTAAAGCATTAAGGCCGAAAGTTTACTTATTTTTGGAAGTGGAAAGTAAAGACTGCATTTTATTTGCATGTAAGGAGGAACTTTTTTACTGTGAGGGTGGTGAGGCACTGGCACAGGTTGCCCAGAGAATTCATGGATGCCCCATCCCTAGAGGTGTTCAAGGCCAGGCTGGATAAGGCTTTGAGCAATCTGATCCAGTGGAAGGTGTCCTTGCCCATGGCAGGGATGTTGGAACTGGGTGATTTTTGAGGACCCTTCCAACCCAAACCGTTCTGTGATTCTATGATTTAAAATATATCCACGGGCAAACACAGAGGCAGGTGTTGAATAGTAACAGGGTTTGAGCATTTTGGTGTTTGATAGTCACCAAGCAAAGTGATATACATAGACCCAAATTGGAGATTTGGCTGGTGGGATCTTAAAGGATCTCCTTTCTTTGTGCAGAGGAATCTGGGAAAAGTCCTCTTTCTAGTTAAGTGTCATCGTCCTTTGCTCACCAGGATGTGCTGGTATACTTAGAGAAGCTTATTGTACCATCAGCTGGGCTCCAGTATGTCACCAGCCGTAGAGAAACCACTTTACTGCCCAAACTTCCCCTGTTTTATGTGCCACTTAAATATCAGATTGCAGTGAGAAAAGGCAGTGGTGCATGTTTGTTTGGATGTGTCAATCTGGGGAACTAAGTCTTTAAAGAAGAAAGATTTTGATGCTTCTTGGTTATCATGTTAAAGTTATAGCATTATATTATAAGATTTGAATTCCCTTTGCTAAATCTTGAGGGACTAAACATGGTCCTAGCAGTAGAAGGAGTGACTTTCTTGCATAATATTGCGGTATGGAAACTTCTTGTTTTTAATACGTACTGATCAACAGAAATGAACCAACTCTGCTGTAACTCATCATAATAATTTCTAGTTGTGCTGGTTTATAAACATATTTTTTTAAAAAAAAAGCATTATTCTAATAACGTAAGCGTGCATCTTCAGTTAATTATGTGGGTACCTTGTTGCTTTTTTTTTTTCTGTTGCCCTTAAGAAAATTAAGCTTTTATGAGTCTCTGCATTAATACCTCTGTCGGTTATTTGTGTTACTTCTCTGATAAGGTACTGAAATATTTGTTTCACAGGCTAAAGAGTGCAATGGCATCAAGGCTCCAATTGATACAAGCAAACCTAACCCTAATGAGGTGGAATTTGATAACCTGTATTTGGATATGAATGGAATAATTCACCCTTGTACACATCCAGAAGACAAGTAAGGCAATTTTTTGTCTTTTCATAAATAGAATTTATTAATAACGTTTCAGATGTTATATTGAATGCTCTGTGTTTTAGGCCAGCACCCAAAAATGAAGATGAAATGATGGTTGCGATTTTTGAGTATATTGACAGGATCTTCAACATTGTAAGACCAAGGCGACTTCTTTACATGGCAATAGATGGAGTAGTAAGTATTGATATATTTCTTTACAGGTAATGGCTCTTCGTAAAATTAGGGTAGATGCCATCCACTCTCATAAGATCCTTTAGGGGAAATAGTTTTCTAAAATGGAAAGCTACAAATAAAATTTACAGTTAATTTAATTATAGTAAAGGTTATTAAAAGTATTCATGGGTTTTGTTGTCCTTGTGGTTATATGAGCTGTCTTCTGCAGTCTGAACTTTGCTTCTGAAAAGCAGGAAACTTTGTAAGACAGTAACACTCTGAAACTACTTATGTTCAGCTGTTCTGTGGATTTAGGAACAACGTGTACTGCAGGCTGGGAGAGTCTAGGAAACCATTTAAGCAGACACAGTCAAAATGGGCAGTGACTGAATTGTGGTGTGGAGTATTTCACAGGTTGGCCTTAAAGTACATTTTAAGCTGAAAGCTTGTTTATCTCCATATCTGATCCTCATCTGCCTTTGGTACATCAGTTGGTCTCCTTGAAGATACCTCCTTTTCTTAATAACTTTGCTTTACTGAGTATTTTTCTATCCAGATTGTGTAGTCTCACAGAGAGATGCGAAAATGGCCTAGCAGACTGCTAGTGGGCCTTGTAAGCCTTGGCTTTTTTCCAAGGCTTTTCATTTTCTCAAAGGTAAAATGAGTGTCGAGTAAAAAGATTTTTAACCTGAATTCAAGTGCACAAATTCTGAACATGTGTCTATATACAGGAAATAGCAACTAAATTTTGAAGTACCCTTTTAAAAATCCCAACACACCTGCAGTCAGTAATAGCTAACTACTGTCTGCTGTAGTGTTTTTATTTTCAAAGGAGCTATGAATCGATTGTAGGAGTTTCTTGTTGAAGAAAGGATATGTAATAAATAGTGCTTCTCGGATACGTGTCACTGTAGTTTCATTTATTTTGCAAGTGAATCTGGATCCTTGAACACTGTGTGTTTCCAAGATGGGGGATACGGCCATGCATGCTGCTGGCTGACCTCATGGAGAAGCTTGAGACCTGTTTAGGAATGTGTCCAGTTTCCTGTGTTGCCATAGCAGAGCTAGTGGTGATGTGAGGGAGAGACAACAGGAATCCCTGTTTCAGTTAGAGTTTAGAATGATATCTTGTTAAGTGCTTATATAATCACAGACTGGCCAATTTCAAAACACTTGTCCAGTGCACTAACTGAACCAAGCATTACGATACTTTCTTTAGGCTCCGCGTGCAAAAATGAATCAACAGCGGTCGAGAAGATTCAGAGCATCAAAGGAAGGCATGGAAGCTGCTGAGGAGAAGCAAAAAATAAGACAAGAAATTCTGGCAAAAGGTACAACTGTGGCCATATCTGAGGTTTATCAAGTGAGAGTCACGTTGTTTGTATTAAATACTTCAGTAAGGGTTAGAAAAGGGATGTCTTGCTCAGTGGATATTAGTCTGTGTTACTTGAAGGAGAGGCCAGCAAACCTACAGAAGGATGGATATGTGTTTTCCAAAGTTAAGAACTAAGATAAAATGTCTTTTTTTTTTTTTCTTCTTCTGTCTCCTGCCTGTAGCGCATTTTTGTTGAGTACTCTTAATTCCTGTAGAAAAATCCTATTTGCATAGAAGAGCAGGGATAACTAAACTAAATGAAACTCTTATGGAGTTAAGTATTAGGTTGGTGCAAAACTAATTGCTGGTTTTAACCATCAACTATAAAGTAGTTTATCTCAGCTTGGAATAAAACATACTAATCAAAATAAGAACCATTAGAATCTATGCGTTTTTACCAACAAGAAACAAGTCTGATTGTTCCAGTAGCATAGAATTCTGGAGTACTGGAACTGATTAATTCTTCAAACATGTTTTGCTACTGCTTGGTTGTGGAAAACCACCTGTGGCAGGAAGTTGTTGAGATGCTTGAAAATGTGGTAATCAGTGGGAGAGGGTTCTGGTGAATGAACTAGGTGAGGTAGAGTTTCATAGCCCAGTTCATGTAGCTTCTGCAGAGTCACTTGCGAGACATGCAGTTGAGTGTTATCATGGAAAAAATCAGTTGACCAGTGTTGGACATAAACATTACAGTTCTTGGTGTGTTTTGTCGATTTCCTGGCAGTCCTTCTCTGCTCTGGTTTCTCCAGGATTCAGTAAATTGTATTGGATGATTCTACTTGCCAGCCATCGAAAGGTGACTATAGCTACTTTTTTATGCAGATTCAGTTTGGGAAGTGTTTTGGTGCTTCACCCCAGTCCAGCCACTGTGCAGAAAACTGTCGGTTGTCGTATAGAATCTATTTCTTGTTGTGTCACAATGTGATCAAGAAATGGATCATTTTTATTGTGCAAAAGAAGCACAGAGCAGACTTCAAAATCGTGACTTTTTTTTTTTTATTTTCCTTCAGCTTGTGTTTACCCATTTGTTGAGATTTTCCAGTTTGGTGCAAATATTGAACAATTGTTGAATGGCCAACTTTTAGTTCTTCTGCAGCCCCTCGAGTTGTTTTGTCTGGGTCTGCTTCAATAATGGCCCTCAATGAGTTGTCCTGAATCGCAGAAGTACGTCCGTGACAGTTCTCATCTGCAAGGCTCTCATTTTCATTACGAGATTTTTGGAACCAATGTCGAGCTCTATGTTTGTTGACGGTCCCCTGGTCAAATGCTTGGTTGATATTGCTAGCAGTTACTGCTATTTTACTTCTTCTTTCAAACTCATACAATGAAATTGCCCAAATTTGCTTTTTCTCCATCTTTAATTTGACAGGATAATATAAAACAGAATAAACAGTAAAACCAAAACCATTAGCATAAGTAAGTAGAGCGAATTTTGTGCTTTGTTCATGTAGTGTACCATTTTTTAGTTCAGGAAAAGCTTATAATCTAAAATAAGCATCACAGTTTACAATGACAGAAGCAGCAATTATTTTTGCACAAACCTCACACAGATCTGTAAGGCTTGATGCAAGGCAAGTTGAGGCTTAAAAGCAGGGATCAAAATGAAAATAACTACTGCACAGGAATAAAGAACTGTGAGCTAAGGTGGTTACTTGACAGTGGACACTCTAAACTCGGTGAGGAAACAGTCAGTGCAACTTTCTAAGGGTGATGGTGATACGTCTCGAGTAAAAGGAGTGTGTGTAGCTGTCTGGGCTGGAGCAATTAGTTTAGGTAACTGTGTCAGAGGAATGAATAGCGTAGACCAAGTGAGAGGGCCATTTTGTAACCTAGTTAGAAATTAAAAAGGGAGGACAAAGACTTTTTTAACATTTCTACCTGTAGTGTTTCTAGACTCCGAAGACCCTTTATGAAGCGCAGATGAGAGAAGTTGGTGTAATCCTGTTTGTGAGCCCAAGTGAATAGATAGTGGGAACATAGGGGAGAATGTTAGAAAATAATTATTTCCTAATATTTTATCTCATTTATCAAGCTTAGTTTCTGTGAGATTTCTTTCACAGTCTTTTGACAGAATATGTAGTGAAATAAGTTTTCTGAAGTTAATGTTTGTAAATGTAATAACACCTTGAAGATTAAGATAATATAATGCTAAGAGTTGTTTTCCTTTTAAACAAGCAAGTTTTAAGTGTGCGTTAATTGTTATCAGAGGAGCCATTTGGGTTTTTATCGTGCAAAAGTGTTTTAATACTCCATATTGATTTGCTTCTGTTAAATGTTTTTATTGCTCTAGGTGGCATTCTTCCTCCAGAAGAAGTGAAAGAGAGATTTGACAGCAACTGTATCACCCCGGTAAGTAATCTTGCACTTCAGGCAGCAATTGGCAGTGTCTGAATGAAGGTTTAATTTATTTTCTTCTGTCACTTTTTAGGGAACTGAGTTTATGGACAATCTTGCTAAATGTCTCCGCTATTACATCGCTGACCGTTTGAACAGTGACCCAGGGTGGAAAAATTTGACAGTAAGTTTCACCATTCCATACTTCAGGAAAATTAAGGTGATCTGTTAGGCGGGGTTGGGACATGATTGAAGGGTATAAATTTGACACATTTGTCTCATCTTCTGGCACTGCGCTGTTGTTAATAATGGACCAGCTTGCACATCTGCTGGGACTTCAGAGATATATTTCATCCTAATAATGCAATCAACAGCACCGTTTGTTTTGATTTCATTTAAGAGCAATGAAAAGATTTGATAGTAGAAACCACAATTTGATATAGTGGGAAGGCAGGGTTTTAGGAATATTTCTTTTGGGGAAGAGTGTCCAGATACATTGTATATGTATTCTTCTCACTATTGCTTTTTTAACTGGTTTGCTACCTCGTGTAGGCTACATTTTATCCCTTATTCTGATGGTGGATGACAGGCAAAGAAAATGATACCTTTCACCTTTCTTGCGTTTCTAGGCTTTGAAATTCTCTCTTTCTGTTCCTCAGCTACTCCACTCCCACTGAGTTTTGTTTCTGTCAACTCTGTGTTTGCACTGTACAAGAGGGCACTGTAGTCAGTCTTTGATGTAGATGGCTGTTTTATTTTCCCTAAGCTGACTGTTAAAGTGATTTAAGTAGAAGGCAGTTATCCTGCTTAATTCCCTCCATCAGACCTGGGTTTCATAAACACTAACGCTGATCTGGACATCAGTGTAAGGAAGTGTATAATGCAGTAATGCCTCGGTGTATCTACAGGTTTAGAAGATCTGAAGGGAAGCAGGCATACATCTGCCTTGTCTGTTAGTTCTTTAGTGCACATTTTGATTACCCTGATAATTTATCAGGAAACTTCAACTATGGTAGTTAATGATGTGATAATTTCAGTGGTCTTTGAATCAATAAATCAGCTTCATCCTAGAATTAGCAGAGGAAAATGAAGGTCTGTTCATTGGTTCCAAACTCTTATATAATTTCATTTTGAATCACAACATTTTAGTTAAAACTACAAATTAGGATTTCAAGTATTCATAGGACAGATTCAGTGCATGATCTACGTAAATTGTTTTCTTTACTATGGCAGCATAAGTTGTTTACATAATTTAAATGTTTTGCAGGTTATTTTGTCTGATGCCAGTGCTCCTGGTGAAGGTGAACATAAAATCATGGATTACATTAGAAGGCAAAGAGGTAAAATTCAAATGAACGTGAATGTTGTGTTTTAAATTAAGGTATGGTCGGTAATAATTTGTTTTGGTTGACTAAGTGTAATTTTCTTTTGTGTAGCTCAACCAAACCATGACCCAAACACTCATCATTGTCTGTGTGGGGCTGATGGTGAGTTCACTTTTGCTACTTATTAAGCTTTCTGATGCTATTTTGTGATTGAGTTGGGTGTAGTTTTTAGGCTTTCGCTTGCATTTGTGTAAATAATCCAGTGTATGCTTGTTTTCGAAAGCTCTAATATGCGAGGAAAGGCTGTCTGTAGCTGAAGGGCTAACTTTCACTTAGTTGTCCTATTTGAGTAGTTTGTGGGTAAGCACATTGTGTGCATGTTAGCTTAAGGTAGAATGTATTTTCCTTGTAAATTCTCTTTTAAAAAAAGCTTAATAATGTTTATCCTTCATTATATTTTATTCTTCTCTTTTGATTGGTAGCTGATCTGATTATGCTTGGGTTAGCTACACATGAACCAAACTTCACTATAATCAGGGAAGAGTTTAAACCAAATAAACCCAAGCCATGTGCTCTTTGTAACCAGATGGGTCATGAGGTGAAGGATTGCCAAGGTTTGCCCAGGGAAAAACAAGGCAAGGTAAGAATTCTGCGATTTCTAGCATTCATTTTCTCTATAAACTAATTTGTTTTAATGAAACTCTCAAATTGTTCTTGTTGTTGGATTTGACTGAAACATAATTCAAATTTTATTACTGGAATTACTTATCTTTCCTCTTATATTAATAAGTAAAAATTGTACTGCTCTAGCACAAAAATGTTATTTAAGACTAAGATCCTCACCTGTGGTGGTTTGTTGGGTTTTGGGTGTTTTTTCACTGGTGAGAGAAAACGATCAGTAAAGTCACAGACATGCCAAGTAGGGAAATGCATACTTGCCTTAAGAACTTGAGAAACTGTACTTGTATATCTCAACTCCTCCCAAAGTTTAAGCCTTTAAAACTGAGCTGGAGAAATGTTAAGGTGAACTTGGATGTAATGCAGCTCTTTGCTTTTATTTTAGCACGATCAGTTTGCAGACAGTCTTCCTGTTGCTGAACAAGAATTTATCTTCATCCGGTTATGTGTTTTGCGAGAGGTATGTCCAAGCAGTTACTATATTTACTTCATATAAATAATATTTTTAAACTCCATGCAGTGTTTTCCAATGTCCTTTTTTCTTTTGTGTGTCCCTTGCAGTATTTGGAAAGAGAACTCACTATGGCCAGTTTGCCTTTCACTTTTGATTTTGAAAGAAGTGTTGATGACTGGGTCTTTATGTGCTTCTTTGTGGGAAACGACTTTCTTCCTCATCTGCCGTCTTTGGAGATCAGGTAGATGAGAATGTATGATTTCTTTTCCTGCAAGTGTACCTACTCTGTTTTTAAATTATGCTAATCTCATGCTTCTTTTTGTTTGTTTTTAGGGAGGGAGCAATTGATCGCTTGGTAAACATATATAAAAATGTGGTGCACAAAACTGGGGTAAATTTTTTTGTATTTTCTTTAAAAATACTGTGTTTTCTAGAAAAATAGTCTTGTTTTTCAACTATATTATTTTCTGATTTGCAGGGGTACCTCACAGAAAGTGGTTTTGTCAACCTGCAACGGGTCCAGATGATCATGTTGGCTGTTGGAGAAGTTGAAGATAGTATTTTCAAGAAGAGAAAAGATGATGATGTAATTTTCTTTGTTACATTCGTGGAGTTTGGTTTTAGTCACATGTGTTACATTTACACTGTGACACTTCTTTAACAGAATAAGAAAAAACCCAAACTTTGTCCTTTTTTGTTAGAATCTCTAGTGAATTTCTCCATACTCAAAGAATTGTGTGCTTCCAGTTGATTTTCTTTTCCTGGACTGCAAGACCTGTTTTTCTGATTGTTATCCCAAGTAACAGCAAAATGAAAACTGTAACTATTGAGATCCTTTACTACCTGCAGCTTTTTCAAAAGCTACTTTGAAAACTGAAGAAAGAATTGCTTTGTAATTTGCTGCAGCCTGTGGAGGTACCAGCCATGAGCATGGGTGAAATACTAAATTTGAATTCCACGCACATTCTTGCCTTGCAGTGCCTCCTGCCATTTGAAATATGTCCATAAATTGTTGTTGTTTTGGTCTGTCTCTGCAGCTTGTGCAGATTTTTGCAGATGCATTCTAGTTTATTCATTACGTGCGTGGGATAAAACACCTTGTGAATCAATGAGCAGAATTGTATTTACTTTCCTGTCAAAAAATACCGTGCCAGTGCTGGCGAAATGTTTTGTTTATAACTGCCCCAGCTTGCACGTCTCTTGAAGTGGAAATGCCAGTTTGCTGTTTAAGTTTTCTGTTTCTGTGGCCGAAGAATAGGAATTATCTTTCCTGGAGCCTCCTCTTTTCCTGTTTCTAGGACTTTAATGTCTCTCCTTTTTTTTTGGTGACTGTTCCAGTGAAGGCAAACAGCTTGTGTCCTTTCACACTGCTGTCACTTTGAAGTAAGGCTATAGCTAAACTCAAGAGATGATGTAAACCATTACTGAAATGGTGGGGCTTTGAATACACAGCTACTTTATTCCCCCCATAGGTTTTCAGGGTAGGGTGGAAAAATCTGTCCCATTTCTATTGGATTCACAAACACAAGAATTGACCTATGTCTTATTCAGAACATTGTGTAAAAACCTTATGGCATGATGGTCAGTAAAGGATTAAAATGAAATATTTTTCCAAGAAATCTGTATGCTAAACTTTTTCCCTTTATTCTCTATTTAGGATAACTTTAAAAGACGGCAAAAAGAAAAAAGAAAAAGAATGAAGGTAAATTAATTCCTTTCACAATGCAAAAACTAACAGGAATTAAATATATGCTATAGCTTTCGGCAGACGTGTTGGTTAAAACAGCAGTTGTAATCGGGGTATTTTCTGGTCTGTGTAAACTATTTTAAAGGGGGTTTTGTGACTTCTTGTAGACTGGAGCTTTGAAAGAAGGAATTGTATATTAAAGGCTTATTAAAAGGGAAAGGAGGGAGTGTTGAATGCACTGGGTGATAGCTGTACGTTGTGTCCTTCACATCTGTGCTTTCATGATTATTTAGTGGTGCTTCAGCATGGCCACTACAGGAATTGCTTTTCCATGCCATTGACACAAGTCTTCTCAGCAATTGTGTTGCTGAGAGCAGTGGAGTTTAGTGTAAGAGTTTAGGTTTAAATATGAAGACCGGTTCGTGTTAAATATATTTGCTTGATTAGAGGCACAATTCTAAAAAAACAAGGATAGCTTACCCCAAACTATAGTATCTCACATTCTGCCTGCAAGCAAGTCAGTGTTGCCAAATATCTCTCAAACGTAATAGAGAAGCTCTAACTGTTGTAGGAACGTGTTAGCCCTCTCTGATCCATATAAGTGTAATTCTTTAAAGTTCTGTAATTGGAATAATGTTGAGTTTTCTTCTCTTCACAAAATACTCTGATATTTCAAAAATGGGCTCTTGTGTGTTCATTTCAACACAGCTTTGTTCTTGGTTAGGACATTCAAAGAATCATAGAATGATTTGGGTTGGAAGGGACCTTAAAGACCATTCAGTTCAAGGCCCCCTGCCACTACTGGATCAGGTTGCTCAAATCCTGATCCAACGTGGCCTTGAACACCTCCAGGGATGGGGCATCCACGTCTCCTCTGGGCAACCTGCACCAGTGCCTCCCCACACTCACAGGAAAACACGTCTTCCTAAGATCGCATCTAAATCTCCCCTCCTTCAGCTTAAAACTGTTTCCCCTTGTCCTATCCCTGCACTCCCTTGATAAAGAACTCTCCCCAGCTTTCCTGTGGGCAAATGTAGCAAGACAGATGTAACTTCCAGAACTTGCAGGGCACATAATATCCCTGCTCTGAGTGCCATCTAGATCTTGTGTTTGCTTTTTAATTTACGTATTTTCTGACTATCCATATTAGAGTGAAGAGGTCATTCACTTTGCTTACGAAGAATACTTTCTTCCCAGTGAGCTCAATGAAGAGTCACTTCCCCCAAAAAAATACTTTTTAACCCACGTAGAAAGAACCTGGGCACAAAATGCAAGTCTTGTTAGCTTGTTTTTCTAAGAGCACTTTATATTTTATAGAAATATAAGGGTCTTGCTTTTACGCGTCATCTTTTGTCTGGTCGAGATTTTTAAACGTAACTGGTTTAAGCTGAACTGAGTGAATGAGCAAATTATGTTTGGTTTGTAGAACATGTTAATCTGAATATTGTGAGAGCGCATCATCACACTGCTGTGGAGATTACACATCTTTTTCAGTATGCCTGTATCTTTATCTTTTAGAGGGATCAGCCTTCTTTTATTCCTGGAGGACAGTTTTCTCCTCAAGCACTGGGAAATCGATCCAGTCCTCAGGCAATCAGTAACCCTAGACAAGCCGCCTTTGAGATGAGAATGCATGACAGACAGAATTCTGTAAGTAGACGTTCAAAGGTATTTACACATAGAAGGGGAAATAATAACATCCTGTGTTATGCTGTACACCTTTTTCTCTCCCCATCGAGCTTTCCCAAAAAATTGATTTTTCAAGGAAGTGGCTGTTAATAACCAATTTTTGTGAGACTACTTGGATAGAATGCTGTTCTTTATTTAAATGTTTGGTTTGGTACTGCTTGTTATATAGATCTGGGAGGGCGTGTGAGAGGTAAGTGCTTCTGAGTCAAATACAGTGGCTCTTCTCTCCAGATTTGTTTGACAATTGTGTAATCAAACCTCCTTGTGAGCACAGGTTTAAGAACTTCTCAGTAGGTTTGAGAGAGATTCAAACTGACTACCTGAGTTGGAAGTCTTTTAATATTCTTTCTGGAATTTATATACACACAGAGACGTAGATGTCTGTGTTTTGGAAATTTGTGATTTGCATAGTTATATGTTTGTCAGCTGCTTTTACTTTCCAAAGCATTGCTGGGAAGAAGAAAAACTTAGATGAAATTTTTGGAAAGGTATTAGAAAGTGAGGGAAAATTGGAAATAAGTCAAGTGCTCTGTTGGAATTCTTGATTGTTAACTTTAAATAACAAGTATGACAAATATTTTCTTTCTGGGCACAAATCATCCAAACAGTGAAGAAATTTTTGATTAAAGGTGCTTTTTATTCTGAAGATATGTGTTCTGTCTCTCAAATAAAGTATGTTTTTTAAAAGTGTAATTTCTCCTATTTTTCCCTTTTAATATTGAAACTATTGCATGAGTTAAGCAAATGAGTTCTTTTATAGAATGGAAGTTTCTTTTAGATGCTTTAACATTACAATAGATAATTTGAAAGGAATTTAAAAGATCAGTTGTGAAGAAACGTAGAGTATTTCTGCCAGTTGGAATTAGAAGCAGTATTTTTACAGTAGTCTGCATATGCATTTTTTGCTGTTGCTGTAAAATGAGGTTGGAACATAAGCTGTAGGAATAGAGAAAACAGTTGTATTCCAAAATGGGAATATATAAAAATGGCATCTTCTGTCAATGTATACTGTCCTGTTTATTGGATCTTTTTCTTTCTTAAACACAATTAACTTTTTGTATCAGTGCCTGCCTCTCTTAATACAAAGATGCGTTCTTCTTTTCTTTTACTACTTGAATTAATCGTTTAAGGATGGTATAGCTTTTGCCTTGAGTTTTTGGAGAACTAAAAATAATGCATGTGATTATCGCAAAGCTGTCAAATTTATCTTGAATTTTAAATGCCTAATAAATCCTCCCCCTCCTCTCTTTGTCTGTAATAATTCTGACCCTAGACAACTTCACCATCTCCAAATACCAGTTTCAATTCTGATGGCAGCCCATCTCCGGCAGGAGGAATTAAGCGAAAAGCTGAAGATAGTGACAGTGAACCTGAGCCAGAGGATAATATCAGGTGAAGCCATTTTTTGTAGCACTTTGTTAGCAAATTGCTGAAATAGATGCAGTCTAATTAATGCCATTTAGCTTAGAGCAGCAGTGCCTTCATATGCTTCTCTATGATCTTTTTATCCACCGGTAATTAATGTGGAGGGTTAGAATGTTCAGTAAATTCCAGTGAGATGTGTAAGCTATAGCTGTTAAATCTAAGTATCTAGATTAGTATGCGTGCAGGTTTTCATCCTCCAAGCCACTACTCCCTTTGAGACCAAGCACTAGATTGGCTAGACGTTCACTGCTCAGCTTTGATTATGTGATCTGAATGCCGCTGTTTTGCAGTTGAATTTTTGAACTATTTAACCCATGAATTCACTTACATTCGCGTGTACAGCATTATTTGTCTTAACTATCACAATATGCTTTCCTCCATCTTTGATTTGTAGCAGGCCCTGTTTTGTCTACGATGAGTTCTTTAAGTCTCTTAGGGTTGCTGATCCCTGGATGATTAAGGAATAGGGATTTTATGAGAACTAACTGGCAGTGAATTACCAGTGAGTGCAAGTTTATCAAAGGTTTAAATCAAGCTATCTCATTTTAAGTCAAGAATGAAGGCCTTTATATTTTTTCTTAAAGGTTTTGTCCTGATAAATGCAACCGGTGATTTTTTTGTTTTCTGTAGAGCCACAGGATGTAGGTGGACTTGGAAAAACAATAAGCATTAATTCTTGTCTAGTACTGCGCACTTGTGTCCAGCACTGTTATCGTGACTTGTGTCATCTTAGCCCATCAGATCTTCCAATGTCAGATATTCTAGCTCTCATTCTTTTTTTCATGTATTTGCAGATCTGAATGGATTTTCTTTTAATCAAGCAAGCAAAATTTTTATTTAAAATCAGGATAAATTTAATGCTGCTTTCCATTTGAATTTTAGGATAGATTCAAATAGAAGCTTTAAGAGTTTCATAGTGAATAGCATGAATGACACGTGATTTACAAGTAGCAGTAGTTTTGGTACTGTCAAAGAAAAGGATATGCTACATTTGTCTGCAGTTATTTAAATTCTTTTGTACCTCAGAATATTCAGATCTTTTTCAGAGCGGAAAACAGTTTTATGCTTTTCATCGTACGTAAAAACAACCACAGGAATGAACTAGTGACAAGGCACTTGTTTACAAAAATACCTTTGTATTTAGAATGACTTTAAAACTAGAACAAATAATTCTAGTCCGCTAGTAGATTGGGTTTTTTTAATCTTATAGAAAAGGTTTCTGAAATTTATGCAAGTGTCTGGAAGCCAGAGAGTTCCTAGAGTCAGATGGACATAGACTGTAAATATTCTTGACTCTGTCTTTCAAGTTTTCAGCACATGTAGGTCTGTCCTTGCTCACCTGTCTTTCTTAAACTCTTGAAAACATGTCTTGGTTTCTCCACCTCCTCATCACTTCGAATCATCTTTGAACTAGCAGAGTCAAATTTTTAAAAGTCTTCCCATACTGGGCAACCAACTTGAAGCAGAAGCGAGGGAAGATACTTTTTGCAAAATCAAAAGGATATGCATCATGTAGAAAAGCATAAATCAGTCTTTGCTTTGAGTTGCAGGCTTCTTACCTATTTTACTGTGAGATTCTGACAAGTGTAAGTTTAAATTGACCTCACAAGTTACAGACTCTCTGTAATTTAAAGTGGCTACAACCTTTATGGAGGTATCTTGCATGATAATTTTCAGATGTGACAATGAATGCCAAGTTTTGAATTGTTGAGGATGAAATTCTACTTAAAAAAATCATTATTAAGGCATTATTTGATATAACATGTTTCTGAATCAAATTTATCACTTGCTTTACTCTAGTTGGCTTGAATACCAAAGTCCTTGTGAAATTTGTGTAAAATGGATGTACTGTGATGGAATAGGTTTAAGTTTTCATAGAATCATATAAATCATAGAATCTTCCAGTTGGAAAAGACCTTTGAGATCCTTGAGTCCAACCGTACCCATCTTCTGCTAAACCACGTCCTTCAAAAACTCATCTACCCGTTTTTTAAAGATCTCCAGGGATGGTGATGCAACCACCTCCCTGGGCAGCCGTGCCAGTGCCTGACCATCCTCTCAGTAAAGAAGTTCTTCCTATTATCTGGTCTGAACCTCCTCTGGTGCAACTTATGGCCGTTTCCCCTTGTCCTGTCACCTATCACTTGAGAGATCAACACTCACTCTCCTACAACTTCCTTTCAGGCAGCTGTAGGCAGCGATGAGGTCTCCCCTCAGCCTCCTCTTCTCCAAGCTAAACAAATTCCACGTCCCTCAGCCGCTCCTTGTAAGTCTTGTTCTCCAGCCGCTTCACCAACCTCACTGCCCTTCTCTGGACGCACTCCAACACCTCAATGTCCTTCTTGTAGTGAGGGGCCCAGAACTGAACACAGTACTCAAGGTGTGGCCTCACCAGTGCCAAGTACAGGGGTACAATCACTTCTTTTGTCCTACTGGCCACACTGTCTCTGATACATGCTGAGATGGCATTGGCCCTCTTGGCCACCTGGGCACACTGCTGGCTCATATTCAGCCGGTTGTCAACCAACACCAAGTCCTTCTCCTCCAGGCAGCTCTCCAGCCAGTCTTTCCCAAGCCTGTAATGCTGCATGGGGTTGTGCCCCAAGTGCAGGACTTGGCATTTGGTCTTGTTAAACCTCATCCTGTTGGTCTCAGCCCATCAATCCAGCCTGTCCAGATCCCTCAGCAGAGCCTCCCTTCCTTCAAGCAAAAAAAACCCAAAATAACAACAAATCAACAAAAACCACTCAAACCCACAACGAAAAATCCCAACAAAACAAACCAAAAACTCCAAAGCCAACCCAGATAGTTTTGTGAGGGAGGCTGGTTCTGAAGCATGATATCATGAACTTAATGTTCCTGTTACTGAAGATACCTTTTTAGATGGCAGGCTCTGAATTGAACTGGAATTTTCCCCCCAGATTACGTTGTTTCTGTGAGGATTGACAACTTGAATTTTCATATACATATTCCTTGCTCCTTGATTGTGGCACAGCTGTTCTCTCAAAATTGTCCTGTCGCCTACTGAATGACAGGGCACACAGCGGATGTTGTAGATAAAAGGTCCAAGGAAGAAAAGCTCTGGAGTCTATAGGCAGTGATTCCTGTGTTCCTGCCTTCTTAGTTTTTAGAGGATCTTATGGCCTGTATTTACTGTTAATCTTCACAGAATAACCTTGCTTGAAATGTAGCACAATATAGCACCCTATCCACTTTTTTCCTGATATGATACAGCAGAGCTGAGGGCAGACACTTTTGTCACAAATGAGTAAGTGCTTGTTTTCCCCTGCCCAGTCTGTAGACAGGCATAAGGGGGAGCTGTGTGAAGTAAGGGTAAATGGTGTCCCAGATTGCTCTTTTGACTCTAATATCCATCTCTGTCATGAAAGACTGAAAATCTCTCTGTGTAAGAGAACTTGTCTGATGTGAATCAGCAAGCATGGGATTCCTCAGTTGCAGATAATTCTGCTTGTAATCACAGTTTGTCTGTAAAACAGTAGAGTATAGAAATCAAGCTGCTGCTTATTATTATTTATTTGTTTACTTTTTATTTTGAGCAGCAGGGAAGCTATCACTTTTCTGCTTTAGAGTGGTATCAAGAATAGTGGGATGAACTTGATATAAGAAGATATTCCAGTAAGATACAGATTTTTGGAGTAGATTAAACAAAATAAGAAAGGGGGAGAGTTTGTTATCTTTCTAATGGCTGGAATAGTTAAAGAACAAATTTCAAATGGTGCTTTTGGTAGTAGATTCCTGATAAGAAAGATAAAATTGCCAACTGAGAACAGTACTGCCCTGAAAAATCCTGACAGTAGCAATCATGTTTGAAAACCTACCCTGCTCCTAATAAGTACTTTGAAGATGTGTTTATCAGGATAGTGGCTTGAGAATTCCACCTGGATTTTCTGTGATGCCAACCATCAAATTTTATTCTCTCACTGTTGAGTATCCAATATTCCTGAAGCGTTTGGCCAATGCCCTCAGACACACGGTGTGAATGTTGGGGTTGTCCTGTGCAGGGACAGGAGTTGGACTCAGTTCTTATGGGTCCCTTCCAACTCAGGAAATTTTATGACTATGATCTGTTTTTATGCTTTCACTTAAATTGTATAAAAATGGGTACTGAAGTAACAAGTGACTTTGGCTTGTATTTTAATTCAGATATGTAAATGGGCATGTACTGACATGTATTGATGTCTGTTTGTGTTTGTTATACAGGTTATGGGAAACTGGTTGGAAACAGCGCTACTATAAAAACAAATTTGATGTTGATGCATCTGATGACAAATTCCGTCGTAAAGTTGTACAGTCCTATGTGGAAGGGCTTTGCTGGGTTCTCAGATACTATTACCAGGTACTTAAACATTTCCTCTTTGAAACTTCAGTTTTCTTTTGTGTCTGCACCCTATTTGTTTTCAGGAAATAATGATTATTCATTGCTCATTTTTTTGAAAAGCAGTGGGGGTTTTTTTGAAGCTATAAAATAAGTGGATGCCCATTCTATTTGACTCTTGAGATTTGAATGCAGGTTTGTTTCTTATATACAGTAATGGCACTTGTTTAGCTTATTAAGCACCAATGCATATTTTTCCTGTGCAATACATAGCCACGCATAGTGAAATTGCACATGACTAAGTGAGCGAACAAAGGACAAAGCCTGTGAAATGCTAGGAAGAATCTGAAAGGAACAGAGTTGTCAGTCTCCTCCATGGATTGTAATGATGTTCTATCAAGTGTATTGTGATTGAAGTAATCTGTATCTGATTTAAATCTTTTGATAATTGAGATGTCAGATTGGTAAGGGATTAGTCAGACATATTGGGGTTGGTTGCAGCGATGGTTAATAACTAACTTCGTGCCCTGAAGACAAAGTGACTTATAGTTTGAGTGTGACCTGGCTACAGAATGTACGTGAGCTGATGAAGTTTATCTGTCTCAGCAGGGCTTTGTAGCTTCAATGCAGTACCATGCTGATAAAACTGCGCACTTTTCATAGGTGGCTCACAATTGTCCACCTTAGAGCACGATGAGGGTGGTGAGACACTGGAACAGGTTGCTCAGGAAAGTTGTAGGTGCCACCTCCTTGGAGGTGTTCAGGCCAGGTTGGATGGGATATTGAGCAGCCTGGTCTAGTGGGAGGTGTCCCTGCCCGTGGCAGGGGTTTGGAACTGGATGGGCTTTATGGTCCTTTCCAACCCAAACCACTTGTTGATTCTATGATTCTACAAGCAGGGCAAATACCTTGCATGCCTGCAAAAAAAAAATACAGCATTTTGTATTTAAGTTAGTTTATTTTAATGTGTACCTTCCTTGGAACAAAAAGAGCATGTATTCCCTTCCACTGTATTAATTAGTTGAGTTTTGAGCTGTGTCTTGAATGATACGGTGGATGAAAATCATAGTGTTCAGGGTTTACAAGTCTGTTGCAGTCGATCTTCAGGAGAACTGAGCTGTCCACATCCTTGCAAAGAACAAAATCTCCATCTCCTTTTACAAAGAGCAAATGTCACCTGGACATCTTTGCAGGTGGAAGTTCCCATGATCCTGCACACAATTAAGCTCTGCTGAAAGTAAAGAATCTTCCTGTTAACAGTGGCAAGAGATATTGCTGAAACTCTGCGTGCCCTGTGTGTCTCCAACATGTGTAGATGAATCTTCAGATGAGCTGTGGGTGTTCACTTGTGGAAAAGTACCAGTGTGACTTTCAGTGATGCAGTAGTACAAGACCACTGTGAGTGGCAGTCTGGGTTTTAAAGGAAACTGAAGAGCTTAGAGGAATGGGGTAAATGCCAAAACTGAGATAATATTTGAGGTGACTGAAATATTTGTACTCATTTGTAGTCTATAAAGTTAAGATTATTCAAAGTGTGCATGGGGTGTGTGTTCATTACTTTGCGGTCAGTGGCCATGTCCTTGTGTAGACATCACTGTCTGCTTTTGTAACTACTCAAAATGGGGTTGCTTTTGCACGTGCACTGTTAAAGAGACTTGAGCTGGAAGATAGGCATATACCAAACTTAAAACAATATGGACAAGTCCCTGAACAACATTCATTAGTTTAGTTATTGAGATGTACATGGATAATTCCTTGTCCTTCGGAATTTGTAGGCATTCTAGCTGAAGTGATTGATGCATATAAAAGTGATAGAGGATTGCAGCCACAAAGAAAATAAATCAGTGAGGTTGACAACAGCTTCAGACAGGACCATAGTGCTCTCAAGAAAATCAAGGAGGAGTGTCAGTAAGACTTCAAGGAAAAATGACTGTACAGAAAATATTTTCTGGTTTAGTAATGTTCCGAAGGAAAACTGGATGAAATTACGTAAGTTTTTAGGGCTTTGTTTTTGCCATTTTGCTTCACATTCAGCTTACTGTAAAAGAAGGCAAGTCTTTCTTTAGATCTTAAAAATGTACATTGCAGAGTGAAAATGCTGCAGCAGTGAAATGCTTCCTGCTGTTTGTATGTTCATGACAGTACTGTGTGTAAGCAAGGTACTGTAACCTGCAATACGTGCTATGAGGACAGGTTGAGAGAGTTGGGGTTGTTCAGTCTGGAGACGAGAAGGCTCTGGGAAGATCTTATAGCAGTCTTCCAGTACATGAAGTGAGCCTGCAAGAAAGCTGGGAAGGGAATTTTACTAGGGTATGTAGTGGTAGGACGAGGAGGGGATGGCTTTAAATTGGGAGAGGGAAGAAGGCTCAGATTAGACATTAGGAAGAAATTCTTTACAATGAGGATTGTGAGGCACTGGAACAGGTTGCCCAGGGAAGCTGTGGATCCCCCCTCCCTGGAGGCGTTCAAGGCCAGATTGGATGGGGCCTTGAGGAGCCTGGTCTAGTGGGAGGTGTCCCTGCCCATGGCTGGGGGTTGGAACTGGATGATCTTTAAGGTCCCTTCTGACCCAAACTATTCTGTGATTCTATGGGCGGTCTTGTATCTGTGTGGAGCAGCAGTCAAATCACTTTCTGCCCATAGAGAAGTTAGATTAGGAAGTCGTTGGAATTACAAAATAGGTTTGCTTGAGGATGTGTACTGTGTTCGGTTTTGGGCCCTTCACTACAAGAAAGACATTGAGGTGCTGGAGCATGTGCAAAGAAGGGCAACGAGGCTGGTGAGGGGGCTGGAGAATAAGCCCTACGAGGAGAGACTGAGGGAATTGGGGTTGTTTAGCTTAGAGAAGAGGAGGCTGAGGTGAGACCTCATCACTGTTTACAGCTACCTGAAAGGAGGTTGTGGTGGGGTGGGTGCTGCTCTCTTCTCACAAGTGATGAGTGACAGGATGAGAGGGAACGGCCGCAAGTTGCGCCAGGGCAGGTTTAGACTGGACATTAGGAAGAATTTCTTCACTGAGAGAGTGGTCAGGGATTCGAACAGATTGCCCAGGGAGGTGGTGGAGTCTCCATCCCTGGAAGTGTTTAAAAGATGGGTAGATGAGGTTCTTAAGGATATGATTTAGTAGGGAGACAGGCATGGTTGGACTCTACGATCTCAGAGGTCTCTTCCAACCTTACGATTCTATGATTCTATGATTTTGGATTTTTTTTTTTCATTTCTGCCCTCATAACAATTGCTTCCAATAACTTCTGCTCGTTGTCCATAAAACTTCTGACAGAATACATTACGTACTTTTCTATTCTTATAAAAAGTTACTAATGCAGAATATGTTCCACTTCTGGGTACATCTATTGGAAGAGGAGGAAAAAAAAAAGGGAAAGAAAGAGAAAATAAATAAATAAACTGATCCACCTGGCTTTTGAAACGTACTGAAGCCATCTGAAGAAATGCATCTAATAATTATAGTCTCTGTAATTTTATACTAAAAATATCGCTGAAGGAGCCTCATTGACATTTACTTATTCAGAATTGGAAGTCAAAGTAGTCAGCTTTTGTTTCAAGTGGTGCTGCTAAGAAAAATAACTGAGGAGGTGAAAACTTGACTTAGACCTTCTAGAGCCACATTTCCTTTACGAAGTGCGTTGTGTTCTGCTGTGTTTGAGTTTACTATATTTTCCCCTCTTTGAGAATTGTTTAGCCTCTTTCAAGTGAATGCACTTTATATTTCCCAATATTCAAGACAGAAGAGTAAGAGGGGAAAAACAAAATGTTACTTGAAGTGTATATTAGTGCTTGTGCTGAATAGAAAAATAACAGTTGAAACCAGAATGCTTTTCAACCTGCAACAAATATCGTTCACATTTTCACACCTTGTAGAGTATATCATATCAGGGTTTTCTGATTACTAGTATTCCAAAGTTAGTGGTGGTTTTTTTGCATGAAAAACAGTAGTGCAGACTGTACATTGCCATAAAAATACTGCTTCTCTTCCTGTTGAGACCTCTGTAATGGCTTTAATGGACACAATTCTGCTGTTTATACAGTTATGGAGAACTTGGAAATTCCTTCTCTGTGTCGTCTATGTGTATTTCCCTATTTGAGGTGTGGTAGCCACTCTCCACAAGTTGAAAATGTGCCAGGTTGTTCCAGGCTCAAGCCTCAGCTCAGTCCCAGAGGCTGGTTAACTGTAGGGGTAGGCTGTGATTTCATACTCTTTGCAAGCAATTTTTGTGCTTGGTTTTATGGAATTTTGTGCACATGCTCGTGTGTGGTGGGTTTTTTCTCTTGTGGGGGAGGAAAAAGGCATGAGGCACGTTAGAGTGTCCTGAAGCTAAGGTTAAGATTCTACTATAAGGTCTTTTGTGTCATTCTGGTGCTAGGTCCTGTGTCTCTGGCTGTCTCCCTTAGCGACTCAGACCTAGCACAGAGCAAGAGTACTTTGGCATAGAAGTCTATCTGCTTCTCTGTGCTGCGGAGGAAATACCCGAGGTCTCCATTCACTGTCCTGTGAACTCACTCGCTCTAGTCTGGCTATGAAAAGTTAAGTCCCATCCTGAAGTCCAGAGTACCTTTAGAGGCAAGAGCTCTTTCTTTTCTAATCATGGGGACTCCTTCTTCGCCTAGTTCATGCTGGGCTAGATTTTGTCATCTTTAGGGACTGGGCTATGTGATTTTGGTTTTTTTTTCTTTTGCTTTTCTAGTTTGCCTGATTTTGTTTCTCTTGTTTCTCTATCCTAGGGCTGTGCATCCTGGAACTGGTATTACCCTTTTCACTATGCTCCGTTTGCTTCTGATTTCGAGGGGATTGCAGACATGCCTTCAGATTTTGAGAAGGGCTCAAAGCCGGTAAGGCATCTTCATCTATTTATTTATTTACTTGTGATTTAACAGCTCATTACAAGTGTCCTACATTTGCTTGTTTAATTTCAACAGTTTAAGCCTCTTGAACAACTTATGGGAGTATTTCCAGCTGCAAGTGGAAATTTTCTACCACCAACGTGGAGGAAGCTCATGACCGATCCGGTAAGCATCCCAGTTGTATACCTCTTTGTAAGGTTATCTCATCTTGTGGTTGTGTGAGCGTGACTTGCTGATTCTTATTTCAGGCAGAGAAATAATGGAGATCAGGACAGAACCTCTTTGATAGATGGCAGAGATTTTTCAAAGATCCTTAAAAGTTATTCTTTGATTTCAGATGTTTCAGTAAGAAAGATTGTTTCCCAAATCTGTTATGCTTTACTAAGGTTGTTTACTTTGATAGAATCATAGAATGTCTTGAATTGGAAGGAACCCACAAGGATCATCGAGTCCAACTCCTGCCCCTGCACAGGACAACCCCAACATTTACACCCTGTGGCTGAGGGTGTTGTCGAAATGCTTCTTGAATATTGTCAGGCTTGATGCTGTGACTACTTCCCTGGAGAGCTGTTCCAGTGCTCCACCACCCTCTGTGTGAAGAACCTTTTCCTAATATCCAGCCTAACCCTCCCCAGCACATCTTCCTGCCATTCCTTCAGATCCTGTCATTGGTTGCCAGAGAGAAGAAATCAGCATTTGCTCCTCCTCCTCCCCTTGTGAGGAAGCAGTAGAGGGCAATGAGGTTTCCCTTCAGTCTCCCATTCTCCAGTCTGAAATGCTCATCCAGTCTGCTCCTCATCCAACTTCCCCTCTAAACCCTTCAACTTTATGGACCTTTCTTACAGACACCTTACAAAACTTAATAGGAAAGCAGATACCGTAACCCAGTTACTTGGAGTTATGCTATCCTGTTTTGTTTCTTCTTTTGATACTCTAAGTAATGGAGGTGTCCTACCATGTTTCATGTTTAAATGGAATTGAATACAAGGTATTTTTATTAGTCAAAGTTCTTTACGTTTACTTGCCCTCTGCCAAGTACGGTATTACATGGCATTCTGAATTAATTCCTTAATTGGCTTTAGTGATATTTTTTTTTTTCTCAAATACAGGAATCAAGCATAATTGACTTCTACCCTGAAGACTTTGCTATTGATTTAAATGGGAAGAAATATGCTTGGCAAGGTGAAATTTCAACTTTTTTTTTTTTTTGCTATATTATACGGACCTTAGTCTTAGGAATCTATGTAGAAATAGGAAGAAAATGGCAAATTATCTTGGTGAGATTATGATGCACCAAATCACAGAGTTGAGTTACCTGGTGTGGGGGAGAAATATTTTGCAGCAGGTGTATTTTTGAAAAGAAATTTGTATGAAGAAAAAAGTTATGATTCAGTAACTGATTTCAGATTGGCAATGATTAGTAGTAATTTCAGCAGTCATTCTAGATTTTTTAATTTCTCCTGAACTAGATTAATCATTTTTCTATTTTTCTCAGCCTTACTCTGTGATTGTCTTTGTCTCCTTAGCATTTAATTAATGGATCTTGTTCTGTTCAATCAGTGGCTCATTAGTATCTTGTGAAAAATGCTTTGGTGAATATAGACATATTTGGATGCATACAAAGAATAGGAAAACAAATACAGTATTTAATGCAACTTCTTCTTTCTTTAGAGAATGTTAATTTTAAAGGTCCATAGAATTTTTTAGCTGGTGATCAGCTAATAATCTAACATATATCTACAAATAATTGTTCGGGCACAAAACGAAATATCAAATTTTTTTGCTCTGAGGGTGGTCAGACACTGGAATGCATTGCCCAGGGAGGTTGTGAAGTCTCCGTTCTTGGAGTTACTCCAAACCCAGCTGGACATGGTCCTGGAGAACCTGAGCAGCCCATGATCATGCTGAAGCAGAGGGATGATCTAGGTGTTCTCCAGAGGTTGCTACTGATATCAGTGATTTTGTGATTCTTTCCCAGGGCAGCTCACCTGTGTTTTGAAATAGCCGGGGTTAGATACACAAGTACCTTGCTTGGGACAGTGTTGCTAAATAAAAGACAATATTCCTGAGTATTATGAGATGCACTGCATATCAGGTTTTCCCTCTGCAGCTCTTTCTTACCTCGGTTGTAATTCTGGCAAATTTCCATAGTCCTTCTGTCCAGTTATCAAATTCAGTCTAAAGCAGTAATGCTTTAAGTAGCTCCCACATGCTTTCAGCAGCCTGTAATGTTAGTTTTCATTCATTTAATGCTTAATTGCAGTATAAACTCTTTGTTCTGGATTAACATCTGGAATTCTCCTACTTAAAAGGGAGTTGTGAAACGAGAACTATTTTCCAAGCTGGGAGTACACGCTATCTCTCTTAAAAAACATCTAAGTGCACCTTGTCCTGCTAATGAAATGTTTGAAGATCTTCATTTTAGAGATGTGGTTATGCTTCTAGAAACTCAGTATTGATCCTTTTTGCAGTTTTTCAGGTTATGAACACTTCCCATTTTGCTGTCATTCCACCAGTGTGTTGTGAAAGTGAAAATAAATTTTTTGTTTTCCAGGGTAGGCTTGTCATTGTTTCCCCTCATAAGTAGTTACATTCCAGCTGAAATTTGAGCATGGCTGAGGTCTGGTGCTATCTTTGTTAAAGCAGTAGTCAGCCTGCGTGGAGATCTTCCTCGTGCTTCATAAGCAGGAACAGTGCCGTTTCCTGTTTGGTGTGGTTGGCAACAGCAGGCTGTACAGCTCTGCTCCGTGTTTTACAGTAGGCTAAATAATATTCTGAGTCAGTTAAACTTCTGAAATATTTAACACTTTATTTGTGACGTATTTTGAACTGGCTTTGTCAGGAGAGGGTACAAGCTTCTGGCGTAACTGCTCTCTGTGGAAAGTCTTAGGTTGTTCCCTTTCCTTCAGCTTCAAGACAAAAGTATTTGTTTTAATAAAGCCACATAAGGATCTAACTTATGAAACAAAAGTGTTTCAAGCAGACCAAGTTTTAGATCAGGAATCTAAGTCTGTGGAAGTCCCAAGTCTCTGAATGTTGTACCTTAGAGTGACGACAAGTGTATGTCAAATCTGCCCACCAGTAGAACTGGTACAGGCACAAATATGAAGCTGTGAATATCAGTTTTATAGAAAGCTGTTGTTGTCATCTTGGTCAGCAAAAGCTCTAGTGTTCATGGTAAAGGAAATAAAACTAAAATAATTACTCCAGGTTCTAACTGATAATAAGGATGACAGAAGTAAATATTCAAAGAATTTCCATAGTAAGTTTCTTAGTGCTTTTTTTTGATTTTATAATAAAAGAGAGCTTATACTGGAGCATGCCAGCGAAGGCCATTCTCCAGCTTCATCCGATTTGATTAAGGGTGTGCTCTGATATATGCTGTTTAGTGAGGGATTTTGATCCTGAGAGGAGCCTCTGTGTTATCTCAGTAAAATTAATAGCTGGTATGAATAGTCCCTAATGGATAATATCTGTATCTCCTTGTCACTGAACTTGGAGTGATTTCTTCCATTGTTGTCTTTTAATAAATTAACTTGAATAAAGTAGCATTGAGTTCTGTCAAGGGAGTATCTGTAGCAAATGAGACAAATAATGACTGTCTTACTGAACTCCCCTTGTTCCTAAACGAGGCAGGTGTGGGTAGCCGTTACTGCTTCCTGGTGCCTGCTCAGGGCTGAGGAGGAGGGCAGAGGGAGGAGCTTGGAGATAAGCTTCTCTTTTCAACCTGCACTACCAGTAAACTGTTTTTCTCTAAGCAGCCTGCAGGGTCACAACCGCTGAAAATGTAGGGTTTTATTTTCTGTGACTAATGCAACAGTTGCTTCTTGGTGAAATCTGTTGGAGCTTTCCAAGCACCTGTCATGTTTGGGTTTTTTCCCTCCCTCCAAAAACGTATAAGTATGAAAAAATCATGTTTTGGTTTTACTAGGTGTTGCATTATTGCCATTTGTTGACGAGCGACGCCTTAGAGCTGCCCTGGAAGAAGTCTACCCTGACCTCACTCCTGAAGAAAGTAAGAATTGTGATATTTTGTTACAGTTTGTTATTCCTACTGTTTCACTCTAAATGAGCAAGGTATAATAGATGTTTGCTTGGCTTCAACTATGGCAGGCTGTAGTCTTTTCTCCATGTGTGTTGCTGGTAATTAAAATGATCCTCAATGGATTTGATTTTGTAGCTGTCATATGCTTTTATTGTACTGAAGTAGACCTGCATAAGACTTAACCTGAAACTTAGATTGCAGTTTAATCATATGAAAAGCTTCTACCAGTATACACTGTCAAAATACTCATTAGATGAATATGTTGCAATCAAAAGAATAAACTCTGATTCCAAGGTGAAAGTTGATGGTAAGACTGTTCTCTGACCAGTAGGTAGGCTGCGTCCAGTTACAACATGTGGAGCTTCGTGTTCAACTTATAAACAAATGTATGTGTTAACTTTCTCTATTGTGCAAAAATAATACTGGTTCTTGTAGGTAAACTACTTGGGAGGTGTGTGGTGGTTTGGGGATATTATTTTGGGGTTTTTTTTCCCCAGCCTGTGTCTTCAACATTACTCTGTTCTAAATTGAACTTTCCTCCCGTTGAACACAAGGTTCCCATTGTTTTACTGGCTGATAACCACCCTTGTGACCAGAGACATCCTATTCTGGGCAGAGATACTTTCTCTCCAATGCTCTCAAGGAATGCCCAAAGCTTTCTCCTAAATCATAGTGAAGCTTTCCTTTTGTAGCAATATCAACAGGAAAGTGTGCTGGTGTGCTGTATTCTTGCCTTCCCTGTTTACTGTGAACTTTTATCCCATTCTCTTTGTCTAGGCAGAAGAAATAGCCTTGGTGGTGATGTTCTCTTTGTTGGAAAACACCATCCACTTTGTGACTTTATTGTAGAGCAGTACAAGACCAAAAATACAGAGGTACGTTGTACTTGCTCTTAAGGGGTTGTGTCAGTGGTGAGGGTAGAGATCTCGAAGTGTTTCAGCTGAAAAGTTATTTCTTCCATAGCCAGTGGATATACCCCCAGAGCTGTGCCATGGAATCCAGGGAAAGCTTACGCTGAATGAAAATGCTGTTCTTCCAGATCAGTGAGTATAGTTTTGGTATGGGTTGTTTGCTGAAGGGCGTTTCCTTCAGTTATGTCTTTGTTTAAATAAAAATCCTTGTGCTCACAATGGGAAACCTAAAACTCCTGACAAAGCAATGCATTTAATTCTGAGGCCAAACGTGCTTTTCGCTAGGTTTTGTAGTAAGAGTGTATTATCATCAGTATATGTAAAACAAGTAAAACTTTCATTCGGTGATAGTATTTTATTTCTGAACTAAGCTTTTAAAGCAGCATCAGAAATCTTTCAGGTGTTTTAATGTGTGTATTTAATTGCTGGTGAATCCTTTTTCTTTTTACTTGTCATTTCATCTATGGAAGACTGATTTTTATGTATTTGCAAATGTTTGAACTTTTAATAGGTAAAGAGGGACTGTGTAATAAAAGTAGTGAGTGGTGGCCTTATTCAGTAAGGTCATGTTGTTTTGGCCTCTGTTCTTTCATATGAAAGTTAACTGTGTATCACATCCAATCATGCATGCTGTTTAAAAAAAAAAAGCCAATGACTCTGCTTTTTATATGTTAATCTTAATTGTATTAAAGAAAAAATCCAGATACAGATATATTTTGGCATTTTTCATTTAGGCCATAGCACTAAATTCAGTACTGTTACCAGCTACACATACAAAAAATGCTAATATTTTTTCTTTTCTAGATAATGTGTAGAGTTTGAGAAATTACCAGTGTAATCTTTGCATTGTAGGATATGCATTCATCTGTCTAACTTTGCTTAGAGGTATAAGCAGGTGTTCCGTAACTCATTTGCATTAAATGCACAAACACTCCGATTTTGTTGGACAGATAATGTATCCTAGGTCACACTCACTAATATACATTTCTCTATTCTTGTCATGGCTTGTGAAGAATATGAGCAAGTCAGAGCTGTTCTTGGACGGAATAGCAATGTAGGAAAAAGAGAACTCTTCTGGCATTATTTTCCCCTATGACCCTTATGAGAGGCAGCTGAGGGAACTGGGGTTGTTTAGCTGGAGAAAAGGAGGCTGAGGGAAAACCTCATCATGTCTACAACTGCCTGAAAGGAGACTGTAGCATGGTGGATGTTGGTCTCTTCTCCCAAGTAACAAGTGATAAGATGAAAGGAAATGGCCTGAAGTTGTGCCCAGGGAAGTTTAGATTGGATGTTAGGAAAGAATTCTTTACTGAAGGAGTGGTGAAGCATTGGCACAGACTGCCCAGGGAAGTGACGGAGTCTCCATCCCTGGAGGTACTTAGAAGACAGGCAGATGAGGTATTCACAGATATGATTTAGTAGTGGACAGGTAGGGTTGGACTCAATGATCTCAAAGGTCTTTTCCAACCAAATGATTCTGTGATTCCCTAGACAGGGGTGTGAGAAATGGGTATTTTTTTTACCCACAGCAGTAATTTGCTGGGAATTCTATGAAAATGAGCAAGCATTTATATTGCCACTTCAAAATAAGTCTTACTTTGCTAAAAAGGTTTGAATCAAATTCAGCCAGGGTGTGCACAACTTGTGACCTTTGTGTGTAACAGGAGTCAGTGACCATTGCGCGCAATAGGGTGTACGGAGGACTCTGGTTTCTGATTGATAAGAGTAATTTTCTCGAGTGTTTTAAGTTTACTTTCTTGAATTGAAAGAGTAAAGTTCTCAGGAGGAAAACTTACTTCAAAGCCTCTTTCTTCCTGTTGTCTTTATGGTGTCTGCATGCATGACTGTGGTCTTCTCCTGCCCTTTTAGAGCCTGTTGGCTCGTTGTAATCAAACCTTAGCAGTTTGGGGAGATTTCCAAGGTGTAGCATAGTACCAAGATTTGTAAACTGGCTGCTGGGTAGTGGGAAGTGTGTGAACCATGTGTTAGACAACAGAGAATCCACACAGAGCAGCTGCAAAAGTAATGACATGAAAAGATTAATATCAGTAATTAATTCAGTAATTCCATTGCTTATGGAAGTATTTGATTTAGGGGAAAGCTAAGGTAATTTTGAAATCCCATTTACGTGTTGCAGGCATAGTTCACAGAGGAACGGGAGTCGTAGCAACAGAGAAAGTGGAGCAAACATGCAGAAGCATGTTACGTGACATTTTGACAGAGGTTTTTCTCTTTCACAGGATAGTAGAGTCTCCTGTTCCGATGCTACGTGATCTTACACAAAATTCTGCAGTCAGGTCAGTAAGCTCTGCGTTTTAATACAATGACTTACAAAATACAGCAATCAAAACTCATTCTGGTGTTTTGTGTTGTTGAATCTGCAGCAGAATTCATCTCTTAATAAAATTTAAACTTTTGCTTTAAACATTTCTGAATTTCACTGACAACTGAATCAAAGATGTTGTAACGCAGTGGGCTTGCGTTAGGGTAGTTAAACATAGCAGGTAGTGGCATACCCTGCAGAGATGTCTGAAATAGTCATTTCTCAGTGCATCAGATCCAGCGTGCTTCATCCCTTCATCTCTGGTGGAACTTCAGGGTCTTTGGCAAGCAAAGAACAACACCTACAGAACTTAATAGTTTGTGTCAAACCTTTTAAATGAAAGAAAACAAAAGTTCATGAGATCAAACCTCTGAGACAGAATCGTGTATTGATTGAAAGCCCCCCAGCTCTTGATTTTTGCCTCTTGGATTTGTATCCATTTTTATTCCTAGCAATTCCCAGAGGATACCAGAGAATACAAGCTTCTTGTCTTTAAGAAGTAATATTAACTTTGCCTGAATGTGATGTTTGGGAGAATAGTAAGAAACTTAATAATGAATAAAAAACCAATGCAGTTTCCAAGGATAAATCTTGTGGTTATAGAAGATTTTAATTACTCTTGCACTTGACAGCAAAATTCTGTAGATCTGATGTGTTCTATGTCACTCTCGCTTAATTTGGCACAGTATAATAACGCTTGTGCCTATAACCTTTCACTTCTGGAGCCACATAAGGTACTTGAGATACTGAAAATCACTTGTGATCTGTCTGCGTATTTTTTCCCTCCAAGGAGGCGTAAGTTGGTTCAACTGGAACAGCTGTCTACAGGCAGTAAGCAATGCTAGGTTGGGGCTTGTCAACTCATGATAAAAATAATGTTCTTAAATGGGAATTTAGTTACTTTGAGTGATGAGTTAAAGGTAGTTTAAAGGTAGTTTCTGGCTTTCCATCTGCCACTGTCAGGAGATTGGAATTGTTTTACGTTTCTGTCCATTCCTCTATTGCCAAGATTTTTCTTCTTGTCCTTTGAGATGGTATGAGCAGTCATGGTCCAGCTCTTCAGTTCTTGTGACTTTGGCTGAATTTTCCAAGGGACCATTATTCTCTCTCCTTCAAGTCTCATTCGTTCTTGGTGCTGAAAACCAGATATATTTCATCTGGAAGAGTGAGATTGTTCTGCTTAGTTGTTTGCTTTTATCTTTCTTGACATCCTGAGCATTCTTTTTTATCAAATGGTAGGTAATGGGAGAAGAGGAAGCAGATTGGTGTTGTGTACTTCGAATATGTCCCTGGTGGGACCTACCTGAGACCTGGATACTTACACTTAGGAGACTGGAATTGCTTGCAGTGTGGATGAATTTTCCTGGAACAACTCCACACTACTATACAATGCATTATACCAGCAGAAATTAAAGCTTTCAGCCATTTTTTGCTCTGTCACTATTTAGTTGGTCTAATACTAGACAGCTCAAAACGCAGGGTCTGCGAGGTGTCGCTGGAAATAGGTGTATATCCCTCCACAGGAGCTGTATAAAACTTCAGAGCTGCCTTTCATAATAATAACTCCCTGGCCCTGTCAATCCCACGTCTAAGTTCTGTACACGTTAGACTAGGCTGCATAGCAATCCAGTACTTTCCTGTCTGTACTGTAGCAGCTTTCAATCTTTGTTTAACTAGAGGATTTGTACTGAAGAGTCTGCAGAAGATATTTTCATTACCATGCACTCGACTGGCTGTTTTATAGACATTAAACTTCCTTTTTGACTGGCTGTTCATACAGGGAAGGAAAAAAGGCCACAGTCGAGAAATGAAAGTTCAACATAGTCACTATTTCCATGTGCAAAAAAATGCACTTTGCAATTTAAGTTATGTCTTCTTGAATATTATCTTTTCTGTTATGTACATCACTGTTAATAAAGCAGCAATTACTTTGTCGCCTTGCTTGTCTTAATTATCGAGTAAAACTAATCCTCAAATACTTTCTCCTAGTATCTCTTTCAAAGACCCACAATTTGATGAAGACTTTGTTTTCAAGGCTGTAGTGTTACCTGGTGCAAAGTAAGTATCAGTTGTCAGTTTCCAAATAACTCCATTTTTATTTATTAATTGGAGTGTTTGCTCTGATATTTATGGAACTATTTTTAACATTAAGGAAACCTGCTCCAGTTCTGAAGCCAGGAGATTGGGAAAAAAACAACAATGATGGCAGGCCTTGGAGACCGCAACTTGGTTTTAACCGAGACAGAAAACCAGTCCATTTGGACCAGTCGGCATTTAGAACATTAGGGTGAGACTGGCAGCATTATTATTGACTGACTTGCTGAGATGAATTTACTCCTTCATTGCTCTTTAAATTAAAAAAATAAAAAATGGAGTGAGAGTGGTCTGTCAGAGATTAGGTACTGGTGTTCCATGTTGGAAACTTTGGCATGTGATATTTAAAGTCAGTATTGATGAAAACTGTGTATTACAGTAATTTAGTCATAATGCCTTGCATTCTTCTCGATTTGGGGGGGTTTTCCCTACAAAATGTTTCTAACTAGATTTCCTGCTTTTTTGTATTTTTTGAAATTTGTTTGGTGAATACTTGCTTGAAGTGCAGAAGGTACGGTAAGAATATTGCATACAAGTGGTAATTGAGACTTAAAAAGACAAGAATGTCTTTTATGCTTTTAAAAATGAGTATGTTTTAAAACCTCTTGATGGAAGCACGTGTTGCACCATACAATCTGTTTGATTGTCACTTTTCAAGGCATTGCTACAGTCAGTTTTTGTTAGTTCTCTGGAATTCCAAGTAACTTTCTTGGGTGTTGCAGTGTGGTACAAGAATGCTTCAGAGTGCAGGATGGGAGAATGACCTGGGGTTATGTATTGCAGATCAAATAAAATGGTTTTCCCTACCCGAGAGTGCAAGGAGCCATAAATTTATTAGAGCCAGAAAAGAAAGAAGAAGTTTCAAAGGCGATTGTAATACTAGCAAATAAAATTAAACTCTGTGAGCAACTGAACATGAGTGCTTAGGCAGAGAAAATACCTTCTTCGTCTTGAGACTCTGGAGGAGCTGGAAGAATAAAAAGCAACACCCTTCCGTCCATTCCTGTGTTGGAAAGCATAAGTGTTCCAGTGCTGCACTTGTGAACCGTCTTCTGTTCTTCCATGTCATACATATAAAAAAAAAAAAGAAAAGAGTATAGCTGTGTTATTGATCACATGTGATGTCTCCTTAATTGCTGTCCAGGATGGCAGACATGACAAGCATCAAAGTCTTAATGTGAATGTTGTTCAGTGCAGGAAAAGCAGAAAAAACTTGGCAGACATTGACACACCAATATTTGCAGATCCTGCAACTCTATTAACTTCTTAGGATACGTGACAGCAGTTGAGTTTTACCGAATTCTTACACGGTTTGCAGGACATATATGTTTTTCTGCTTATTGTGGTTTGCTGTAGAAACTTCTTGCTGGGACCAGCTCACAGAGCGTGTGCTGTGCTGATGATGTGTTTGAGACCCTGATCCATAAGCAAGTCGGTGTGTCTTATAAGCATTTGGTGGTCTGGACAGCAGCTGTGCTGTAAGAAGTCATTTATAACAACATCCTGTTCTTTTTTTCTTTCCATTTCTTACACATAATAGCCATACGATGCCAAGGGAAAGAGGGATGCCAGGAATGTATCCCAACGCAGTACCTCTTGGCACTTACGGGAGCCCGTACGCCAGGCCGCTTCTGAGTGGGCAGCAGCAGATTCCTAAACTGCTATCAAGTGAGTCAATTCTGCTTTCTACGTTCTGAGTTTGTTGTGCAGTCTCAGCATGAGCCCAACCAGTTAAGTTTTCCTTTCTGCAAAATGTTGAACGCACTCCTAAAAAAATAATGAAAATGCACCAGAAAAATCTTGAAAAACCTTCCCTCCCTTTAGCTGTTGGTTAATTGTCATCAATTTGAGGGGGGAAATGTTTGAGTTAATTCACAGAACTATTTTGCTTAGACTGAGTTAAATATCAAGTCACAATTAAAATTGAGTATGATTGTCAGATCCAAGGGTCTGTCTTGTGTGAGTTGGCAGCTTTTTTTGAAGAGTCTAGAACTTCTTACAAACTTTTAAGGTTTTTGTCTGTTTGGAAACTGGAAAGCAAAGTGATGAACCTTGTGTTTCTCTTCTCTGTTGCTCATTTTTTTGGAATTCATATAATGCAATGTATTAAAATGTGGTCACGTGACTGGTCGTGGGATCCCATTCTGAACGCTACACCCGGTATTCAAATATAATAGCATTATATCTCCTAAGGGTTCCTGGTGTCCATTATCCAGAATGTTTTCAGTACGTGGCTGTATTCCAACATCACCAGCAGACGAAGTTTGATGCTTTGTGGCTGAAGAGAACAGCAAGAAGTGCGTGCTGGCCACAGAAAATTCTTAATGCATAAGGCATGGTGGCAGATCAGGAGAGATTGCATGAGACTGACAGAGGAGCTGTGTTTGGTGCTGAGATGCCAGACTGAACCGGAATGGCTAATCTGTAGTCCTGTATTGACTTCTCCTGCCTATGGTAGGTGTGGCAACTTCTGGCAAAGAAGTGGTAAGAGATGGTCAGGAGATCAGGGATGCCGCTGTGGCTGACTGGGGGAACAAATGGTAAGGTAAATCCTGTGTCACCTGAAGTGGAGTTCTTCGTCCTCGGAAGAAATTGTTTGTGCAAAGAGCTCGCAAAAAGGATGCTAGTTAGAAGTCCTGTCTCTTTGCCTCTGATCAGGAGCTGCATTTCTGTAATGGTGGGATTGAGACAGGAGGAAACTTGGCTAAACTACCTAAAAAGGTACTTTAAAGTAAGAACTTCTCACTGTTCAGCTGAATTCTTGCAATATTGAATTATGCAGGTGTTTGAAGTTCAAACAACTGACACAGATGAAGTTTGAACTCCAGCATTTTGTCACAGAAAACTAGATTACTGCATAATGAAGCTGTCACCTTTTTTGTACTTGGCTTATGTTTTTCCTGTGTATGAAAACAGCAGATAAGTAATATCAGTGGCCACTCTGAATCAAACTTATTATCCAGTCCCAAAGCAGATGAGTCGTGAGTTGAGTAGTGAGTGCAGAAGCTTTGTTCGAGGAATCAGATGGATTTAAGTGGGGACGTGGATTGAATATGAGAGCCTGGAGCTATTAACTTTTGATTAAAGGAAAACAAGTGTTTTTTAAAAACAAGCAAGAAACATGATCTAAAATGGAAAGTGGGGAGAATGGGAAGGTGGAACTATCTATCTCCAAAAAGAGAAAGTCTGAGTGGTTTTGGGAAGAGAGAAAGTATTCATGAACCTGTTGGTACCTATGCTGCTGTTCAAGTCTTCTGAAGCTCAAGTCTTGATACTTTGTGGGAAATACTGCAAAGTAGTTTTCTCTGCCTTATGTACGTGGAGCTGATCTTGCCAATTAGGTACTTAAGAAGCTCTCATCCTCATAGCATCTGAGCACCTTGTGTTGTATAGGAAGCACTCCACATGCAAATATGCCCCAATGCCATCATTCTTTCAAATTGAGGAGGCTTGAATCCACTGATCAATATGAAATCCCAGTCCATCTGTTGGCCTCAGGAAAAACTATGGTGGCTTTCTTTCATGCATCCCTTCCTCCCCTCATCTCCTGCCACTTCTGCACCCTGAAATTGCTTCGGGCATCCCCAGTTACAGGTGCGCCTGGCAGGGTTTTTTTCTTTTTTCTTTTTTTTTTCCATTTTTTTTCTCTTTCAAAAAGAGGTGCCAGGTCAACCTGCTGGACCCACCAGCTGCTGTCATGGTGCGTGGCCTCGCGCGCTGCTGGCAGTCGTTGCACAAAAGCTTTTTCACAAAGCAGGGGTTGCACACCTGCTTTTTCTCTCCAGGGCTCTTCATCCCGGAGTTGAGAAGCTGGTTCCTGGCACTCTCTGTTTTCATGGGAGACCGCAGTGCAACATGCTGCAAAGGCACTCTTTGTCAGTTAATTTTGTTGTATTTCTCCTCTTCTGCTAACGATACCAAGCTGTCCTAGGAGATTAGTCTAAAACTCTAATTAACTTTTGATTTAAACTGACTGCGGTAAGAAGTCCTTACAACTAATTACAGCAGTGGTTGACTTAATATTTGGAGATCATCTTTTTTCAGTGTCTCATTCTCAGTATTTAACAGAGCCACAAGGACAGGTGATGTCCCCAGTCAGTGGGATGGACTCCGGTTAAACAGTGTGAGGGATGTGCTTGCTCCCTGGAAGGAGTTCCAGAAATGCATGCTGCTGCCTGACCAGTGGGTCAGGGCCCTGCCCTGGCCTCCTGAAACTATCAATGCCAAGTGAACCACGTGTCTTAACTCCTCTTCTACCAGGTAGTCAGACTTGCTTAAACCCTTTTTAGAAGAATACCTCTTAAGTGTCATAGCCAAGAATTTCTGCCGAGATCACTCTCTTGGGCTTTGGCACTGAAATATGCTTTTGCACATGGGACCATACCCCAACATCCTGGTGGTGATCATCTTCTTGAACAGGAACAGTCTACATGGTCAGTGTGTTTGCTCCAATGGAAATTTATGTCCAGGATTGAGCACGTGGGCCAATTCCACCCAGACAGCATTTTATATGGGGGTACCAAAAGGTGTTCCTAGTTCTGACAGCTCAACTACCTTAGAATCATAGAGGTTGGAAAAGACCTCTAAGATTGAGTTCAACTGTCAGCCCAACACCACCATATCCTGAAGTGTCATCTTGCGTTTTGCATTCACCCCTTTAATTCAAGCACAAATGTCTCTGTCAAAGCACAGATATCTTCAAATGGAAAATCAAATTAGAAGGAACGGGAAAGCATATGCTGAGTTTTCTTAATGGAACAGGTTATCCCTTGTATCAGTTGCATTCGTCAGCTGTATAATTGTGAGAGAACAGCTCTGTGTTGTGGCATAATTGGCTTGTGAAGCATCTGGAAGCCACAGGTTCCTGAAAAACTAGAGAGGATGTGGTTAAAATTCCCACATTTTGCAGGATTGATGCAGAGCAACTTTTCATTTCATGTGTTATGTTTTTATATGTATGATTAAGTAAAATTAGACTCTAGAAGGGCAATGCGGTCAACCAAAGTGCCATCTCTTCCTCAAGAGCCTGCTGTGGGTGTTCCTTACTGTTGTTCTCTGATTTGACTTTGATGTGCCAATTTTCAGTTGATGAATAATTGTCTGTGCTGATAACTTGGGGAGTCAAGTGCAGCATGGCAGCACTCTGTGAATGGCATATTTGGCTTCTGCAGCACATGATATCTGATTTATGACTTTCATTTCAGTCAGTAAACTTGTCAATTAGCTGCATTTGAAAACTGATTTTGATTAGTGCAATCAGTAAACACAAAATCTCGTCTTTGATTGCCGCACTGATTAGATAAATTGTTACTTGAGGAACTGCTAGAGAAGGCAGTTTATTTGGCCTTATAGCTCTAGGAAATGCCTAAGTTTTGAAGACTAAAGAAAATATTAATTGACATTTCTTCTTCAATTTTGTGCCATTTTGAAGTACAATTCACTGCTCCAAGCTTTTTCTCTCAAAGATTGTTCTCTGTCAGAGCAATACAAATGAATAGTAACAAGGTGGCTTTAAATGTTTCTATGATGAATTCATTAAACTCTTTCTTAAACTGTTCCCTAGAGCTGCAAAAAGATGTGGTTACAGCTGTAGAGCTGGATCCTTTCTTTTTCAGACGGAAAGAAGGGGATTAAATAGGACACAGGTTTTTAACAAGACCTGTATGAATGGGATCCACCGTACCAGGGCAAGACCAGCATCACCTCACTAGGTTTCTCAGTAGAGCACCATTTGACCCTGACAGTGGAATGGAAAATGTGTTAATAAACTTCAGTTAAAATGTGAAGTTCTGACCAGGCAGGGTCAGGGAGGAAATGACTGTATTAGTCTGGATAATTGTTCATATGGTTGGGGGTCCTGCCTAGTTCACCCCATGCAGAGGAGAAGGGTGAAGGAAACACAGCCATTATTCTTCCTGGTATACAGGCTTTTTTTTTCTGGAAGTTTGTGTCTCCCAACAAGCAAAAGGAGAACTAAGCCAAGCCTAGGACACCTGCAGGTCTGATTGTGGTGACAAAGCCAAAACCTAGCCCTCATCCTGGCAGCTGCAGAAATACAGGCATTAGTAACAACAGATAAACAGGTTGTGCATCTGAAAATGTTTTTTTTTACAGAACTTAGTTCTTGCATATGTTGCTGTGGTTCTGGTATCTGTGAAGCTATGAAATAATTAGATACGAAGTCTTATGATATTTTTTGATTAAAAATAGTGACACCCTTGGGCTTTACCAAGTTTTTAAATTTTATTTTTAGCAATTTCGTCTTTGTACTTAGTATGTTTACATTTCTGTTTAAGGTTGTGAATTAATTGCTGGTGTTGCTCAAAGTAGCTGAAGGACCTGGGTTTTCTTCTGTTGCGCTAATCTTGTATTCGAAAGGAAACACAGCATCACTAAAGTATTGTGTTAGTACAGCTTGTTTATGCGTGTAGAAGTCCTTGCAATTCATAGGCAGACCAATGTAGAAGCCACCTTTAGTCCTTGTGATGGTTTAGACTGGTTTGGTTACAGTCTGTATGAAACAATCAGTTATACCTGATTATGAGAATCGGTTGATGACACTTCAGTTGTGTGCATGTACCTATATAAAGAGAGCTATATGTATATATGTATACCTGCACCCTCCCCTGCACACTAAAGTGCTGCTGTGAAAGGTTTCTGTCCGAGTCAGACCATTACAGCCTACAGACCATTCAGTCAGTTAGGAGAGAGGCACAGATTTTTCCTCTGTCTGTTTTTTATTCCTTTTCTTTCAAATTATTGCAAAGTTTTTGTGTTCTTGAATATTGGCAGTTTAAACAAGGCATTACTGTCCCATCGCAGTGTGTCCATTAGACAACTTCTGGAACCAGCTGTTGAAATTAGGTCACACTTAAACACCATTGAAAATAATCAAAGGTGTCACTGAAACTGAAGCTTTTGATTGATGCACAATTTGAGTGTTGTGGGCTGACCAGAGAGCTATTGATTAGCTGTTTCTTTTATCCTGTTTACTGACCAGTTTACTTAGAAGAACAGCAACCATTTAATTGTATGTCCTGTTAAAGCAATGTTGTTACTGCTGCATCTTTGTAAAGAATTAGTTTGGGTAGAAGAAACAATTGAGAAGTGGGTGGTCTTTTTCACTGCAGCTTCTTATAACTGCAGTGCTAGGTCTCCGGCCAAGTTTTTACTCAAGAAGGTTTAATTCAGTTTGATTACATTATCTGAGAGATCATTAGTAGATTTTTATTTTTGTATTATCATTCTCTAGGTTAACTTTTAAATATAGTTTTACCATCTTTAAATATATCTGAAATATAACTATATATATTTAAATGCGAATAAAGTGGAACTTTTCTCTTTATTATGTGCTCTGAATAACTTAGCCTAATCAGAGGCCTCACACATATTTTGAGTATGAAGTATCTGTTGCTCACAAATATGATGTGTTGTGATGATGACGCGGTGATGCGTGTGTGTGTATGTGTATCTACTTTTCATATAGGGTAGTGGTGAATGTACTTTTAAGAATCGTAAACAATAAACGAAGTCTTCAGTTGTTACGGTAACAGACATGGGTTTGCTTTTTTAAAAATTCAAGAGAAGATACATGTGAAATGTCCAAGTATAAACCAGTGCTAGTTCTAGCAATTAGAATTTGATCTTCTTATAACTTTAGGCTGATTGGACATACTAAAAAAAAAAAAAGTTGCCTTTAATTAATACTAATCTTGCCAGTCATGGACATAAGGGCTTTATCAAAATCAGCAACAATAACTGGCTATTTAGTAGTGTATGCAGTTTGAGCTTTTCTGTATGACTTCTTAGAACAGGTTCTCAGACTTGTTTAAGAGTAAGCAAAACACAGTTCTTTAAGCACACTCCCCTTTTTTATTTCAACATTTTGTTTTACCTTCTAGATCTTAGACCCCAGGAATCCTGGCGAGGTCCTACACCCTTGTTTCAGACAGCACCACAAAGGTAAGGCAGGAGGGGGTTAAGTTTTGTAAAATTTGGCCAGGAGGATGTGCTTGGTTCTGCCTTGGTTCTGGCTTCACAAAGTTTATTTCCTGTTTGGTTTAGACTTTGTTGTTAAAATGTATTTAAATCATGCTGTACAGCAGGTTTTTTTTGAGTTAATTAATGTCCATGATTTATTTATTTATATTTTGTGAGTGCACTATGCAGTGTTCATCCTTTAAAAGGCCTGGGTACTTTGTATTAAAAAAGAAGGCAAAACCACTTTCCATTAAAACTCAGACTTCAAAATTAACTTTACTGTTGGTGATTGGTACCGTTCTTGGTTCTTTGGCCTTTATCTTATTGAAGCTTTTGAGATACTATGAAATTGAACACAGAGAGCTTAAAACTGCATTAGATTTTTGGACAGGCTAAACAAATTTCTTTTTAGGAGGGCTGTGGAGCTTAATGAGGCATAACTAATGGTGTTCCACTTTTATCATTTCTGTGCCACAACCGCAGCATTAGTACAGACCAGCCATTGATTCTTGCTACAAACCTCTTGAAGTCCTAATCAGCTTCTTTGGTACAAGTTTTTCAGGCCTGACAAGCCTATTGTAGGGCAGTGTCACTGTAGGTCAGTAGTTATTAGTTGCTACTGAAAACAGTTTCTTTAACTACTTAAGACTGAACTGAATTAAATGCAGAAGGGACTCAGGGAAGGATTATGGAATCTGCAGTCCAATAAGTGCCATCGAATAGAAGGAATGTGACATGGTTTGATAATAAGGGATGTTTTTCATGCGTTCCTTCATTGATAGGTTGTATGTCCTTAAGTCAGATAGACTTTATAAACACGGCGTACCTGCAAAAGCTATGAATAATTATCTTTTTATATTTATAGAGGAATGAGAGTGTATCTGAGATCTTTGAAGTTTCTGCTCTGAGGCACAACTTTTTTTTTCCTGGTTTTGTTTGCAAATATTACCCACTGAAAATATCACCTTTGGGAGAATTTATTGAGCTCTCTGCAATCACACTTTCCATGGCAACCATTTTGATCCCTATTGAAATAAGTCCAGCTCCCTTGTCTTGTGCCACATCCATGTGGAATATTATGTTATAAGCATAAGTTTACATTGCAAACTTTAATATTACTTTGTCCATGGGAGTTGCTATTCCCACACCTCAAATTAAGTTTATATAGTACCATTTTGTGTAATACTGCTACAGGTCTGTAACTTGTCATTGCTTTTAAAATTCTATACTTTTGTCATTTTACCAGGCTGTTTGTCTTTACAAAGTGGAAGATTTTCACAAGTTGCATATAAATAACTTTTTCAGCCAGAAGTTCTGTTTGTTTCTCTCTTGAAATACACATTTTTATTACAGTTGTAGCGATCAACTGTCTCTAATCAGAATCCTACCATAAGGTTACTGTGCTCGGTTTGTGCTGGTATTTTTAGCAGGCTTCCCAAGCACTTCAGAGCATTTCTGCAGATAGACAGTGTTTTCAATTCAATCTTCTAACCTGTCCAGCATGCTTCTAGTGTTGCAGTATTGACCTTACTATTCAGTTCCCAAACTTGAGGAATCTGGTGTCCCCTGAGGTGAATTTAAATTCAAGGTGCATCATCTTCACCTTGAAAATAAGCTTTAGAGAAGCTTGGAGAATGCCATTCTAGCTTTCAAGTGACAACAGTGTATTTATAGTGCTCTCCCTCCCTGGTGGTGCTTTGTTGAATGCGTGGTGGTTTATGAGAATCGCTAACTTGCCAGTTTCAGCACTGAGGGTGAATAATCCTGCTGTGTTCCTGGAAGGTATTTGATTTGAGAAAGGAGAATATTCAAGCAGATGCTTAGGACTGATGTTGAATTAGTTGCCATACCAAGTGTAAGCATGGAGACTTAATTAAGTTTAAACAGAAACATAAAGATGGATAGGCTTGGTGAAGGAAAAAATGGCTGAACCTGTTGAACTGAATCCCCCCTCCCAAGAGGTTTACAGTTTCCCAGTTAATTCTCTGGGAGCTGCAAGGCTGCTGTTTCCTATACCACTAATCCCAAGGCTGTCCCTGCTTGCTACTGTGGCTTCAGGTGCTCCAGGAGCAACAAGGTGCTGCCAGGGAGAGTGGCAAGGAATTTCTTCTGTCCTACATCACCTCTGCCCCTGGGAAGAAAGTAATTGAGGGAGCAACCAGCCCATGCTTCAGCCTTTTCAGATGAAGTGGGTTGGCAGAAAGCTGCGATATCCTTGATTTGCAACATCAAGCAAAGTATAAGCAAGGAGCCCTGTCCCTGTCAGGAAAGCTTTGAGCCCTTGTGCTATTTCAGGGATAGAGTACTGGGGCTAAACTACCTCTTGCTTCATAGGCCTGGGTGGAAAAAAAAAAAAAAATAGTTGTCTCCTGCGTAAGAAATCTTACTTTTAAGTTTAGTGATGAAATACAGTGTGCAGCAAGTAAAATAAAAGCAGTGAGTTGCTGTTGATCAGGATACCTTTCAGTGTGTCCTGTTCAGGCCCTGGTCTGACTGGGCTGCGTTACTGGAGATTGCAGAAGATTTTTTCATGTTCTTGCCTTCAGCGCTGGTGATCTGATATGTCTCAGACTTTATATACTTTATATATTTATATAAAATAAATATATATGTGTATTTCCTACCTGGTTTTGTGCCTAATGGGAATTTGTAATCCAGTGAAATAAATCCTTTTGCTTAACCTGCTTATAGAAGGGATTTCCAAACAGGCTAAGGTTGGAACACAGAAGTATTTTATTCTATAAAGTTTCCTGAAGTTGTGTTTTAGCTATCCTTTATGTATATGCTTCCATTTAATCCTAAATTGGTGTAACTCTGGATAGTGCATTTGGTTAACTCTGCCAATGTGAACTCATGATATTCCAAGTGGCACAATTTTTTTTTTGTTACCTGTGAGGCACAGCTTTGCTGTGCACAAATCTCCACCCTCAGGTAATTTGAATCACCAATTAATACATCCGCTAGACGAACATGAAATCAAGTGCTGTGAGAACTGTATTTTCCTGATTTCTGTTTACCAGATGAAAATCTAAAATATAGGGTTTTTTTAAAAATAGTACGTAGTTCTGTGAATTAAAAATAGCAAAACGGTGTGAACTGCTTTTCTGGCTTTAAAATCAGAAAATACTTTGCAACTTATTTTTTTCTTTTCCTGCTAGGTTTATCCTCTAAGAATACCTAGTGATTCTAATTGAAAATCACCGATTTCACTCTTCCAGAGGGCCTCAAAGCAAAAATGCCCTAACATAATAGTGTTAATCTGTTTCATTTGTTTAATATCCCAACTTCTCACTAAGCTGCACTTCACTAAAATAAAAAGTTAAACTCTGTGCCAAATACATATTAACATCAAGTGAAATTTTTGACACATTTTCTCATTCCAGGGACGAAGCAGGTTTTGGTCTGTGATTTTCAGTCGAGAAGGTTGTTTGCTGCAAGCACGTTAGCAAAGTTGTAGAGCTAGAGTGACTGTTAATGATAAGTCCTAGAGCTGGGGCTGTATAGGTAATTCACTGGAGTTTTCCTCAAGGCTGAGCAGTGTGTTCTTCCTGGAGAATCTGCTGTTTTCTAGCAGTAATGAGGGGAAGGGGGAAGTTAGTACTCAAAATACATTATCAATAGGAATATCATACTTAAAATACTGATTTTATGCTTAGTCCCTGGAGGTATAATGTGCTATTAACTTAAATACAGTATTGCTCCTCCTAATGAATGATTTTACTATCATTGTGCATTTCTGGACATACTTCTGAATATAGAAATTGTATTCTAAAAATAAATCCACACAGTTCAGTATTACCACTTATTTTTTGGGCATAGTCATTTTTAGTACGTGTATTGTACATCATATTTACCAAGTGTGTATTTATCAGGTAGGGCTCATATTTTTAAACAACAATCGAGTTATTTCATTTCTGGAGATGGTAGGAGTTTCTTTTGCCTTTATATAATTCAGGCAGGTCTTAATCTGACCAGGTGGAGCAGCTGTCTTGCAGGCTTTAGTGTGAAACCAAAAGCAATTTGCATCCAAAAGCATTAAGCCTTCATGTCTGAAATGCCCGTTTTCATTCATTTTAATCATCTTCATTCCGACTTTGCCTCCATTCCAGCTGGTAAAATGCATGTTTAAAAGTTCCTCTTCTCCCAACATTGTTTCTTCAGTTGCTCAAAGCTCAGCATTGTACAGCTGGCTGTGAATACTGCCTTGGTCATGAAATTCATACCTCCTCCCTGAAATGCATGTGCATTGGGAAGAACAGATCAGCCTCTGGGTAGGGTTGCTCCTCCAGGATTGAAGTTCTGCCAATTTAATCCAGCAAATCTAGGCAAAAGCTCTTTGAAGATGTACAAAGTCACTTTCAGTTCACCAGTGCAGCAGGTAAATATGAAGTGCAGTGCTCATGCTCTCTGCTATTCCTGTCTTGCAGCAGGCTGACCGCAGACTGTTCAGCTGACTCTCTCTTAAACAGGGGTCAGAAAAGATTAACTGCTTTGACTATCCAATATTTTTCCTTTACGACAATATACTCTACTGCAAAACATAACTGCTATGAATTCCGTGAGGAATGATACCCTTACCCGTGCCCAGCTTTAAAGACTGTATCATGGCTATATCATTTTTCTAAATATTTTTAATCAAACAATGATTTGATGTATTATACCTGTTGCTTTATAATTGTAATGTTAGAATAGGCACTTGAAGGCAATTAAAACATTTCTTGCTGTTAGTAATCTAGGATGGCAAACTAGGTTATAATGGATGTTGAATTTGTGTTCCCATATAAACTGTACACCAAATGTCAGTCAGTCTATGCCAATTAGTGCTTATGTTGCTAGGTCACCGTGGTCAATTGAAAACAGCATCAATAGAACTTGAAAAGGTTTCTTCCCGATCAGACCTTCTGACATATTGAGCAGAATAATGGATGGGAAAAAACAGCCAAGGCCCCTACCCTAGATTCAGAATACTCACAGTAAGAATTCATTTGCAACCTGCAATTAACTAGAAAGAATGGACTCCCAGAAAGAGTCTGGACATTTAGAAAAGAAAGCCTCATTCTGCTGTATCGCACATGTTTACTCTTTGGATGGTGTGTTACGATTAGCTAACTTGGTGATATCTGAGGTTGAATCGATGTTCAAGATCAGCACGGATGAATTGGCAAATTTACCCCTAAAATAAAAGATGGACAGAATCTTTCTAAGAAATTTGAAAAATCTCTGATTTGTAAAATTGAATTTGCTGCTTATACCTGGTTCTGTAGCTTTCGAGCTGTGATGAGGCAGTAAGTAGTAATTAAATGTGGTCTTTTAGTAGGAGAATTTTAGAGGATTATTTTTCCCCCTCATTTGTCTCTTAACGACTGGGCCATCTGCAGTGCCAGTTTTGTTTGGGTTTTTTTTTTTTTTAATACTGGACCTGGCAGTGTTTAACTCTGAGGCAAATCAAATTATTTATCATAGGAGACTGTAGATGTTTGGATTTTGTGGTATGAAACTCGCTCTAGGAGTGAAGTTCACGCTGCAGCATGTTTCTTCTTTACACAGAACTGCTGGGGCTGCTCCTCTTCTTGCTTGGAACCGCATGCTGCAATCCCAAAATCAGTACCAACCAAATCAGTTCCAAGGGCTGGGTGGACCAATGGGTTACCCACAGAGACCTGAAGATCGGATGGACAGGGGAAGACAGGTATGAAAACACTGCCGCATTTTGCATGTTTTATTCTCCTCCTGAGTAAGGTTTCCTTCATGTGTGGCCGTGGAGAGTGCACACAGCCTATGTAGGCATTCCTGAGCTGTTTTTAGCCTGGTGGCTGTGTCACCAGTGAAAGCACTGACAGGTAAGCTTCCCAGCCTTGTCCAGCTCCTCTGTGTGTACCCCTGGCAAGAGGCCCAGGCTGTGATGGTGCTGCCGCTGCTTTTCATTAAAAGTAGATCAAACATGCTACCAAGTCACACACTTCTTGCAGCCTGAGAAAACATAAAGTGAAGGCAAGTATTTCAACCAGAGTCATTGTCATGCACAGAGAAAGCTATCAGCTACGCATTTTGGGGATAGAAGGGTTTCTTCTCAGTATGTTTAAAATGTTAGCTCTTACATCTGATTTTTCCCCTGGAATGTTTATTGGCTTTCTCTTAGCTGAAAAACTGCTTAAATGCAAATGTTAGATTCTCATAGCCAGAGAAATAAACATCTGTGAAAGTACACGTGAATATAGCTTTGTCTGGTTAAATGTAAACAAGTGAATAGGAGAATCTCATCCAAATTATAGGTAACTGTCATTGGTTTATGAAAATGCCTCACTGTGAAAATGCTTCTTGAAAGCAAAATCATCTGCTGCTTATGTGATTTGTGTGTGTGTGCATTCCCGGTAAAAACATAATCTGCATATTACTCTTTTGAGTATTTACAACACTGTACACAAGTTTAAAATAAATTTGTCATCTATATTGAGCTTTAAGTTCTGTTGCTGCTTTGGTAAGTCAGAACTCTTACTCAGCTGTGGGAAGGTTACTGACCAGTGATGGGGAAAGAGGAGGAAGAGCACTCAGCTGCTTTGTCACGACAGTGTTTCCCAATCCTTTGTATGGAAACTAAGGCATGTTTGAAATTTGCCTTCTGTTCGGAGGTGGTTCAGCTACCTCTCATAAATGGACTTAAGTCACTTTTTAGTGTATGCTGGTCGTTTTTCTTTTCTTATTCCCACTCTGCCCATCTCCTCCAGTGTGCAAACATTTGCATTGCACAGTACAGCACTCACACAGTCCAGTTTGGTGTTTGATTTCTGAGACTGTTTCTCCATGCTATTGGCAGCATATAGTAATTTCCACATAGGTTCGAATTGTCCTGCATTGTGTGTATTGAGTGATATCCCAGTCTCCTCTACTTATACGGCAGCAACTGCAAGTACAATCTATAGAAATTGTAATGTCATACAGCATATGCAAAAATTGTCTTTATAGTGCTTTTACCACTTCTCTGATCGTTTGTCTGCTTTATGTTTTCCTTTCTGTTCTGGTTGGGAGACTCTGGTAGCACTATCTGTCACAACCACTTTTGCACCATGACGTTGTTACCGTGGGAGGGGATGAGGCATCTATACAATAAAAACATGTACTGTCATACCAAGTTTCCAAGAGCAGAGCATTTGGCCTTTGCCTGGGGAGCCTTTTTGCAGGGTGCTGTGTGCTTCTCTGTCTGGTTCAGCTTGTCAGGACCAAAGCCCAGCAGAAACGGCCTGTGAGCTGCTAATACCGCTGTCAGCATTGTCTGCCGATGGCAGGATTACATGGTGCTGCTGAAAAGATCTATAGCCAGTGAGCACTCTGCCCCAGTGCTCCCACCTCGGAAACTTGTTTGGCTGAACCCTTGTTAGCAGCAGTGAAACTCTGGTCTCCCTCACCCCAGCTCCTACCCCGCATTTTTAGTGCAGAGGAGGCTTTTAAAACGGGGGTAAAAATTGTCTTTAGCTCGTTCAGATGTGATATAGTGTTACAACAAGAAACAGGGGAAAAAAGAGAGGCAAGTATGCCACTGTGCACTCTTAACTCCTGGTATAGTGGGGAGGCATTACCAGTACAAAACCTTCCAGGGCTGGTTTTGGCTATAAAGCAAAACTAGACGGTGTGGGTTATGATCACGTTAGGCTTCACGGGAAAACACTGGGGCCTGAATTCTGGCTGTGCTGCACAACCAATCCCCAGTGTTTTTTTAAGGATATTTAAAATTCGGATGAGTTTTTTAAAACCTTTCACTTTGTGTTACACAAGTTTACCCAAAACACTGGAGACAAAGGAATAAATGCATGATTGCAGTAGTCCGTAACAGGCTGCTGTAATAATGCAGAAAAATCTGCAGAGGATTTTGATGCTGGTGGAGTCTGGGTGGTGTTTAATTAGGACTGGAAAACAGATACTTGAAAGATGTCTGCCTGCTACGCCATATTCGGCTCTACCCTCTATCCTGAGTTGTGTAGATGGATTATTTGCAAAAGGAATTGGTGCTTAAACTATTTCATTCCCGACCTTAAATGTTCATGCCTAACAGCTACAGAAAGGTGAACAGGAATTGTCATCCCAAAGTAGGAGGGCATCCCCTGTTCTTGTTTGGAAAGCTGTCTCCTAACTGTGAGGTCTTAGAGCATCGTGGCTGTCTGCAGCCTGGCAGTGACAGAGAACCTATGCCCTCACCGCTCTCCAGTGCTTTGCAACTCGGCTGATTGAACAGGAGGCAGATTGTTGTTTGGTAATACTGCAGCCTTGCCCAAAACACAGTTCACCTATCACTAGCATGTTTCATGTCTGCTGGATCATGAAACAAAGTTAAAACTGGATGGTGACAGCAGTTTTTGTTTGTATTCACATACATGATGGTTATTAAGGACAAATCTTTCAGCTCAGGTAAATTTGCTTCCTTAAAAAATTTCCTTTGCAGTTGTGTTGCTTTCCAACTGGTTTTTATCTCCTTTTAAATTTTTGTTGCCTTTCTCATCCCTTTTTTGTTGTTATTTTTGAATGAATGTTCAAATGTAATTATTTCCTCAGGGCTGACAGCACTGGAGTAAAATTAGAAGCTACCTTAAAGGGTTTAGGGTGCAAAACCAATAATTGAATCTAGCATTGCTGCCTGTACATTTCAAAGCTTTAAAGCCTTGAAAAGGGATTCAAGTGGAAGTGGTGACACATAGCAGCATAAATAATTATCTTTAGTCGCTTTCACCTCTGAATTCTTTTTTTACAGCATACAGAACATGGTCTGAAGAGGTTAATAAACGTGCTGCCACAGAGTGCTTACAAAATTAATGCAACTGCCATGGATATGGGTTGCTCTGGGGTAGTGGGTGTTTGTCGATGTCCCCCAGCTATTCCAGAAAAAATAAAGAATAAACTGGGTGATGTTGTGCAGATCTCTGAAATTTTTATTTTACTCTAATATACACCACTGAATGTCCAGATAAATATCTCTTACAGTACCTATAAATTTCAGTTCTGAACAGGGATTGCTGCTATTTATGTAACTGGAATCATTTTTCAAGGGATATAGCCGACTTATTTTCTTTTATAATTGATTACAATCAAACCCAAAATCAAACATAAAACCTTCCCAATAGTAGAAACAGCCCCTCTCTTTCAGAGCTCTTTAAACTCAGGGTATAACGAATCTGTTTCTGTTCAGCAAGTTGTTTTTGCATGCTTGGCAGAAGCAGGCTGAAGCAAACATCCCCTGTCACAGGTTTGCTCACACCCTCTGCACTATTCCTGGGCTCTCTCAGCCCCCTGTAAGACAGGGTAAGGATGGATTTCTCTTTTCAAGAAATGAAAGAAAGCCCTTCTTCCTCTATGCGCCAAAGAAAACTCCAAGTAAGAAACAAACAAAGCCAGCTCTATAGCTCTTGTTAGTGCATCACATTTAATTAACTTTCTGCTCACTGCAGTGTATCAGGTTTTGAAATAATTTTAAATGTTTCAAGGTGATTTTTAATGAAATTTTCCAATGAATTTTTCACTGGATAGTTGATGCCCGAAATGCCTCCTCTAGATTTAAATACAAAATTACATCTGATTTGCAGTGATTTCCAGGGTGGAATTTAGGCATCTTTCACCTATTATTTAAAATGAGCAAGTGCTGAAAACTGCTTCTGTAACAAATACATTTTTACCCCCTTTAAAATAATTATCTTTAAAAATATCTGCCTTGCTTTAGCACAAGATTGCACATAACTAGAATAGAAAGCTGGTAGTTGAGAGAGGTTATTTTTTACTCTAATAAATAAACCTGACTGATCCTGAAAACAGCACACAGGCAGATTGATGCTTCAGTTAGTCCACAAGAATTAAATTTACAGCATTACTCTGTGTAAAGCGTGTGTTCTGCAAAGCCCATGTTTCTGTAGGAATTAAACATTTGCATTTCAGATCTGCCCTTCAGGTATGTGTGTGTTTGTTGCTTTAACATTTTGTACCTATTTACTTCCAAAATCGCTAAAAGCAAAGAATATGCCAAGGTATTATAGCCTGAAAGAAACTTGTCCTCATTGCTGTCTTTTAGCAAGTTTACTACTGATTTAGAAGCGTTGCCTCTCCCATGGAAGCTGAGGCTGGTGCTGGACGCAGTCACTCTCCGTTGGTGGAAGTTAAAGCTTATGTTTTCAGGAGAGCATCCGTAATCACTGTTTGAGATGTTCAGCTCTGCCTGCAGTACCTTTCTCCGCAAAGGAGGCATTGTTTCATTTTTGCATGGCGCCTGAAGCTCAGCTAATTTGTTTACTGTGTTGTTAATCCAAAAAATAAATGATTGCTTTTGGTTTTTTTTGCAGGCATATGGCCCTGGGAGGCCCTACCCACTACCACCTCCCTCAGGAAGATATGGCTGGAATTAGCCCTTTTATTTTTATTTTTTTTTAAGTGTAGAAAATGTCTGGGGTTTTTGGTTTTGTTCTTTTATTAATTGCGGGGGAAAATGGAATCCTTAAGACTCATCCCTGTAGTTTTTAAACTATGATACTTGTTATAAATGTGCACATTTCGTACCAAACTGATTATTTTGGGGGGAAAGGGGGAAGCTATGTTGCTTGGAAATAGCGTATTGCAAGGTATGAATAAACTAGACTTGCTAATTTGCCTGTGAGACATTTGATGAGGTAGGAGTGCTATTTTGTCTTTACTACGTATACAAGCTGTGCTTAGCTCTGCCTGTCAATCCGAACTCCAAACATCCTTTGCTTCACACATAAGATCCTGAAAACAGACACGAAGTTTTAAAGAATGCATAGGAATTGGATTTTATTAACTCTTGAGGAAGACGCAGCAGGCAGCCTGTGGAGCATGGCGTTCATAGACCCGTCCTTGTTGGGTGCTGCTTCCTTGAATTTCTGACTGAGGGGGAAGATTTCTTTTTGGACTTTGAATTGAAACATTTCAACTTTTACAATTTGTGCCTGGTTTTGACTTTGTTATTGTAACATAAACAAGCACGGAAGGTGTATTTGTCTGTTTTGATATATAATTTAAAATAGCTGCAAGGTGCAGAGTTTCTGTTCATTTTTAGCACTCTTTCTAGGGATTTTTCATGTGAGTGTACCAAATCAATAAATATTTTTATTTGCCTTGTAAAGTGGCTTTTGAAATTCTGAGCAGCATTGAGTGGTTTCCTTCCAACCCCCTCCATAATGTATTTGTATCTTTTGTCTACACTTGTGTGCACACATTTATATTAATTTATCAGAAGGTGATTCTACGCAGCCTCTACAATAGCATTTAAAATCTTTTTTAATCAGAAAAAAAGATAAGCGCATCCAGTTAAATGAGCAGCATTAATGCTGATGTGGCATCTTTCCCCTGTACTATGCTTAGACTTTTCGATTAAACGCGTTTGTCATATACACCAAACTCCTCAGCTTTGCTGCTGCTCCTGCACAAAGTAGTCAGGCAAGGTGCTCCTGAGTAGTTTTTCAGCCCCTTCGTTGGAGGGCCCAGATGTTAATCACCAGCAACAAGGAAAAAGCCCAGACCGGTGTAACCTTGGGAGGAAGAAATCATGAAACTGGGTTCATTATTTTGAAGTGATTGAGGTGGAGCAGAATCCTTCATTGTAATGCAAAGGGTTACCATCCTACTCTGAGCTGGGAAATGCCATCAGCCCTCACCAATGGCCGCCTCTCTCTGCCAGGGAAAGTATTTAGGTTTTAAAAAAGTAATTTTGCTTTTCAAGCAGAACAAAACCATCAGCAAATGTGAATTTTCATGTAAATGCGGTGCGGTTGTTGAGTGCAAGGCTGGAAGAAGGAGCAGGGTGGCTCATCCTCACACCACTGAGGCATCCTGCTGCCAAGGATGAACCTGGGGTGTAAGTGGGCTTTCATCCCTTGCTTGCCATGTTTGGGGTGGAGGGTACAAAAATGGGGCTGGATAAGCATTCTGGGGGGCTGCTTTGGGAAGGGGTTATCCCTCCTGGTTCTGTTTTTCCCAGTTCTTTCTTACCCCCAGCCACAGATCTCAAAGCTGGCTGGCATTCCTGAGCAGAGCCTGCCCTTGGCTCTGGGAGATGCAGTGCCCACCTGGACCCTTGGAGCAATGCGTTTGGACAGAGGTTTCAGTTCTTCTGCACCAACGTGCAGGGATGAAATGCAGGGCTTGACTGTGGAGCATCACTGACTTTTTGCTTAGTCTGCCTGTGCATCCCCCCTGCCCAGGTGTTTGGTCCTGCTGCATCCCAGTGCTGTCCAAAACCACTGGGTTTTGCAGAACAAGCCCCTGGGGACAGGACCCTTGTGGCAAGGCTAGAGCTGCTCTACTTATATATAAATAAGTAAATACATATGTGTAAAAAAATATATATACACTTATATACATATATAAAAATATATATGTATTGAGATATATATACACATAAACACACGCGTTTTCCAAGCCAGAGCTGAGCCTGATGCCTCCCCCTTTGCTTTATGAGGATTCGAACAAGGGACTCACTCACCCCATGGCGCTTGGACCCCATTCCCTTCCCAGGGACCATCCCAGGCATTCCCAGCCGCGTCCTGCAAGCTGTTCTCTGTGCAATCCAGCAGGGAGAAACCCTCTATGCAAACGCAGCCATGGAAAAGTGGGGAACCGTGGGAGTTCCTGGACATCGACCATTCCCCTCCAGACTCCTCAGCTTGCCCTTGGGAAGGGATCCAAGAACAGGTCCCTGGGCTCGCAGCAACCTAAATCCCTTTTTTTCATCCCAGAATGGCCGGGAACAGCTCGCTGGGAGCAGCTCCGGTCCTCGAGGCTGGGGAACCCCTAGAGGGGCTGGGGTTCTGTGAAGCCTCCCAAGGATGGCAGAGCCGAGGGTTGCAGAACGAAATCCTTTTCCCGGCTGGGAGGAAGAGAGAAAAAAAAAGGGAATTCTGAGGGTCGAAACGCACCCAAGAAGGAAGGAGGCGACTCTGGAGAACAGCGTTTCCTTTTATTGTAAAACAAAAACAAAACCAAAAGCTTAAAATTAAAATATTAAAAATAAAAGAAAGAAAAAAAATACCAGGAACTGCCGAGAAGCTTTTCCCAGTGTGTTGAATTTCCTCGGGGAAGAGGCGAGGGAACAAACCCCGCCGACCCGATCCGTCCCACCGCTTTCCATCCTTCCTCCTCCAGCCCGGCGGGCGCTGCGGGGCCCGATCCTTCCCTTCTTTCTCCCGCCGGAAAGCAATGTCCAACCCCGGGGACTGCTGAGGTCTCCGTGATGTCAGAAGTTCAGCAAAACGCCGGGATCTCAGTGCCTGCACCCGCTTCCACCCGCTTACATTCATTTACTAAAGCAATAATTAATAATAACGATAAAAATGTTTCCCCCCCTTAAATCTGAGCACCGGCATTGCAGAGCTTTTCTCCCAATGCACCCCTTACTGCTACCAGACTTGGATTGTTTTATTCCCTTGCTCCAGCCGCTCCCCATCCTTCCAACAGGTTCACGCCGCTCGCTGCCTCCTCGACCTCGAGTTAAAATTCAATTATTTCCCTCCAATCAAACAATAATGAAATTGCACTTCAGGGGGACCCCTTTACAAAATTAATTCTGCTGAGATAAGTTGCACTTCAGAAGATTTATTGTTCACGGTCAGTGGGTCCGTAAGGTATCATGGGCTCCCGGCTGCGGTCGGGTTTTTTTGCCTGGTGACCTGGCTGCAAAAGCCACCGGTTGCCCCTTGGGTCCTCATCACCATCCAGACGACCCGTTGGGGCGGTTCTGCCGGGTGGGGACTCCGGGGGGGACCAAGGTGGCTGGGATGTGGGGCCACAAACATGCATACACCCAGATACACGCACAGATAGATGCACAGACACCCGCACAGACAGACACACAGACACCCGCGCACAGACACACAGTCACCCACACACAGACAGACACACAGACACCCACACAGACACAAGCACAGACACACGCACAGACACCGGCACAGAAAGACATACACACCCGTACAGACCCACATCCGCAGCCACACGTCTGCACACTCCACCCCATTGCTGCTCTGCCTTCGGGTCCAAGTTTCCAAAACCCTGCAGAGTCTAAAAATACGCGGATCGAGGCCGGAGGGTGAGGATGGAGAAGGATGGACAAGGCGAGGGCCCATGGGCGGCCATCGAGGCTGCTCACAGGCGCTTTACCGAGCCAGTGCAGCCATAGCGGATCCCCGTAGGCACCTTAATGGGACGAGTCGGTGGTCGGGAGTCCCCACAGGTGCTTTACCGGACCAGCGTGGCCATCGAGGGTCCCTGTAGGTGCCTTACCGGGCTGGGGTGGCTGTCAGAGGTCCCCGCAGGCGCTTTGCTGAGCCGGGACAGCCGTCGAGGCTCCCTGCAGGTGCTTTACTGGATCGATGCAGCAGTTGAGGCTTCCCGTAGCTGCTTTACCCAGACGGTGTGGCCATCGGAGGTCCCTGCAGGTTCTTTACTAAACTGGTGCGGCAGTTGGGGCTCCCCATGGGCGCCTGGGGTGGCCATCAGAGGGGTCCCTGCAGGTTCCTTATGGATCCATTTGGCCGTCGGGGCTCCTTGCAGGTTCTTTACCCGGTCGATGCAGCTGTCGGGTCCGGATCCAAAGAGCAGGGGTGATGCTGGGGCTCAGCGGGGGACACACACACTGAGGGATTATCACGTCCTGGGATTACCACGTCCTGGGATTACCACGTCCTGCCGTAGAGCAGGTTGGGGCTGACCATGCCACTGTTGTAGTCGACACCGGCAGAGTCCATCGGGGCCAAGGAGGGCACTTGGCCGTGCAGGGTCGGCGGACTGGGCGACAGCTCCTCCAGGTCTGCCGCCTGCCCCAGTGAGCCGGGGTGCGGGTGGGAAGTGGGGGGCAGCGCCCCGGTGGGGGCTGCAGGGTTTGGGGGTGCGGGCTGCCCTGGGGCTGGGGTGCTGCTGCCCGGCTGCGGGCAGGGTTTGCCGTCCTTGACCAGCACGGGCACAGCGACGCGGCGTGGGGAGTGCTGCTGGCACAGGCTGCCTGCCCCTTCGGGGTGCAGCTGCTGGGCGGCTGCCTTGTCCTTGGCCTGGCGCTTCATCTTGTAGCGGTGGTTCTGGAACCAGATCTTCACCTGGGTGGGGGTGAGGTGGATCAAGCTGGCCAGGTGCTCCCGCTCAGGCGCAGACAGGTATTTCTGCTGCTTGAAACGCCGCTCCAGCTCATAGACCTGCGCTTGAGAGAAGAGAACCCTCCTTTTCCTCCGTGGGGCTGCATGGAGGGGCACGATGGCTTTGGCACCCTCGGCGATGCTGCTCAGGCTGCCCATCCCGGCCACGTTCATCCCCGCCGAGGGGCCCATGAACCTAGAAACTGAGGAAGACAGGAATCTTAGTGTCAACGTACACCCGTCGAGGGTCCCCAAGCCATCCCACCCCGCACCTACACTTACTGCTCGGATACCGGGGATCTCCACCAGCCCCGTACCATCCTCCCCCCGCCGTCGCACTGCTCCGCATCCCTTCAGGGTAGCCAGGCAATTCGCCCATGTTGCCCAACCCGCCATTGCAGTAGCCCCCGACGGCGCCGTGCGGGAACTGCGAGACTCCGTGGGGCATGTGGTAGGTGGCAGCCCCGGTGGGTCCTGCCACGACGTGCTGCGACACGGTGGCCCCGGCGGGGACCGGCGGCTGCCGGTAGGGCCCGAGGGATGCTCCCAGCCCGGCCGCCCCGTCCATGCCGCCGAACTTCTTGTAGCTCTCCTCCATCGGGCTGAGGATGTCGGTGACCGAGAAGGGCGTCGTGTGCTTGGGGCTCAGCGACATGGCTCGGTGGTGTGGGGTGGGGTGGGATGCGATAGGCCGGGCCGGGCCGGGCGAACCGGCACCGGCGAGGCGAGGTGGCCACCAGCCCCGGGAGCCGGTAGCTCGCCGTTTCTTTTAGCCCGGAGCCCGGGTTTACGCCAGACACGGGAGGGCGGAGCGAGAGGGACCGGCGGGGGAGAGCGGCGGGCGGCCCCCCATCCCCTCCCCGCCTCCCGCAGCCCTCCCGGCCCCCTCCTCCCGTCCATTGTCCTGTGCCCCACGGACGGCTCTTAAGCCCGGGCGCCCCCGGGCACAGCCGGAGCGGATCCGAGCATTCCCGGCCCGGGCAGAGCCCCGTGGTCCTCTCCTGTAAGTACCTGCCTGTTTTTCCCCGGGATGCTAGGTGAGGGCGGGGAGGGGCTCGGGCTTCACCTCTCTGTATGTGTTTGTATGTTTTGTGTGTGTATCCCCCAAAACAAACCACCCCCAGGGCGCAGCCGGAGCAGATGTGAGCATCCCTGGCCCGGCCAGATCCCCGTGGTCCTCTCCGGTGAGTACCTGCCCACTCCCTCCCCCCAGGATGATTGATGTTCGGTGCGGACCGTATCTCTCTATGTTTATGTGTGTGTCCCAAAATAAACAGTCCATGGGCAGCGCCGGAGCGGATCCGAGCATCCCTGGTCCGGGCAGAGCCCCATGGTACCTGCCCGAGAGTACCTGCCGGCTTCCCACCCCGGGATACGCGATGCCGGCAGGGGGCACGGACAGCATCTCTCTGTGCTTGTGTGTTTGTGTGTGTTTGTGAGCCTATCCCCCAAAATAAACCACCCCTGGCCACTGTCGGAGAGGACCAGAGCATCCTTGTCCCGGACAGAGCCCCGTGGTCCTCTCCGGTAAGTACATGCCTGCTCCCCCGGGATGCGATGCTCGGTGCGGGCAGGGGGCACGGACTGCACATCTGTGTGTGTGTGTATCCCCGAAAATAAACTGCTCCCAGGACAGATCCAGAGCGGATCCGAGTGTTCTTGGCCCGGGCAAAGCCCCGTGGTCCTCGCCCATAAGTATCTATCTGCTCGCTCCCCCCATGATGTGCGGTGCCGGCGTGGGGCTCTGGCTGCACCTCTCTGTGTTTGTGTGTGTAGATATCCCTCAAAATAAACTGCTCCCAGGGCAGATCCAGAGCGAATCCGAGCACCTCTGGCCAGGGTAGAGCCCCGTGGACCTCATCTCTAAATACCTACCCTCCCCCGCTCCGGGATGCGAGGCTCGGTACGGGCGGAGGGGTTCGGACAGCGACTCTGTGTGTGTGTGTGTGTATGCATCATCCAAAATAATCCTTCCCTGGGCACAGCCAGAGTGGATCCGAGCATCCTTGGCCCGAGCAGAGCCCTGTGGTCCCTACCCTTAAATACCTGCCCGCTCTCCCCGGGATGGGATGCTCAGTGCGGGCGGGGGGTGGGGGAGTGGGGGAGGGGCTCGGAGCTATCTGTGTGTTTATGTGTGTGTGTGTCCCCCAAAATAAGTTCTCCTCTCCCCGAGGCAGGAGCAGGAAAAAATCTGTCTCCCGTCCCGTTTTTTCCAACTCCGAGCTGGGAAAAAGTAGTGAGACTTACCCCGACGCCTCGGGGCGCCGGGATGGATCCTCGGGGCCACCACTTCCCCGGGAATTCTCTCTCCCGTCCTGTTCTTCCCGAGTCTGAGCCGGAGCAAGGCACCGGGCTGGCCCCGTCCCCTCGAGACTTTGGGATGGAGCCCCAGGACCGCCGCTCCTTATCCCCGTTCCACTGGGATACTCTCCCAGGCGGGGATCCGCTCAGCACCGGGTGCCCTTTCAAGGATGATGCTTCGTTTGCGGTTTGGTTTGGCTTTTTTTTTTTTTTTCTGGGTCGTTGTTCGTTTATTCGCTGGATTTTCCGACAACGAAATGATCCCCTTGGTCTGCCCCTGCCGCCGGCTGCGGAACGGGTCGAGCGCGGGAATGCCCTTCCTGGGATGCGGGAGCTCCTGCTGCCGTCGGGGGGCAGCTGCAGGGTCTCCTCCTACCCGTCCTCTCCCGCTCCCAGAAGGCAGGAGGGAGCTGAAGGGAGCTATTTGGTGGCCCTTTGCATGCTGAGAAGGTAGGGTGCAGCCAGATCCCGCGGCCAAACTTGCCCCCTTGCCCCCCGGGCTGGGTCGATGCTGTGTGTGGAGGGGGTGGGCAGGACGCTTGCGTGCTCCCGGGAGACGCGCTGCCAGGTAAACTCCGCACCAGCGAGCTGGTTCCACACAAACACCGTAAATGCATCCTCTGAAACAGCTGCCTGCTGCCCCTGACCTGCTCGCACCCACTGGATGCTCTCTCCGCACTGCCTGCCCTCCCCATGCCCTGCTCCAAGAGGGGCTGAGCCCTATTATGGGGAGCCAGAGATGTCCCACACCTCGAGACCAGACTCTTCCCATCCTTTCCCCTCTCTAAACCTTCTAAACCCATTCCTTCCCCTCTTTAAACCTTCTAAACCCATCCCTTCTCCACTCTAAACTCCATCCTCTCCCTAATTCCTTTGGTAAGGACTGCTGGGCAAAGCACCTCCAGCACCGAGGAGGTTGTCAAAGAAATATAAAGGATAAAAAAATCAGACAGAGGACAGTTATGTTTCTTAAAGTCTGTGCTACCCTCTCTGAAACTCTGAAGATGCCCCGTGCAGGGCAGTAGCTAAACACACCCAAACCTTTGCATGTGCTGCTGCTCTTGCTATCCATCTCTCCAAAACTCCCACTCACTGCTGATTTTACCTGCTACACTTTATTCAGTTGCAATTTTCCCACAGTTCAGGCACAGTTCCTGGCACCCACATTATTTTTTTTCCACGCCTGTTTTCCCCCTCCCTGCTTCACAAAACCATTTATAACCCTCCCTGCATTGCTGCTCACCACAGGCAGCAGCACAGAGGGCCTGCTGCCACCTCTTTCACAGCACTCTGCCCCTGTGGATGGAGGGGCCCCACTGGTGAGACCCAGAGAGGACAGATCTCAATCCATTCACCCTGTGGGACAAGACCCTGCAGCAGAGACCCTGCTGCCCGTGCCCACCAGAATTTCCAGTTACTGGCAGGACAACTGTACTGCACTCTGTGCTCCTGCGCATCATCTGAGCTCAGTGCTTGCTTTGCCATGTTTTCCTCAAAGGGCTGACAGATGCATTTTATTTTATTTTATTTTATTTTATTTTATTTTATTTTATTTTATTTTATTTTATTTTATTTTATTTTATTTTATTTTATTTTATTTTTTTTTTTTTTTTTTTTTTTTTAACTGAGGAGAGTTACCTGTCTATTTTGGAGCTGCTGGAAACTCTGTCCTCCTTGGACTCAGCGGTGTCCCTTCACTGTCAGGGCAAGTGGCAGCTTGGCAGGTGGAGACCAGTCCTGACCCCTGCCAACCAAGCGGGAGGAGGGAGGGGGGCCCAATCAGCGCTGTGGAAAAGCAGCTCTGAGGTTAACTTACAGCTTGGCAAACTGGAGCCCACAGCAGCCCTGGCTCCATACAGGTCAGCCCCCTGGAAAGTGGATGGATGGAGACTCGCTGGGAGAGGCAGAGCAGTGTTCCTGCTCCTCTCTGGGGAGGGGGAAAGCTACTTGTAGTGCAGTGAGAACAACTCCCTGCAGGTGTCTGTGGCAAAGGGGAGATTTGGGATCGCACTGAGGCGTCAGTGCTGGCTGCTCTGGTAACAAATGAGACAGAAATAAGGTGAAGGAATGAGCAGGACTGGCCCCACGCACGTGAGCCTGGCAAGTGTGATCTGGGTTTTCAGATTCTGGCACATACGAGGTGTTCCATAAGGACTCGAGTGATGGGCAGGGTACCAGCACCTGCAGCATGTGCTTATGCACCATGGTGTGTACCTGAGGACCTTGTGCACAAGGGGTGGAATATAATGTGTCTGCCCAGCAGGAGAACAACCCAGGAAAGGTGAGCCTGTAGGAAAATTAACCTGAACACAGCAGCCACAGCCAAACTCCAGGGATGACGAGCAATGCAGGGAGTTTCACCAGTGATGGTCTGTGGTGGATCCCTGGGGACACAGCAAGGATTGATTTGGTCTCCTGCCCATTGGCTCCTCCAGAGACCTAGAGGTCATCCCTCATCTTGATTCCGTGTGGGACAGAGGCCACTCCTCCCTCCTTTACAAAGCCAAAAGGGAAGATCAGCCTGAGGAGAGACAAACAAAATTACTTGTTTGTTTTACACTGAAAACACCTCAGATTTTTTCCCATATCACTAGTGTGATTTTTGTTTTTAAAAAAGGCATAGCATTGTAATGAAAGCTTTCATCCTTACTTGAAGTGAGCATTGTAGCTTTCCTGAAACGGAGTCTTTTGGCAGGGTCCATATCAAATATTTGGTCCCCATTGAAATGAAGCATCGAAGTGATTTTGTCCTTTGCTGGTTTACTTCATCAGAAAGCCAACACGCCCCTTTGTTCCAGTTCAACTTCAGTAATGGGGTTTTCTGATGGAGTGAAGATATTTTATTTTGTTACAATGTGCTGGAATATCCTATTGATATGGCAAATGTTTCACAACCAAATCTCTTAAAATTCATCTTCATTTACAGAATGTACATTTTTATAACTTAATGAGTCATTATCTGGAAGGGCTGTGCCCTTCCATAACTTGGGAAGATCAAGCTGTAGATTTCAAGAAAAGTAGTTTCAGAAACAGATTTTTCAAAAATGACAAAACAAACACAGTAAGGCTGACAGTGATAGGAGGGAAAATACCAACAAGTCAAACTATTAGGCTTTAATTTCTTTGAATTATTTTCCTCGCTTCATGATCACTCACCTTCCCCAAAAGGTCACCTTTATCTAAAGCTGTGGGAGTGCAGATGTTATTTCAGAGATCAGTTTCTCTTTCTGATAATAATGACATATTTTGGCTGTACGGTGCTCATTTCCACATGTAAGTTGTTCTTGCTATTTGAGACCATGCCTATTACAGTAAAGATATTGACCTTGGCAAGACACAATTGACATATAGATAGAAGCTGATTCTCTTTTTTTGGCATTTTTCAATAACCCAGTATAAATGCTAATTTATTTCTGTGGCAGCTTGCCTAAAAGCAATAGTTTCTTCTAAATAATCAGTGATCATTGCTCATTGCCCAGTTACAGTGCTGTGATCACAATTGATGGCAGTTTGCCTTGATTCAGCTCTTACCAATAATTTGCAGAGATTAAAAAGGTCTTGGAAATGGGAGCTTAAAGAATCGCTTTCTAAAGACGTTGTTAGATTGAAAAAGCAACCTGGGGTCTCCAGTGCACTCTAAAATAATTTCCACATAAACCCCAGATTTAGTAGTTTTAAGTGTCACTAAATGGCCTGTTCACAGGGAAAGAAAGATATTTATGTGACATAAAGAGATCTCTGCTCCTGCTGCAGATGTTGTTCTCACTGCCTGCACCTGGGTGGGAGCGCGTCTCCCTTTCCAGGGGAAATCAGGCACTTAAAAAGTAATTGTGGGCAGGAATTTATGGCCGGGATGTTTGCTAAGGGAGACTGGCACTTGCCAGAAGGAATGCCTGGCAGTGCCACCAGAGGGTATGACCGCTGCAGGAGATTTTGCTGCAGATTTTGGGGTTCTGCTTATAGTAAAGCCAATGCCATGGAGGGAGGGGGTATTTTTCTCATTGCACCTGACATCTACTCCCTTAGGCTTCCTTTCATCCTGCCTTTCCTGGCACGATGACGATTACCATCGGACAGTTACCATTTGTGATATTCTTCCTCATGACTATAAGTTTTCCTGATGTCACTTTTTTGGGTAAAAAAAAAAACTCTGAACATATATAACATCTCAAATCTTTCCCTGAAAGCAGCTAGACAGATTTTTTTCCCTTGGGACTTTCTACCTGAGGGACCTTTTCCCACCACCTGCAGTGCACACGGAGTCTGCAGTGCTTGGTGGGTGCTGGCTGTGCCCTCAAGACAGCTTGCAAGTGTTCATCCCTCCTCTACCCTTGGTGCCCAGGCACATGGATACGGTGTCTGACTGCATTAAACCCACACTGTGAAGCCATAGTTGGGTGTTTCATGGATCTGCTCACCTTTTGGAAGTAGCAGCTTCCTGTAGTTTTTTACCACGATGTTAATTTGGAAGGTGGTTGAAAATTCCATCATCCCTTTCAGATTTTCTTCCAAACCACTGGAAAAAAATGCTGATCAGGACAAGACCCCTCTAGAAACATGCTGTGGGTTGGCAGTAGATGCAGCTATTGCCTGAGATCAGTTGCTGATCCTGTTAACGAGGATTACATTGATTTCATCCATTGCTGATTCTGTATTCAGTGAAACCCTTGGGCCTCGCTTAGATCATATCAGCAGTTACCTCCACAAAGCAGGCTTTCCTCTCATTGAAATAATGACAAGATTGTTCACCCCAATGTGTTTTGCACATTAATGGGCACCGACTCTGCTGCCAGCTTCTGATTCTTGCATTTCTTGCCAGTTGTTTGTGCCCTGTCGTGGAGCTGGCAGCCTGCGGCGATGAATCGCTGTGGGCAGCAGCTTGCAGCTTGCACAGATGTGGACTGTTATTAGCAGTTTTGATTGATTCCCACATGAAGACACTCAAGTTTATTGAGGTCTGTGGAGAGATAATGTGTTTCCCAAGAGTTGTGACCTTCTTTTGCTTTGCCAGGAGCAGGGCTTGAGTGGCAGCATCTGTATCTGTTGGAGTATAAGCCAATTTTGCCTATGGGAAGGGGTGTTTTCAGCTACAGAGATCCCAGGCAAAGATTTTATGTCCTCAGATCTGGCTTGGAAAGTCTTCTAGGAAGAGAAATTCAGTGGTGTGTGGTGATGCGACAGAGCTGCTTCCTGTAAGGCAGATGCAGGGGACATTGATGTTCCAGGTTAAACAAACTATCCGAAAAATGCTTTTAATGTTTTCCTAGTTATTGAAGCAATAGAAGATACCCCAATGCTGTGAAATAGTGGCACGTCACTGAGCTTTTCCTCAAATAATAGAATGTAAACATTTATCTGGCACCTGAGCCTTTTCTGCAAGGTTCACTGGACCCTGCACTACTCCTGGCTACCAGTGGGCTTGTGCCACCACTGGTTCCTTTGTGCTGTACAGCACCCTCCTGGCCAACTTCCCCTTCTCTCTCTGTTGATTCTGTGTTGTTTTGCCTTCCTTTTTAATTAATAGAATTGAATAGCAAAGGGGGCTTTCCCCATCACTGCAGTATGTAGGGCTCCATAATTTGTCTGTGAGGGAAAGCTGATAAAATATGTGCTCCTGAGTTACTGCTCAGGTTATTTTCTTGTCACTGTTTAAAATGTCTTCCTGATGCACATTGCTCATAATTACTTCTGGCTTTGGAAGAGTAGCCGAACCCTTTCACACTAATTTAACACTTTTTTTTTTTTTTGGTCTCCCTGTATCCACTATCTCTTGTGCCCAGGTCAGAGAGCTGAGCTCTTTATCAGCGTAGAATTCATTGCTGGTTTGTGAAACCCTAACCCCAGTTTATATTGGTGTTTGGTGTAGCTGCTGGGTCCTCATCTGCAGGAGAATCTCGTGGTTGTGTGTTGCCTTACCTTCAGGAGGCCAAACTCTTCTGGAGTGAAGGAAGACCCTTGGATACAGGTCTCTATGCACACTCAGGAGTCTGTGTTGCAAACAGTTTATTTAGCAAACTATACAAAATGTTCTATATTATCAGGGAGGATTAGACCATCAAAGGCTGCCCATACCCAGCCTGAATGGTAGGTTGAGAATAGTTTGGGTTAGAAGGCAGCAGGAAGGTCATCTAGTCCAAGCCCCCTGCATCTTTACCCAGATCAGGTTGCTCTGAGCCTCATCCAACCTGACCTTGAATGTGTCCAGGGACGGGACATCCACCACCTCTCTGGGAAACCTGGGACAGTGTTTCACCACTTTCAGTGTAAAAAATTTCTTCCTAATATCTGGTCTAAATCTCTGAAGTTTCCTTCACATACAGAGTTGGCTCTATGCAAACCCAAAGGAACGCGTTTTGCAATGCATGGTCTTTCTTTGGAAAGAAAATAAAGATGAAAAAAATCTGTACTCATTTGATGACACTTCCTGGTTCCTTTTGTTGGCATCCTTATGTCAGTTCATGGTCAGGGTGGCTCTTCAGGTTAGATTTAGATACAGCATGAGGAAATCACAAAGCAAAGAGACTTCTGAAGGATCTTCTTCATTACTTTTGAAGTCGGAATAATGTTCTCTGCACAGTTAGAAGTAACCATAGTTACTCAGTGCCCTGGCTCTGGGAGACTGAGCAAAGTAAGGTGGCAACCAGAGAGGGAAGAAAACAAAACTTAACGGAAGAGGCTGAGCCTGGGTGCGGTAGAGTTTTGAAGAAAGAGATTCTTTGCAAACCCCATGGAGTAGGAGCAGCTCTGATGGGCAGTGTGGGTGCAAGACCTGGCACAGGCTGGGTCATGGGGAATCACAGAATGGTTTGGGTTGGAAGGGACCTTAAATATCACCCAGTTCCACCTCTCCTGCCATGGGGGCTGGGAAGCAGGTTGTTTCCCAGAGATGTGGAGAGTGAGGAAAACTGGTCCATGAGCCTTTGTTTAGTAGTGGTGTGGGTGATGGTGTTAAAAGGCATGAAGTTGGGCTTTGATGAAGCTGACAATTGCCTGTGAAGGGAGGGTTCTCCTTGTCTGGTCTGATGAAGTGAAAGGGAGTTCAGGAGCAGGTCTTGCTCATTTCTCCCAAGAGAGAAGGGCATGGTCATTTCCATGTGGGTGTGTGAAGTGAGGCTGCCTCTCCGGTGGCAACAGAGATACGGCTGTTTTGGAGGTGGGATTTATAATAGGTTTATCATTGACTGCCAAAAACAGTGAGCAAAAGGGTAGAAATCCGGTCCTCTCTTCCCTCCCTCAGAGAGAGTTTACTCTGGGGCAAGTACCCTCTACAGCAGCTTTGCAGCTTGCTTCCCCATCCCCTGCTGTGGAAGGAGCCAGAGATCAGACACAGTAGAGCTTTCATGTTGGGATAGACCTGCAGGAACTGTGATGTGACAACCAGCTCTGCTGCTGGATCATCTCCAGTCAGGATCTTGCCAAAGGGCATCTGATCTTGCATGTGATGTGTTGGCATCCCAGTCAGCTCTTTTGACTCAGCTGCTCCTGGTTTCTGTGTGTAGGTCCCTGTGTTGCTGGTGTTGGACAGTTACCAGTGGTGATGCTCTGTGTGATGAGAGGGCTAGAATATACAAAATAAAAGAATAAAGTTCTTAAGAAATCATAGACTGATAATGGAACCATCAGAAAGAGACTTTTCTAAAGAATAAATCGTATCTGAGCTTTTTCTTTTAATTAAACTACACCAAGAGAAGCCAATGCATGTAAGATGACTTACAGTGTTGACTATCAGGAATGAAGTGGCAACACTGGAAATTAGTTAACCAAACTGATCTTGGGCCTGAATGCTGTCACACAGACTGAGCAGAGCTGGGCTGGCCTGGGAGGGGTGACTGGTGATGGACTGTAAGGTGTCTTTTTCTGGGAGAGGAAGCATCTGTGCTCTGACTGCCTCATTTCTCTGCTGTTTTGTGCAGAGGAAGGTTTCCTGTTTGGCTATCCTGGGCCTGCTTGGGGGTGTCCAGGCTGTCCAATGGTTTGTGATGTGAGTGGGGGTTTTCAGACCTCATGAAGGACCATAAATCCCAGTGAAAAATCAATGGGAGTCACACTTCTAACTGTGAGGTTCTTTCTGCCAGGGAATAGAGCACTTCAGACTGGTGTCTCCTGTTGCTGGACCACTTCAATGCTTTCAGAGCATCTGTGTACTCTTTAAATCTGATTTACGTATCTGTAGTTTAGAATCTTGTGTCTCTCAATGCATATGACAGTTTGAGGGACTTGTTGGAGGTGATCTGAATCCAGGAGAGCAGAGTAGTGCAGGGGACAACTGGAGATAGGAATAACAACAGAGGTCAAGACTGAGTCTGGAGGAGTTCATTGAACTGCTTTCACAGACTCACAGAATCATTAAGGCTGGAAAAGACCTCTAAGATCATCCAGTCCAACCATCAGCCCAACACTGCCACGCCTACTAAACCATGTCCAGAAGTGCCATGTCTACACATTTTTTAACCCCTCCAGGATGGAGTCTCCACCACATCCCTGGGCAGCCTGCTCCAGTGTGTCACCACTCTTTCAGGAAAGATGCTTTTCCTAATCTCCACTCTAAACCTCCCCTGGTACAACTTGAGTGATGCAGACCTGGAGGAGAGTAGCTCTGCTCTCAAATGAGAAAGTGGTGGTAAAAGCCTGTAGCTATCTTTGCCTAGATCCAAAGCTGTTTCATGGGGAAATCACCTTTGGGGTTTGGAAGGTTGCAGGGGGGTTACTGCACTGCCGATGCCTTCTAAGCTTCTGGAATAGGCTGCTACATCCTGAGAAGCTGGGGTTCACGGGTTGAATCCCATGAGTTGTGGTAACAACCACTGATGAACGCAACTGAGCCCTTATTTCACTGCTTTTACCTGCAGGAAGCAGTACTTTGGGAGGGGGGGAGAAACCTGAAAATGTTACATTTTTGAAGTGCTGTAATATGTCATTGACAGGCCAAGCGTGTTAAAACAGTGGCAGCAAAGAAAAGAGAAGTTTGGTACTCGAACAAAGCATCCAAGCAAATGTTTAAGAGGAGCTGGCCTCTTCCAGATTGTGTTAATAAAAGATTTCATTAGGTTAAAAAAAGAGGAAACTTAAGTTAAGGACCTTCTCTTCTCTGCTGTGTGTTTTCTCATCCTCAAGGCTATTCTTTTTTTCATACCCGGGGTTACTGCTGCGGTTCATTGTTTTCTTCCCTTGCTGCTGCACGTGCTGTGCAGGCTCTGACCCGTGAGTGTCACAGGTTTCCCAGTGGTGCTTGTCACCATGGAGTTGCAGTCTGCAAAGCTCTAGTGGCATTTAGAGGAAAAAAAAAAGGACTTATAAATCAGCAAAGCTGCCTGGGATGCATTGGAGATGGGTGCTTGGCAGAGTGGCTTCATTTATCTGTTTATTCTGTAGCCCTGAAGATCTCCCACAGGTGGATGGAGAAGAGAGGGGAGTTGTGGGTGCCTGGGCACCATGTATGAAAGGAGCCATAGAAACCTCTAAGATCCTCTCTATTTTATTTTTTCCCTCTGCAGGAGCCTACTCTGCTCCAGAGCCCTTGGATCATTCAGGGTAGGAGCTGCCCCTGGTCTGCTCCATTATGCCATGTAGGTTTGTGAGGGCTGGTTCAGAGGCCAGAGGAGGGTGTGAGGTATCCCATGCGTAGTTGTCCTGTCCTGTGCTGGACTCCAAGTGTTAGGTAAGTATGCTCCCTACTGCCTGTTAAGTGCTGGGCATAACTCCTCATGGAGCAAGGGTGGGGCTGAGTGTCTTCTAAGGGGGCTTCTTGGGTTTTTGTTCTTGCCAAGAACCAGTTTTGATGATTTTTAATTTTTAAAAAATTCACATTACATGTCTGCTGTGAGGCACTGGGTTTGACCGAGGTCTGAAGCCCATCATCTGCGTTGGTCTAAGGGGTTGCTGGTATACACGTGCTGTTATGATTGTTTTCTATCTATGGGATAAGATTTGCTCCCCATATGAGGTTTTTGAGGGCTTCTGGTCTACGTGCAAAAAATGGCTGTCTTCATATTTATCCTGTGCAAGGTGGGAACTGTGTTGAAAGAGGCCCTGTGAAACTGGCTTATGTCCACTGTCTCACCATTGTGATCACTAAAAATACAGAAAGAATATATCATAGAATAGTTTGTGTTGGAAGGAACCTTAAAGATCATCCAGTTCCAAACCCCCTGCCATGGTCCCACACCTCCCACTGGATCAGGTTGCTCAAAACCCTTGAAGACCTCCAGGGATGGGGCAGTCATGACTTCTGTGGGCAGCCTGTGCCAGGGCCTCACCACCCTCATAGCAAACCATTTCTTCCTAAGATCTTATCTCCATCACCTCTCTTTCAGCCCTATCTCTGCACTCTCTGATAAAGAACCCCTCCCCAACTTTCCTGTAGCCCACTTCAAGTATTGGAAGGCTGCTCTAAGGTGTCCCTGGAGTCTTCTAATCTTCAGGCTGAGCAACCCCAGCTCTCTCAGCCTGTCCTCGTATGGAAGGTGCTCCAGTCCTTGGACCATCTTTTTGGCATCCTCTGTACTCACTCTAGCAGATCCATGTCCTTCCTGTGCCGAGGGCTTCAGAACTGAGTGCAGGAATCCAGGTGAGGTCTCATGAGAGCAGAGCAGAGGGGGAGAATCCCCTCCCTTGATCTGATGGTCACATTTCTTTGGATGCAGCCCAGGATATGGTTGGCAGGATAGTAGCAGTAGGAAAAATGGGATAAACCTTACCTCTCTAGAAAGCAGCAGAGTTTTGAGCTGTGCAAATCAGCCCAAGCCCTGGTACCAACCAGGGAAGACCTTGTGATGGTGTAGGGAATTCAAGCAGTGGAGATCACTGCCTGATGTGAGCTTTCTCTGCACAGAGGAAGATGGCAAACAATGTGAAGGTGGGAGACGACAGATTATTCCTCATTCCTTTGTGATTCCAGCTGAGTTTACCACTAAGGGTTGGCAATTTGGTGACCTGTTGTATGGTCCCTGGCTTACAAAACCGCCAACAATGTTCTCTGGGTTGGGCTTACACAGCAAGTGCACACTGGTATGGAGGTCCTTTTGCTTGAATATTCATGGCACCTTTGCTATGTTCATTCGAGCATTAAACTGCTAATTAATTATGACATTTGTACTACTTCATTTTTCACTGTGAATCTGCAGAACCCGGCAGGCAGTTAATTAGCTCTCTCTATGCAAAGGATGCTAAGGAAAAATAATTGCTTGAGGAATCATCATCATGTTCTTTCAGAAAAGTCTTACCTATGAGCTGACTTAAAGCTTGCTGGATTTGCACTATGAAAGATGTCTCTGTCAAAGGCCAGTCCTTTGGAAGAGAGATTTGAAAGAAAAGGTTATCTCAGAGATGCGGCTCAGTGGGTGTTATTTAGTGCTTGTAAGTCCAAGGTAAATCAATTATCTAAACAACTCCTGTTCTGGAATGGATTTCTTTATTCTTTTTTAAATATGTACTCATCTTTGTCTCCATATTGATGTGCACATCCAACAGCCTGAGATTGCATGAGGCAATCTATCCTCCTCCAGGCTATTGCCTGTGAAAGGATGAGGGTCTTCTCCATCTATGATTCTGTTTATTTGAAAACAGGATTTTTAAAACAGGAGCTGTGGGGGAATGGTGTTTAACAAACAGCCCCTGGTTTCACAAACCCATCTTCTCTTCCCAAATGTATCCTGACCTCACAAACCTGTTAAAGCCCCTCAAGGGGTCTGGTGATATTGTTGAAAGTTACCGTGGGCTGATAGTTACGGTGCATCCTGACTGTAGGTTTACACAGGCTTTCACAGAATCATAGAATGGTTTGTATTGGAAAGGTCCTTAAAGACCATCCAGTTGCAAACCCCCTGCCATGGGCAGGGACACCTACTGGAACAGGCTGCTAAAAGCCCCATCCAGCCTCATCTTGAACCCCTCCAGGGATGGAGCATCCACAACTTCTCTGGGCAACCTGTGCCAGTGCCTCACCATCCTCACAGGAAAAAATATCTTCCTACTATATAACCTAAATCACACCTCTTTCTGCTGAAAACTGTTCCGCCTCATCCTTTCCCTGCACTCCCTGGTCAAGAGTCCCTCCTCAGCTTTGCTGTAGCCCCTTTTAGTACTGGAAGACTGCTCGAAGGTCTCCCCAGAGTCTTCTCCAGGCTGAACAACCCCGGCTCTCTCAGTCTGTTCTTGTAGGAAAGGTTCTCCAGCCCTCACTTGATCTTTGTGGCCTCGTCTGGACTTGCTCTAAAAGATTCATGTCCTTCTTGTGCTGAGGACTCCAGGTGAGGTCTCACCAGAACAGAGCAGATGGGTAGAATGTCCTCCTTCACCCTATTGGTTACACTTCTTCCGATGCAGACTAGAATATGGTTGGCAGATCTTTTGGGAGGCATTTGACCCCCCAAAAAACCTTAGGGGGTTGGCTGCACATTGGGGTCTCCTACCTGGAACAAGATCCCAGGGCAACTGCTCCCCTATTTTTCCCATCTTTGCTGCTGTCCAATGCAGCTTTTTTTTGCAGCCCTGCTGGCATGCTAGGCATTAATCTTCATATTTTCTGGCTTCTTCTATAACAAGAACAGGTTTGTGACAGCATAGACTCCTTGGGATAACGAACAGGTTTTTATTTTGGGATGACAAGGGAAACAAAATGATAAAAATGGTATTGGTGTCTACAGAAATAAACAGACATTTTCTTAACCAGATTGAAACCTACAGGAGGAATGCTTGCCCTCAGCACTCCCTTTGAGAAAGTTGTTTTATTAGCAGATAGTTACATGTTGAGGTTACAGAAGGAACATTACAGTAATGGAGTTGACATCTATATTATGGAGTTGACATTTTATTGAAAAGGGAAAAGAAAAAAACCCTAACAGAGTTCCCTTCCCTCCCCTCCCGCTTTCTTTATTTCCTTATTTTGCTGTCATCAATTGCAATAAGGCACAGAAACTTTGAACAGCCGTCGATGCTGGCAATTTAATAAAATTTCATACAACAGTAGGTGCTTCAGGAATGTTAGCAGGACTAATCAGTCTGCTGTAAACTTGAACTTTGCCGAGAAATCAAGGCAATAGCTTGTTCACTGCAAATCATAACAATTTGAATCAATTCTTGGCAGCGTGCTCTTGTTATTAACTATTACACACAGTCTTGGCTTCCAGTTTGTGTTAGATGCTTTTAGCAAGAAGTTCAGAATAGGGATCTCTTCTTGGAGGACAATGCTTCATTTCTAAACTAGCAAATACAAAGGCTTTGATCTGTTGAGGCTGATGGTTAGACTCTGCACCATTTTCACATTGAATTGGGCTGAAGTGTAAAGAAAATTCTTTGCATACCAGATTCATTAGAGTGGGTTTAGGATAACAGGGACAGTCAAGCCCATCTGGAATTTTGAAGATGAACAATGCCAGACCAGGATACCAACAGGATTGTAAAAAAAAATTGACGAAGAATTGATCAGGTCTTGATCTTCAAGAGTGTGTATTGGGATTCCCAGATTAAGTTATGACAACTGAGTAGGTGTCTACAGCTGCACTATCACTAAATGGCTATAAAACATGGATCTTCCTTGCTGTGGAAGATGAGCCACTCAAGTCTTCATATCTCTGATTAATTCCGTGATCAAGAAATGGTAATTATCTGCAGTTCTCCATTCTGGTTGCATCCTCTTGGCCTTTGCTTGTTCTGGGTGTAGCAAATTGACCATTTAGGAAAAACAAAAGTTCTTGGCTCCTGAAATGCTTTTCAGAAGTAATTTTTTTATAATTAACAAAAGTTACAAGTCCCCTGTTGGCTTCTGCTCTTTCCTCTGTACTGTAATATAAGTAACACATTTATTTTTTTACTTCTCATAGCTTGGGTTACTCCAGCCCATTGACATTTGTATTTCTAATGTAATAATCAAATGCTAAAATACAGAGATTACATTTGGATCAACACATTCAGTTCTTAAACCTGAAAGTAATTATCTTTTCTCATGTACAATGAAATGAAAATATTATATTAACCACTAGCAGCTCTCTTGTCTGAATATCAGCTGGTGGCACCACTTGCAATGTCATCCACTGCTTCTGTAGACTTAAACCTCACAAGCTTTCCCACAGCTGGAAATATTTCAGGGAGCTGTGAGTGATCCTCATTCAGGAACCGTGACATGAGATGCACAGCTCTTCCCAGCAGATGATAATTGGCTTGAGTTTAATGAAGTGTCCATGAAGAGATGAGTCTTTTCAAGACTTCATGGCTGATCATGTAGCTGAGGTCTGGTTAACTCCATTCCTGACATCTAATTGATGGAAAACTTTTCAGAACTGTGCAGTTGAACTGAGCCACTTGAGACATCCTAGGGTGCCCAGAGTGAGACTTGATCCTAGCTGCGGCTGCTTCTCGACCCACTAAATTCAAAACCACAGTGCAGAGAAGCCATTAAACCTCTAAAGAGATTCTTGCAAATTCACATAAAATGGAAAGAAGGTAATTAATTGTGTAGAGAGGCTGGAACTGCTCACAGCTCTTTTGTGCCTGTCTGTGCAGTGCTGCCCATGTGATGATCATGGAATTATTAAGGTTGAAAAAGACATCTAAGACCATCCAGTCCAACTGTCAGCCCAGCATCACTGTGCCTACTGAACCATGTCCCGAAATGTTATATCTACTTGTTTTTTTGAGCACCTTGAGGGATAGCGACTCCACCACTGCCCTGGGTAGTCCATTCCAATGCTTCACCACTCTTTCAGTAAAGAAATTTTTCCTAATATCCAATCCTGTGGTGCAACCTGAGGCCATTTCCTCTTGTTCTATTTCTTGTTACTTAGGAGGAAGCCATGACATAAGAAGCAATCTGTCCCTGGCTGAGGTGGAGGTCAGGTACACCCATCCATCACTACAGGGGGAGTCCTGTGCTGCAGAGATCCAACATCTGTCTCTGGGCCATGAGTAGCTGTTTTTTCCACATACTAATAGCATTTTAATTCCTGAGCCAAAGCCAACCTAAAAAGCAGAAAGTCTGTCACTGATCCTTGCTGGCCACTTGCGTGGGCAAGCATCCAGTTTACCTTGGCAATTGGAGCTGTTACTTGTGCAAACTAGAGGCACAGGACTGAGCTTAAACAAGGGTTTAATTTCTGACCATGTGAGGCTTGACCATGTCGTGTTCCTGAGCACTCCTATGCATTGACAGCTTTGAAATTTTGAATTTTGACCCTACTTGAAAGCAAAAAACTGTCAAACTTTATACTGTTTGAAATAGATATGAGTACTGTCTTTCATGGTAGACTTTTGCCAAAAGAGGTCCCCTTTCCTGCGAATTATTGTGGGGAGATAAGGAGTTGTTTTCACTTCTCTCAGTTGCAAGGTGATTACTCGCATGCCCAGAGGTAAGGATCTGGGCTGATTTGTCAAAACAAAAATGTTTCTAAACTGTGATAAGATACTATTTGGTTTTAAGGTCTTGTTTCAGCCAATGTGATTTTTACCATGTAGCTGTGAAAACTACAAGACTGGAAATATTCTGAGTTTCACCCCAGCATTCCCAAACATTCACCCCAACACTGATCCAGTGGGAGGTGTCTCTGCCAATGGCAGTGAGACTGGAACTGGACGGTCTTTAAGGTCCTTTCCAACCCAAACTATTTGATGATTCTGTAATTCTATTAATCTTCATATTCACAGTGGCGCAACACACAACTGAAGTTTTAAAATATAATAGTGATCCATGGAGACCTAATGTAAGGTTTCTAGAAAAAAAATCAAAGATCATGTTTAATTTCCTACCGTTATGAAATTAGAAATTTGAACCCTCTATCAGCATGTTCCCACAGTCTTTTAAGAGGTGGGGATAAATTGAGTTCTTGTTGGCACTTGCTGATGCACAGCAACGAGTAGGTCCTGTCAAAGGGATCCAGTGTTAGTGCTTGTTGATGCAGCCTGGCAGGGACAGGAGTTGGCCTCGATGATCCTTGTGGTTCCCTTCCAACTCAGGTCATTCTATGGTTCTATGTAGCGTGTGCTGTTCAGTAAGTGGCTATGACTTTGCTCTGGGAGGAGGAGAGCCACAGCATCAAAACATAGGAACAATATAAATGCAACCCAGTGATGACCCGTTGTGGTCCCGCTGGTGTTTAGGATATCATCTAGAAAGACTGGTGCTAACTGGGCTTTGCTGTTTGGGCAGCTCTCCTGCACGCTTGGTCTAGAACATCCTTGATTGCAGTGGGACTGTCGAACTGAAGGTGGCACAGCAGGACTTTCATCTATTACAGGAGACAAACAGCCTTGGGAGCAGAACCCTGGCAAAAGGATACTTTTTTATAATGAGGCAAATGACACCTTCCCTATTCTTTTCCATTGGAAAAGTCTCAGAACTGGAAAGTGAAGAACTTCAAAGACCCCAGATAAAAGGTGTTCAAGGCCAGGCTGGATGGGGCTTTGAGCAGCTTGATCCAGTGGAAGCTGTCCCTGCCCATGGCAGGAGTTTAGAACTGGATGGTCTTTAATTTTGCTCCCAAAGCAAACCATTTGAAATTGTTTGATCTTTTATGTTGGGGGACTCTCAGGTGGAGGGGCTACCCTCGCTGAGCACCTGCAAAAGCTCCCACACCATAAGGAAATGACAGTATTAACTGCTCACTTTCTTCAGAATTTAGGAAAAAAGGGGTTTAGCCCTTATACTTCCTAGTCTAGAGCAAGGTCTTAAAACTAGGGGAATGCTTTCAGCACTTCAGCTGCTCTCCAGGACATTCCATGTTAGCTTATATTTCCTAGTTTAAAATCATGGTTAAACTCCTTTTGTTTCCTGACAAATCGAGCTAAATAGTTGGGGGTCAGCTGCTGATGCTCTGTGTGCAGAATGGGATCAGTGCACAGTGTGATCCCATGGTGGATGCCAGGCAGGCAGCACTGCAAGGAGCTGTCAGCCAATTCTGTCCATTCTTCCCAGGGTCAAGTGCAACTCTGCCACTTTCAGATGAGAAAGGGCCTTGACGAAAAGTAGGAAAATGCCTTGCCAGAGCCAAGGCTAGCGAGTACTGTCCAGCTCTCCCAGCCTATGGTTCTCCACTTGAATCCTCACGAAGCAGGGATGTGATCAAGGCCCACCAAGTATACTCCAGAAAGCATTTGACACAGAAAAATTGTGCGAGTTGATAAAGAAGTCGATAACAGTGTGTGTCTGAAGTGGAACTTAAGCTAACTGCTGAACATACTTTGAAAAGCACTGGCCACAATTAAGCACTTAATCAGGAGAGAGCTGCAATTTTCTGAGGCTCAAAGCACAGAAATCATGAAGTATAGATCCAGAGATATGAAGGAAAATGTCTCTTTGGCAATTAAGATCCATTTTTCTCAAAGGCTGAAAATGGTATCGTTGAATTACTTTTGTCGCACAGCTGATACAATGAATTATCTAAAATGTAAACCATTGTGCCCAAAATGCCACTCAATGAGTAAAACAGCTTCACCTGTTCAGTTGTTACTCAGCTCAGCGCATTGCCTTCTGATGGTATCTACTTTCCGTTCTTTAAAATAACATTTTAAATTGCCTGTTTTTCCTCCTCCAGGAAGTGAAGTGCTGGTTAGAAGGACCCAGGCAAGAGTACCAAGGATAAGAGGTTTCTCAGGAACTTTTCTTTCTGCACATAGATGCAATGCCTTCCCCAAAGCTGAAGTCCAAAGCCCAGAGGAAGTGTCAGTGATTTCACAGGAGAAAGTAATGGGGTACCTGCCCCAATGTTTCTTCGCACGTATCTTTTAGAGTCTGGTTGCTGCCCTGTGCTTGAGCCAGCAGGCAGATTATGGATTGACTTTCCCTCCCTTTTATCAGGTGTACGTCCATGCAATGCAATGGCCAATGCAAATGACATGGGTGAAGAAGCCAAGCCTCCATCCATATGGTGCAGAGAATCTTGAGTGGGTGCAGCCTCCTGACGCGTGATTCCCTGCTGGGAACACAGGTAAGGAAGGGTGATTGCAATCACCCATCACTGGAGCCCAGCAATCCTTGAACCATCCATAGTTCACCACAAATCACACAGTAAAGGAACAAGAGACTATGTGTGGACATGTGCAGCATCTCCCAGCCTGTGGTTTTGGAAAGGCTGAAGTGCTCTGCCGTGTGAGATGATTGACTTGCTGCAGAGAAAGCTAAGGTGTTTATCCTGCAGGAAAATGCCAACGATCTGCTAGGAGGAGGGGTCCTAGCCTCTGAGCGTGGCTGCAGTCAAAGTCCCAGGCTGGACTTCATATTTGTGGAGCCTCTTTAGTGCAAGACAGAGCCAATAGTAAGTAGCAAAATGCTATCTGAAGTACTCCATAGCTGTGCTGCTAGCAGGTATCAGCAGGAGGAGCCTGCCTACAAAGCTACCATGGCAGGAGTTAGAGAGGAGACAATTACGTGCTCCTCCAGATGTGATGGTGAACACCATGGTTCCCTCGCCACTGAAAGGAGCAGATGACCTGATGCCTTCATGTGGCACCAAAGTGCTGTCATAGGTGTGTTAGCTGCAGTCACATGTGTGTTGTGGTGGTGAAGGAAAGCATCTTGCAAGTGCGCAGTGCCAAAATCAGAGACGCGGTAAGTGCTGCCACCAGACAGAAGAGAATTGGCTTCAAGTGATGCTGTCCTAGAATTTCCTCTGGATGCCTGTCTTATCCCTTATATTACAGCCTTGGCTGGAATTTGCTAATGATGGTTACACAGGAAAAATGTCTCTGCTAAAAACAAGGACGTGTGCCCCTCACCCTTAGGTCACGCTGGGTTTGAAGGACCTTGTGAAGAATCCTTTGGAAGAGCCTCTCAGTTGAGGTGAGTGCCACCTGGCCATTGAGGAGTTGATAGCAATGCAGTCACGCTGGGGATCTGGCTAGAGGGCATCTGTCAGGAGTGGCAGGTAAGATTAACAGGAAGGCAGGCTCCCTTTGATTGTTTTGGTTTTTTTCTCCCCTCCTGGAGGAACTGTTGCAGTGATTGAATCATTGCAAATCCAGCTCTGTTGTGAATCTCTCTGCTCCCCAACATATTGATAGCAGATCCACAACAAATACCACTGGAAGTACTTTGTGCTGCAACTGCTGCAATTTTCACTTCTTTTACACTTGATTATGGGTGATGTTGTAGAGTTTTATTGTTGATTTTTTTTTTACGTCTATGACTTGTCAGAACTCCCTGTTACATCTCCAAGTGCCAATAAATGTGAACTCTATATCCATCAGTCACTGCTTGTAGCTTGTCTTCCTTTGCGAGCCTGATTCAATGTCTCATGAAGCCAATTTGAGCCTTCCTGTTGATTCCAGTGGATATCAAGTCAAACTCTTCTTCAGACTGAGATGGCAGGTGCTGCTTTGAGTGTTGTAAACCCTGTATGACTGAACCCTTATCTTGGGGCACATGAGAGTTATTTTGACAGGGAAATCATCCTGCATGATGTTGTTTGTCACAGACATGGGCAGCAGGATTGAGTGCATCCTTGTCAAGTTTGCCAATGACACCAAGCTGTGTGGTGTGGTTGACACGCTGGAGGGAAGAGATGCCATCCAGAAGGACCTTGAGAAGTGGGCCGATGTGAACATCATGAAGTTCAACAAGGCCAAGTGCAAAGTCCTACAAGGTCAGGGCAGTCCCAAGTACAAACACACCCTGGGCAGAGATGGATTGAGAGTAGCACTGTAGAGAAGGACTTGTAGATACTGGTGGATAAGAAGATCAACATGAGCTGATAAGGTGTACTAGCAACCCAGAAAGCCAACTGTGTCCTGGGCTGCATCCAAAGAAATGTGACCAGCAGATCAGGGAGGGGGATTCTGCGTCTCTACTCTGGTCTCATGAGACCTCACCTGGAGTCCTCAGCACAGGAAGGACATGGATCTGTTAGAGTGAGTCCAGAGGAGGCCATGAAGTTGACTCGAGGGCTGGAGAACCTCCCATATATGGACAGGCTGAGAGAGTAGATATTGTTCAGCCTGGAGAAGGCTCTGGGGAGACCTTCAAGCAGCCTTCTGGTAGTGAAAGGGGCTACAGCAAAGTTGGGGAGGGGTTCTTGACAAGGGAGTGCACAGATAGGATGAGGGGGAATGGTTTTCAGCTGAAAGAAAGGAGATTTAGATGAGATCTTAGGAAGAAATATTTTGCTCTGAGGGTGGGGAGTCACTGGCACAGGTTTCCCAGAGAAGTCAAAGCTGCCTCATCCCTGGAAGTGTTCAAGGCCAGGCTGGATGAGACTTCGAGCAACCTGATCCAGTGGAAGGTGTCCCTGCCCATGGCAGAGGGGCTGGAACTGGATGAGCTTTAAGGTCCCTCCCAACCCAAACCGTTCTATGACTCTATGAAATTCAGATGAAACCCTTGTTTCACTCCACGTTATATTTTATTTTTGTCGGGGCATAGAAAAAATGAGGATCACTGTAACTACAAGTTACCTCTTTGAGAGCTGTGTAGAGCGCGTGCCTGCATGTATGTGTAGGGAGTTTAGGAGGTGGGAGAAGGCTGAAGTGGCATGAGTTTTTTGTTAAAGACTGATAAGGTTGATAAACACTTTGGCAAACTATCTAGTCATGTGTATTTTTAGTTACTCTGTTCTGATGTTCATTTCCAATGCTTGGTGAAGGAGCACAGTGTTACAGTAACACAGCCTGTAGAGGAATTAAGGGTAGCTTTTATCCTCTGATGACTAACATGCTACAGCCAGATGGAATGGTATAAATCTCTTCTTACACACAACGAAGCCAAAACAAATATTATGCAATGATTAAGTGGCAACCCAAGCAGAAGCAGGCATCCTGTGGGCTGAAACAGGAAATCTTGAGTTACAAAACTCAAGATACGTTAATTTAATTTGATTGTATATTTGATGGCTATCTGAAGTGGCCCATGAATAATTGATGAAAACTAGAAAAGCTGTTTGCTTTTAAAATCAAGCTGAAAGAAGTAGAAACTGAACATTTAGCACATAATTACTGTTTGCACGGGTCATATGAGAGGTCTCCACAGCCCACCTCTGTCCCTGGTGGTGATTGGTGGCAGGAGCTGAAGGAGGAACATATGTGGGATCTCCCCTAGCCTGGGCCCATTAATGGTTTATCATAAATTAAGTAAGGATACTTGCTCAGTCTAGTCAAATTCTGTAAATAATTGACTCTTGCACTCATGAGGATGTGTCTGCAGTTTGAGTCACTCATGAAGCACCAATAGTTCTGTTTCAGAAGTTAACATGAACTGCTGGTTGAATCTTCTATCCTCTTGCATGGGCTGTAAGCAGCCAAGCTAAGGAGCCACAACAGCTTTGACACCTGCAGAGCTACCTGTCTGAAAGTAACAGTGGGATTCATCCTGCCTAAGCACTAGTTAATACTTGCATCCTATCCAGTAAATTCAGAATTACCATTTCATAGAATCATAGAATCATCTGGTTCGAAAAGACCTCTGAGATCATGGGAGTCCAATTGTACCTGTCCACTTACTAAACCATATCCCTCAAAAACTCATCTACGCGTATTTTAAACACCTCCACGGATGGCAACTCAGTGCCTGACTGCCCTTTCAGTGAAGAAATTTTTCTAGTGTCTATTCTGAACTTCCCCTGGTGCGACTTGAGGCCATTTCCTCTCTTCCTATCACTGTCACTTGCAAGAAGAGACCAACACCCACCTCGCTACAACCTCCTTTCAGGCAGTTGTAGACAGTGATGAGATCTCCCCTCAGCCTTCTCTTCTCCAAGCTAAACAACCCCAGTTCCCTCAGCTGCTTCTCACAGGACTTGTTCTCCAGCCCCTTCACCAGCCTTGTTGCCTTTCTCTGGACACGCTCCAACACCTCAATGCCTTTCTTGTAGTGAGGGGCCCAGAACTGAACACAGTACTCAAGGTGTGGCTTTACCAGTGCTGAGTACAGGGGCATCATCCTTCCCTGGTCCTGCTGGCCACACTGTTTCTGATACAGGCCAGGATACCACTGGTCTTCTTAGTTGCTTGGGCACACTGCTGGCTCATATTCAGCTGGCTGTCAACCAGCACCCCCAGGTCCTTCTCTGCCAGGCAGAACATGTGAACAAAAGGCACTTGATAAGAGTAGTTAGCCCCCTACACCACCAGTTCTTGAAGTGGGAATCAGAATGTTCTGTTCGTGTTTCTGGCAAGGGGTTGTGATGTGGTGCCGTGCTCCTTTGCAGTAAGATGTTTCCTGTCCAGGAGTAGGCTATTTTTTCTGATTGCTTTTTGATGTGTTCTACAGGCTTGAAGAAAATTTATTTGAAGATGGGTGCAGGTGAGGGGATATACATACACAGACAACCTTTATCATGAGAAGGTTGCTTATCCTATTCTTGTGATGTCAAGAGATATGGTGAGAGTCATGGTCACATCAAGCACAGTGACAGCCAAGAAGCCTCCTCCTGAGGGTGAACCCAAGCCCTGTTCTGCTTTGCCATTGCTCCAGTTCGGCTGAGGTGGCACAGGAACCTCCCAAAACCCAGGTAGGTGTCACTTTCTGCATTTACCTGATGCAGACAGAGGATGGCATGAGGACTAAACCAATTCTTATGCTTTGCGTAGCCAAATGTCTCTTCAGAAGATGCAATGACCTGAACATTCTTGATGAAAACCAGGTTCTTCACATTTCCAAAACTTTTGTTTCAAATATATATATGAAGACTCATTTTCTTCAGTTTCTGAATTATGTTAATATTTATCTCACACGATAATGTGAGCAAGAGTTACGATGCTGGAGATGTCCTCACCTGATGAGTTGTTCTTAGCCTGAGTTGGTCCCAGATCCCCAAAGGGCACCTCCAACACCTGTAACCAGCCTTGTGACCCATGTGGTTGGTCACCTCCACCACCAGCACAAAGCTGGCCTCTGGCCAGGCACGTCCCCCAGTGAAGGTTGTTTGGCAAATAATGAGTCCTTTCTGGTGTTCGCAGTGCATGTGATTTAAAGGTAAGAAGGCAGATGAAACCCTATGGAAAGCTGGAGACACGACAAGGGTCAGTTATCAACACTTTACATAAAGAACTGAAGAAACTGTGGAATGTATTTTTTTGCACTGAAACCACACAGCTCATCTCAGATCAAACAACGTGACCAAAGGCTATGCATCCTTACTTACCAAGGAGAGGGCTGAAATGAAAGGGGTTACCTAGCAGTGACTTCTTGCTATTGTAAGAGATAGTAAACAAGGTAAAGGTAGAATAGGGAAGATGAATAAATAGTCATTCTTAAAATAGAATAAACATCAAACTTTTATTTGTCTGGGCCTTTGAAGAAGCAAAATATCCAAAATCGGATGGGGGAGGGCAGAAAGCATTACTTACTACAGGAAGCGATCATGAATTATACAGAAAGTTGTCTAGGAGCATCTCCAGAGCTGTGACCTGTGGAGATTTTTGAAGAAGAGAGCATGTTCATAGCAGTTTGCTTTCATAGCAGTTTGCTTTCGGCCGAAGGAAGTTTTACGCCCCGCAGGCTCTAATGGAGAGACACTGATTTCCACTAGCTGAAGATTTGACCTCAGCAGTAACTGAGAGGTAAGAGCAAACAGGTAGAGAACAAAAAGCCTATCTTAGCATACTTTAAAGTCCTTAACCTGACTACAAAGCATGGCTATAAATGAAGAGACAGCTCTAGAATTCTAGTTTAAGCCAAATGATATTGACTGGTTATGAAAAAAGTCTTATCTTGTTTAATGCCGAGATTCTTCTTTACATTTTAGCTGAAAGGGGGAATAAGGTTTAACAGTGATTACTTTTAGCTTCCTATTTAAGTGCTTGCACAATGGTTTCAGCTGAATGAAAAGACTAATTTAAGATTTTTATGATGATCATAAAAAAATGAAGATATGTTAGGGCAGATGTCTTGAAACATGCCAAAGAGTTGATTTATTTCTTCACAGATGCTGGAGAGTCCAGAAAAAAGTATTTTACAAAGTCTTTCAAAATAATTTGTTCCACAGTGAGTTTGGACAGACCAAATTTTGACCAGGTTTCTGTCAAATGGGACTACACAACACTGAGGCTGCAATTAAATTATCAGGTGGGTATTATTTACAGGTTGAAAACACAGAAGTACTTGGTTCAGGAAGAATGGAGAAGAAAAAAAGAATCCTGAGTGTCCTGGACTGCAAAAAGTCAAAATTACTTTCAATATTACCACTCCTCTTTTTCTTTAGACTAATTATGTAATCCATCTATCATCACTGATTTATTTTTTCCCAAGCCTTTATACCGGGGTTTGTGTGGCACAGTTACTGTGTATGGGCAATACACAGTACAAAATGCACCAAGAGTGGTTGGATGCCTGCTGGTACGGACTGGGTGACCTTACCCTCTTCACTTCTTCTCTCCTCATCTTAATCTCCTTGATTGCTGTTTGCTGACTGTGAGTCGATAAAGTTTGAGTTCTTTATTTTTGCCTAGTTCTCAAACACTTACCTTAAGAAAGCCCAAAATACAAAAAGATGAGTGTCTTAAAATTGCTATTTTTTCTATAATGCAGAGTTTTAAGTGGCCTCACTTGAGAGCAACAAATCAAATAGTCTTCTGAAAAATGCAGCAAATGACTGCTTTCCAAAGTCACTACTAATAATAACATTGAATTCTCTTTTGAAGTGGATTTTCATCCAGCTGTTGCTTAAATCTGAAAAGGACCACCAAAGGCAAGTTCTGCGTTTATCCATTACTTCAAAAACCATCCCATAAGCAAGTTTTTCTTTTGACCTTTTAAAGCCTTTGTCTTCAGAAAGCAGTGGTAAGAACCGCATGAACCTCATGTATTGTCAACCTGGCTAAAATACTCCTATGGCAGGAGTAAATTAATGAGATGTCTAGCACTGCCAGCACCAATTTCCTTCCCTTTCTTAAATGCACACGTAAATTCATGCATGCTGCACATATAGGCGCATACAGTTTTAGATTGGTGGTGGTCATGATGGATGAGTGTGTGAAGGCAGCACCAATGGAGCAAAGGATCTCTGAGGCTGGAATGGATGGCAATGAATGCATAGCACTGTTTTCCCCTTAGCCCATTGGATGGACTTGAGGATGCCCTTTCCCATCTCCTACCTGGGAAGGTATGCTTGGCTCTGCAGGGGCTTCAGGCCACTGCTGTTGTAAGCTTGAGCGTGGCGATGTAGGTTGAGGTGACAGTGATAGCCAGAGTCCTCTTTCTACTGGCTGTTACATGTGCCCAGGAGATGGGTTGAAGGAAGGAGGAGATCTCAGCTCTGCAAAACTTGGACTGATTTCTGGTAGAGCCACAGTTTCACCCTAACATCTCTGTTTACTGGAAGATGCTGAAGACGTGCTTACCTGGGATGCACATATAAGCAAAGTGCAAGAGGGGAAGGTTTGGTGTGCTATTCCCTTGACTGAGCTCTATAGCAACCTTTAAAATTGCCAGTAATTCCTTTGCCTTCCTCGCCTACCATCAGAGTACCTGAGTATGAAGGTGATGGGTCTGACTTGTAGCCACCACCTCTTTCCACCTGTGAAGCAGCAATGTGGGAATTCCAAAAATCTGTGGGATATACACAGTGTATGCTGGACTCTGCCTGAGTCTCAACAGAGGCAATGTCTCACATCACTTCTCAGGCAAAAGCAGGTCAGGTTAGAAGTCACTTATTTACAAATGGATCTTCTAGGATCACCCCATGGGCTGTGATTTACACCTGGTTTAGTCTAGTGGACTACAATACACTCTTAACTAGGTTCATGTGGCTGTTGCTGATGTGTGAATATACCAGAGAAAAACCCTCAGGGGTTCTTTGCTGCAGCTCTATTTGAAAACATGTCTTTCAGGATGATTCTTACCATGTTTTCTGAGCTGAGTGTATTTCTGCTTGTGCCTATGTTGTGAAAGGAAAACTGCACCACAGACAGGACTTTATGAACCTCTGGAGCAATTATGGAAGCAGAAACTTAAAGAGGAGGAAGATGAATAAACAAACAAAATGGACACTGCAGGACATGAGTTTTCTTATCTGACACTGTTCCCCTGGGAACAGCACCACACTGTATCCCTCTTGCTTACCAAGCACAGAGCAGGGCAGGTCACAACTGCACCGAAGAGTCTCAGGGATTCTTTTTACCCTGTGAGTTATGGTGCCAAGTCCTTTTCTGTGGTGTAGCAGAGGATGAAGGCTGAACAGAGCCTTGGATACAGAATATTAGGGATTTAAGGCCATTTTTATTGGAAGTATATTGAAGCTGAATTACCTGGTCTAATCTTGGATAACAAACCATGTGTATTTTTATCTTTTTTTAGGAGTTACTTATTTTCAAGCTTTTGTGGGACAGCTTTAACTGAAGAGGAGGGAAAAAAAGTCTGAATAAGAAAATAGCTGGAAAGATCCACCATTGGGGAAGTTTTGCAGATTTTTTTTTTTAAAGTCTTGGACAACAGGGGATGAACTCTTTTCCTACAAAAAGCTTTTTCCTGCAAGATATGTACAACGCATCCCAAAGGTTATGGGGAGAGAGAAGCTCTCCCGTGCGCTGTTTGCAGCCTGTGTGTCTCCATCAGCCTTGGTGAATGCTCACATCAGCAGTGTGACTGCAGGGCAGGAGGCTGGGGGACACAGCCCATGCCATGGCTTTGGGGATGGCACTGAAATGGTGCTCCAGTAACCCTGGGGAGAGGCAAGGGCTGTCCTGGAAGTTCAGTGCTATAGAGTACACTGTTCCAAGGAATGATCCCCAACGCTGCTTAGTTTACTAGTGCAGATACAACCTTAGATGCTGAAACGATCCTGTGCTTTAAGTCCTTCGAACCTTCTCTGTATCTTTCATGTGGACAGACTGGGTTTTGGTATGTTAAGGTCCTTGAATTCTTTGTATGTTTGTTTCTCAGAGTTAGATATATACTTTTGGGTTGTGTTCTTTGCACTAAAAAAAAAAAAAATCAGAATAGACGTAGGCTGGCTTCTTTCAACTGTTCTTTCCTGAAATAGTTGAAATAGTTCAGCCTCTTTGACTAGACTGTGGTGACAATGATATGATTTTACACAGTTTATTCTGAGCAGTGCTGCTTACAGTTATTATCCCTTGGATAACTTTCTCCCTGAAATGTTGTTAAATCCCATGAAATACAGCAGATCTCTACGCAGAATCAGGGGACTCTGTTTAAGTGCATCTACAACAACTCAAAGCAAATTTCTATGGGCTCTTGGATATTTATATTACATTTTGAATGCTTTCTGTTGATAGTGTTGACATAATTTCTAGCAGTTAAATCTCAAATATGTAAATAGAACTAGGACTATTATAAGTACTTCACTTACCTTAAACCTTATTTGTGTAAAACAATAAAATATGTCAAACATTAAAATGGAGATGTCATAACTCATATTTTAAATTATTTTTTCCTGTTGTGTAAAACTTTTCGTAAAGAATTTATTGTTGTGTTTTTATGCTCTGCAGCACCTTGAGGGGTACTGCAAGTTGTTTCTCATTTTTTATCCATGGGACAGACTTGCAGAGTGTTATGGAGCATGTCATCAACGTGGAAACCTGCAGGTGGGGAGGATGCTGCACCCACTGCAACCCACTCTTTAGGCTGAAATCCTTTAGTTTCCAACCAAACACTTGTCCTTTGCACCTGGAGCATCCCAGGATCTCCGAATGTGCCAGTAATTGAAATGTTTGGGGGACCAAACTGTCCCAGCCATAGGTATAACCAGGAAGGGAGGGAGGAGGGGAGGCTGATACCTGAGAGGACTATGGGTGGAACAAAAAGAAAGGTCCCTCCTATCCAGCCCACTGGGCCAGCTGGTGGAGCTAACTTGAAGAAAGGTGCTGCTGGAAGTTGCCTCTGAATCCTTTTGTATTGAGGAGTGGAGTGACAGTCACCCCTCAGGTAAGAACTGAGCACCCAGGAAAGGCAGAAGAAGAAGCATTCCCAGCTAGTGGGTATTATTTTTTTGTTTCTAGGCATTCTTATGTATGTGTGTGTGTGCGTGTGTGTGTGTGTGTACACACAAAATCCAGAGCTGCTGGCTTATTATGTATAAAAATATCATTACCTAACAGTTGTTTTGCAAAACCCAATAAATTTGTCATCAGAGGATGGTGAAACTGCTGAATGAAAGTCTTGCTGTTTACTGAATTAAATGCAAAATTTAGTGATGTATCACCTGGCAAGAAGTAAGCACAGAATGGATAAGCCTGTGAAGTGAAGCACATCTTTCTGAGGCTGAAAATGTGTTGTCTCCTGGGGAAGAAATGGGGGTCTCGGGTTTGGAGAGGGCTGGTTGTGCTGCACCCCAGAGATAATGGCAGAGCAATGCTGGCCATGTCCCAGCAGGGCTGTAGCACAGAAGTGAGCAGTGCCAGGCCTTTATTTTCACAGTGTACTGGAGTAAGGGCTGTATCTATTTCTCCTGAAGTATTTCCTAATGGGATCAACCTGGAGAGGTCACTGTAAGGAGGGGTGAGCATGCAATGCTGCGTCTGGGAATGAGAGTTGACACTTCTCCAAACTGGATATTTTGGTGCTAAAAGTGTCCTAACTTGCTTTCCATGAGCTTTAACTTGATGCTCAGATACTTTCAAATGCCAGAAGTGGGGACAAGAACATAGACTGGACTCTTGATTTTGACATAAAAAGTGACTTTTGGCTGACACAAAAAGTGATTTTTGGCTAACACAAAAAGCCAAATACAAGAGGAGGAAAAAAGTTTAGTTGATCATCTCTGTGACTATTGCAGAATGCAGTGGGCTTTCTGCTGGTGATGGGGAGACTTGGTAAAGGTACAGCCAGGGGAACTGGAGGCTACCATTTATGTAGCCTTTCCCAAAGTACTTTTGAGTTGGATCATTCAAAAACATGAATGTCCCTGAGCACCGATCTACCCTGCTTGGATTGCTTTGAGTGTGCAAGCTGTATGTGCCCCCAGTGCGTTCAAAAGCAGTAAGGCAGCTGCAGACCTTCCCGTGGCTGCCAACACTCTGACTTCATGCAAGGGTGAGAAGAAATAGAGTGCTAGGAAGAAACCATCCATGCACCATCACTTCATCTTCAGCTCTCTGAAATACTGTGATATCCCCACTGTCACTGGTTGGTTTGTTCTTCTGGTGTATAATTACTCATAACTGTATGAAATAGAGGTGAATGCTTTGTACCAAAATCTGCCTAGGACTTGGAGGCACAGTTTTTGCCAAAAAAAAACCTGGATTCCCAACTCTTGGGGTTCTCTTTAACTCCTGGGACTGCTGGGGGTAGAAGAGGCAGCAGTACCACCTGTGTGGGTGGCAGGAGTGCCCCCTTTTATTGTGTCTTTCCCCACACAAGGATTACACGATAACTATTTTCACACCCTGAGCTCTGTGCTGTATGGCAAAATGACGGTTATCAGTGCAGACCCAAAGATGCTCCATCCAAAAGTGAGGAGAGCCAGGGTGTTGGTGAGACCCTTCCCTTTAACCCCTGGAGTGTTCCCTGTTCATCCTGGCTTGTATTAGAAACAGTGTGGCCAGCAGGACCAGGAAAGCCATCCTTTCACTGTTCTCAGCACTGGTGAGGCTACACCTTGAATCCTGTGTTCAGTTTTGGGGCCCTCACTAAAGGAAGGACATTGAGGGGCTGGAGTGTATCCAGGGAAGGACAACAAAGCTGGGGAAGGGTTTGGAGCACAAGACTTATGAGGAGCAGCTGAGGAAACTGGGGTTGTTTATCCTGGAGAAGAGGAGGCTGAAGGGACATTTTATCACCCTCTACAACTACTTGAAAGGAGGTTGTAGGGAAGTAGGTACCAGTCTCTTCAACCAAGTAACAAGTGATAGGACGAGAGGAAACGGCCTCAAGTTCCACTAGGGGAGGTCCAGATTGGATATTAGGAAAAATTTCTTTCCTGAAAGAGTGGTGAAGCGTTGGCATGGGCTGCTCAGGGAAGTGGTGGGGTCTCCATCTCTGGAAGTATTTAAAAGACAGGTGGACGAGATTCTCAGAGATACGGTATGGTTGGACAAGATGCTCAGATATGGTTTAGTAGTGGACAGGTATGGTTGGACTCGATGATCTCAAAGGTCTTTTCCAACCAAACAATTCTAAGATCTACCCTGTCCGTGTCACCGGGAGGGTATGAGGACCCCTTCCCCGGGGCTGATGCTGTCTGCAAGCTCTTGGCCGCTGCCAGGACCCCTCGGGAGATGACGGACCCGGGGGGAAAGGGGGACGGGGTGTGAAATTCCGCAGGGGCTGTCCGTTATACAGCAGCGACTCCGTGCGGCCAGTAGGGAGGGAAGAGGGGCCGGGAGCTGGTGCCCACCGCCTCGGGTTCTCCCCTCCCCAGCTCCGGGAGAGCGCGGAGGGGTAGCGAGCCACCGCCTCCTCCGAGCTGCGCGGGGCTCTGCTGCCTCCCCGCGGCCACCCAGCACCGTAGTGGTGATGGAGGGGGAGGATAATACCAAATCAATCCCTCCCGCTGCAGAAAGCAATAAACCTTCAATTCTTTCCTTTTCGGGGAGATAGCAATAAACCCTTCAACTGTTTCCTTTTCGGGGCAGCTTGGCTGGGGAGAATAAGGACATTTATTTTCAGATGCTGAGATAACGGGAGGTGACGCCGGGAGCATCGCCGTTCTGAAGACACAAGTGCAACATTTCCTGAAATACAGCTCTGCTCCAGCCGGGAGCACCTCCCAAGCCCTTCCCAACCGTCCCCTTAATAAACACCGCCGAGAATTGCCCTTATACTTTGTAAATATTGGATTAGCTTTTCATTGACCGGCTCTCTTGAAAAGACCCGAAAAATCCACACCGGTTCCAAACTAAGCCAAACAGTCAATAGGTGACGAAAGTAAGTTATTTCCAGGGCTTAACGGGGCTTCCAGCTCATTATCAGGTTATCTGAGGCGCGTAAAGATTTTCTTTCCTACAAGAGGATGGAGGAAGGAAAAAGAAGGGGCGGGGCGGGGGGGCGGTGGGGTGGGGGTGGAATGGGGAAAAGAAAAAATCAAAGGAAGAGGAGCCCTGGGAGTGGGGAGAAGAGTGGGTGAAGGTCGGGTTCAGCTTCTCACCCGCCCGCTTCTCACCCACACGGAGCGTGTCTAGATGCAAACCTGAGGAGGACCGGCAGCGAGGAAACCCGGGGGACTGCTACCAAATCTGCAGGCATTTTGGGTGTCTGGGGAGGGGGATGTGCGTGCAGGACTCCCCAGGTGAAGTCTCACGTGCACCGTGGGCCCTCTCCAACACCAGCTCGACTCCAAGGACACAAAAACGCTGCCGCACAGCCCCTCTGACTCTGTCTGGTGGGGGGCTGAAAATACTAAGGATGGTAGAGTTGGGGGGATCCCCATACACTTTTCTTTTTCTTTCTTCCCCCTTTTTCCTTTTTTCCCCTCCCCCCTTTTCCCTTTTTGGGGGGCCTTTTTTGCCTTTTCCCCTTGATTCTCTTTTCTTTTCCTTTTTTCCCCATTTTCCTTTTTCATTTTTTTCTTTTCGTTATTTTTTCTTCTTTCTTTATCGCTACTTCTTTTTCTCTTTTCTTTTTCGTTTTCATTATTTCTCTTCTCCTTTTTCTTTATTCGTTATTTATTTTTTGTTTTGTTTTCTGTTTTTTTCTTTTCCTTTCTTTTTTCTTTTTATTTCTTTTCTCCTTTTATTTTTTTTTCCTTTTTATTTATTTTTATTCTTATTATTTTGGTCTCCCTTCCCCTCTCTCTCTCTCCCTGACGGCCTGTCTTGCACAACGAGAAGCCACCACAAGAAAGAGCCGTTTCTCCAGGGGCCAAGCGGGACGTGCCAGCCGGCCGCGCGGTACGACCGGGCTGCGCAGGGAAGCAGCCTGCATAACATTACCGGCACTGAATGCAGCCTTGTTCTGCTGCCCTCCACAGCCTCCGCGCAGCCTCCGCACTGCGCGGACAGCGGAGCCCCGCTACCAGGCTGGGGGCACAGGAGCTGGCATCGCTTTAGTTGTTACGGGGGAGATGCTCCTGGGTCTTTTGGGGGGTTGGGGGGCGCCTAATTTCCTGTGAAACGAGAGAGAAACTTGTCAGCGGGAACCAGGAGAAGAGGAGGGCCTCTGTTAGTCTTCAAAGAGGGAGAGAAAGAGAGAGGGATTCTTTTTCCTTGCCCCCCCCCCTTTTTTTTTCCAGAATAGATATAGCACGAATTTTTAATTCGTCTTCCTTTCACAGACAACAATGCTGGTTTTGAAAGCTGGGCACAATTTGGGTTTTGTGAGGGGGTCCCCCGGCCCAGCTGGCCATATGGGATACAACATGTAGAACATGCCTAACAATGAGTACGAGTGACAGCCCTAACAAAACGCAAAGGACACTGCTCCCTGACTCCGAGATGGACTGCCTCCCATAAATGAATTGAAAGGCCCTAAAAGAAGGGAAAGGGGGGGGGGCGCAAAAGGATCCCCCCTCCCCCCAAACTGTCTCTCCTTTTTTTCTCCTCTCCGGCCCGGCCCTGGCTGCCTTTGCCTCCGTCTCTTTAATATGCACGCCTCTAACATGCTCACCTCCCTGCCTCCCCCATTGTGCTGTTTTGTGAAGTCTACTGTATATTGTGCAAAGATAGACTGCCCGGAGCTGGCCCGGCAGCATGGGAGATATAAGGCCACGGAGGTTAGGGCCACACAACTGGTTTTATAGACTTAGCAGAGCCTGGGGGAAAGAGGGGGGAAAAAAAAGAGAAGAAAAAAAGTGGTAATTTTCCTCCTCTCCCTCTCCTGGCTCGCTGGAAAGGGGAAAACTTGCGCATGTCTGAGTAACCCCGCAGTCTGGGGACCCCAGCGGAGATGGAAAAACGGTTCCTCAGCTTGCTAGGCTGGCTGTTCCCCTGTGATTCAGCCCGGGATGCTCTGCTGGTGCGCAGGTTACCGCCACAGTGTTCACAGCGGAGCACGGGCTGGATAAAGGCTCGCTCTTATCCTTTATCCGAAGGAACCAGAAAAAACGGTGAAAAACTGAAAAAGAAGGGGAAAAAAAAGAAGAGGGAAACAAAAAACAAGGGGAGGGGGGGCATATAAAAAGAGAGGAAAAGGGGAAAAAAAACCCAACCAACTCAGCCGGAGCGCGGAGGTGGAGAAGCGCTCAGGGGGCAGCGGAAGAATCGGCGCTGCCCCGGCCCCGTCACACCGGACAAGACGCCGTTTGTTGTTGTTTTCTTCTTTTTTAAGCATCTATATCAGACCGAAAAACGCAAGGGAGAACGAAGGGAAACACAGCTTCCCCAACTCTGCCTTAATCCTGCCGGCAGTAACTTCTCTCAGGTCGCATTTCACCCCGGCTGAGCCTCCCCCTGCTCCATTTCGCCTCCCTCTTCTCCTTTATCCCACCCTCCCTGTTTTTTTTGGGGGGGGGGGAGAGAGTTTACCCTTTCCCCCGACCAGTCTGAGCCACCGAAGTGCTGAACCCCAACTTTCTGAGCTTTACCCCTGTGCAAACAGCCCCCAGTCAGGGTAAGGGGACATTGTGAAGATGCTGCTATCCAAAACCCCGCATCCAGAAGTCCCCAGCTGCAGAGGTGGGGAGGGGGTATCGGGATGTATAAAAGCACCATCATAACTATAAAATATTTCTCCCCCCTCCTTTTTCGCTAGGTCCGGGTGTTGGGAAGGAGCCCAGTTGACGTCGATTGCCCTGAAAAAAATCCCAGATTTCCCCCCCTAAAAAAGAAGAAATTACGGTTTGGGGGCTGGTCCTGCTCGGCCGTGTCTCCCCCCGGGAAGGGGCCCTGCTGGCCCCACACCAAGCTAAGCCCTGAAGAAACGCCGCCGAAGGATGCAGGGATGTCAAATAAAAACATGGAGAAGTCGAATAAAACAGGTTCGTCGTTGTTATCCGTTCCTTCTCTATTATTTTTTTCCCCGAAACATAGTTTTTAAAAAATTAAAATTCTTGTTCATAAATAGAAAACCTGGGTTTGTACGCAATAAAGTGGTGAGCAGAGAAGGTTTAATCTGCGTTTCTTTTCCCTCTGCTCGGGAATAGTTGTGCACAAACTGCAAATAAGATAAAACAAAAAAGAACGCCCTGGCTGCTATAATCACCACAAGATATAAAAATACGCTCTCTAATAATTGTCGGGGGTTACAGGTGGCCGAAAATGTTCCAAGGAGGGGAGCAATCGAGATGTTGAGGTGCCCTGCGTGGGGTTACGGCGCACGCAGGTTCCTCACAAAAACACAGGAGCAGCGGGGGGGAATTTTATTCTTTATTTTTGTGTTGTTTAATTCTGACGATTGTCCCCCCCCCCTTTTTTTTTAATTTTAGTTGTAGGTAGACAGAACCACTCTGAATGGCGCAAAAATTTCTGTAAACAATGACGCACAAAAACACCTCCCCTCCCTTCCCCCCCACCTCCCCCCGAAATGAAACCGAGCCCCCCAGAAAAATGGAGGGGAAAAGAAACGGGAGAGGGAAGAAATCCATAATAATAATAATAGCAATAATAATAATAATAATAATAATAGCGGTTCCCTCTCCATTCCTTCCCCCGCAGTTTTGATTTTATTTTTTGGAACATCAGTCCGTCTCTTTCTCTCTCTCTCTCTTTATTGTTTTTGTTTTTCCTCCTTTTTTTTTCTGAGTGTGTTTGGACAGAGTGTGCGTGTGTACGCGTTCCCCTCCAGCCTTCACCAAGTCCACTGCTGAGCTTGTACCAAATGGTGTGCTGTGGGGTACTGGGGGTTGCTGGTAGCGCTGTACTGGGCGTTGTATTGCATATGTTGTAGAGACTGGGCGCTATAGGCGGAGAAGGGGATTCCCGTCTGGAAAGTCGCGGCTGCCAAGTCCTGAGCTTTGAGCGTGTGGCAGGGCTTGCCGTCCCTCACTAAGACAGGCACGGCCACCCGCCGCGGGGAGGGAAGAGGAGTCACTTCCATACCTTTCTCGGCCCGGGCTCGTTTCATCTTGTAGCGGTGGTTCTGGAACCAGATCTTCACCTGGGTGGGGGTGAGGCGGATCAGGCTGGCCAGGTGCTCCCGCTCGGGCGCCGACAGGTACCGCTGCTGCCTGAACCGCCTCTCCAGCTCGTAGGTCTGCGCCTTGGAGAAGAGCACCCTCCTCTTCCTCTTCTTCCCCGCGTCCCCGCCGCCCGCCGCTTCCTTCTCGTTGTCGGGCGATTCGTCGGCCGACGGCTCCGGCGATTTGGCAGAGGGGTCCTGGCCACCGCCGCCAGCCGTCAACCCGTGCACTGCGAAGAGTCCGGTCCATCAGCGAGGAAAGTGGAGGGGGAGAATTCATGCTGTGCCCCCCTCCCCTTCTAGCCGCCCCTCGCATCTCTTTCCCTACCCCACGCATCCCTTCTACCACCCCTGAAATCTTTCTTCCACCGCCCGCATCCCTTCTTCCACCCTCTCAATCCCTTCTTCCACTCCCTGCATCCCTTCTTACGCCCCCTGTGTCTTTTCTTCCACCCCCTGCATCCCCTTCGCTACCTCCTGCGTCCTTTCTTCAACCCCCTCATCCCTCCTGCACCCCTCCTGCATCCCTCCCGCATCCCTCCCGTCCGGGGCAGCGCGGCTCTCCCGCGCCGTGGCGAGGGACGGAGACACCGATCAAGCCATGGGAGAGGGATGAAGGCACTAGCCAAGCCGCGGCGAACGGTAGCCTACACCCCGACACCCCGCGCCCCGCGGGCGCAGAGCATCTCGGCTCGGCGCTGCCCCATCTCGGTCCCGTCTGCGCCGTACTCACGGGAGTACTGGATGCCCTCAGCGCTCGCCAGCCAACGCGTGTAGGGATTATCGCTATTATCATAGAAAGGGTTCTTCAAAGGCAGCGTCTGAACAGTGTCCAAGGGGGTTTGTCCCAAAACTCCGGTTTTCTTGGGAGGCTCCGGCGCCTCGCTCTCTTCCTCGCCTCCCTCCGCGGCGGAGCCGTCCTCATCGTTGGTGTCGGGCAGGTCCAAAATGTCCTTCACCGAAAAGCCCGTCTTTGTGTTGGTCAAAGACATGTTCCGGCCAAATTTTTAGGCAGGAAAGTTGGAGAGGAAGCAGCTTCGCCGATCCGCCGTGGCACACGCACACACGGGACGGCGACAATAGCACCGCGTACGCAGCCGGGGGAGGCAAAGAAAAGCTCCACACGCGTGGAGGAGGGAGAGAAAAAAAAAATAGGATAGTATAGATTTATAGAAAAATAACCGAAGGGGTTTGTGCAAAAAGAAGAAGCGACACCGGCCGCAGCGGTGATGATTTCTATGGGCTTGTCCTGCCACGGGGGTGGGGGTGGGGGTGGGGGATTTAGAGAGCAGGAGCAGCAGCTGGCTTCAGAAATAGTTTGTAACTCCAGGGGAAAAGGGGAAAGAGACGCCAAAAAAAAAGAAAAAGGAAAAAAAAGGAAAAAAAAGGAAAAAAAATCACTTCTGGATCTTGCTTAAGCACCTCGAACCCGCGCCTGACGCTTGGAAAAACCGAGCCATTGCTGAAGCGAACAGTCCATATAAGGCTGGTCCCCACACATGAACCTGCCGAGAGGAGGGAGAAAAAAAAAATACATTAAACCCGGGAAAGGTTGGCCACGTGTGGGCGGGTCTTGGAAGTCAAGTGGATGAAGACAGTGTTTGCAGATGTGAAATTGCGGGTTTTGGGCGAGCTCCGAGCTTCCACCATTGGTGATGAGTGGTATAACGTGTCAGTTAATTACCGGCGTGGGGAGGGCCCTTCCGCGGATGCGTGTGTGTGTGTGTGTCAGCAAGAGAGGGAGGGTGTGATTCTCATTTTTTTTTTTTAAACACAGTATTTACATACAAAGAACCTAGCACCAGCTCGATATTCGCACACTCCAAAGTGTTTTTTTTTTTCCACCGACTACCTTGAAAAGCAGGGAGGAAAATAAAAATAGGGGGGGGTGATAAGGCGAGAGGGAGTCTGCTTGTGTGGTTTTCCACCACTCCCGCGCAACTTGAGCGCCCGCGCAAACCCGGGGGCAGCGGGTGGGTGGGTTATTTTATTTTGCGCGAGGATGAGCTCAAAGCCCCGCGCGGGATGGAAACGAGAGGCGGCTCAGATGGCAAGAGACCAACTTATCTAAACCGCCTAGGTCAATATTTTGGTTGAGGCTTAGGGATGAGCTCTGGAAATTAAACAGCAAGTAATTGATTCTAGTTTGCTCCGAAAATTAACCGAACTGGCAAAATGCGATCGTCAGTCACGACCCGGGGAGATCCGGGACGTGATTACTTGGGGGGCGGGGGGGGAGTTATTTGAAGAGGTCTCATTGATTTTGCCTCCTTCTTCCAGGGGAATAAAATTCAGCCCGGTTGGTTAATTTAATGGGCTGGAGCCCAGTGGACTTCCAAATATGACTTAATTAATTTTTTTCCCTTATTTTTTTTTTCAGGTCCTGGGGAAGGAGTTGCTTTCAAAAATAGAGTGTTTTGGAAGACCGAGTCTCCAGGTGTCACGCAGCGCCGGCAGCCGAGGAGTTCCGCAGCATCCCTGACAGAGCTGCGGGACTGCAGACCGCCCCCATCCCCAAATTCTTCCCTCTCTAGCTGACTGCCACCAACTTTTATGCCAATTTTCTTCCTTTCTCCTTTTCCTGCACCAGCAGAGGACTCTTGACCTTGCGCAACCTCGTCGGCCACGGCTCGGACCTTCCCCTTCTCCATCCCCCTCTTCTTCCCGTTCTCTTTCCCCTTCTTTTTCCCTTTCTTCTTCCCCTTCTCCTTCCCATTCTTCTCCTTCCCCGATCATCCTCACAGCCATATCATGGCCCAGGATGGGGTTGTGCCTGGGGATGATAATGTACAGGGCAAAGCGGGGGCGAGGGGAGGCTACAAACTGGGAAGGGGCTTCTCACCGCCACCTTAATTTCTGGGAAAGAAAAGTTACCCGAGTTTCTCTCCCAGGAGGAGGGAGCGGGAATGGGGCTTCTGGTGGTGGGAAGAGGAGGAAGACTGTCCCTCAGACATCCTCCTGTTTGCCCATCAATATATTCACACCTTCCCCTCCTCTCCCTCCCCGCTCCCCCCATCTTTCCTCCCCCAGCCCCCAGCCTGCCTCCCATAAAGTATGTGATGTGGCTGACAATACCCAAGGATTTTTTTTTGCCTCACCCCCCTTTTTTTTTTTTTTTTAAGCTAGCCCCTGAGCACATCCTGGGTGGTCGGACCCGCACAAACACAAATACAACCCTATGGCTAAGCTGGAAACAATGTCCGCAATGTAGACAAATGTCCGGCTTCTGTTGGAACCCTTTGTCTCGGCGCGGTTTTTGCATTTATTTCAGTGGCGAAATAATACGTGATTGACGCCCTCTTTCAATGTGTCCTAACTGTTGGGAATAAATCTGAGGTTGTTCCTAGTTGTCATGGTATTCAACCTCACTCAATGCCTATCTCTTCATCCATTTCGGAGTCCTTCCCTGATATCGAGGGAACCCCTTTCTGGTGGGAGCTCCCCTTTCCCTTTCCCGGTGTGTGGGGATTGATGGTGGGAGGGGGTTGTGTGGGAGGGGTTTGGGACATGCATGAGAGTTAATTTCTAGCAATCTGGGGTTTATCGATTGATTTATATCCCGCACCCCCCCCGATTCGACCTGCACGGCGCAGGCGGAGGCGGCAGCCTTTCCCTCCGATTGGGCAGGATGGGGCAAAAAATAGCCTTAATAACACTGATAATAGCGACAGCAGCAGGACGACGATACAGGGTCCCGAATTAAAGAAGCCAAGGAGGGGGACACACACACAGGCGGAGCAGCTCTGCCAGGGGATTTGCGGCCCGTTTCGCTTGGGCAGCTCCGCTCCTCGAGCTGTTATTTAAAGTCAGCCTTTAAAACACGATAAAAATAATAAAAACTCCCTTAACAAACCCAAACAGACACCCAGATGCCACAACATGGACGGAGCATCCTGCAAAAGCCCTGTCAACGGGGACCCCGACGGCGGTGGCAGTGAGGGCTGCCCATGGCACTCGCTGCGGGCTGACGCATCCCGACCCCGGGGGGAGAAGTTTGATCAGGATCCGGCAAGCGTTTTCACGGGGAAGAGCTGGTGACCCATTTACCTGCGGGAAACAAGGTTTCCCTGTGGGCACACGAAGCCCCGGGGGCCGCGGTCCCCTTCCCAAAACATCCCCGTGGCTGGAGCTTGGGGGGAGTGTACAGCTCACGGGTAACTGCATCGAGCGAGTGGCCTGGGACATCGTGACGTCACCAGCGGGAGGTGACGTAAGAGCGACCGAGCCCTTTGACGCCAGGAGGGGGTCGCCAAACCTGGATGCAGCCCCCACGCCACCCGTGTCCGGAGATGCTCTGCGGGGTTGGGGGTGGGAAACCCGACGGTATCCCTGCGGCTATCTTGACAGTGCTGGGGGTTGGGCGGGCTACTCTCACATCCCTTCGTGCCTTCCCCATCTCCCCCGCCCCCGGCCTTCGTGTTCCCTTCCCAGTATCCCGGATGGGCCGCGCAGTCCTTCCCACGCGCGGGACTAGCCGGGTGGGGGAGAATGCTTCAACGCTGGGAATGCTCCAGGGCTAGGGATGCTCCCTAAGGGCAAAGGGGTGGCATGGAGGGCGGTGGGGGTGCTCAGACCCCATCAGGGAGGCCTTCCCAGCCCTCTCCGCCCCTACAGGGTTATTTGCACAAGCCCACAGGAGGCTGCCGGCGCGAAGCGTGTACACAAGGCTGAGTGGCTGCACTTCAGGACAAGTGCCTCTGCTAGCGGGGGAGTGTTTACCTGTTTACTTTCACAGGTAGCTCAAACACCCACAGTTCGCCTTCTCTCCCTCTCCTCTGTTTATGTGGCTCCCCCACCAGCTGCGTAGGGAGGTCCCCCCACTCCCCACCCCACGGGAGCGGGTGTTGATTTTAGTGGCATTATAGATTGTTTGCTATTTTGTTTTTTTTTTTAGAAGAGATACTCGGTGGGGATAAGAGAGGCTGTTCTAAGCGGCTCTGCGCGGCCGCGGTGCCCGGGGAGACAGCGGCGTGTACGTGGTGCAGAATGCTCGCATTCCCTGGCCACGCGTGTACGACCCGGGGAGCATCCTGTGGGGTTTTGACACACTACGGGCAGCCCATGGGATGTGTTTTTAAGCGGCGAGATGCCTTCTTTTGCATCATCGCATCTCTCCTTTGGCCGGCGGCCCGAGGGCTCGCGCTCCCCGCAAAGTACCGGGGTCTCTCCCTCTGTTTTCAGCCACCGACGCTCCTCTATGTATCAGATACATATAGATCCTCATCCCCTTCTCTGTCGAGCTATATCATAGACATATAGATCTATAAATGAATGAAAGGGTGTTTGGCAGGAGTCTTGCGCTATTCCTCCCCTCCCTGAGCGGTTCGCTCACACTGACCTCTAACCCATTCCCGCATCCCTTCTCCGATAACAGCCGTCAAGTGGATTAGTTTATTGTTTGATTGGACCAAAGGTGCGAGTTATTGTTTTCCCTCACTCCGGACCACAAACAAACAGCAAAAAAAGGCTGCACCTTGCCGCTCGGTACGGATTAGCGAAGCCCACACAAAGCCTTTGTTAGGGAGACAGGTTTATTTTATCTCTTAGAATGAACTACACTTGAAATAAATAGGGAAAGGGAAGTGCAGCCTATATCGGTCCCGGTAATTGTTATTAGGAGCTTCACCTCTGGAGCATCCCCTGTAAGCAACACCCTCTTTGTTTTAAAGTGTGGCGAGGGAATGGAGAGCAACGTTATTAAAAAAAGACACATCCTTTGTTGGGGGTAAAAAACCCTAAAAAAATCCCCTAAAAATCAAAATAAAACTTTCTCTTCTAAATATCCCATCCAGAAGGTTTTAAACTGCGTTTTTGCAGGGATAAAGCGGCGGCTCCGCAGTGATACTGCCGGCTCGGTGACGGTTCCGGCTTGGAGGCCGTGGGAAAGGGAGCGCGGATGGGAAACCCACGCCACCTGATTACCTTAAACACTAGCATCCCGGCCTCGGGAAGGAGAGAGTGTAAAAAAAATCGCATGTCCCGAAATCAAGGCTAACCAGAGCCCTCTGAATCCTCTATCGCTTTCAAGAACTTAATTGTAACGTGCGGGACTCGGAGTTTCTGCGGGGTGAAATTCCCGTCTCTGTTCGCGGCTGGAAAAATGACATTAACAAAGGCATTAAGGGTGTTTTGGGGGCTGGAAAGGAAAAGGAAAAATAGGGGTAAGATTCTCCCGCACGTAGAAAGGCAGCCTTCTCTATCGATGCTAAAGAAAAAGCCCCTACCGCCTCCAAAAATCGCGGCGCCATCCTGCCTTTCTCTCGCAGACAATTAAATCTTCTTCAGGACATAGGAATCTAAATGAGCTTTCCTATTCTTACGATTACTCTATCTCCTTCCCCCCGAAGATTCAAAGACGGAGAAATCCTTAGAATTCACCGATATTACCTATAAATTTGTAGATCTAGATCTCGCCTGCCCTCCAACAAACCTCCCGAGGTGGTGAATTGTAATAGAAATTGGGATTTTTCCCCCCCTCTCCTCCTCCCTGGGGGCTAACGGGGTTATGTCAGAGCCGGAGGGCACATGTTAGGGCTTTGATAAATGCACTTTAATGAGATCTTTGAAAATATTGCCCATAGTGGTGAAGGCAGTTTGTTAAGGCCATGCACAAAGCTCCCTGCATCCCGCAGCCGCCCGGCCCAGATATTTGTTTATTTAATTCCTCTGCCCCCGGTGAAAGCTCTAAGCCCAGCCCGGAGCCTCCCTTCCCCTTCTTGTCTATTATAAACAGTTTTATTTGCCGGGCAAACGTTTCACCCCCACTCCGAGCAAGCCCCCCGGCTGCATTCGTTCCCGTCTCTCTAATGATTAAACGTGTCCCAATGAGATTAAGCTTTGTCCGAAATGTTTCTCCTCCGGGAAGGCAAACCCGACCCGTTCTGCCGAAGGCGTTGAGAATGCAGAGGATTTACAGGCTGAGGGCACTTTCTTATCTGAATTTACTTCTCACACTCGCATGCACAATGCGGAGGGCTTAGAGAGGAGCCCATGCAGGTGGGTGGGTGTCGCGAGTGGGGATGCTGGGGGTCTATGAGAAAGACTCCGGTACCCGCCTTGCGCAGGGAGGGGTCAGGATCTTTTCGGGAAATGGATGGAGAAGGGAGGAGCAGGGGAAGGATGTGGAAGGGGGCAGAAGGATGGGGAAGGGGGGAGTGGGAGAATAAGAAGGAAGGGGAAGAGGGAGAAGGAGGGAGTGAGAGAAAGAAGGATGGGAAAGGAGGAGAGAGAGAGAAGAAGAAGGGATGGGGAAGGGGGAGAGGGAGAAAGACAGGGAAGGGGAAAGAGGGAGAAGGACGGGGAAACGGGGAGAAGGAAGAGGAAAGGGGGTCCAGGAGAAGGATGGGGAAGGAGAGGGGACCCGACCCAAGCCCTCGGGTCCCAGCGGATGCGCACACGCGCGGCGTGGGCTACACCGGAGAAAGGATGTGGACCAACCAAGGAGGAGGGAAAGGCGCGGAGGGCAGGGGCCGGCCGGGGTCCAGGGCTATTCCCGGTCCTCTGGCGTACTCTGCCGTCTCAGCCGAGAAGTGTCCCGCCGCCTGGGCAGCGGGGGGAGCGCCCCCGGCTCCCCCCTGGCCGGACCAGGCAGGCGGAGTGCCCCGGGGGAAGGGGGCGGGGGTGGGGGCGGGCTGCTCTTCCCCAAAGCCCCGCAGCACAGGAAGGGATGCTCACCCAGAACCGGGGGGCGTGGGGGATGGAGACCCCACCGTCGAGGCAAGGAGATTCAACCCTCCCTCCCCACTTCTCCAGCGGTCGTTCAGCATCAACTTCTACCCAACCTGTATTCCCCACGAACCCCCCCTACTCAAGGCCCTTCCCACCTGCTGCTCCCCATTCCTATGGGTTTCCCCCCGCCTCCGGCTGTCCTGACTCGCACCCCCTCTGCTCATTGCTCACCTGGGGGCCGGGGGTCTCTAAACCGGGGTGTGCTGAGCTCGTCGTCGTCTCCTCCGAGCTTCTTGCATTGTCTCCGCTGTGTGCAGGGGCGGCCGCTCCTTCCTCCGGCTTTACATCGCTCGCTCTGTTTGCTTTCCTCCCCGGCGGGTGACGCCAGGCGAAATACTGGCCATATGTTCAGCGGTAATAAATTGGTTATAAGCGCAAACACGCCGGTTCCTGGATGGCTCTTTTAAGCCTCCCTCGGCCCTGCCGATGAGCCAGCCCCTCTCTTCCCCCGGGGGCAGAGCCCTCCCCCCGGCCCCCCCTTTCCCCAAAGATGCGGAGAAGCTGCTTTTCTGCCGGAGCGGGGACTCCGGTTTCACACCTCCCCCCCCTCTCCCGGTGATGCCCAAATCCTCCCTCTCCCACTTAGGTTCTTCACATCTTCCACCCTGTTCCTCCTCAGGGCAGCACGCAGCTTCCCCCGGCCAAGCCTGGGCTGCTCTTTAACAAGCTCGCCCTCTATAAATCGCTCGGTAGCCAAGACGCTATAAAAAACTGAATAGCCAGATGTGGCACGTTATTTATGTGTGAAAGCTCGTTTACATTGGATATGCTGATCCAAGCTTTGATAGTAGGGGTTTGTGAGAGATTAGAGCTGGGTTGCCAGAGACAGCTCCAGCTGCAGCTTCCATCCCCTGCCCCTTTTTGGTTTTATTTTATTTTTTTTTAATGGTAATTTTAATTATGTGGGATTCTTTTAAGGAGGAAGTGAAGAAAAATGTGATGGAGTTGGGGGGGAGGGAGTAAAGAATGGCACTGTGCAACTTTCCTGGAGCTGGGGATGAAAAGTGGTACCTGGTTGCAAGAGGCTCCTGCAAAGGTACTGAGAATACAGGCAGAAATATGAATTTATAGAATCACAGAATGGCCTGAGTTGTAAGGGAACACAAGGATCATCGAGTCCAACTCCTATCCCTGTGTAGGACAACCCCATCACTCACACCACGTGTTTGAGGGCATTGTCCAAATGCTTCTGGAATATTGTCAGGCTTGGCGCTGTGACTGCTTCTCTGTGGAGCTGTTCCAGTGCTCCACCACCCTCTGGGTGAAGAACCTCTTCCTAATATCCAACCTAAACCTCCCCTGGTACACCTTTCTGCCATTCCCTTGAGTCCTGTCATTATATCATTATATCATTATAGCTGTTCAGAAGGGCTTTCTTGGCGTTCAAGCCTGGTAGTCCATCTCCATTCCAAATGCTACGACTTGGGTGAAACCGACCAGTGCAGTCCCCCTGCCAGGTGAATCCTGCAGCTGCTGCCCACCCCGAGAAGTCATCCACACCACTGGGCCTATCTGAAGTCAGGGCAGCTCCCTGGAAGTCAAGCCCCATGCAGCAAAAGGCTATGCTGCCTCATTTTAGCCCCAACGGTGCACAAGTGGAGTAACCCTAGAGGTATTCGTCTGGCACCTTCAGGAAAGCTCCCTCTTCTCTAGGAAGAAGCACAAAGTGTTCTTGAAGGGGCATCACTAGTGGTGCTAAAGGAAAGGTCACAGAGACGCTTCTCCGTCTCACCTCATCTGAATTCTCTCCATCACCTGCATTGTTTTTAAAAGCACTGGAGAGACCTTGGACTCCCCTGTGAAACTCCCCAGGGCCTAAGACAGATAACTCTCAGCAAACTACCCTGGTCACAGGCAGCTCTAAGAGACCTGCCCATAGATAAAGTGATTGATCCTTATACTAATCAATAAAAATCTTGCTCTGGGCAATTAATAACTTTGATAAGCTGCTTTTTTTTTTTATTAAAACAGTACCCAGATTGCTGATTGAGACTTGAGTGAAATTAGGGGGAAAAAAAACCCTGTTACCCACATAAAAATACAATTGTAAATAGCTAGCTCTGCAAACTTTGCAAAGTCTTCAGTTTTCACAACAAGAAATATACTCTGGATGTCTGGGTTTTATCTTACTATATCCCCTGGTAAAGCTACACAGAGGGATCTGATCTTGCATTTCTACATATTTGATTACAAACCTATATGAGACATGATGCTGCCCGTGCTGGGAATACCTGTGGGGCTCCTTGTGGTGCAGACAGCTGTGCCCTGGAATGTGGGAGTGGGTCCCACCACATCCCCAGCTGCAGCTCCTTGCCTCCCTGAAATTCACAGAACACAGCAGGAGGAGGAGCGTGGGAGAAAGGCTGGATGTAACAGCTGGATGTGGGGCAGAGGAGAGAGGGTCAAGGATGTGCCAAGTGAGATCTTAGGGAGGGAGGGAGAATGAGGCTGGGAGCAGCTGAGTGGGGAGATGAGGCTGGAGGTGTGGAGGGAAGAAGGATGGTCCATAGCTACCAGAACAAAAGGCTGATCTGAGCCTGGGCTCCAGGCTGCTGCTCCTGCCATCACTGACAGTAAACTTCCAGGCAAGGTATGGCTCTGAGTCCCAATCTGATGCTGGGTGACACGGTCCCTGCTGTACTGATGGTTCTCCAGAGGCAAAGCAGAGGTCCCGGCCCTGCAGAAGTCCCCCGTGACAGTGACAAGCTCTCTCTTAGTCTCTATTACAAAACATGCAGTTACTATCTTATTAATAAAGCCATTTTGTATCCATTACTGTAAGCAAAACTTTTTTAGAGCTTTTTGACACCTGTTGCATACGTCCCACCATCCCCTGGAACTGCTGAAAGTCAAACTTCAGACCCTGGGAAGAAGAGTAGAGTGGACAATATGTGCTTCCACACCAAACCTTCGTGGCCTTGTTTTGCTCAATCATGGAAATTAAGTCTTAATTGGTGAGCCAAACAGTCTGGGAGGTTTGTCAGAGGGTGTATTTTCACATGTAGGGGAGGCTTTTTGAGTATTTGTTTGTAGGATCATCAGGAAATGCTATTTCAGGAAAAAGGGTGGAAGAGAAGAGGTCAAGATACCTTTTTTATGTAGATTTGTTCTCTCTTCTTTAAACAGCCCTGATAATTTTAAATTTTGTTAGAGAAGGCTGGATTCTCAAAACATGAGGATGCAATGGGAAGAGCTACCAGATCACTTCCAGCCCCTGAGAAAGAATAAATGGCACTGAGACAATGATAAGCTGCTGCTCAGCCCTTCCCCATAGTCTGGTGCTTTCAGCATCTCCTCCTCCTTCTGTAGCTCAGTGGGATAGCAGATGTCTGCTTTCCAATCCATCCTTTCACCTTCCCTTCCAGCACCCAATACACTGCCCTCGAGGTCAGAGAGGAAAAACCCTGTTCCTAAAATATCCTGCACAGAGTCACTCGGAGAGGTAGCTGTGCAAGGTGGACCATATAGACTCCAGGAGAGGTTGGTAACCACATTGTTACAGGATAGTTGTTTTCAAGTGCCTACCATCACAGCCACAACTTCTCTTGTGCAGATTCCACTGGTGCCTCTTTATGCCCCTGGTTCTGTATGGGAACATGAGTTACCCCTCTCCATGTGCCCTGAAGTAGAGGAAAGGGTGTTTTCTTATTCCAAGGCTTAGCCAGATCCTCAGAAGGCTCTTGCAATGCCAGCAGGTGGTAGAGCTGCCTGTCCTCCTCGTGCTCATTGCTCAAAGTGCGACAATTCTTGGCTACTGCTGGGTCTTATTTGGAGCAAGCTCAGGCTACTTGTTGGTAACTCCCTTCCTGCACTTCGCATGCACAATCCTGGTGCTTCCCAGGAAACAATGTCTGGGGCTGGGTTGAAGCAGTCAGTCATAGCTCCAGCACAATGCAGTAATGGGCTTGTACTCCTGAGGGCATTTCTGAGTCAGCCTATACCTCTTTGACCTGTCCACAGGCTGGTCTGATGGTACACGGAAGGGAAGCCTTGGGTACAGCCAAAGAGGCCTGAAGATGTTCGGGCTGGTGTTATACAACTACAGGCTCCAAGGAGACCCCTTCCCAGGACCTGAGCTTTGGGCTGAAATCCCTGGAGGTTTTTGAGCATCTGTGCCAGTTCAGATCATATCTGGAAACTGGGCTGTCTGCACAAGCTGGGGCAGATGCAAGCCCAAACATTCCAAAGAGTTTCTTGAATCTGGGGACAAATCTTTTCTTGCAAGTCAAAGGGAAATGGTAAGGGTTGTTACCTGTGCTTAGAGTGCTCAGGGCTGATCAGGTAGAGTGAAATAAACCTGAGTTTTCCCTAGTTGAAGGACTATATTTCCACTCTCCATACAACCCCCCACTCCTTTCACAAATGTGAAGGAATTCAAAATGACCAGAAGGACTTCTTCCCTGGAGAGGAGAAGAGCTCAGAGAAGGTGCTCTTTTGGCACCGCATGGTGCGGGATGTCAGGTTTTGGTAAAGAGCAAGAACAGTTTCTGTGAAGTCTGGACTGAGTTGTCTCTTGTTCCAGCCCGTTTTTTTATAATGAATAGAAAAGACAACCTGTTCATCACCTAAGCTTTCAACCACAGTCCCCAGAGAATCTGAATGTGCTGGGGACAGTGGTGGAGGAGATACGGGAGAGGATGGGAAAGCACACCCACACGCCACTTTAACAACCCCGACGCATACAGAATTGGGTGACTGGTGTGTTTGAGGAGCCAGGAGAAGACTGTCTCTGCTGGCAGAGCTGCAGCGTGTACACACCTGGGATTAACAGATGGCCACGGGTTGTCCCTGTGGGTTTGAGCACACAGCGCAATCTGGCAGCAGTAAAGCCCAGTCTCTGGGACAGGGGTTCACTCTGACCCTGGTTCATGCTGTCTTGTCTGGCTGGAAGAGGGGAGGGGAAAGATGAAGCCTATGGAGAAGTTGATGTGACTTGCCCCTTTTGGCCAGGTTTGACCTGGAAGTGGGCATTCATTCTTTGTTTTCTTGGTTTATTTTATTTTTTTTCTGGAGGTTGCAATGGGAGGATCAGGTGCAAGTGTTGGTGGGAACTGGTGGGGCACAGAGGCTGTTGCTAGCACAGTTTGTGGGGACACTGCAGCCTCAAGTCACAAAGTCTGTGCTCAGCCACCAAACCTTGACCATGGAAGATGTTGTGCTCTGGGGCTGGTGGGGAGTAGACAGGTCCTGTAAGTTTGGCAGTTTTGCACAAGCTCTGAGGACCCCTTAGGCATGCTGCTGGCTTGTTCTGGTGGTCTCATCTGCCTGGCAAAGCCAGTGCTGTTCATAGCACATACAAGGGGGGAAGTTTCTCAGTGTTTTCAAGTGAATGTCTATGTCCATGGTAAGGAGGAGCTGTCAGCCCCTAGAAAGGGAAGAGATCTCCCCTAATGTTCCCACAAAGACTGATTTTCTTCTCGCTTCTTAACAAAGCCCATCTATTCACTTCTCTTTGTCCATAGCTAACCTTGGTCTTTCTACATGCACCCAAGTTTTCGATGACACTTTGACTAAGAATTCTTATGGAAGAAGTTTTAGGTAGATTTGGCTCTCAGTGGATGAAAAATAGGTACTCGTCTGTTCAAACTCACCTGTTTCCCATGGACAGTTGGGAAAGATAGGCCTTGCCAGAAGAGTTTGCTTTATTTTTCTAATTCTGAAGATGAAATCGATTCACTGGAGTGCATGAATAGGTGTGAAAGAACCCAAGCAGGTTTAAGAAAGGATATCCAAGGGAAAGAAAGTGACATTGATGCTGTAAACCCCGCGAGCGACATGGGAACCAACTGGGAAGCCACAGATAAGGAGTGCATCATGGCGTATCGCGGGCGCCCCATCAATCACTCGTCCATCTCCAGGCACCGGGACCCCTGTGTGGCAGGGGTGGATGGGAGCTTGGCTGCAACATCACTGTCAGTAGGGATCGTGGAGGCTGTTGGTGGGGATGCTGCTGACATGGGCTGCATACTGGCTGGCGTCAAAGGAGAAATGCAGGAGTGGCTGGTAAAATGGAGGTGGCATCACCCATTTCAGTGGCTTCCCGAGAATTGCCCAGGGAGGATTTGACCTAGTATCATCCCCAATGTGCTGATGGTGATAGGACTTGCTGGCTACAGGGCTACTCTGAGATCCAGGAGCTGAAATAAAGTGCTGCTTAGCTCATTTTTGATCGCTTTTCATCACTTTTCAGCTGAATTTGTCCACCAGTAATTATGTTACCTGAGCTTCCTTGTGCAAAACTCAGTGACAGTGGCAGCACTGACCACTGACCCTCCCAGGCACATCCAGTGCTCAGAGCACTGTTGTGCAAAGGCAAAACCCCACCTGGAGCAGGTCAACAGAGCCATGCGCTTCAAGGACTTCCCTGGGAAAACTGTGACACATTCAGAGTGATAGGGTAACAAAGAATACTGCAAGGGTTGTTCAAAGTTGGGTTGGGGGGGGGGTTACTGCCCAGTTTCTTTCGTTTCCATGGAAATGGGATACAAATCTAGTGATAAGAAAAACTGAGCTCTGACCCCAAGTGAAACAGTGCAGCTCTTGTGGAGGCTGTCCAGATGGAGGGGTGGACAAACCTTATTCCCTATTGCTCTGCACCTTGAAGCCCAAATACCAGGAAACGTGATCTGGGGAGGGAATGAGGAGCAAGAGGGTTTGCAAACAGGGGGAAGAGGGAGAAAGGGGACTCTGAAGTCTGTGACAACCCCAGCAGAAATTTACACAGCCCAGATCATCTGAGGGACCTTTCTTGAGAGCAAACTTCAACAGGTTTCTCTCATGAAGGCCTCTCCTGAGCCCAGAGGAAGGGTCTTCCTTACATGAACAGGCACAGCCAGGTGCCAAAAGAGGCTCCCCATGCCTCCTTCACCTCCTGTTCAGGTCTCTGCCCACCCAAAGAGTACATAAGCCCTGCCTGGGGTTTTACTTAGGGTTTGCTGCCTTGGCTGCTTTCTCTCTAGGCTTTCCGGCAGGTGCTGACATCCAAAAGCAGGCAAGCAGAAGGCAAGGTAAAGGTGGCATGAGCGTTACACATTAACAGTGTGACTGACTACTTTTCCCTGCTGTCTCATAACCATTCCTATTACCAAGGACCTTGGTGCGGCTGCTCTGGCTAATGTGTAATCCCAGATATTTGCTGCTCCCTTCCATGAGGATGTCCCAGTAGCTAGGGTGGCTCAGTGAGGTGGGGGCTGCGCCCATGGAGGTAGGTGGTGTGTGCTGGGAAGAGTATTTGATATTCTTGGTCTCTATGGATAAATATTTTTCTAGTGCCCCTAAATGCTTCCTTGTAGACATAAAGCAACCCTGGGGAGCTCTAGCACCAAAGTCTGTTTTCCTGCTAAAACCTTGCTAACAAGGCAGTAGTGTTTCCCCTGCCTGCTCAGCTGGGCTGCCTGGTCCATGGGGTCGTGTTTAGGGGGAATTGCAAACATTGAGCTGCTGGGATTGAGGGGCAGGGTGGACATGTTCTGCTTCCTCTGTATGCTCAGGCTGAAGGTGTTGCGTAGTTATTGCTTATACACAAATTGAAACTAATAACATTGCTGTAGCTATTGCTAATCATGGTCTCACCACAGCAATAATTAAAAAGTACATTGATTTGTGCTTTTCTTTGGTGTAATTCTGACTTCTCTTGCTGTAGAGATGTCTTTATTGATTTGTACTATTTTTTTTTCTCCTAAGACTTAAGTATCTGGGACTCCAAGTCCAAGAGGAAGTAGGACAAGTCACTGGCCAGCAGGTCTTGGGCAGGTGATAAGTTGTGATGTAATCCTCCTTTTCTTTGAAACAAGGTGGGAAGGGGAAAGTTCCTATTTTGGTTGGGTTTTTTCCTCTTTTTTTATTTTTAAGTAGTTATGTTAGATAATGAATCTCGAGGGTCTGTTCTTCTTAGTACAACTTAGTCAATGCTTTTGCTCATCAGATAGTGCTACATACCCCATTTATTCCAATAGCATGTCACATTATATACTAATCAGGATGCTAAATACTGCTTGTAAACTGAAGTTTTTCATCAAAGGAAAAGACCTGAGTGAGCAGCTGAGTCAAGTAATGAGTAATCAGGAGGGTTCTGCTCTTCAAAGGCAAAAAAATTGTTGATTCTTTTTAAGATAAAAGCCTGATGTCTAAAAAAAAATAATTGGAAGTAAACCTAGAAGATTTACTTATCACAAGATACTATTCACACCACCAGCAGCAGTCTCTTTTCCTCCCCCACAGCAGACTGGAGAGTATTCTGTTGTTTCAAAAAACCCTGGTCCAAGTGAGAGACAGAGAGGAGCAAAGCTGCTGTTGGGTAGAAACAGGCCAGACTGGGCGCTTTTTTTTAGGGGTTTTCCAGAAAACTGGGTACCATTGAAATGCTCCTTGCTGAGTGTGTGGAGGTGCTGGTTGCTTGGCTTTACTGGGAAGAGAGCAGCAGCACTGGGAGGCCTGTCTTCATCTCCAGGGCTTACCAAATCTGTTCGCTGCAACTATTTGGAGGTGTAGGGGAAGCTGGGAATTATGTTCTGCTTCTTCTGCTAAGTGTGCAAAGAAAATCAGCACGCAGGCCTCCAAAATGAGATTAACCATAAAAGGAGGGAGAACCCCCACACACACCACTCTGTGAGCTGTACAAGGATGATTCTACTCTAGTCCTGTTCAAAAGCCAAGCTCTTCCACAAAGTAGAGATGCAGGCAAGATGACAAATCTTTTGACTAGCTGAATACCTGACCCACATTATAATTGGGAGGTAATTAATAGGCTGTGATATAGGTAGAGAGATGCCTGGGCTTTTTCTCATCGTACCTAACCGAGTTGGGATTTCTTTCTCCCACTCTCAGACAACACTCAAATGTAGTGGAATGAAACCAAATGAGCTTCTTGGATTCATTTTTGTATTTGCTTCTGTAATCTCTAGGTTTATTTAAATGCTCATTTCAGTTATTTTCTGAGAGTCTTTTTTCATGTTGAATATCTCCTGTTGAATAACTTCTCAGACACTATAATTTCAGGATCAACAATGATGCTGACAGTAGAGAAAAAAAAATTATATTGTGAGGCACAGAAAAAAATGAGTCCATATCCCCGTCTTTATTCTACTGTTCAGAGAGCATCCATGTATCCATATTCCAAATTAATACAATGATAAACTTTTGCTTGAGCTACTTTTGTTCAATTATTTACAAAAGACAGAAGTACACGGCACACTGAATAACTGGAAACTTTGTGAGACTTATGACCTCAGAGAGAAAAACACATGATTTCAGGTGTATAATGCAGAGGTTCTCTGGGAAAGGGGATCTTTTGAGCAGTAATAAAAAATCGTTAATATTTCTAAAGCCCAGGACTGAAAATCAGGCTTTTCAGTCCCCATTTCTCTGGCCACTCTTGCTCTGACTTCCAAGAGGGCTGGAGCTGTCCGTGTCTTCAACTGAAGATGTGGGTGGAGGGAGGTCTGTAGGCATCAGGGTAAATGCACTTGAAAGTATTGCTTTTCTTCGTTATGAATCTTGTTCAAGCTTTAAGATGTTCAGGTGCTGTTTCATCCACTGCACTCCTAGTAAGGACACTCTGGGGGGAGACAGGTGCTCATTCAGGGGATTTCTCTACCCTCCTGGCTACCACAAAACTCATAAACAGGATCAAGATCTTTACTTTAAAAAAAACCCATCCAAACCAGAAAAAAAACAGTCGGAAATGTATCACTTCCCTTGTCCTCTGCAGAGACAGTGGTTAATATTTGGCTTGAGTCACCTGTGCTTCTGTTTGCAGGGCCCAGAGCTGCTGACTTAAGCAAAATTACCCAAAATCGGCCGCCTCCCTCTTACAATACCTTCATTTCAGGTGATCATGCTCTCAGTTCAGGGGCTGCAATCCTTGGAGAACCTGGCCACTTGCTTCCTGCAACGCAGCCTCCCTGGGCAGGTAGCTCGTTAGGTGAAGTGGTCTCTCCTCTTCAGGAGAAACAAGCTTACACAAGTCCATGGCAAATTGCTTGCCTGATGTGTGCAACATAACCAGCTGAAAAGTAATTAGTATGGTGTGCTGAGCTGGCAGCCTTCCCTTTGCTACCCTACTCTGACTCCCTCCTCTTCCTGGGGGTTTGATCTCAGCCTCAGCCTTCCTCCCCTGTCTTTGCTTCAGAACTAAAACAAAAGCAAAGCTAAAAGCAAGAAGTACATTGGGTAAAACTCTAGCATGGCTGACTCCTTGCCATGGCCAGGAAGCTCTGGCTGCCTCTTGAAAAGACTTAAAAGAAATTAGGCAACCTAAAGGACTATTTTAATGCAAAATATTTGCTGTTGTGTGTAAGCAGGGTAACAAACAGATGATTTCTTTGTTTTTACACATCCCTGTTTCACTGGACAACTTGCTTCAATGCTAGCAGAGGAGCATTTGGGCTACAGGAGTTATTCTACTTTTTTTAGCATCAGCCCACATCACTCCCATACATAGGGCTGGCATTCAGCAGACTAAAGGCTTCAGTGTTGTTAATCATTATTCACTAAGGCAGAAGGCTGTCTGGAACCGGGGTTGCAGTACACAAGCCGGAGGAAGAGATGACAGCTCAATGAAAGAGGTTCAATGACTTGTTCTTCATGTCCTGGACACCTGGAATATTTTCCTTGAACTTCCTGCATTCAGTCAAAAAGCCCTACATTATTTTCTGAAGGACATCAGGGATAATTTTATTCATAACGGTATAAATTCTGTGACTGCAAAAGAATAAATGAAGAGACTTAACACAGCGGAGGATATGGAACATGTCACAACTGTGGCATTTCATTGAATATGCAGCACGTCTTTCTCGACTTAAGTGAATTGAAGAGCTTTAAATATATTCACTAACTCTTGTAACTACAAAAAAAAGTAAAGCAAGTGCATTACTGAGGTGGCAGGTGTCAAGTGACTTAGCATTTTAACATTTTCATTACGCTCAGGAACAGTAAACAGAAAAGCAAGCCAAGGTTTTTTTCCTATAAATCGCATTAGGTTTCTAAACGATACATGGTTAACCCAAAGCCAGCACAAAACTCCAGTGAATTGAAAGAGAAAGCAATAGGAAATAATTGGAGTTTTGTTCTCTGGGTGACAAGTGCACAAACATGGGCAGGTGGATTTGTCACAGCTGGAGTTCCCTGTTCCCTCCCCTGTCCCTGCCAAAAACAGGGCTGATCCCTGTGCCTGAAGCCCCTGGCTTTGGAAAGCAACCAGGGAGGGTTCCCAGCTTTCCGGGGCCTCTTGGTGGCTCTGTGCTCTCAGGAAACATAGCAGCAAATGACTGAAAACCTGAAGGATTTGGTCCTGGTGTGGATACAGCCTGGATGGCTAGGGCTCTGCTGGCTGCCTCAGTGGGATGGGGCAAGTGGAACTTCTGGATATTGGGGTACCACTAAGGTCACAGCATCACGCTTCAGGTTGCTCCCACAGGCAGCTGGTGTCTTGGGTTACTCTTGCAGCTGGGATGCATCAAATAGTAGAAGGAAAGGGTTAGGGAAAGGGGACCTTTCTTGAGACAAATATGCAATGATGCTCACAAATAAGTGAGAAAGATGCTGTTAGAGGAAGACAGTGATACTGTGACTCACCTCTGCAAATCTGCCTGTGGGTCAGTGCTGGTGAAACAAAGCAGCAGCTGATGACAGTCACCCACGCACATGCCTTGGTGAGACTGGAGTTGTAGCCATGTAAAGGATGAGTTAGTGGGCCAAAATACGAAGGCTCAGCTCTCCAAAGCCTTGGGGGAGATATCCATGGCACCGCATCCAAGCCCCTGTCTTGCATCCCTCCAGTTGCAGAGGTCCTGCACCTCCTTGCCTGGCTCCTGCTGTGCTGGAACCCGCTCGAGCCCCTGCGTGCCACTCTGTTGGCACGGCTCAGCCTTGAAACACCCACTCCCTTCCCGAGCGCTGAGCAAAGCTGCTCAGTTCGCAACCTCTGCTGAGATGCCGGCACCAACATGATGAATAATACGGAGCTCAGTGTGCCTCGGAGCTGGCGGCACAATGCGCTGGGCTCTTTTGTGACTCTCTGACTCGGGAGCTCTCTGCATCTGTTCGAGGCTGAAGTGCCTCTTGGGCTGTTTAAAGGTTGAGTGCTACTGCTCCAAACGACGGAAGACAGATTCGGTTAAATAAACACAGGGGCTTAGAAATAAATTGAAGGTTACGTGAAGAGCTGGATCAGAATATAATGTTGTCAGACACATTACAACACGCTGATCTGAATGCAGCTCTTCAGCCATATTACTCAGAAATGTGCTTTGACACATTCCCCATAAGTCCCTGCTGCTGGGAAGGCAGTGGGGAAAGGGGGGACAGCAGTGGGGGCTCACACATGGACTAGGGGTGGGAGGAAGAGGTTGGATGGCATGCGACCAGGAGCCCGCTTGTTTAGACGGAAGGAAGCCAATAGCAGTCCTCCTGCCTCTTAATTACTGCACAATTAAATTTTTCACTCTATTAGATGTGTAACTGCTCTGTAAGTAGCTATACACGGTCTGTGAAGATGGCACAAATCTCCTGTTGTCAGCACTGACCGTCCCCTAGCCCCAGTGCCCTGTCGTGCAATATAGGCTTTATAAAGCTATATTCTTTCTTAATAGCTAAAGATACTGTTTTACTGTCTGGGAGATTGTTTGGGTTTAATTCCAGTAGCTCAACAACTTTCTGCAAGGCAAAGGCAGCTCACTTTGATTTAATTCGTGCCCCCTATGAACAGGTATATGTTCTGGATGTTGCTTTTGAAGTGCTATAAGAATTTCGATTTGGAGAGCACTTTTTTGGGGACTGAAACGGCCACACTAACGTCACTCCTGTCACACTGGTACTAGCCTGCCTTGAGCAGATGCATCTTGTTTTCACACTCGCTGGTGTAAGTGCTTTCCTGCTGGCTGGCTCAGGAGTAAGCCAGAGCTGTAACTTTTGTGTTGAAGCTGTGCTGGTGACAGTGGGAGCGGTGCTGACCTGCATTCAGCAATCCTCAACGCGCAGTGCCAGCGAAGGTTAGGGTTCAGCACGCTGTTTGTTCAAGGTGTCTCATTGTGGAGCAGACCTTCTCTTTATGCCTGTGTGAGTGCACAGATAATCTTCTGCCTGAGAATAGCATTATGTGAAGTGTGTTTATGCTGGTGTCACAGAGAAGAGAGTCCCAGTGGATACACCAAAAGATTATTCTGCTGTGGCTTAGCCCAGTTTTCCACTCGCCTCCCTCTGCAGCATTTCACACCATTCCAACTCCCTGTTGGGTCAACAAGCTGGAAATTCCAATTTAACCCATGCAAATTTTGTGTGGAGAGAAATTTTCTTATCAGAATATATATATTTTCTTGTTGAAACGGAACTGGTTTTCTACAAAACACATGCTCTTTGTTCTGGAAAGATATACAGACCTTTTTCTTTCAGTTTCTAGTGAATATTTCAAAGCAAATTGGTCATCTGTCTCCCCTGCCTTTAGGTGGGGAGCCCTTGGCAGCAGAGAGCTGCTGCCCCGTGTGACTCCTCTGTACCCTGCATCATCACACTCTCCCATCCCGACTTGGCAAGGCAGGAGGAGTCCTCTCTAACCCCCATGCACTCAGAGCCATCTACTTAAATGCTGCTAAGAGCATACTGCAATAATACAAGCAGGAAGAAAATATCGTCGTGATTCAACTCTGTGTTTAGTGCTTGTGTGATGGGTCATGGTTTGTAATGAAGTTCCCAGAGGGTGGTTAGAACACCAGTAATGCAGGAAAAGAGCTGATGGAGCTGATGCCATACACAACATATTTTGTGCCCAGGGCTCTTTGAATGCCCTGGTCTCTCCCAGGCTGATGAAACCTCCAAACCTCTAAGAAAAGTTCACGAAACATTCGGACTTGGTGTAAATGCGTGCTGCAAAGTGTAGGGTTAGGCTGTTGAGTGCTGTTTGTCACCATGGCTGCTCTAACAGCTTTTTTATTTGTCAATACTTGAGAACCCAGCTACAAACTGGGACCTTGCTGTGCTGAACATGGTGCAGTTCTGGCCAAAGGGGGGCAACTGCCTTTACTTAATTTCTGAAATTGCTCTTAGTAATTGTCTGTCTATGATTGCAAAGTGTCCAGGTGTCGTGGCTGAACTAGTTTCATATTCCAGAAGGATATAAAATCGTACTGGAGACTTATTGATCCCTTTTATTGGAAATCCCAGAGTAGAGATCTGGTTTTAGAGCCTCATTTGTTGGATTCTTGCTATCACGTTCTTGTGTGATCTCTGTAGTTGTTTAAAGGGGGGAGAAAAACTGCTAGCTCTGCTGCCTGTGGTGGAAAAATTGAAATAGACGCATTCAAAGGGCACGGGCACCCAATAATGAGTGCAGAGAAACCTACTGCATTTAAAAAAATGTGTTATGTTTGAAGCAGAACTCATTATATTTCGTGGCTTTCTATTACTTGTTTGCATAAGAGTGGGATGGAAACTGTCTGGCCCGTGGCAAGTGCTGGCATTGCAAAACCAAAAGAGCCTGCAAACGCAGCTCACCCTTGGCTGTCGTGGGGCTCTTCTGAACATCTTACCCTGAGAGCAGAAGGGGAAGACCTGATTGTCACTGCTCACTGAAGGCAAATGCAGGATTAGGTATCTTGTGAGGCATCAAGCTGAAATCCCTTGCTGGTGTGAGCTGACAGATGTTCGCAGTGCTCGGCAGTGAGCATGACCCACCTTGGTGATGGATCACAGGAGTCAGAACACACTGACAACACAGCTAGCAGTTATCACATGTTGGCATTGGGAGACTTTTCCTGTGGGCTGATGAGAGTCAGTGCTTGTGGTAGGTAACGCACAGTGCTATTAAAAAATATAATTTAAGGAAAATATCCCTTGAAACTCACATTATCAGCTGTGTAGTCTCTTCTGCCTAGAGAAAAAATATCATTATACCATTTGAACATTTCCCATAACACTGCTATGGCACTGCCAGAAAAAAAGCTAGGGCATAAAGCAACATTTTACTTGAAAAGTTCTGTTCATTTGGTAGTGTCTATTATGGTTTTTCAATTTGGGGTTGGCTAGGGTAAATACCATGAAATTATTTTTCAGACCTATATTTCCACGTAGTCCTGGAGCAAATTAGGAATAATATAGAGAGGGCTACGTGTCTAGCACTCACCATGCTGACGTAGCACCATTAAAATAGGCTCAATAATCTAACTGACCAGCCAGCTCAAAATGTAAGTACCCAAAAATTAAAACATGAGCACAGAAGTAAGACTTCCCAACAAATAAACAGACTGTGCTGTGCCACGTGGGCTGCGTCCCCAGGCTGAGGAGTCTTTTGGCACTTGGAGGGAAAGACAGGGTTGGGGATGCTCTGGGGGTGCTGGCAGCAGATGATGGGTGGAAAGAGGAATGCAGATGAGAAAGAATGAATAGAAAGTGGGCAGAAAAAGGGAAAGGGAGGGAAAATCACCAGAGAGGAGACAATACAGCTAGATCAACAACGCTGCTGTTTGTTCATTGTGTTTTCTCTAATTTGTCAATACTTGGGAACACAGGTATGAACTGGGACCTTGCTGTGCTGGAAGTGGTGCAGTTCTGGCCAAAGCGAGTGGTTGCCTTTGTTTAATTTCTGATTGCTAAGTGTCTGTTACGCTATTTGGATCCAGCAGGTCTCTGTCCATGTCACTAGTGTGACACAAGCTAGGGCCGAAAACTCTGTCTGGGACAGCCTTGCCCTTTCCATTTTGGGTTTTCCTGGAATAAGGCATTGTCTGGAGCAGGACCAGGCCCCGGATGCCACAAACATCTTCTGGATGGACATCAGTGTGACCTCTGTTTTTTCGGTACAGGTGGAGGGAAGCTGAAGGGACCACCGAAAAACGAGACGGGACACAGGGCCAAGAGACTCATGGGGAGCAGCGAAACCAAACGAAACCCTCTTGTACCCTCTTCCCCTGGCGACGAGCGCCGGGCTGGCAGCCAGTGCGGGTGGGATGCTGCGATCTGCGCTGACACCGTGTGGCCGCTCCCTGCATCTCCGCCCCGGCAGCTGCGGCAGCTGCAGCCACCCAACAATGGGGATTTAAAAGCCCCTCTGAATCCTCTCCAAATACCTTCTGAGCACAGACAAATGTCATTCAGTGGAGGGACAGAGCATGCGGTGGTGGATTCAGGCTGCAGATCCTTTTCTCCCCACTCTCTTGCAGCTGTATTGAAAACAGCTCTACCAGATTCCCGAATCCCTTGAAATGAATCAAACTCAGGCATTTCCCAGAAAGGCCTACCTGGATCATCTTAACTGATGCGAGATATTTTTATTCTCCTCTTCTTGCAGTAATCACAAGTGCCACATTCTTGAAAGCAAGCTGATTTCTGAAGGACAGGGACCTTTTATCTCTGATTTCGGAAGGCACAAGGCTTTGGAGAGGTACTGTGCCTAATGTATTCAATTACATGTATTCTTAGAAAAAGCTGTTTCTCCCTAGTCCCTTTCAGTCACAAGGATTTGGCACTGTAAAACTCAGCTCTGCCTGGTTTTGGGTCCGAGGAGCAGAGCAATTCCCTGCCATCCCTACTGCAAGTCAGCCTGCCTTGGTTTTGCAGATGGATGGAGCTGGGGGGCAACAAGGCAGGTAGGGAACCACCAAAGTGGCTGCCAAAGTAGAGTTCTCCTTCCTCCTGGGGAAAAAAAAAATGAAGTTACTCATTTTTGCTACAATACCATTGATAAAGGGAGAGACCTTTATTTGGCTCTCAGACAGGGAAGAAAATGTATTTAGGAGGATAAATATCCTCTTACTCAGAGCAACGCCAGGATCCTGCAAAGGCACTTGCTGGTTTTAGAGGGTGTCTCTCCTCTTAAGACCCTCGGACAGGGAGAGAGCAGAGCTAAAGGAAGATTTAGAGCTCAGGAAAGAGCCCCAACAATAGACAATGGAGCCATTTAAGGGACAACAAACAACTTTATGCTTTGTGAGTTTGTCCCATTGAAGTCACGGGGTGAGCGCCACGGCAGAGGGAAATGAATGGGTGTTCTACTCTCCGTTTCAAGGGAGCCAGGGCTTTACCCACTGTGCAGCCACTTCAGATGCTGTGGCATTTTTTTTTCACAGGATCAGAGCCAGAGAAAGAATGGGAACAAAAGCATCACATTTACTGTCAAAAAGGAAGGAAAGGAGAGAAAGGGCTTTAAAATAGGGCACAGATGGGAAAATATGAATATTCTGGCTAAGAAAGCTAAGCAGAAAGAGACTGAACCTCTCCCAGAAAATGCTCTGAGACGAGTCTGAAGCCGGAGAGCCAGGACAGCCCCTCTCCTGGAGCATCAGAGTCTTGGAGGGATGTGGTGGAGTCGGCACAGGCTAGAAAGCTGAAATCTGGGCCCAATGTTGTTTGCAGAGTTCTTTGCCCTGTGGGCTGGGAGTTGCAGAAGTATCTATGTCACAGGCACTTGGCTGGAGCAAATTCTGTGGCTGTGAGTGAATTTAAGATGGTGACACAAGCAAGGGAAGGAAGTTTGGGATGAAAATGTTATGGACTCTCTTGTTCTCTTTCTGTATTGTTCTGCCACAACTAAGTGTGGTGGATTTTGATAGCAGTTTTGTGCAGAAGCTATAACAAGGTGACACAAAGATAGATTCTTCTGGAGACAGGAAAAAACAGAACATGTTTCCTTCTCCTCTAATTCCAACCCTGGCTGCCAGATGAAACAGGGCTGTGCTCTCACTCGAAGCACAATGGCTGCTTTACTGACAGAGATGCTCGGGCTCTTGGTCTCCCTGACTTTCATTTGTCTTCTTTTTATTGCGCTGTATACTCTGGGAATGAGCTGTGAGAACTGGAGAGCCAACAGGAAAGTTAAAGGATTTTCCTGGAGTTTAGAATGTTAAAAATAGAAATAATTTGAGAGAAATCAAAAAAACCCTGAATAAACCAAAACTGAACAAGCACAAATCTAGGAAGATGTAGGGTGTCTGATGTGGGTGCAATGGAGATGCATTGACCTGCTCAGCTTCCTCTGAGCTTGGTTTCTGTAAGGACTCCATTCCATTTTCAGGTATTGTAGGCCTGAGTTTGCTTCCAAAAATAATTACTTTTAATCAAACAGTCACAGGCAAGTGCCTTTTCCCCATGCAACTGGTGACAGCAAAACCATCTGGCCATAATAAACATCAAAATCCACCTGGCTCACCTTCCCTCTCTCAATAACTTTATATTGGTGCAATTTGGGAAGATGCTGCCATTGCTCTTTGTGGGCTGGAATGGTCCTGTGTGGCAGCAGGATGCTTCATGGATCTTTGTTTCGTGATGCTGTTAGCCCTGGTGCACTGTGCTCCTGCTGGCCGGGGAAACTCCCTGGAGCCTTCTCTCCCTTCGCCTGCTCCGGCAGCTGCTCTGTGTGTGAGGTTAATTAGCGCAATTAATAGTGAATGCTCTAATTGCAGACTTTTAGTGGGAGACTTTATGATTATTGTTTTGTGCCTAACACTTGGGTGTCTCTTTATTAAAGGAAATAAAGACGTAATTAGTCACAGTCTAATCGCAGCGCTGGCAGGAGACCTGCAGGGATGTAACAACTCAGTTTGGAGCAAGGGGGTCCTTGGCAGATCCTGTCATTCCCTCACTTGCTGCCTAAGTGGTGTGGGATTTGGGATGGAACAAGGCCATTTTGAGCCAAAACCAGTGGGTTTGACAGGAAAGTTCACAGCACCACAGGCCGTGGTGTGAATCAGCAAACAAAGGCTTAATAACAAGCCTGGAAAGCCCTGGCTGGGTCAGTTCTCCCTCTGTAGAGATATGGTAATGAATTTCTCTTCTAAGTGAAATTAACGCGCAGATTGTATAAGTATAGTAGTCCTACACTACGTCATGTGATACAAAGATGTGTCTGAGAGTTTCATCTATACTCTGGGTGACACTATTCATACAAGTTTATCTCTTTTATGGATTTGAAGCTTTTTCAGATACATATCAAAGTCCTTTCCTTGCTTCCAACATGAATAATATATGCTGGCACAGCTTATAATAAATCATTTTGGTTTCCTGTGCAGCAGTTAGTGAGCAGGACTATTTTAAGTACAGCCATCTGCATTACAGACCATGTCTAACATTATGAAACTTTCTTCTACTTTCCTTCTGGCAGGCCCACCAGCTTTGAGCACGGTGCATGAGCTGGGTTGCAGCCAGGTGCCTCCAGACTTGTTCTGCTGGGGTCAGCCCACCAGATGGGCAGGAGTTGTCCAAGGGAAGGGTAAATCTTCAATTCCATCCTTTAGGTTTCTTCACCTTTGACACTAGACTGAACAGCTTGGGCTTCTGACCCTGCCTGCTTGCTCAGTGCTGGTCTTTTCCCAGCCATCAAAACCAGGAGGGTCCAACACCAGTGGGAGGTTGCAGATACAGTTGTATTTGGATTTTCCCTGGTGATAGCCTGGGAGAACCTTGGTCCTGCTTAGGGAGGCCTACTGTGTTCACTCACCTGGCTGATGCCTGAGATGGTGCTGGAAAGATGTAGTGACCTAATGTATTTCAGTGATTTGAGGGTAGGTTGGAGCGACTGTCAGATGCCTAAATTCTGCTTTGCTCCCTGCTTGCACCTCTAGCCCTTGCTGCTCTAACTTTCACCTTCAGTCTCTTCCTCACAGGGACTCAGAGCTCCCAGCTTGACACCAGCTGAGGTGCCCTCCAAGGTGCTCAGGGATGTGGTTTAGTAGTGGACAGGTACAGTTGAACTTGATGATCTCAGAGGTCTTTTTCAACCAAACAAGTCTATGGTTCTATGACTGGGAGCTTTGAAGCACAGCAGAAATGCATGGACTTCCACCCATGCGAGTGGCCAACCCTCCCTGAGCAGTCGACATCTACGTCCATAGACTGATTTGACTCACATAAAAGATTTTTCAAGTAAAAGCTTGCTGTGTATAAGGTGCAATATCATTCTCTTTAAAAGCAATTATTTTGAGTTTATAGAGTGCATTTTCTATTACCTAATGTGCTGTAGCCAGTGTATATGTTGATTTCAAGGATTTTTTTTTTTCTATTTCACCTTGGCATGTCTTTTATCAGAAATCATTTTGAAACTTTTTAATTTATGGGCTTTTATTACAATACTCAATTCATCCTGAGTAGTCTATTATTAAGTGTTCTAGAGGCTCTTATTTTTCTTTATCAGAGGATTGTATCTCTGTGCAATTCATCTGTAGTCATTCTTCACAGAGAAAATCTTTCATATTAGGTTTCTTTCATCATTCGATGACAACTCTTGAATACATCATTATTCAGCAATGGGTTTAGAAATTATAATCATTAGGCAATTTTTCATATAATCTGATTTTATAAACTGTTTCTTTTTATTATCTTTTGATGGAAAACAGTAAATGCATCTGTCTGTTTTGATCCTCTCTGATAACAGTAATAGAAAAACTAAGTAAGGACATCTTATTGAGGAAACAGCCCGGCTGCATTTCTTCTATGCACAGAATCAAAGGTTATTTAGTGCAGAGTAAATCTCACTACTTCAGTGCGATGCATTGAGCACAAAACCAGAAGAACAATACTGTAGTTCTCATGCACAATTGTCACCCCTCGATTGACTTTGTTGTCCAGGTGGCTTATACAGTCATGGAAAAACATTTATGCAATTAAAAGGAAAAAAAATAAGTAGGAAGGAAGGAAGAAAGGAGAACTGCACCAACACATTTGAAACCAGATTTTGGGGGAGTAAGCATCCCCTTTCCCCCTCACCAGCAAGGTAAGGAAGATGTAACTTATATTTGTGACCCCCCCTAAGTCTTATTTTGCTGGGAGTGTGAGACTTCTCCTGGGACTGTAACATGGGAAAAGCAAGGGTGTGCCCTGGCCGGGTGCAGCGACAAGCAGGAGGCGGCTGAAGGGCTTACTGAAATGGTGGTTGTGCTGATGAAGGAAGCATCGTTTGTCCTCTTTGAGCCTGAAAATCGAACCACATGGCACAGGAGTGGGGCAAGGGCACCTCCAGCTGGAATCAATACCAAAATGAAGGCAGGTCTGCCAGGTTACTGGGGTAGTCAGGCACATCACCTTCCTCACTCTTCTTTTTCCCTCTTCCCTTTCTGTTTGTTCACAATTTGCTCATTTTCCTTTCCCAAAATTCCTTGATCCCTTTTCCTGCTGCACTGCAACCTCCAGCTCTGGGAACCACTAGGAAAAATGGAACTGAAAAGTAGAACTGGTTACAAACACTGGGTTTTCTCACGTGAGTGCAGAGGTGGGCTACGTCCATTGGAGCAGTAAATCCAATTTCTTTTAGAGCATCATAATAACCAGCATTGGCTGGTGGTCCTGCTGGGTGCTGTTGGGGGGTGGAATTTGGGGCTCCCTTGTAGAGATGTTTCCTTTTTAAAATACTTATGCTTTTCTTTATAATTCTGGAGAATCTATGGCAGTCATCTTATTTGCCAATTTTTTTCCCCATTGAGGGTTTTTGTTCATTCTTTTGTAAGAGAAGTCAACTCGATGGCTGGGGGTGGAAATGGTTAAATCAAATCTCCATGTCTCTTTTCTCCTCGGAAACTCAGGAGGGTGGTGTGGGGGGTGCAGAGCCAAACCTCTCTGCTGCTCAAATAGGGCTGAATAAAACAAACACACTGCTTTACCACTTCCCTGCTCCTGGACCATGAGGTCTGTGCAGCAGTGATGCTGCCAGACACATTCATCTTGATCTGAGACCTAGCTGCCCTTTTTGGGTCACCTCCCTGTTTCTGAGTGATTAGAGATAGTGATTTAAAACCAAACCTGAGTTTGTTACCTGGAGAAAAGGAGCTTGCCTAAGAGTTGTGGTTGTTGAATGTATGTCAAGGCTGGTGCTTCCTCAGGGATGACCCTGCCACAATCTTTTCCAAAACCGGCCAAATCTTGCTCTGAATTGAGCAGGGTGAGGAGACCAGCTTGCCATGTGGCCCTGGGCTTTGGCAGGCCTGGTCATGCTGGTCCTGATCATTGCAAATGGTCAGAGAGGTCTCCAGAGGTCACAAACCCCATCCCTTTGCTCTCCTGTTCTGCTGTGATTTGATCATTCAGTTGATGAGTGGTGGTCTCTGTGTTGTATCTGTCTCCTCCAGCTTCTAGAGGTGAGAGGGACCTGGTGTGATGGGAGACCTCTGAAAGGTGTGGTGCAAATTCCCAGGTTATTTTTTTGTTGTTGTATTTGAGACTATTTACAGAAAGAGGATAGAGAAGCAGTGGGTAAACTAAAGCCTTTCCAATCTGGCAATGGTAATTGCAAGTGTGCTGTGGTCATCCGCTTCTCCTTGTACCAGAGGGGAAGTGCTGTCCACACTTTTGGCCCCTGCAGAAGGGAGGGAAATCATGGTGCAATCCCCTTTCTCCTCTCCACTTCTCAAAAACCAGGGTTGTGGCTGCCCATGCAAGCATCACAGTGCGTTAGCCTGGGCTGCAGGCAGGAGGAAGGGTAGCTTGATGTCTTATTTAGCTCAGTCGTAACCAGCCTTCAGTGACATGAACCAATAAAACATTGTTGATTCAAAGCTTAGTTCATGACGCCTCTAATCCTACTGCAGATAGCAAACAGATAACAGAGACTCTCTAATTTTCTGTAGTTTATTCGAGAATATAGTGGGAGATAATGTGCTGCAGGGCAAATACACGTTATTGCTTTAAATACAAAAATAAATCCCCATTCATTTAAAAATGTTTAAGAGGTGTTTCCCTGTGCAGGACTTATCTGCGAGCCTGTCGAGTTTAATAGCTTTATTCGCTACGTGTTTTGGTAAGCAGGCTTGCAGCTCCCTCCCTGGGCAGAGGAAGAGGGAAGATTGCCATCTCCCGGCACGCTGTGAAGCTGCACAGTGCTGCTGTGGCATCACTGGTGGACAAAGCATCCTCGCAGGGCCCAGGTCGCACGGGGTCACTCACCTTCCCCATCCCGTGGTCGGGGGATACCTTGGCATCCGTCTCGCGTGTTTACACCCCACCCATCACTCATAGTTGTGTTTATCTCAGCTCCCCTCTATGATGCGAGGAGCACCCATCATTGACTTGATATCAAGTCACTTATTTCTCATCTTGGCTTAATCTTCTGTCCATGAGCTTTTCTGTGCATACAGATGCCACCTGGGCTCAGCAGGAGAGGTCAGGAGTGACTTTTGAATGGGGGATGGTAGTTGCTTGTGACAGTGTCCTCTCCATTTCAGCATGGCATTCCTCGATTAAACCTGTGACCAAATCCTATCCTGAAGAGCTGTATTGTACACGATATGCATGCAGGGAGAGGGTACTCATAGTGCTGTGTGTGGAGATTCACCCCATAACAAGGCAGCTCCGCACACTCCAGGAGCTCTGGTCTTTGGACAACCCATGACTTACTAGTATTGGGCAAACCACAGTGGCCTCAGGCTGCTTCTCACTGGGAAGAGGGATTGAGACTGTCTCCAACCTGCGGGACAGTCTCCAATTTGCTGGACAAATGCTTTGCCCTTGGTCCAGAGGGCTCATGCTTTAGTACCTGTCACCATCCCTTGCTCCAAGACGATGGTCTTGGTCGTTGTAAAATTCTCCTTCAAAGGGGACTTTGGTGGGGCTGAAGAGGCTGCATGTGGAGCAGGGCAAAGCATCCCAGTCTGATTTGGCTGGGTGCTGGGTTTGAGTCTCATAGAAGTAAATCATCAGAGCTGTGACCGTTTAGGTGAGGGTGTTGATTGAGGTTCATATTTACTGCACATGTGAGCCCCTCTCATTTATTTCAGTTCCTCTTCACAGATAAACTGAATCAGGTTCCCTGGGTCAAATATTTGATACATAGCACTTCTCTGTGTATTGGAAAGTACATAGGTATATAACTAAGGTACATAAATTGCAGCTTGGACCTCTCATTTACTATGTTTTTTAACACTTTCTTGGAATCACGATAGAAAGACCCTGGCAGGGAGTATGCTTTGACAAGAGTTGTGCTGCTCATCACTTTTTGGGGTCATCAGGAGCAACTGGAGAAGACCTTGGCTGCCCTTCAAGGCCTAGCCCAGGTGATCTTGTTACACTGGGTTCCAAAATGGTCAGTGAAAGAGAGTTTTGAAGGGTGGATGTGAGCATATTTTCAGCAGAGAAGAGCAATTGTATCTGCAAGGATCTTGGGGTGAGTTTTTCTTACTGAATCCCCCCAGAAAGGTTTTCCTGCTCCAAGATGCCAGATAATAGCATCCCCTGGTACACAGCACCCGCCCGGCTCCTCTCAGAGAATGGCACCAGAGGCAGTCACAGCCAACCTTTCTACTGGCACAGTCCTGGGCTTTGCAAGTCCAAGAGTGTGAGCCCACCTCTTTATTTTTTTCTTGGTTATTTTTCTCCTCTCTTTTCCTGCTCCAAAGAATTTCCAGGGGATTCTGACAAAAAATCAGCATGTTTTGACCTGCTCCAGAGGGGTGTGTGGAGAGGCAATGTGGCTCATAGAGCTGGTAACCACCCCAAAGACTCCTCCCCCAAGTAAAGAAACAAAAAAAAAAACCCAGCTTCAAGTTTTTTTATCTTAGAAGATATATTTTGAGAAAAAAGTACTTTTTTCCTCTTACTTTAAAACCTAAAGCTTTGCTGAAAATGCATGTGTAAGAGTAGTGCTGGAAATCTATAAATTTTTGCCAAAGAAACCTTGCTGAACTTTATCTCCATGTTCAAATTTCAGACCGTTGCATTTCTAAAAGTGATGGCTGATAAGATAAAGGTACCTCCTTCATCTTTACTTTTTCATTTACCCTTAAACCCGATAACATTGCCAAAAAGAAAAAAGCTTTAATGTAAATATATATATATATATTTTCAGTGACCTTTTGAGTGAGTGAGTGTTTAAAGAAGCTAACAATTTTTTTCCTGCTCATGCGGACTTCTCCCTTGTGTTGCTTCCGTCCCTCAAGGATTTGAAGCCATTGTGAGTTGGTCCCCCTGGGTCTGTGGCTGACTTCAGTCTGTGCTCTGTCTCTGAGATTGCCTGTGACAGCATGCAGGCAGGGTGAGAGCAGGATGAAAGCAGCACCTGTGACTCCTTGGAGATGCTTCCTGGGCAAATCTTGATGGGAAACTTGGAATCTGATGTTCATAAAATTTAGTCTTGGCTATGGGCACCTTGTATGGTGATTTCACTCTGACCTTGTTACTAGTTAGTGCAGTTTCCCCCGTACGACTGAATTGTACAGGCTGGGATCCAACAAAGAGATCATAGAATGGTTTGTGTTGGAAGGAACCTTAAAGATTCTTCCAACACTTCCAACCCCCCTGCCATGGCCAGGGACACCTTCTACTGGATCAGGTTGCCCAAAACCTCATCCAACCTGGCCTTGAACACCCCCAGCGATGGGGTATCCATCACTTCCCTGGGCAACCTGTGCCAGTGCCTCCCCACCCTCACAGGAAAACCTTTACTCCTATATCTAACCAAAATTTCCCCTCTTTCAGGTTAAAACCATTACTCCTTATCCTATTGCTGCACTCCCTGATAATGAGTCCCTCCACATCTTTCCTGTAGTCCCATTTCAGTACTGCAAGGCTGCTCTAAGGTCTCCCCAGAGTCATCTCTTCTCTTGAGCTGAGCCCAACTCTCTCAGCCTGTCCTCCCAGGGGGAGGTGCTCCAGCCCTCTGATCATCTTCATCACCTCTTCTGGACTCGCTCCAACAGATCCATGTCCTTCCTGTGCCTGAGGGCTCCGGAGCTGAATGCAGGACTTCAGCTGAGGTCTCACAAGAGGAGACCTCGCTGGACCTACTGGTCACACTGCTTTGGATGCAGCCCAGGATAGAGTTGGGTTTTTTGGTTTGCAAGGGCACACTGGATATGCTTTGCTGGGCAAAAATTCTTCTCCATGGTACACACTGAGGTCAGTGCAAGACTTCGGATGTGTAGCACATGGCTGTTGTCAGCCATGGCTTTTCCAAGCTCCTGTAGGTACGGTGTGGGTTGTGCCTCCCTTAAAACTACCCAGATTTGTCCAACAAATGAAAATGCTGCAGAGTATGGGTATTTTTGCTCCAGAATGGTTTCAAGCAGCACATTAGAGCCTGTATTTTAGTGTATGGCACTGTGTTTGGTGTACTGAAGGCTGTTCTTCCCTGGAGAAGCTTTCTGCTACCTCCTTCTTTACATGGATGCATTTGAACTTGCTGCTGGCTTTTGCTTTCTAAAAGGAAGGCTACAGGTGCTGTTGGTGGGCTGAGCGTCCATCCTGGGGCCTTACAAGGCACCTCCATGGCAACAGGATCTTCAAAGCCATAAGCTTAGTCTCTGTGCTCCTGCTAAATTGAAGAAACGGGGTATTTTAAAAGCATTTCATGTTAGAAACACCCTCATGGAGCAACTCAACTTCGCCTGCTACTTCTGAGAACCTTGGCCACGCTTCACCTTGGCTGGTTGAATTTGCACATGTATGCAACAAGAAATACCCTTCCACAAAGCAAACCACATGCCAAGCCCACTCTCAGGGCTGAAGGCAGGAGGCTGGGTTTCCACACAGGCATCTCTTACAACAGCACTTCTGGTGCAACCGGTTCCTCTTAATACTGAGATGGTATCAAGTTTGAAGTTCAGGCTATATTGACAGAGATTTTGTCAACAAAAAGGTGTTGAAGGATGATGTATTTGTGGAAGAAGTCACAAAGAGGTGAAAGATATCCCCTTCAGGAGACTCTTTCCTACCAAACTGGCATTTGCTTGCTGTTATTTTTCAGCAGAAGCTGGAGTTGTGGACATGGTGGCTTATGCCTCCTTGTGCTCCGCCTGCTTTTGCAAACATCCATCCTAGAAGTGATGATGGTGACAGTAACAAGGGACAGAATGGTTGATGAGGAGCAGAAACCAGAGCCCTCATGCAACTGATCCACCCTGGAAAGCAGTCCAGGAATATGGGCATTGTGGCTTCACCAAATTGTATTTGCAGACTCAAGCATCCTAAATAAGAGACAATGATACTGATGCTATGCAGGCAGTAGGAGCTGACCATGGAGAAATAAAATGGACTGGTGAAAAGGGGGGTTTCCTGGGCCACTTGCTCACTTTTCCTGGGATTCTGGTTCTCTGCTTCTCTTGCCTCTTTTGCTGATCAGGGCAAGATTTTTGGCACAGAGCCTCTCCTTGGTAAGGCTGGCACACATAGTCAGGAGGTTGTCTGAACCTAGTCTGATGAAAATTACTGTAGATAGAGTAATAAGAAGTAGGACTTTTCTCATGTCCTCAGGGCTATTTAGGGAAGCCTCTTCCTTGGGATGGGGCACAGCTCAGGGTCTCCCCCCGCTCTTGTGTCGCCTTGGTAGAAAATTAAGATTTTTAAGGCTGCTCTTGACATTTGCGAGCAGATGGCAAAATGTGTGAGTGGGCACCAAGAAACAGGAGTCAAAAAGACAGAGGGATTGAAGAATGGACAGATGGATGGCCTGCCCCTGCCAGTTTCCTGCCCTTGGAAACCCCAAAAAACCCACTCAGGATCCTAGAGGAGATGGGAAAGCAATCCCAGGTGAATTCAATCATTAGGCTGTCTGAGGAAACACTTTCAGGTTTATTAGAGGCTTTATTAAATACAGAGCCACAAGTTTTCATTAGCAAAGAAGATTCATTGCAAGGAGCCACACAGGACTAGGTCTGTGCCTCCTGTGTTCATTTGTTTCTCTGCTAAAGTACTCGAGGGAATGAAATTAATTTTAAGTGTTATTTTTCAGATAGCTGTAATAGGAAGAAAAATAGAGCATTGTTTCTCCTCTTGAGATAATGATCAAAACAGGAGTGTGAGAGGCTGAATCTAGGCTGTTCTTGCATTCATCTCAGTGCTGGGATCAGGTAACCCAGAACAAATGTTGTTCTAAGGCTTTTCCCATCTCTCCCAGCCCTGAGCAGGGTGAGAGGAGGGTGCTGCCTTCAGGTTAGCCCTCACGTTGTGTGGGATACCAATAACCTTCTCCTTCCTACAGATGATCAGGACACAGGTGTGAATGCAAGGCCACCTTTGCCTGAGTAAGAGCAACATTCATCTTTCTGTTTTCCTCCAAATGTCACCCATTTTCATCCAAGTTGCTGCAAAACCTCTGAATGGTCTGTGTGGCTGTGGGAAGGATTTGGCCCCGTGGAGCAGCCCATCAGCACCCCTTCCTCCTGCAGCTCCCTGCTAGGGCAGCCTGAGTCCCATCACCACCTACCAGCTATGGTTTCATACCTCCTGTGAGGTTCTCAGCTCCCCTGCATCCAATTACAGCATGTAACACTTAACCCAGCATGTCTGTGCTGCATACTGGTTTTTCTCCTGCAGCAGTGAATCCAGACCCTTGTCTTGTCTAATCAGAGTTGGGTGAGGAAACATTAAAAAAAAAAATGAAAAAAAAATCAACACAGTTTTGGTAGTTGAGAGTAGCTCAGGGTCTGGTCCATAATGTTTGAATTTTCAGGAGGATGCACGTCAACTGGATGCAATCCCAACATGCTAAATGCAACTCGCCTCTAATTGCATTGTTTCCGCTGATCTCTGATGAAATTATTTGTATGTATAACAAGCATGTTTGACTAAAATAGTCTTTAAACTTTATATGAATTTTCCACATGCTGGTTTGCTAAAATGGGACCAAACACTAGCAGGTTTGAGTTATTTTTTCCCCCCAATTATTTTGTTTTCTTTCACTCCCTTGCATGTATTTTTACTCTCTCCTTCTTCTCTGGTAGTGCCAACAGCAGAACAGGAAGGGTGGCTGGAGAGAGGCCAAATTTCGCTTCAGATCATTTCTCTTCAACACACACTGGTCTCTGCAAAACCAGATTCTGTTTGTCATTTGCTTTGCTCTCCCAGCATTGTGTCATGGCGATGGTATTGCTGATGGATTTCAAGCTTCCCTCATAGAGCAGTGCACAAGGTTTTCATAAGCACATTAATCTTGAAAGAAAAACTGTCAGAAGCAAACAATACCCCTATGAATGATGTTGTAAAGGCACATACTAACTCTAAACATCCATTACCAAAGAATATTAACTTATAGAGGGACTCCATTTCCTCTTACTCCTTTTTAATAGGTACCTGAAACCCAAAGTACTTCCACATTGGAAAATCTGCTCAAAGATGTAAAATTGCCTGAGATAAAGTGCCTTAATAAGATCTTTTCCAGTTAAACCCCAGTGGAGCTCATGTTGGGCCAAAGAGGGGGTCTGAAAAGGCTGGGGGATGATGGCTTCTCCTGAGATCTGCTCCATTTTGGTGTCCTTCTGTGTCCCCAAACCCATTACCCTGCATCATCTTGGCCATTGGCACAGCCAGGTACCACAGATCTGCTCTGGAGAAGGGAAAACAATTATGGTTACCAAGCCTCATCCCAATTCTCTTCTGCCTTGGAAGTTTTTTTTAATGCTCCCATGTTGATGGCTTTATGCACCAGCCCCCCCCCCCAATCCCGATGCGCACACACACTTTTTGTTCATAAGCAAGCAGCCTGTGTGGCAGGAATAAAACATCTGAGATTGCTTTAAATGTCACTTGGAGTGAGGCCAGCAGCATAGGCAAGGAAAAGCTGGTAGCTTGTTTTAATTTAATGGTGTTGAAGTGTTCTACTGCAATTAAGCATCTGAAAATTAAACAGAAACAGTCATTAAGGCTGGTGATACAAACCCACTAGACCAGAGAATATAAATTATTTCAAATGGTAAATGCCAAAGCAGTGTTTATGATAGGGATGTTTCCCCTTATTAGCCACTATCTGTTGTTTTAAATCAGAGGAACTTAATTCTGAGGAAATTAATCACTGCAGATGTTGAATCTTGGAGCCCCAAGCAGGTCACTCATTCAGCTGTGGGTTGCTAAAAGCCAGAGCAAGGGCTTGGAAGGGGGAAAATATATACATGGCAGAAGTGGACAAGGTGATGTCCATCTCTCCAGAGGATTTCCTGCTCTTGTGCTCTCCCAGTCCCTCTGTCCTTCCCTGCAGCCAGCCCAGGGAATTCTCTTCTTTCCCTGCCTGAGTTGGAGACTTCTTTTTTGACCTGCCAACATTATTGGTTAGTGATAATGCACCATTTCCCTGCAACTTGACTGCAGGCGGCGTGTATCCAGGAGGGAATGCAGAGAAATTGGGTTCCTGTAGGACCTGCATTTGCTCACTCAAAATCATATCACATGCATAGTGGGCAATAACTAAACCCAGACTGTTACCCTGCAGCACCTGCTGGGGCTTGATCCAGCCCCTCAGGGCAAAGCCAGGCTGCTTCAGAAGAAGGATTTTGGGGAGGAACTGGTGCTTTTACACTAACAAGGAGTGAACCTGGGACACCTGAATGGTTTTTAGGGGGAAGACAGAGGTGTCTTTCTCTCTGAAGCGGTGGGGCAGTGTTGACACAAGTTGGACGGTCTGCACTTGGACACGTGGCAGGAAGGCATGAGCCTTCATTGGGTTGGGAGCTCTTGCTCAGCCATGGGTCACTAACGCTTCCCCCCCCGTCCCCCGCCAAAACATCATTTTGTGAGAGAGTGCACCCATTTGGACAAATCGGCCTTTTCTGAAGAAAAAGCATGGACACACCATAAAGACAAGAAAAGAGTGGCTGAGTTTTATGACAGGAGTGCTGAGAATCATCCCCTGAGCTCCGCTTATGCAGCGAAATGATGGCTAAGAGGGAAAGGGTAGGGCAAGGCAGCCTCCCCAATAAAACAGCTGGGCTGCCAGTTAGCAGATGGGGCCATGGCACTGAGAGGCTTGTTGCTGGCCTGGCAAGTCAGCGGTGTTTACCCAGTAAACTTGGGGAAATTGGAGCAGATGCAAACGTGTGTCAAACCCTGCCTTCGTCTGCAAAAGAACCTGACTGAATAACAGACTGACAACCTGGACCTGTAAAACTTCAAATGTGCATTATTTCTGTAGTATTTCTTTTACGAGCCTCAGCTTTGCTCTGCTGCGAGCGCGAGCCAAGTTCTGATTCAGGTGAGCACATAAATGTTTGTTTAAATTCCTCATCTTTCAGCAAAAGCATACGCTTACATCTAATGGACTTCAGTGAGACTTAAGCCTGGCTTTAAATTTAAGCATGTGTTTTAAGTGCATTCCTGAATTGGGGCTCTGAGATCCATTGACGTGAACAGAAAGATTCCCCATTGGCTTCAGTGGGATTTTTCTTGCCTGAAATGGAGTCCAGATCTCGTGAAATAAATACCCATGTCTTTGTAGATGTGGAACCACATGGAGACTTATGAATACTTGTTCCCAGAAAAGGATCCAGCTTATTCATATGCCTGCATCATGTGTATTAAATTCTCCCGACATCTACCACAATTCTAGCATATAAATGGAAAACAGAATAGATACTGTGCTCTGAAAGCACTCAGCTATTGATGCCTTTGAATTAATAGCAGGAAGTATTGTTTGTGTGCAGCCTTTACAAATTGTACTTACATTTTCCTCTTACATTGTTTCATTCATATTTCATCTGAATTACTGGCGTGGCCATCCGTGAGGATCTTGCTTGTCTGTTCCCGGACTGAGAGAAAGCCCTGCATTGCAATGGCAATGCTGAATTCCTCGGGGCGGGGAGGAGAGGGCAGGATTTGGCACTCGGTGAGCAACATGGGGGCCAAGGGCTGGTTTTGCTCATCCTGAGCCAGCGGCTGCCGGTCCTGACGGCGACAGGGGCAGTGAGCCTGGGGTGCTCCTAACCCCACTAAATCCTTGTTGGAGAAGGAAGATTAAACAAAGGCAGGGGGAGTGGGGAGGAAATAAGGTTTGTGCCAGAAGAGAGGACCATACACACCACGCAAATAAATCTTAACATGGAGAACAGAGCTGTTCAAGCTAGATTTGGGAACAGCAAATGGCTATATTGCTGTTTCTTCTGGCATTGCATATGTCTGATAACACACAATAACTCAAATAACCTATATGCTTTCCCTACAGGAGCAGTGTTTGATTTAGAGAGGGAATTCCAGAAAGGAGCTGCTCTTTCTTTGCGGTCCGTGGTCCCCATCCTGTTGATGGCAGCCAGTGATGCAGATGTTCCTGTTCCAATGCTTGCCACTCCTTCCTGCTGCTGCTGTTCCAGGAAAACTACCAGAAAGCGTTCACATAATGTACAATATGTTTCATTTCTATTTAAAATCTTTAGGTGCTGATATCGTGGGCATAGATTTAACAGAAAGAAGGAGCTGCCAGATCCATGCAGATTCCCTGAAAGATTCCTGTCTTCTTGCACGATGACATTACTGCAAGTTCACATCAACTCCTAGTCAGGACTGCTTTCATCTCCCAGTTCCTCCCAACCACCGATGCTCATAGGACTAGACAAATTTACATAGGTTTAAACCCATTGGTGTGTTATGCAAAAAAAATCAGCAAGCCCATTATGGAGCTTGCTTGGAGGGTATAGAGCAGGAAGGGGTCTTTTTATGCCCATTTCTGGGGATGGGACTATGCAGCTTTTATCTGACTTGCTGCAACAAGTCTCACACAACATCTGATTTCAAATGACATCTGTATTAACTACATTCCAACGTGCACCAGTGAAACCAGGTCTGGGCTTGGATTCTGCCTGGCAGGAATGAACATTAAGGCAGAGGTGAAGAACGGCCAGGTTTCAGAGTAGGTAGGTTTCAGGAAGGTTTCAGGGTACAATTGAAAGTAAGATCCTGGATTGAAGAATAAACCCTATCATGTTATTCAACAACTCTTTTCCCACTCTATATGCCATCACAGCTACAAACCAATGCCATACATGTATTCTTTTACACGAGCTTACTGCAAAATGTTGTGTCTCTTTTCCAGGAAAAATTTGAAATGAAACAAGCTAGGAGGGTTTTTTCCCCTCTTTCAAATCTAACTGACAGAGCACCCCTCATCAAACTCAAATCAGAGAGATCAAAAAATATTTTGGCTTTTCTCTGCAATTGATATAAAACTTCTCCAGCCATAGAGGATTAGTAATTTTCTCCTATCTGATCTGCCAAAAATAAACACAGTCAGAAAATCATATTTTGCATCTCAAAACATTCCTACTCAACCCCATGACCCTGCAAAAACTACTTATTTTCCCAAAGGACTTCTTTTTTTTCCCTTGGAGAAAGGCATCAATGAAAACAATTTATAGGGACAAGAATAACTATTTTTTGTTGTGTTTTTTTTTTTCCTCTTGCCAGTCCTGTATATTCGGGGAGACAAGGGAAACTGAGCAATTGCTTCCATTCCAAAATATTTCATGCCCAACCATGATTCAATTTGAGATAAATGCTGTGCAGCACCTGCCACTATTTGTGAGTGCTTTAATTAAGTGAACAGGTCACAAATCCAGTATCTGCTGAGGGCAAATATTGGCTTCACCAAGGGTGGGAAAGTGTCTTACACAGGCTCATCTTCCAGCACTGTTGCCAGCTGCATTTGAAGTAGTTCCTGCAAAGCAGCATCACCACCCACATCACAGGCATCCTGCTTTTCTGGGGCAGAGGAAAAGGACCACGGTTGTACCACCAGCCAAGGACCACAATGTACAGCATGTCCTTTGGAGCAAATGGGATGGGAGGAGCTGATGGTCCTTCCTCCCTTTAGAGGGTTTGGATTTCCTTCTTGTCACTTGCAGCTCACCCCTCCAGCCATGCCATGGTGTTGGAGCACATCAAATGACCTGAAGGAAAGCACCTGGCTGAGATGAAGCCTTGAGAAAAATCCTGCTGCCCCTGAGAACTTTATGCCCAGGTCATGGTGCATTGCTGTGGTCAGGAGAAGGGACAGGAGTCTATGGGCAAACCTGGCAAATCAGCTCTAGGAGCTGACAATGTTTGATAAGGGATGCATGTATGAAATACTACAGCATCATGAATGCATCAGTCTCACAGCTCTGTGGGATGAGTTGCAGTGTTTAACTGCTGCACCCATGGGAGTAGGAAGAGAAGAAGGGCTTTGCCTTCATGCTAGGTATGCTGCTGCTCACAATGCCCCTGCTTAGAGTTTGCTCAGTTTCTAGATCAGTGAAGATAAGGTATTTTTTCCTCCTTCATGCTTAATTTTAAGGGCCTTGTGAGAGGATCTTGCTGCCAGCATGTACAGGCAGGAAGGAAAACCAATGGGAGCATCACTGAAGCAGTCCCCAGAGAGGTGATTTGGGACTGAAGGAGCTGGCTAGAACAGACAAGGCATCTCTTCACAACTTTATGTGCTGTAAATCCCATTTTATATCCCCTGTGCCACATACAGGGAGAAATAAACAGAGTTTTGTGATGATTATTCAGAGTCTTTATGATGGTTGTAATGTTCTCTGCTGCTCACCTCACTCTTGCCTTGCTACCTCAGTACATTTTCATATTGATATAAGTTTCTGCTGTGAAATGATCCCTGAAAAGAGTTTACCTGCCACTAAATGGCTCTGAACTCTGTGAAATGCTTTGGTACAACACCATGAAACACAGCTCTTGGCTTGCTGGAACAACACACTGAGAACATACTTCATACAGTGCCCTTATTAAGAGCTATGAAGTGTGGCACCAGGTCGTAAAGAGCTGCCGAAGATACATTATATTCATAGCACAGCTCTATAAAATTTGACCTGTTGCCATCCTTTGCCAGATATTGAGCAAAATGCTTTAAGGCCAACTGATTGGGAAGATTTCTTCTTTTGCCACAGCTGCCAGCAAGTAGGATGAGAGGTCTTCACAGCCAGTGGAGCAGGTGACATGTAAGGTAGGGGCCAGGATTGCCCCCCAAAGATGCCTTGGCTGGTGTTTGCAACAGCTTCACCTCAGCTGACCGCTAAGTCTCACATGAGGAGGAGAGACTGGCCTCAGGAGAGACCTCATCTTCATGTTGATGGAGCCCATTGCTGTCTGAAAGGTAGCACAGGTTACTCCTCTGTAAGATCTGGACGGATTATATTTTGCCTTTCTTCCAAACCACTGGCTCAGGTCACCTTGATGTATGTCCGCTGCTTTATCCCCCCATGGTCCTTTTCCAGGATTCCCTAGGGATGAGAAGCTCCTGTACAAAACCGACAGAGAACAAACTCCAAAAGCCAGGGTGTAATGTGCTGGATGGATCTGTGCCATAAAGCCTGGCTGACTTAAGAGCAAGTAAAAGCATCCAAATCTCATCTGAAATATTTTCCACAAGGAGGAGATTCCCTGCTCTTCCCCCAGGGCCACGTGCACACAGCCACTCTCCATACGTGCAGTGCCAAATGCAACAAGCCGTCCTGATGCTATTTCTGCCTGCTCGATGTGTTTTTCCACCAGTACAACTTAACATCCATTTCTTTGCCAAGTGTGCGGCCTTCCCACTTCATTATGGTCATGAGAAAACCATTTCAATAAGAAAACAAAGGAATAGGTTTAGCAGCCGTTCCTCCCTTCTGTAGGCGAGCACGTGCGGTGTTTGTTTGCAAAGTTGGGCACAAGCTAATAAGCCGATCTTGCAAAGATTTACACTCAGGCAAAGACTTCCATATGGGCTTAACATTAAGCAAGACCTTAATCTAAAGGAAAATATTTGGAGGTTTTTTTGTTTCTCTTTCAGTGCACTGTAAGACCAATGAAATATTCACCAAAGTGAACAGAGAGACAGACACTGACTCCAGTGGTCTCGGGGGCAGCTGGCCAGCTGGAGAATGAGGACTTCATCGGTTGTCTCTCACAGCACCTATAGCCCCTCACCAAAGTCACAAGAATTGTGGGTTCTCAGTGCCATGTGGAGCTGGGGCTGGAAGAACATTTGCAGGAGAGGGACAGTTGTTTGCTTTCACCCTGGGAAGAGCATAGGAGGGGACTGTGCAGAAGGTGGCTTCAGAGTTGTAAAGGTGAGATGAAAAGAAAGGTACTGAATGCAGAAGTTGAAAGGTATCTTTTTGCAATGGGCTTGGCAAAGTGAGGAAATTGAAAAGCTGAGTGACACCCTGAGCTCTCAGTTTCCACCGTGAACACTTTTTTGAACACAAAAGGACAGGTATCTGACTCCTGGCCTTCAGCCAGCATGGCTGTGGCACAAGACCTCGTTTCCCACCCATGGAAGTAGAGCAGGCACTGCCAGACAGGCCAGGGACCTGGGGACAAACTCATCGCCTGCAAGAAGATACATCCCAGAGCCTGTGCAACAATATTACACACTGAAGCACAGTTTCCACTATGGTTTGAATCTAAACTCTAACAAAGCCAGAAAAAGAGATGTTCAGCTGCTGGCCTTGGAATTTTTGCTCCTGATTCCATGCAGCCATGGCCAGCAGTGTGAGATGCTTCATGACCATGGGAAGAGCAGTACTAACCTGTGCAGAATTAGGGCTTCATATCTGCTTTTTAAAGGATGCATGCATGCTTTCATCCTCTCAAAAATCCTGTGCTGGAAAGACATCCTGGAGCTGCAGTGCTGTGATGCAGTGGTGCTTTGCTCCTGTCCTCAGTGACCCCCACTGCTCCAGTAGGGATCCGGGACAACCCATCCTGGTCCATCCCCAGGCATCTGAACTGAATTTCAATACCAACCCTGCCGTTTAATGAAGCCGTTCCTGCAAGCCAGTCCCCCTCCATACGTCTGACAGATGTCTTTTTCGCGTTATTAAGCCTTTGCAAGAAAGAGGCTTCGGCTCACCCCTTCCTTTGAGAAACAGCCAGCCAGAGCAGTCAGCCCCTGTGCCACTCACCCGCTTCAACTGAGAGCCCTCAAACTTCCGCTCCAGTGAGATTTTGCGTGCCGTTCATGTTGAGGGTTTTTTAATATTGTTCTCAAATTGCTTTGTATTTTTAAAATTTCAGTACCCAGTACAGTAAGGTGCTGGCCTGCAACTGTGCACCTCTGTAGCTAATGGGAGACAGGCAGATTCAAGCTGTAGCTAAATAAAGTATCCTACTGCCTATGTGCTTCTCAGGGCATTTAAAGAGATTTCAACTCCACACACGGTAACTTACAAGTGATCTGAAATGATTTAGAGACAGAAAAGAGAAGAAAATAATGATACTGACAGTAAAAAGAAAAATATATATAATATATAAATATATATAAAAGAATATATCTGCTGCTATTTATTTAAAGAAAGGCAATAATTTTTAAGGACCTATATTGTCCTCAGCTCAGCAATGTTTTACACAAGAACTGGACAGATTTTTTGAAGGATCCAGAACCCCACTGTTGTTTTTGCTTTAAGAATCAAAATTCAGTCTTTAGGAAAAAAATTCCAAATTTAAAAATCAAGGAATGGTGGTATGTTTTTTCTCTCCATGTGAAATTGAGGAGCCCATTGGCTTGCAGTGGAATATATTTTGTACAGCTAAATTACTGTTGGCAAATGAAACTGAGTTATTGTTAATTACTCAACCTGTGGCCTTTACCAAACTGAAATATATGATTAAACAAAATGGTTCAGACAGCACATTAAGCTTTGAAGAATGATTTTATTTTTTTGAGCTCTCAAAGCCCTTTCTTCAGAATACAGAAGGCATTTTTTCATGACAGCGGGATTGTTCGACTCTATATTTAGCCAGTGTCAAAATGCTAAAGAAAAAAATACTGTCAGAAGTAATTTTGTGATCCTTCTGACACAAAAAGCACACTCACGGGCACCCAGATAATATTGCACTCTGCTTCGCAAGGGAGAAATATTATGCTTTGCACTGCGCCTTTTGTGAACAGGCACTCGTTTTGAACTCACTGCAATAAGATTTTCCCGTTTTGATTGATTGTGACAGAAAATGAGCTCAATAACCGTGACTAAACTAAATATCCCTTCTAAGAGCCATGGTGTTTCTGAATCATTAATGAGTCTAGAATAAATAATGGGGAAATGCAAGGAAACCCCTACCTTTAACTAAACCAGCTGACAGATGCCACAGTAGAGTGATATTCCTGATATTTCTATTTAAGAATAAGAAAAGCTTTCAGAGCTACTGGTTTCAGTGCTGATACATATTTTTATTCAGGAAAACTAACTATAAAATCGTGCGTCTGTCACACAGAGTTCATCTCGCTGGAAGGCATGGTATAAAAATATATACAAATATCCAACAACTTTTGCAAATAAGGTTAAAAGAAGATGATTTTTTTTTCCCAGAGTAGCAAGAAAAGAAAAAGAAGAAAATGGCATTTATCTGTTCCAATGGTGAGGGCAGCACATGTTTCCGAGCTCATTGCTCCCGGGAGCTTTTGCTCCTGCTCCAGGTGAAGATTTCCCAGCCCGGAGCACCCTGTCTCTCATCCCAGTGCAGACAGAGACCAGCCCCCATCCCAAAGTTTAGTCCTAGCCTAATATTTTCCATGCCGGACCATGAGCTTACAACGCTAAATCAAAACCGGAGGAGGGAGGGAGAGCCGATAAACTGAGAGGATAGAGAGAGGAGAAAGAGGAAGTAGAAGGGGGTAAAAAGAGCCATACCAAATTAAAAACATCTCAGAGCAAAGTTGGGGGGCGGGCGGAAGCAGGTTTGCGGGTGCGGGGAGCATTCATCTGCCCTTGGGACGCTGAGCACCACGAAGGGCATTTGCGGCATCTCGTTAATTACTTTATCGAGGGTTTGATGAGCCGGATTGGCATCACCAGCGGGAGCGTGGGTCCCGGGAGGTGCTGGCCTTGCCCTGGGCTGGGTTCGGCACCGGCTGCAGCTGGTGCATCTCCCCTCCCTCTTAGCGGCCTCTGTGAGGAGGAGAGGAGAATTCCCCTGCCCGCACCCCTACCTGCGCCACCACTCCCTGCTTCCCGCAGCCCTTGTCCTTCCTCATCTCTTTTTCTTTTCTTTTTTTCTCTTTTTTCTTTTTTATTTTTTCATTTTTTCTTTATTCTTTTTTCTCTTTTTTTTTATTTTTTCTTGTCATTTTTCTTGTTTTTTTTTTATTTTTTCTTGTCATTTTTCTTGTTATTTTCTTGTCATTTTTCTTGTCATTTTTCTTGTCATTTTTCTTTTTCTTGCCATATTTCTTTTTATTTTTTCATATTTTTCTTCTTTTCCTTTGTCTCTATTCCTTTAATTTCCTTTTTTCTTTTTATTTGTTCTTTTTTTCTTCTTGCTTCTTTTATTTTTTCGTTCCTTCTTCTTTTAACTCTTCTTTTCCTTTTCCATTTTCTTCTTCTTTTCCTCCTCTTTCTTTTCATTCTTCGTTTTCTTTTTATTGATCTTTCCCTTCTTCTTCTTTTTCCTCTTCATTTTCATCTCCTTTTCCCTCTTCGTTTTCTTTTTCTTTTCTTCCTCTCCTTCCACACTGTTTTCGCGCACATATATCTGCACCAGGCCGATACAAAACAGCCGCGCAGCCCCCGCGGTCACGTCTCCCGGCCTCTTTGACTAGTCCGAAATCCTCTTGGCCTTTCCAGCTCCAATCCGGCGGAGGCAGAGGCGCCCGGGGCAGCCCCTGGTCCCCTCCCCTAGGAAGAACCAAGTCAGGATGCGGCTGAAATGTGGCTGGAATGCGGTGCGTGATGCTCTCCCGAAGCAGGTGCCCGGCAGAAGGGCTGCCAGGCGAGAGGGGGGTATGTCTTTCTGCTGCAGGGTGGATGGAGTTTTCCCTTTAAACACCTAAGGAAAGCCTCCCTCCCTCGAAGCACCCCATCTCCACGGAGCAGGGCTGAGAGCTGGCTGTGGTCACGGGTGTGCGTGGAGGTGGGCAAGAGCCCCCAGGGAGCAGAAAGAGGGGACAAACCACAGGGTTTCACGCGTGTTCGTTAATTCCAGCGGGCGCGGTGGGGAACTCAGAGACGGATCTGCAAATCCCGTTCTCGTTCCAAGGTTTTTCCCGAGAGGTCGCAGCCCAAAACCCCCAGATCCCCCACTTCTGCCCTCCCCTTCGCCCCTCACCGCGGGCGGCGGATTTCTCTGCGCTTCCCAACAGAGGGAGACAAAAGATTGGCTCAGCCGAGGAGGGGCGGGTGGGTTCGGGGGAACCCTGGGCTGGGGCTCCAGGGCAGGAGCTCCTGCCCCGGGAGCACTGCCGTCGGGACACCCGGGGATGCTCCTGCGCCGGGGATGCTCCGAGAAGCCTCGGAGGGACAGGGGAGGTTCAGGAACCCCTTCCAGGCCTCCCCCTCATCCCGACTGGAGGCATCTGGACTTGGAAGGGCAGAGGCGGTGGGCAAGCCTGGCTGCGGGCTGGGCACGGCTCCCAGGGGGAAAATGCTCTTCTGTGGGTGGAAGAAGACCCCCATACGACTCGAAAAAATCATCCCGTTAGATTACCAGGGCAAGGAGAAAGAAACCTAGTTTCCTCGGCCGCCTTTCGATTGCCTCCTTCCCGCAGGTTGCCAGCAGCCGCTCCCGTCGGAGGCTAAGAACGGCAAACTCACGGCTAAGACGCTCCCCGGGGGCTGTAACCGGGGGTGCAGGGGTGGGAGGAAGGCAAATACGGGGCATTCATCCCTTTGCAATTCTCCACTGCTTTTTAATCGATCCGCTCTCTTTTCCCGAGGACAGATTTTAAGCCCTCAGGCGGCACCGTCTTCCCCGACCCTGGAGTTAAATCTCATGTCTCTGGGGGGACGAGGTGAGGGGAGAGAGGAGGGTATGGTGGGGATGGTCGGTTTTCCCCTCCTCACCCCCTCATCCTTTCAGTCGTTTGCGGGGGAACTCACGGTCTTCTCATCCACCTTTATCGGAGGGATAAACCACGCAAAAAATCCCCCAAACCCTCACCCTACGTTTTACGAAGCTGCCTTCGTGTTTTATTATTAGTGAGGGTAAGAAACCCGCAGATTTCGCTGCAGGGTGGGCAGCAGGTTTGCAGGAGAAGCCAGAAGGGTAGATGACCGGACCAGATCTGAGCAAGGCTCCTCACCGCGGGCTGCATCAGTCGGTGGCTCCCCACCCGCGGGTCCCAGCCCCGTCGAGGCTAGAGATGGGGCAGCTGTCAGCACTTCACATGGGAACGATGCAGGGAGGGGGGCGTGGGGATCCCCCAATTGACCCCACAGCCCTAAAACAGTTCGGGGGGGGGGGGGGGGGGGGGAGGGAGTTGGGGGCGTGGGTGATACAAGAAGTCTTTTAATAGTGCTGTTCCCGGACAATACTGTTTATCCTAATCGAAGAAAAACAGGTCGGATGGAGATTTGGCTCCAAAGCTCCAATTAGCAAGAACTTTGGCTGTGGTGAAGTTCATAATAAAATTAAAAGTAGTCCTTGGAAAGTAACAGAATAGGCATATGATTTCAGGGAGGCTTTATGCATGTACGTGGGGAATATGTTCTTTCCCCAGATCTTGTCTGGTTTCTCATGATTGACGGAAATAATTCCCTCAAGCATCCAGCGCTGAAATAAAGGCTGCTTGCTTTCTGAAACTCGAAAACGCGTCTTAGAAAGTTTATACCCCCGCATTTTGGGAATCACGAGGACAGTGCGAGTGTTCCCGGCCGTGGCAAGGCTCTGTCCCCACGGGGGCGGGAGGAGGATGCTGTACACACACACACTCCCCCCGTTATCCCCCCTTCCTCCCCTCCGCAGCCATTTAGGAGCAAGGCGGGGGCCAATAGGAGGCCCTCGGCGGCGCCTCCGCCGTGACGGCCGGGATTGACGCGTTTCCCACGTCAAATCCATCCCAAGTAGCGGCGGCGGGGGCTCCTCCGCTGCTCCCCGCGCGCTCTCTATGCCGGGGCCCCCTCCCCGCACGGAGCGGCGCTGCCCCGGGCCATGGGTAAGCGGGGAGGGCGCCGGGAGTGCTCCGCGAGCTCGCTTGGTGGAGCTGGGGGAGGGTATGCGAGGGGTGGGGGGGCACCGGACCAAACTCCCGGCGCCGCGGGCCGAGCCGTGATGGAAGCGGGCAGGGGTCCGGCACGCCGTGTCTAGCTGGGGAGGCTCTCGGCTCCCATCTTCTTCCCCGCTCCCTTCCTTCTCTTTCGCTCTGCTCGGTTCTTTCGGTTCCTTCTCCCGTTCTCGTTGTTTCTCTCTCTCTCTCTTTTTTTTCTGTGTTTTTTCTCTGTCTTTTCCCCTCCCCCCCCTTTTTTGGTCTTCTTTTCGCCTTTGTACCCTTAACTTTCGCCTTTTCTTTATTTCTTCCTTTTTTCTCTCTTTTTCCTTTCCTTTCCTTTCCTTTCCTTTCCTTTCCTTTCCTTTCCTTTCCTTTCCTTTCCTTTCCTTTCCTTTCCTTTCCTTTCCTTTCCTTTCCTTTCCTTTCCTTTCCTTTCCTTTCCTTTCCTTTCCTTTCCTTTCCTTTCCTTTCCTTTCCTTTCCTTTCCTTTCCTTTCCTTTCCTTTCCTTTCCTTTCCTTTCCTTTCCTTTCCTTTCCTTTCCTTTCCCGTTTTCTTTTCCCTCCTTCCCCCTTTTTTCTTGACCCCTCTTTTATATCCTACTTGTTCTTGCCCCTTTTTCTGTCCCCCTTGTCCTTCCCCTCCTTGTCCTTTGCCCCCTTTTTTCTTCCTCCCTTTTTTCTCATACTTATTCTTTCTGCCCCCTTTTTCTTCCCCTTATTCTTTTTTCCTTTTTCTCCACCTTTTTCTCTCTCCCTCTTTTTTCTCTCTCCCCCTTTTTCCTCTCTCTCCCCCTTTTTTCTCTCTCCCCCTTTTTTGACTCTTCTCCCTCTTTTTTTTTTTTTGCCTTTTATCCCTATTTATTTTTTTCCTTTCTCCCTATTTATTCCCCCCAACCCCCGCAACCCCATTTCACACCCTCTTGCTGCCTGGACCTTTCTCCCCCTTTTCCCTTCTCCCTTCCACTGGAGCCCCATCCCCATCCTACTCCTCCTTGCTTCCCGGTCGTGCTCGGAGGGCTGCCCCGCGGTCGGTGCCCCTCGCTAAAGATGCTCGGTGCCCGCTGCAGAGCACACCTACGGGGAGGTGAACCAGCTGGGAGGTGTCTTCGTCAACGGGCGCCCGCTCCCCAACGCCATCCGGCTGCGGATCGTGGAGCTGGCGCAGCTCGGCATCCGGCCCTGCGACATCAGCCGCCAGCTCCGCGTGTCTCACGGCTGCGTCAGCAAGATCTTGGCCCGGTACAACGAGACGGGCTCCATCCTGCCCGGGGCCATAGGTGGCAGCAAGCCGAGGGTCACCACTCCCAATGTGGTCAAGCACATCCGAGACTACAAGCAAGGAGACCCTGGAATCTTCGCCTGGGAGATCCGCGACCGGCTGCTGGCAGACGGCGTCTGCGACAAATACAACGTCCCCTCGGTCAGCTCTATCAGCAGGATCCTGAGGAACAAAATCGGCAGCCTTTCCCAGCCCGGTCCCTTCGATGGCAGCAAGCAGCCTCCCCCTCAGCCCGCCCTGCCCTACAACCATATCTACCAGTACCCCTACCCCAGCCCCATGGCCACCCCGGCCACCAAGATGGGAGGAGGACACCCTGGAGGACCTGTGGCTGCTGCCCACGTCAGCCTCCCCCGCACCTGGCCCTCGGCGCACTCTGTCACCAACATATTGGGCATCCGCACCTTCGTGGAGCAAACGGGTGGGTACTACGCTCCGGCATCGCACTGAAATCCGGAATCGCCCCTGCCCGGCATCCCTGGAGCCCTGGGCAGGAGTGTGTGTGTAAAATATTTTCTTAGGGATGATAGATTAATTCGGAACCCCGAATTTCCGTTTGCAAAGGGGGAAAAAAGGCAGGGATCGTAGAACCACATAATTATAGAATCATGGAACGGTTTAGGTTGGAAGGGACCTTGAAAGTCAACCACTCCAACACCCCTGCAGTGAGCAGGGACATCTTCAACTGGATCAGGTTGCTCAGAGCCCCAACCAACCTGACCTTTGAATGCTGCCGGGGATGGGATTTCTACCACCTCTCTGGGCAACCTGTGCCGGTGTTTCACCACCCTCAGTGTGAAAAATTGCTTCCTAATATCAAGCCTAAACCTCTCCTCTTTTAGTTTAAAACCATTACCCCTTGTCCTATCGCTACGGGCCCTACTAAGAAGTTTCCCACCATCTGTCTTATCAACCCCCTTTACGTACTGAAAGGCCGCAATAAGGTCTCCTCGGAGTCTTCTCCAAGTTGAACGACCCCAACTCTCGCAGTCTCTCTTCACAGAGATGTTTCAGGTCTTCCATCGCCCCTTCCCCTCCCGGCGAACAGCTCTTTCGTCCTCCCCATCCGTTTTTTGTGTGTGTGTGTGTTTTTGATCCCCACACCCCACTCTGTCAGGATGGGGCGGCGGGGCCAGATGCATTGAAGCTCAGACATCTTGAACTTTTTATGAAAAATGTGGAAAATATTTTCTTAGGGATGATAGATTGCCGACCGCAAATTCGGAGCCCTGAATTTCCCTTTAGAAGGGGGAAGAAAAGGAAGGGAGGGGTAAAAGAAGGGAGAAACAATTCAAGGGATAGGTAAAAGAGGGAAAAAGAAGAGGAAAAGATGGAAAGGGGTTGAAAGGAGAAGAAACAATCCAGAGGAAAGGCAAAAGGGTCAAAAAGAAGAGGAAAAAATGGAAAGGGGCTAAAAAGGGGGAGAAATAATGCAGGGGAGAGGCAAAAAAAAAAAAAAAAGAAGAAGAAGAGGAAGGCAAGCCCTTGATTTCTTTAAAACCAAGCCAAGAAGGAGGAATTGAGGAGCGCGCCGTGGCCGGGAATCCGTGGGGAGAATGGGACGTGGCGGGGGGGGGGGGGGTAGGGCAGTCCTTTTATCCTTCCAAAAGCCAGAGTAAATCAACCGCATGCGTTTCCCTCCGTGCAATCATTTATCTTTAAAATTCCGATGTCACTTTTATAAATCTCCTTCGTCAGAAGAGAAATTTGGCCTCCTAAATTATTGAGAGTATGGAAGTGATGGGGGCGGGGATGGTGTGTGTGTGTGGTGTGAAAAAAACAGGTCGAGGGACTAGGTTTGGGCGGGGGTGGGGGGGTTGGGGGCAGCTTGTCTGCCCAGTGGGGTACCAAATCAAAATACACCTCATTTTGGCCGTCCTGAGCCTTTCCCGATGTCGGGGGGTGCTGTGTCCCCGGGATGCTGGCGGAGAGTGGCATGCGAGGCGGATCTGTGCCCTTCCCCATCGAGTCTATATGAACAGACACTTGCGAAGCCCAGATTTTTCCTCGTTTCACCCCAATCCCTGCTCCAGGGGACAAAAATCTGTCCCAGGGTGGGGTGAGGGGAGTGCTAACGCTAACAGAGCCGCCGCGCTCTCCTCCCCAGGGGCTCTGGCTGGCACGGAGGGGGCTGCCTACCCCCCAAAAATGGAAGACTGGCCCAGCGTGAACAGGACGACTTTCCCTCCGGCCCAGGCAGTCAACGGCATCGATAAGGCTGCTATGGAAGGAGATATCAAATACCCACAGGTAGGTACTAAAGGGGGTCAGGAGAGGAGAAGGAGGGGGGGGGGGAGGGCAGGAAGGAACAAGGGTTAGGGGGCAGAATTGGACAAGGGGCAGGCAGGAGAGGACAAGGGAAGGCGGCAGGAGGGGACAAGGGAATGCAGCAGGAGAGGACAAGGAGAGGGACAAGAAGGGACAAGGAAGGGAACAAGAAGGGGGGCAAGAAAGGACAAGGGAAGGGAGAAAGGGAGAGCAGGAAGGGACAAGGTGGGAGCAGGAGAGGGCAACGGGAGGGCAGGAGGGGACAACAGGAGAACAGAAGGGGACAAAGGAAGGGGAGTAGGAGTGTGATACCGAAAATGAGAGTTTATTGTCGGCATTTTCGGTATCAAGGGGACAAGGCAAGGGGAGCAAGAGGGAACAAAAGTAGGGCAGGGGGGATTTCTCCCCGACACCGCACAGCGGTGCCAGCCAGACTCCCCCCTCCCTGACGGGGCAACCGCAGCACCCAGAGCTAGGAGGGTTGCCTTAATCCCCCTCTGTATTTCGATGGTGCCCCCGCCCCTCACTGCGATGCTTCCATATGTCCCCTCCGTGTCTCTCTGTGCATGTCCCCAGCCCGCCCCGAGTCTCTCCTCAGTGGGCAGCTTCCTACCGGCTTGTGCCTACCCCCCCTCCAACCAGCACGGCGTCTACGGCGGGGCAGCCAGTGGCTACATCCCCCCGGGCCACCCCTGGCAGCCGCAGGGTAGCACCTTGGCTCACCACGGACCCGGCGTGGCGGTGCACGGTGGCGACCTGGCCACGGCTATGGCGTTCAAGCAGCCCGGGAGGGAAGGTGAGCCGCGGGGGGACGGTGGGGATCATCCCCAGGGATGCTCGGCGGGCGATGCTCTGTAAGCGGGAGAGCAGTAGAGGGTGATGAGTTACCCAGTGTGCCTCCCCCATCTTCAGAAAGAAGTTATTGAAAATATATTAAAAAAATAGATTTTTTATTTAAATATTATTTTATTGTTATTTCTATTTAAATACTTATTTTAAATATTGTAAATATTTTATTTAAATATATTAAATATTTTAAATGTTTTTAAAATTCCCCTCACCATGCGGGCTTTCGGTGTGGCGGCTGCGGTCCCCGGGGTTTGCACAGCTGCTGCCCACACACCTGTAAGACCCTCCCTGTCCCCCACGGGGGTTTCTGAGCACCCCCAGTGCCGCTTGCCGCAGTATTCGATGGGTCCTTGTCCAGCACCTCTGAATCCTTCCCGCGCGGCCTCAGCCAGCACATCGGGATTATAAACTGGAAATCGTTTTCCCATCGTGATTTGCACTCCTATACGCTGGAAACCGCCAGGGGAGCAGGAAGATTTAGGGTGAATCCTCCGCTTTTCATCACTCCCCCGTTAAGAAATGGCTTTCTCGGCGGAATTTGCGGGATACAGGGCAGGACTTGCGGCTCCTCCGGAGCTTTTCCCAGGTCCTCTGAATATTAACAACGATTAAGAAGAGATATTAACGGCATCCGTCTCACCGAGGAGCCTTGCAGATAATGCAGGGATAGAAATCTCCACTACGAATTCTTAACATTATAAATCCTCCACCGTGGAGACTATTTAAAGATAAAAACCCGATGAGAATCACATGGGTTTTATTTGAACGTAGAGGCTGTTAATTGGGGCGTTTGTTTCGTCTCCTGACAATTATTTCGGTTCATTTATGGAAGCTTTATTTCCTCGATAGCCAGTTTCGTTTTAAAAATCCAAACTCATCTGCTCTGAGTATAAAATTCCGATATTTCTCCTTTTTCGTAGTATTAGACTTTCTATTCTTTATTTACACATTTGCAGTTATTTCTCACGTATCAGTCAATTTCTTTTGTATTGGTTTTATGGGTTTTAAAACAATAATAATAGTTATTGCCATCGTTATTGTTATTATTATAATAAGATCTTTTACTGTTTCTAACTACGACAACCGGCTGCGAGTTGCAACATCAGCTGCTCCGGGGATGAGTTATTGTGAGAATCGATGGGTGAAAATAGATAATTGTAAACCAATTGGGGGGGGGGGGAAGGAAGAGCAGAGCAGGAGAAAACGAGAGAGAGGAAGGAAAGAAAAAGAAAAAGGGAAAGAACAAAAAAAAGAAAGAGAGAGAGAGGACGAATTAAATAAAAAGGAAGGGGTGAAGGGAATGAAATGAATGAAGGAGGAAAGATGACTTCTTCTATTTAGTATATTTTTATTTTTCGAGGTATTTTTCCCCACATTTGAAGTGACTTAGGTGAGTTTTCTGACTTGCCAGTCTTCAAGATCTCTCTGACGAAAGGCCCACAGAATTTCTTTAAATGATTTGGATTGGTTTTGGTTTAGTTTTGATTTTAAATTTGGTTGTTTTTTTGGTTTTTTTTTCCCTCCGTCAAACGCTTTTTTCTTTTGATTCAATTCGGTTTTCTGGTTCCGCTACTTATCTGGGACAAACCAAATTCGGATTATCCGGCCACACGTCCCCTCCATCCTGTCCGGAGCAGGGCGGGCTGGAAGAGGAAGGGTAATCGAGGGGAGCGGTTGAGCGGCTGGCAGCTCCGGATCGTTCCCAGGACGGTACCGGTACCAGCAGCGCGCTGGGAGAGGACGGAGGGGGAGGGAGAGGCAGCGAGAGGGAAAGGGATAAAGAGGGGGAAGAGAAAGAAGGAAAGCAAAAGAGAGAAAGAGAGAAAGAAAGACAAGACAAGACAAACTCATCTGGGCAATTTCACCCTCCCATTCAGACCTTTTCCCATTTCACAGCCGTTATTTCTCAGAAAAATCTCCCTGCTTATCCCAGTGCCCACTGCAGCCCCGAGATAGTTTGCATCCCCTGCCTGCTCCAAAGGTCTGTGCATGGGAATACACGGGGTCTGGCCCAGCTTTGTTCCCTGCTGGGCTGTGCCTGGGACGAGCTGGGGAGAAGCTCAACAGGAGTTTAACTATAGTTGGCACAGCATATGGATCTTTTCCCCTTCCCAACCCAGTGTCCTCCTAGGGCACCCCAATCACAGGTTTTAAGAAAGTTTATGAGATGTGTTCGTTGTGTGGCTGGGATGGATCTGTGTCACCTCTGCAGATCCCTGGCTGTGGCAGAGGGTGTCTGTCATCACCACCGTCCCTATTGCTTGGGAAAATGCATCTCATCCTTTCCTCTCCATTTCCTCTGGAGAGGTCTGATACACAGAGCCTGGCAGCCCCTTTCTGAAGGGATGGCTTTCTGGAGACAGGCAGTTGAGGAACGCAGAGGGGCAGAGACACATGGGAGACCATTGGAGGAGAGATTGCATGTGTGCAGACATGGGACATGATGGGTTGCAGCAACATGTTGAGTTATCAATCCACTGCCTTGTTGTTGTCTTCTTTTTTTTCTCTCTCTACCCTTCTTGCAGTGCCAGACAGAAAACCTACCGGCCCTGTGGGTAAATCTCCAGACCCTCTAAATACCGTCCATGGACTCTCTATCCCAACCTCTTCTTCCTAGAGCTGTGGAACAGCAGTCAAGAGACAGTGACTCTTGGAATATGCACCTGCAAACTGTAACTGAAACCTGAAGTGCCACCAAACTGTACCCAAAGTGCTACCAGCTCCGGCAGGTGCCTGTGGGACAAGGAGACAGCCCAGGTGGTGAGAGGAGAGATCCTCCCACGGTAAATACCAGCACAGGGGAGCACAGGACATTGACTCACACTGCCCAGAGGCACACTTTACCTCCAGCGGATCGGAAAAGGGTGACAGAAGAGACTCAGCCTTCCTTCTTTATTTTGTCTTTCTGTTTTTCTCCCTGTTTTCAGTTTTTTTTCTCTCCTTCCCATGTCCCTGAAGACTGTTGGATGCAGGGCAGCAAACGCCTCTGTCCGCAGCCATTGCTTGGAATGTCCCAGTTCTGTCCCTTCAAGGAACAATTTCTGGCCTCCTCGTGCTGCAGCCAGACAAGCTGTTCGATGCAGTCCTCTCCATCTGAGTCTTCCACTGCCTCCTCTGCCCTTGAGTGAAAATGGACAAATGTGCCACAACATTTTATGATATATTTTTATAATAACAAATCTTAATAAAAAGTGACTGTCATGGGCACATGACATCCTTTCTTTGGGGGTCTGGCTGAGCACCATCACTCCTCCTGGTGTGGCCAGACAGCATCTGCAGGTTGTTTGTGAGCAGCAGAGATCCAGTGAGATTGTGGGGACACTTGACTGGGAGGAATTGCTCTGTGCTGGATCTGGATTTGTGCACTCACCTGCCTGGGGTGCCTGATGTTGCTGTGATTGCATTGCAAACTTGCCCCCCATGCCTAATTGCATGTGTAGATTTGGGGTTCTCCTGAAATTTGGGGGGCTGCAGCCGCACTGGGTGATTCCTGATGCAATGGGGCTGTAGGCCAGCTGTGGCACAGGAGGGGATGTGGGTAGCCACCTCCCAGCCCTGGACCAGTTCCCACCCTCCTCACCTGGCCATGGGTGAGGGAGGAGGGCCAGTGGCAGGGTTGTCCCTTGCAGGCCACCCACTGGGGTTTGTTTTCTGCCTCCTGTCCAGCCAGCTGGGGTGCGTTCAGGATGGGCTCCATTGGGCTTTTGCATTCCCTGGCTCCACCAGCTGCTGCCATTGGCTTTGGTCCCTTCATTGTCTGGAGAAGGGGAAGGTCCTACAGCAGAGCAGGGAGGAAATATCCTGGCAGGAGAATACACGCCTGGCTTTTTGCAGAGAGTGTGTCTTTGTGGGAGGGAGGGAGCAAGAACGATGCCAAATCTGACATCCCACCCCAGGAAATTATTTTGCCTTCAACCTTGGGGTGGCAAAATTCAGTTTTGCCTCTGCTGCTGCGAAGCCTCCAGCTGGAGCTGGTCTTTGCAACCGACTGCAAAGCACGGGAATGGAAGAAGGGAATTTTAAGCAGGCAAGAGTACTGTCCCCAGGCAAGATCTACTGCCAAACTGTCACTGACTACATTTTAATGGATGCGAGGATTGACGAGTCACCTGAAACAGATCACTAACAACTCTGGTTAATCCCTTGCCAGGTTTATCCACTTAAAGCTATGTTAGAGTATGTGGCAGACTAATTTTGGAAAAGATGACTGACACTAACACCCTTAAAGCTGGAATGCGGAGTACACAGCATTTCTATCCACCCTGACACCATAGCAGCTGGGGGAATAAAACCCTGACCAGGGAACAGAGGAGGATGGAGACAGGCCAAGCCCTGTTTCTCTTGGAATTCTGTTGGTCTGGGAGTTCAGAAGAGCCCTTCACATCCCTGACACTGAAACCTTACCACTCATGAGCCCAAAGAAATTAGTCTGTCCTCTGCATTAGGCTGCCAAAAAGCCCTTCTATTGGGGAGCTAGGAGAAGCCAATTACTCATGCTGAGATCCTGCGATGCAGAGGGGTCTGCGAATCACCATAGTGGTAGCCCATCGTATAAAGGCTGAAATAGCCTGAAAATGCTGTGACATGACCCTATGTCATGTCAGCCACCTATGGGTGGCTGTTCTGTTCTGCCAGTCATGTCCTGTGGTGCCTTTTGGTTCCTAAAGTCTGATCCCTTGAAGGGGTCAGGGCTAACTGCACCCTAACCCCCTTACTCCCAGCACCCCATGCTCACATTGGTACTTGCTGTTAGCTGAGTTTGCAGCACTCTGCTCTGTGGGAACCCATTTGTGAGCCCCCATCTCCCTCATCCCCTGTGGCATGAGGCAGCACTCCTGCAACCCATGGAGATGGGACTAGGGGCTCTGATGGATGTCTGGGACGAGCGAGACATGACCGCTAGGGTCAGACAGACACACAGCGCAGAGGGTGATCTTTTTAATTAGTGTCCTGCTGCGATAGTGTGCGAGTGTCCGAGTTATTCTTTTCCAAGACTGTCATGAACCTGCCAAAACCCCAAACAACAACTCGATGCTTAGCATCTGCCACAGCCCCAAGGCAGACAGCCCTTCACAAGTGCTTGCTGGGCACAGGCAGCCAGAGGAGTGCTGCATGCTGGCAAGGTGGTGTGTCCCGAGCCTGGAGATAGCACTTCCAGGCTTCAGTGGCAGGACTGAGGCCATTCGGGCTACATTCGTGCAGCGATGGGTTGCATCATGTGATGGAATGCATGGTGTGCTCAGTCCTCCAGAGGCTTTTGCATGCAGCTTATGCCAGTGGTACTGCCTGGAGCATCCTGGGGAACTTCCCAGGCAGAGGTGAGCAGCGTTGGGGCTGTGAGCCCCTTCAGCTGCACAGCTGAAGCTGTTCAGCCTCACAGTGCCTGGATAGCCGGCTGGAAGCCAGCTCTGTTGTCCCACAACCCCATCCCTGACTGCTATGTCTGCACACCTCGGGCGGAATTTGCCACCAGAGGGAGACCCTATTGTTCCACAGACAAAATAACAGCTTCCTGCAGCCTGAAGAAGGCTTCACTTTCCCAGCTGGGAACAGATGGACACGCAGAACATATTCCCAGCCACAAAAGAAATCTGCTCTTCTGTAGGTATTTAGGGCTGAGATACCACAAGGAACAGCTTTGCCAATCCATGGAATGCTGCTCAAAGGCAGGCAGGGGTGTGGAGCAGAGGGAATCACATTGGATAACAGTGGAGTGAGTGGCTTTTGTGCAGTCAGTCTTCAGGTTTCTGTTCTTTTATTGACTGTTTGACTGTCAGTACCCTTTATTAAAAGTGCATTTTTGACAATAGTGATTAGGGAAGGAACTTTCTCATTAAAAAAAACCCACAACATTGTAGGGGATTGATTTAGACATTGGATTTAACTTTGAAAGGTCGTAGCTGTCTTCCTTTTCCCTCTGTGCTTTACTGTGAGAGAGGAGCTTTCACACAGAAGGCATGGGTCGGTTATCCATCCTGATGGATATTGCAGAGCTGTTTCTGGATGGGCTCTGTTTGGGACCAGCTGCCTGTGCACACACACAAACCTGCAGCCACTCAACTCGAAACATTCCCCCTGTTTTCTTTCCCAGTGACATTTCCGGTATAGGCAGAACTACTGAAAAGCAACCCTAGTGGCCTCTCCCGTGTAGATCTGCCTGTTGAAGCAGGTCAGGAACACCATGGATTGGTGTCCCCAGTGAGGAGGGTTAAGAAGAAGCCCTGGTGGGTGGCAAAATACCCTTGGTACCTCTGTCCCCTCAGGAGCAAGCCCCACCCTCCTCTCTTCGTGCTGCTGCAGGAATGTGAGCCTTGCAGCACAGGCTGCTTCTTGTTGGCTACACAAAGAGCGGCACCTGGCTTAGCCCAACATGGCATGACTCCTCCTGGCCCAGCTGAAAGGGACACCTGGACTTGGTCTGAGCAGAGGTCTCTGAATGAGTGACCTATTTATGAGAGCAAAACAAAGGTCTTGATGCTGGCAGCAGGATGTGAGTGCTGATGGCTCTGGCAGAAAGAGATGCTACTGAAACTACCAGGCACTCCCAGTTAGAAGTTTAGCCATTTCCAATTGGAAATGCAACAGATGATATATTATCGAAATGAAATTTGGCTCAACAAGCACTTTCCTAAGGCTGACGTTTTAGCAGCAGAGGAAAAAAAGTAGTATGAAAAGGAGGAAAATAAGCTTCATCTGATGTAGGCCACTCAGTTCTGAGAAAATGAGGAAAAATATCTTCTTTTGTCTATGCTGATAATAGCAATGATGATACTTATTGTCATGGAAAATTGCTTAGAGCTGAGTATGGCTTTCTACAGTTGGAAGTCCAGGATTCTTGAGGTGCAGATCCTGGCCTGAACACCTGAACTGAAAAAGCGAATACCAACCCTGCTCAGTGCTCACCCTTTCCTGCTTGTGTCCAGAGGGAAATTCATAGAATCATAGAATGGTTTTGGTTGGAAGGGACCTTCAAAATTATCCAGTTCCAGCCCCCTGCCATGGGCAGGAACACCTTCCACTAGATCAGGTGAAAGCCTCACCCATCCTAGTCTTAAACAGCTCCAGGGCTGGTCACTCTGTAGGTGAATTCCCAGTTTGGCTGCAAGGCTGACAACAGCAAGGTGTTATCCTGCTTTTTGGTGAAATCCTGCCCAGAGGCTAGCAGTCATGTGGAGGACCCCTGGGGGAACTGGGAAAACTTGGTGTCAACCCCATGCACTTCAGCCAATTCATTCCCCATCACAGAAAAATGCTGGAAGTAGAGACCCCAAACAAATCCTCAGATAAAATCAGTCTCTTAAGCAGGGTGACATGAAGTGCTGCTCTGCCTCTCCATGATCCAGACTCACAGCAAATTCCTCTCTGTGCAGGCAGACTGAGTTAACCCAGAAAAGAATTGGACTTGATTGGAGTGGAACTTCTGGAATTTATTGGAAAAAAGAGAGGGTGGAAACAATTCACTCTGACACTTTTTCAGTGACAGCTTTGTCAAAATCGATACCATCCCTTGGAACATGTCAATTTTGATAAAATGGCATTTTCTGATGGAAAAAAAAATGAGGTTGAAACTGTTTCCATCAGCTCTACCTGCCCCATATATCTTTAGCACTGTTTCTTTTGAGAGCTCAGAACAAGACGGAGAATGTCACAGACCTCATTCAGCAACCTGCACTTTGTTACTGGAGACTCGCTGGTGGACCAAGTATTTATTTTCTTTTTAGCATGTTAAAAATCATAAAGATTTTAAACCATCACTCTGGTTAGAAACAAGCCGTGCCGTGGAAGTGGGGCTTGCAGATGTTTGGCATAAGTACAAACTATGGCTGCGCTTGCAAGGTTTGTCTTCCCATTGCCCAGTGCCAGCTCTCCTCTGCGGAGCATGGCTGGCTTTGGATAAGGTCCCTGATCACATCACCTTGCTCTGCTTTATTTGTCAGTGCAAGGAGCAGATTGGAACAGGAGCGGCCCAGAGGAGAACTGGTGCCCTCAGAGATCAGGCAATGCTGAGTTTATCCCAGGAAAGAAAACAACCCATTCATCCTATGTAACCCCAAGTGTCCCGTCTCTGAGCTGGAGAGTTCAGGTCACCTGCAGCAGGTGACGGTCAGGCTTTGGCTTACTGTTAAGAGCCAAGAATTGATGTGGTTAAAGGTCTGCCTGCCTCTTTGCTATGGATCTGGCTGCAGCAGTGGTGGGTGCTTAGGGAAGTGTATAACAAACACATATATGCACATATATACATAAATACATAGACACATATACACGTATATACATATACTTAGGCGTATATGTATGTTTTATACACATACTTCTGCATATCCATACATATATACAAATGTGTGTGTGTGTGTATACACATACTCAGGCAGATCCAGTCCCTACCCATGCCAGATTGTGACAATCCCTGTGTTTGACTCCATGCACTTGGGGTCTTATTGCACGAACAGGAAAACACAGATGGTCTTGGGAAATAACCAAAGAAGAGAAACTTTAAACTGATGATATGTATTTCCTAGAACTGTTGTTTTCTAGATTGTAACCTTTTCTCCTTATGAGAGGTTTTGTTAGGTACTTTCCCTGCAGCAGTCAGTTTTTTCATATATTAATAACTTATCCTGGAGGGGCAAGGACACCTGGCTGAGCAGTGCTCTTGGAGCACATGCTGGACCTCAGACTGGGGTCAGTTTTCAGTAAGTACTAGTTACATTTGATAACAGCCTACACAATATTTTCAAAATCAGATTGATTCAAATGTTTTGTGTTCTTTGTAACTAAATCCTCATCCTCCTAGAGGAGCATTTGCAGGCAAACACACAAGAGTACGTGCCCAGGTCTCACTGGCTCTTGACAGAACCTGCAAACCAAAGCATCATTTGTGGATTTATAAACCTTCCCACAACTGCTTGTCACTTTTGAAAATGAGACTTTGATTCCCAAATCACTCTAGCACTTCATAACCTTTCCTCTAAATAAATAGCCTTTTGGGCACTCAGCTCACTTCGTTTCGGTAGGGGACCGGACTGGACTCAGCCTTGCTCACCAGCAGGTTTCCTTCAGTGCCAACTACCATGGAGATCTTCCCTGTAAGCCTTCCTTGCGACCCACAGCCCATTGTCAAAGGAGCAAGTCTGGCTTCAGATCCTCATTTCACAGCTTGAGGTGTCAAATAACTGTCTGAAGACAAATGAGTCTTCTAGAAGGACCATGGATATGGGGAGTGTAGGGATAGGACAAGGGATAATATTTTTAAGTTGAAAGAGGGAAGATTTAGATTAGATAGTAGCAAGGTATTTTTTACTGTGAGGGTGGTGAGGCACTGGCACAGGTTGCCCAGAGAAGTCGTGGATGCCCTATCCCTGGAGGTGTTCAAGGCCAGGTTGGATGGGGCTTTGAGCAGCCTGTTCTAGTGGGAGATGCCCATGGCAGGAGCGTTGGAACTGCCTTCCAACCCAACCCAATCTATCATTCTATGATACGATGAGAGGGTATGGAACTTGAGTCACCAACCTAATGGTTAACTCTTACATTGCCAACACCTCCTGGGGAAGCATCCAGATCTGGTAGGTCTCTGAGCAGAGCCTAGGAGCTCTGAAGTGGGAGTTCAGCAGGGTAAATAAGATAATATTGACACCAAAATGATTGTGTCATGGACAACCTGCACTTCAGACCTGAATCAAATGAATAAATCATTTTTTCTTCCTCAGGGATCCCATGTGCCTACAATTTTCATCCTCCTCCCAGGCAGTTCCCTCTTCCACCGCTTTGATTTGTGAGCTCGGTTAGATTGCAGCCAGACCACAGATAAAGCCTTGCTGGCATGTGTAGCCATGCCTCGCAGCCTCCAGAGCTTTCCACTTGTCAGGTTTTCACTTCTTTGTCTCCCCGCACAGTAACGGGGCTAGGGCAGATGCATCTCCCACGCCAGGGCTGTCCCAACATATCCCTGCCCTGACAGTCACCTAGCCTCATTCAGATTGCCTTAACTAACAGCAAATGTATTTGACAGGGAGAGAACCCAAACATGCGAGGTGATGAAATATAAACGTGCCTGAGACAAGCATTGCTAAAAACACTGAAAGTCAGGGAAGAGCTTTACACTACCCAGGCTGGGTTACAGCCTCTAAAACCTCACGCCTCTGAAACCTGGCCCCCCGCTGTTGGGTCCCTCTTCCTTAGGTTGTCCATCTCCCTGGCAGCTGTGGTTACAAACCGATTTCCCATGTGCCTCTGCTGGTTGCTCTCTGCCAGAAAGCTAATGCATTCACATAGCGAGCAGGATCTCTGCCTCACTTCAGGAAATCCACCTTTGACATCCCTGCTTCAGCATTCTCAAGGCAGTAATTTTTGATGAGGAATTTATCTTGGGCAGATAGCTTGGATGTTTTTTTCATCCAAAGCTCTAGAGCCCCCTTAGCTGTTTCTCTAAATGCCACTCTACAAAGTCCTCTCTGGTTTTGCTGCTGGTCTGTGACAAGAAGCACCAACAGCACATACATATAGAGGCTGGTTATGAAGCAGCATCTTCTACCATGTGCAGTGGATTTAACCTCTCATCTGTCCCCTGCTACCATTGCTCCTGCCATCCAAGCTAAGATCAGCTCTCCTTTGGAGCTTTGCATGACAGCAATACACAGGTTGACACCTTATCTCCTTGTCTCCTCAGAGCAGTCAAAACCCAGCCTCCTCCCCATTCCTGAGCAAGCTCTTAGATGAGAAGAGAGGTCTGGATGAAAACCTAGTTCCTTTGGATGCGAATGGTAATTTTGGCTTTAGCTTGAGTAAAACCAGAGTTTCCCATTAAAAAGGTGACCATGGGCTGCATGTCACCCTGAGGAGAGTTTTCATCTTATGTCTGCCTACTGAGCTCTGCCCTTCCCTGCAGGACAGTTCTAGGGTAGACAGCCCCGAAGCCTGCGGTTCTGCTGATATAGCCCCTATATGGAGAGACACAGCACTATTGCTGGACCAGATGTGTTACCCAGAGGTTCCCAAAGGTGACGGCGATAATCTCCACAGTTGTAATTCTGCTTGTGTAAGCCCCCGCTAACATCGACACCTAGTACAGCTGCAATATTTATGTTGCTTGCTTGGTATCCAAGGCATCCACTTCGACAGCAGGAGGCTGAAGAACCGGCTTTTATTTCCTGGAGGTGCTGAGAGATGTTTATAATCTGAAGCTTTAGAGGGAAAGGAACTACCGGCATCAGGAATCGGCCTGTGGTGTCTGAAGATCAGCAAGAAAACAGCCCAGATTTGAACCAAGCATGGCTGTAAATCTGCCACATGCATTAGCCTTTATTTGAATGCTCAGGTTACAGGATCAATAAGATTTTGTAGCTTTTCTTTCCATTGCTGCAGGTTCTCTGAGACTGCATACAGACCACGCACACGTGCGGGTTCTGTCCACTGCAGAAACCTGGTTTCGTCCCTGGATTCCAGGGTAAAAATGTAAACTGCTCTTTTCTCCAGGATTCCCCTAAAATATAAGCCTCAGACCCTGTTGCAGCAACCTTGCCCTGCCAGTTCTCTGAGCAGTGCTGGAAACAACTGTGGCGACTCATGACGGAACACAGATCACTTGCTCCTGAGGACAGAGAGTGCTTCAAGGGAAAAACCTCAGGGCTGAGGCAGGATTTCTGCAGGAAGTGAGTTACAAAGATTATACTTGATAAGAAGGTGTTTTCCAAAGAAAGTGTTGGTTTACAATTTTGAATTTCATTCTGTCCTTTTGGACACTCTTCTCAAACTGATTGAGGAGCGTAGCAGTGTCAGAGTTTTGACAAAGACTCCTCTTGATAATTTGTGGAAAGCTGGTGATGATAAATTGAAAAAAAAAATTGCTGAACACTAAGTATAGCTTTACTCAGCCATGAAAGAGCACTGTGGTTTTCAGTCTCCTTTCAGAAGCATCATATGTCAATAGATTTTGGAGCAAGTTGGGGAAGGAAGATCAATGACTTGCACAAAGATGGCAAGACTGTTGACGATACTATAGATATGAATATAATGTCCCTTGGGGAAAACATACCCCCTTCCCCCTGCCCCCATCCTGCAGCACAAATATGAAAGTTCTTTTTATCTCAAAGTTATATTAAACTGGCAAAGATGACAAAAGCTTTCACTGAAGCTCTCCCAGAGATAGCACTGTTTTGGCATCAAGTTCTCAGAAAGTGATGTCATTCTGAATTTATATGCCAGAGTTTTTCCTTTCTTCTTCAGATTTGTGGCAATGTCAAAGTTCTTCTCTAGAGCAGATCTGGTTTTAATATTTCATATTTACGTTTTTCATTTTGGGGCTGGCTGAAATGTCTTTTGGTTTCAACCTTGCAGATGCTTATGCACATGTAAAGCCCTAAACTCCTGAAGAGTTTCTTGAAGAACTGAGGGATTAATAGGGATTACTTCTAAATTTACATAGGCCCACATTTTTTTTAAACATCAAGACTGCAGAAATCCATGTAGCTCCACTGATTCAGTGAGGATTCATCTCTTCTCATGAACACAAGATCTAATGTCAGGTATTTTAATTTTATGACTAAGACTGTTTCTGGCAAAGGTCTAACAGATTTCCCTTTGTGGCTGATAAAAGCCAAGTCTTGGGAAAACAGAAAGAAAGTGTTACTTATCATGTAAAATTTCATATAGTCTTGAGGGGAAGATAAACACAGAGCTGCGTGGTTGCTGTAAGCTACAAGGTATGTCTGCTATGAGCACAAGGATGGCTTTGGTGGGTTAGATAGCACCTCCACCAGGCAATATCACATATGATAACGTGAAAAGAATCTCCCAAGGCTGAAGGACCTCCTTGAACATCGGATTGATTTTAAATGCCCTCAAGAGCTATGCTGTTCCCTGCCTGCTCTCCCCCTACAAAGCCAATTCACGGCTATGTGGTTGCGTGCTGTTGCCAAGCACAGCATGCAGCGGCTGAACCCTGCCTGCCTTTGTCCTCGGTGATGCTACTTTTGGGTCAGTCTCAGCCATCAGGCAGCCAGTTTTCAGGAGAGCTATAAAAAAAGGAGATGTCTCCAAAACCCCTTGCTCAGGCAAATGAAGCTGTGATGGCCAGAAGTATTTGCACAAGGAAGAGGAGGTGGAGGGATTGATGGGTGGGATTGGCTTTGTAAGCCTTGGGAAGTAGTCTTAAAATAATCTCTGCCTATTTCTTAGGAGCTGTAATTGCCTCTGCTCTGACTCAGCACAGTTTCTGTGCCCCTTCCCACAGGGAAGACCTCCCTTTGCCAAAAAGGTGGTCTGACAAGCTGATCCCAGCTGTGGTAGCCTTGTCTGGACCTGCCAAAACTCAACCATTTACATAAAGCCCCAGAGCTGCTCCTGGGATGTGCAACATCTAAGGGCCAACCATGGCCAGGCAGGACTGCGGGGCCATGCACAGGGTCTGATTGCATCCATGTCCTGCGCCATGGCACCTGCTGGGACAAGATCACAGTTTTCTGAAGCTTTTTTGTGATCCCACTTGAACTTGTGGCTCCCACTCGAGCTCATGGAGATGTGCAGGGTTTGGATCCACAGCTCCCTGTGCAGCAAACAATAACCCCAGCTCCTCACATTTCTTGGACTGCAGTTACTGATGACCTCTCAGGGTTTGCCCATGGTAGAAAATAACTGGTCTCACAGTAACCAGTGAGAGTATAACAGTGTGGGATATCCAGGCAACTTTGGACAACCTTGGCTGCACCATGTTGTGTTATAACATGAACCCTCATCCTTTTTCTGCAGGAACACTCTGAAGACAGCAGGGTAGTTGTCTTTTTTTCTTCTTTGGGTTGCTAAAGAGTCATATTTTAAAGCTAGAAATACTTGTCAGCATCCTAGCACAGCCCCCGAGTCGATGACGCAAATATGACAAGAAGCGAGGTCAGATTACAAATGAGGCCACTTCAAAATCTCTCCCAGAAAACTGGAGGTTTGAAGAAGGAGATGAAATGTGCTGAGAAACAAAACAAAACACCTAGCAAACTACTTCATAATCTGCTTGAAAGTGAGAATAAAATACCCTCTGCCAGGAACTTGATCTTCTTCTTGCTTTTGGCAGAAAAGCGGCATATATCCTGCCTGGAAGTATTTTCACGCGTGCTTATTGCTTTCTGTGGTCAACAGTGGAGTCAGCCACCGACCTCCAAAGCCACAGAGCACAAGCCACATCTCTCAAAGCCAAGCTCTACACTTGGAGTCTTCAGCTAAGAGTCCATGGCTGCATGGGCCTGCAAAGGCACAGAGGTTTAGCAATATGTGCGTGAGGGTTTCCCAAACTGGATGCTGGGTGGGTCTTACAGGATGGTCTAGAGATCTCCAGCGAGTACAAACATGAAAGTATGAAACTGCTGTGCTAACAGTAATGACCTAAGTATTCATGTAAGTGTGATATTACCATAGTTCTGTTGAATTTAATCTGCCACTTTACTGCTGGGTTGTTGCTAAGATCCTTCTGAGGTGCTTTGCCTAGGCGTTTGGTTTTGTACCAACTTCCCCACCTCATTAATGTCCCCTTCTCTGCTCCTGGAATGAACACTATGCTGTAAGAAAGAAATGAGCCTGTGATGGCCAAAGCCAGACCACATGGCTCTACTGAGGGCTATCACAGAATGACAGAATGTCCTAAGTTGGAAGGGATCTGCAAGAATCATCGATTCCAATTCCTGTCCCTGCACAGGACAAACCCAACTCTCTCACACCGTGTATCTGAGGACACTGCCCAAACACTTCTTGGATATTGTCAGACTTGATGCCGTGACTGCTTCCCTGGGGAGCTGTTCCAGAGCTCCATCACCCTCTGGGGGAAGAATCTTTTCCTAATATCCAAACTAACCCTCCCCTGGTACATCTTCCTGCCATTCCCTCAGGTCCTACTCATGATGACAAGCCAAGCTGCAGGTTGCCTGCAGGATAACTGCAGTAGATGGATGGGTCAAGGTCACAAGTGGGTAAGTGGGTGTACACACACATCTCTAGCTGCTGGAGATAAGCAGCAGCACAGCAGTCTCGTGGGACACAGGATAATTCTGTGCAGACCCTGCCATGCCAGCTTGGGCAATGCAGTGAGGCCAGCCAGGGACAGAAGAGGACAGGGAAATGTAAACACAGTGTAATGGAAACAGCCTGGGAGGGCAAAACTCTCTTCCAAGCCCTCATCTGAAAACCACATTCGTGAGGATGACCGTGTGAGAAATAGTCTTGCATTGTGAAGCCGTTGGTCACTGTGTGCTTGCAGACTTTTGGTTCCTGCTGATGAAGACCCTCAGAGGGGACCTGCAGGCAGTTCACCTGTTGGCTTGACTCAGAAGCTGCACAACTGGTTTTAGCTCCTAGAAGTCATGTTTTTAGCGTGAAAACACAGGTAGGTGCTATAATCAACATATGATGAACCAGCTGGCCATGGCTTGGCTGCACTCCCCAGGGAGGAAAGGGGCACTTCTCACTTTCCCAAAGCACCTAACATGCACCTCCATCCCTGGAGAGACCCACTGGGGCAAGTGAAGTAGCCTGTTCAGCCTTTCTTTCTCCGCAGCAATAACAGAAAAAGGTCCCGAGGCCAAAATTGTCAAATTTCATCTGACTCCAAGATTGAATTTCATCTCATTTCCAAAGCAATACCAAAAACATCATCTTCATGAAAAGTTGTCAAGAATTTAATTGTTTTGCAAACACTACAGATACCTCTTCCATTTCAAGGAACAAGTGGGGTTGCTTTTGGTTTTGGAAGAATTGAGTAAGCATGAAGATTTCCAAACTTGCTTAGATACAAAACACTATTGTTATATAGTACAGTGAAACAGCTGTGGTTTATAAGTACCATTAATGTGAAACTTTAACTTAAAAAAACCCCATCCCTAAAAAAAGTTAAAGGAACAGAAAACATTTCATCCATACTAAAGTAAGGTTTTAAACATACAGTCTTTTAAGTGAATTGGCCATAACCACAACAATATTTTGGGTCTGACCAGAGCGTATATTGTATGCAGATGTTAATTTGGCATTTGCATGCATATGCAAAGGAAAAAAATCTTTTCTACATGGTTTTCCTTGGGTGCATTGCGATCTGGAGTCACTTTAGCTTTACTAACTGATTATAAACACTAATTACCTGCAAACATGCTGTTTGGCTTAATATGTGGCCTGTAGACTTCAGTTCTGCTTTATAAAAATGCAAGATTTAGCCAGCATGTTCACTCCTCTCTCTATATATAGATACATGCATTTATAAAAGCAGAATATGCTGATTTGTATAAAACCTGTATTGCTCTGTTAACCCTTTCCCTGCCATTTACAAGCATCATATCAGGTAAGTCTATAATAATTTGGGAGGGGATTAAGTGACTCTATGTGCTTAACTTGCCTCTCTGACTGCAGAGGTGCCTGCTACATTGGAGATGCCTGGCTGGATCTCAGCTGGGCTGAGCCATGGGGCCAGGTGGGAGCTGTGCCCCACATGTCCTCCTATATATCCCAGGCCCATGAGATGGGAGCATCTGTAGTCTGCCTGTGCACAGGGCACCCCTGTTTTAAAGGCTGCTTAGCTGATCACACAGAGAAAAAAACAGTCTCCATAAATACAGCTATCAACAAAAATGATGGATTCTGAAAGGAGGTACCAAAAATCAGGTAAAATAGAGTTTCCTACCCGATTTTCCAGTGGTGGTTTGAGAAGGTTTTTTTAAAGCCAATTAGTCTGAAAAGACAGTTTCCCTCATCACGGGAAAACGCGGAGCCTACAAATGGGACTCAGCTGTCCTGGTCTTCTGACCCTCAGGAGGCTGCAGAGAGGGTGTCCAACACTGAGCATCTGCAGCTCTGGGGTGCTGGTTCAGCCTTATCACTATCTTCTTGGCCTGAAATGAGAAGTACTAGGGCCAGACCTCCCCAAAATAGTGTCACTCCATCTTTTTCATTCTCTCTTCTCCAAACATTGAGGTTGGATGGGGATCATGATGGCCCCCTTTTCCAACAGCTCTCTGCTGTCCTGCTGACACCGCTTCCATCCATGCTGAGGATGCAAAGGCAGCTTATGGGATAAAATGTTTATTGTTCTGCACTCTGAAAGAAATAACATTTGTGGAGCATGCTGCTGCTTGGGATGGCAGTCTTCGACCTTGAGAAATGTGGAATAAATTAAACAGTGGTAGCTGGTTTCAGGGTAATATGAAGAAAAACTAAAAGAAGCAACGTTAGGGGAGAAATACCTTACTCTTCTAATTGAACCTCCATTATGCACTGGCCTAAATAGACAATTAAAACAAGCCTTACATTCAGCTGGCAGTTTCAGGATTTATCTCTGTTGCCTCTTTCTCAAAAGTGAGTTCTGAACATAGCACTCCAAAAATACCCATCTCCAACAGCTGGTGAGTGAGTGACCCTATTTGCAGCATTTCTTAATTTAAGACAGTTATTCCTACGTTAAAATATAGGTATATAAAATTGCATGATAATATAAAAACCTTCAGGTTTAGGAGAAAACCTCGGAGAGCTCTGTCTCCATGTAGCAGGTAGTTTGCTTGGCCACTGTCTAGAACCTACAAGTGGCTGTACAGAAAGGATTTGGCTGTGCCAGGACTGGTGATGCTGAGTTCCCCTGGTAGGAGGCAGTCAGGCTGCTGGCAGGCAAAGGCAAACCTTTGTAAGTGCCCTCAGACCTCTTTAGAGCACCTAAAGCCATGTGAGGACAGGAGCTGTATGGTTCTGCTGCCAACTAAGCAGAAAAGATGAAGATGATAGCTGAAGCTTTTATGGCTGTGCATTCTCTGGTGCAGTTTTATTAATAGAGTTATGCTTTGCAGTTAGGGCTGCTGGTCTCAAAGGGGAGGGAAAATACAGATCTCAGCAGGTGGACAATGCACTGCTCCTGACATCTGCCATCAGGGCTCAGCCTCCATATATTCACTGCAGCCCTGATCCAGCCCTCTGCTGAGTCAGCAGGCAGGTTCCCAGGTGAGCTCAGAGGGCTGTGGAGCAAGCGCTGTTTAATTCTTCATTTAATCTTCTCCCCAGTTATTTTCAAAGTCAAATTCCAGGGAGGATCAGGCTATTTACGCATGTAGCAAAGGTGAATTAATGCGCTTTCTTGCTGCTGAGTGTACTGGGAAGGGTTTGGAGGTAACACAAGCACCCATCAGGCTCGCTTGCCATCACCTTGAAAGCACGAAAGGCATTTTCGGTTGTTTCGAATTTTCATCTTCTGAGTATTTTTCTTGTTAGTTCATGCTCGTCTTTCATTCATCTACAGGGAATAGCGCCGCAGTAACACGATACATTGCAAATATCACCATTTAAATAGAACCAATCCATTGTGAATGAAGACTTCTGCAAAGAATGGGAAAATAGAGCTAAAGGGCTGTTAAGTAAACCCTTTTATGTGTGACATTATGCAGGCAGTGGTTTTGGAGTGTAAAAGATATTTTTCATTATATCAGTGTTATTAATTCCATCAGTTTGAGCTGGATTGGTACATGAAATGGCTGTGTGTTTCCCAGGTTAATAAATCTGCATAGGTTTATTGTTCTGAATAAAACCTATTTTCCTCAGCAAATAACCATGATCATTTGGGGTTACAACCATTCCTCAGGAAATGCTTTATAACTAACATTTTTATTGGTATCATAGGAAATTCATATGCCAAATAACATGGGACTATAACTTTTATCTGACTTTAAAACAAAATCTGTTATCTTTTATGGCCAGTTTCATATCGTCCCACTATCAGTTTCCATAAAATTCAACAAGCATTCCTTATTCAGCCTGGAAAACCAATAACAGAGTTGATTGAAAAGTGAAAATGTCTTTTTTGCAAACATTTTTGAAATTTCTGAGTTGTTTCCATTTGAAAGCATTGGCAAACAGCTGGTTCCTGGCAGAGAGAAAGACTTCTAATGCTCTTTACAATGTTTTCTGTTATACTTCTTTAAAACATAAAAGATGCACATTTCCAAGGACAAGAGAAACGTTTTTCACAATATCATCAACTTTAATGAGCGATCCTGTTTTTGTGAAAGGTTTATTTTCCATGTTAAAACTTCAAATTAAAACCATTTTTGCCAGTGATAGTGTTCCAAACAGAAACCATAAACCCTCATTTAATTATTGCATTGATTCGTTAAATTGATCCCTATTGATTAGATGCTGATGGATCAATAGTATTACTGACCATAAAATGGAGCTGTAATCACCAAGTAGAGGAGTTTTGTGGTGTGTTTCAGCCTTCACCCTCTTCTGGTGCAGGTTTCCTGTGTGCTTTTCGGGATATTTTTGCAAAGTAAAATTCCCTTTTGCTTGCTGACGTTGTGGGTTCAAGCCAGAGGAGAGGCACTGCAAAAATGGCTTAAAAATCATAGATGAGTTGTATTTTCTCCCTATCTTTTCTCGTAAACCCTTAGTCTTTGGGACAAAGGCAGCCTAACACCATGTTTCCATGCAGCACCAACCACTGCAGGATCTCAGTCTCATTTGGAGTCACTTATGCATCTGCATTAGACAATCATTCATTAAACCACAACATAAATAAAGCCATAACAGACATGGGGAGAGCCCGTGACCTCATTAAGTCCATGGAAGTTTCTGCCATTGACCTCTGTGAAGGCAGGATTTTATCCAGCAGTCTGGTCTTTGAAAGGCTTTGAGGGTCAGTCAGGATCGGATACAATGGGCAATTGAAAGAGAAGAATTACAAAATTTTAATTTTAATTTGGCAGAGCTGTTGCAGGGCCTATTGCAATTATATTGTCGTGCCTTTGCACAGCCAGAGTCTGGGTCAGTGCCTGCTGAAGTGAATGGAGATGTCCCCTCGGGATGCGGGCAAGGGATTTAAGCTTCATGTTTGTTTTTTCAGGCAGCGTTTCAGTAAGTGCTTTATAAAATAAACCTCTGGGGAAAGACACCCACAAACATCCCAGCATCAATGAAAAGTCATCTCTGTGTTTGAATGAGAGGGCAGCTCCTCTCAAACCATCTGAAAAGCGATTGATGCTACGGGGAGAGGCTTTTTCTAAAATTGTTGGCATATTTAGCAGGGGAAAAAAAACCCTACGTATTGATGGAAATTAGGTTTATTTGTAGGAAAGATTAATACTTAATACAGTTTATCCTCAAAAGGTCACTATAACCTCACAAACATCCTGCAAATTTTCTGACTCATTGATGAATTGCATTTATTGTGAATGATATATTAAATATCTCACGGAAAGTATTATGTCTCTTCTATAGAAAGATGAATTGAGTTCTTCTTTTTCAATTGTAAAAAAAACCCCTACCATTTCTTCAGCCAGGAATGTGATTTACAGAGTGAAAAAGTAAAACCCATGATATATGTGAAGCAGGTAATTGATAAATCATAAAACGGGTTGCGTAGAAGATGGAAAAATACTTAAGCTGGATGAATTCTACCAAATTAAACCAGGCTATTAAATCACCTAGCATCCTGCTTAATAAAACTGATATGCTGCTTTATGCTGGACATTTGCGATGGCAGATGGCTTCCCAGAGCAGGATGCATTTCATTCGCTGGAGAATACGACACAAGGTGAAATTAAAATGTTGATCTAAGGCCTGTAGCCTTTCATGAAGGTAGATACTGACATGCTGAATCCTCTGCTAGCAGATAGATGAAGTATCCAGAGCTCAGTTCCTGCTACCAGGTTGGCTTGGCATGAAGCCCCAGGATACAGGGATCCCCTGGACACATGTTGCCCTTTAGGATAAGGGGCCCTACAAGCAGTCATAGGCAGTACTTTTCACCCCACCAGTTGCACCCAGACTCTCTTGGACAGGTGCAAAAATTACACAGCAGTCAAGGCGAAAAAGAAGAGGTGATTATTTTGGGGGGAATTCACACAATTGAGCACATCCATGGGGGAAAAAAATGCTGCCTTCAAGAAAGCTCAAAAAAAAGAACTGCTGCACTGCGACTGCTCAAGTTGTTATTAGCTGCCTTCCCGAAGTGAGAGGGAGAACACATGGGTTCTCCTGGCTGCATGTTGGCACACTTCGAAAACCCAGGTGCTGAGAGAGGGATGGTAGGCGTGTGAAACCGGAGACTGCATGCTGCTCTGCTAATTTGGGCATCGGGATGGCTCACATTGGAGGATGCCAGGAACTGCCTCAGTCCCTATGCCAGGGACACACATTTTGTGGAAGGGCTGCTTCCACCCCCTCACCTTTGCAGGAAAGCAGAATTGTAGCGGGATAGCTGGGGGAGGGAGCCAGGGATCACTGTTCCAGGGAGCGTGAAGATTAAGAGCAGGGATGCAGAACATAAGGAGCCAGGAGCTGCTACAGGAGAAGTGACCACTCCTGCAGCAGATCCAAAATGACTTATTGCATCTGTCCCTCTACCCTGAAGCAGGATACAGCTGGGATGGGACCTCCAGCAGCAGGACACTTGAATAACCTACGTTCTCTGGTGCATTCAGAGTGTCTCTGTGCAAGGTGGGCTTAGGTTGAATACTGATGCAATAGCTTTTCAGACAGTCAGAAAGTGCCCACAAAACCCAGTGATTCCATGGTGAGACTTAAAGCCCACTGCTGCTGGTGAATCCATTCGTCCCACCTGTCCACGACTATTTCTTCTCCACTCATGAGCAGTGGCAATCAAGGAAGATTGGACAGACGCAGTAAATGAACAGACATCAAGGATATGATACCGATGATCACGTTTCACATAAAGATGAAATAACTTTGCCGCTAACCAGTCAGGGAATTCCAGCTAACCTCTTATCATCTGGGAAACTTGCTGGCATATAGTAGGCAGCCTGGATTAACATGACCAGCTTGTGGAAGATGTCCGCCCATAAATGTTGACAAAGGGCACAACAGATTTCCAGTTGTATTATCTGGTATAATCTTAGACTGATATATTATTCATAATTTTAGGTATAGATGGATATAAGTTTTATCGCTATTAGTCTTAACAGGTACAGTTACTGACTATTCAAATCCCACTTTGAAGGAAAACCAGAAGAGTTTCTGCGTACCCAGAAGAGTGGAGAAACACTTCATAAAACTCCCTAAGTGCAGGTATTTCCTGAGGACAAAAATTTCTCCAGTGGAATGGACTATGTGTGTTGGAGTGTAAGACGTGGTACCCACCACCTGCCAGCCCTGCTTCAAAATCCCAAATAGGTGTGTAACAAGTGTTGGAGGTAATTAAAGCTTTTCTGCCTGTTCGTAGCTGATGACCAGATAGAATCCAAGTCACAGAGAGACTCAGCACCTGGAAGGAGCCAGATATCCTGATAATTTGTTAAAAGACCCTTTAAACCAACACCTTCAGCTTCATGGGAAATGCTAATAAGAACTGTTGGTACAGACACGGCTGTTCGTTATCTCCTTGGGGGTTAAATTACCCCATTCATTCATGCTTCAGAGTACAATGAGCATGGCAGGCAGCCTCAGAATAATCCTCTGACCCAGCCCTACCTGCAGTGACACTGAGAGGAAGGAGGACTTTTAGGAGGGTATCAGTTTCCACAGTAAACTTTCCCAGCAGCTGGGAGCTGAGGAATTGCACTTCTGCCTGGGTGAGGAGTAAAGCAGCCTCGCGCATCGCTTCAGCAGGCAGCTGAAAGAACTCTCGAGCTCCCTGCAACACCCAGGCTAACCCAGGAGAGAGATGAAGCACCAGCACCAGCATTTCATAGTGCTAGGGTTAGCTAGCAATCAGTGCAAAACCAGGGCAATAGAGGGTAAAGCTCACTGCATTGCACTAGGTGAGGATGGAGAGGAGATATGCACTCCCATGGGACCAGGGAGGCTGACGGCCACCCATGCCAGCCCAGCTTCACTTCTCTTCTCTATTTGTATAGCCTGACCTTGACAAGGGTTTCTCACATGCTCTCAGCCTGGTCTGCTGTGGTAACGCTCAGAGAAAGGGTTAGTTGGACCAGGCATGGAAGATGTGGAAAACGCAGGCTCAGAGGCGTGTGGGAAGGCTGCTGGTAGCAGCATTGTATTTGCTTTCCTCAAAGCAGGCATGACTTTTACTCTTTTTTATCTTGGCTATTGTGTCTCCCCATTGTCCAGACACATTTTTTACCAACTGGTAACTTATTAAGTGTGTGCTGTAACACCCAGCTGTATCCCATGGCACTGTAAACCAACATAAATAAACTCTACTCACTCAGGATGGAGCAACTGGCCAACTTCTAATAAGTACAGGCACTGAAGAGGAGAAAAGGTCCAGATTCAGAAATGCATTTAAGTAGCAAATACCACCAAAACTGACACCGACCTTAGCAGACCTTGACTATTCCCTGGACAAAACAGCTGACCATCTGAAGAGAGCAGGGTTTAACAAGGGCAGGCAGGAGGAACAAGTAGGGATTTGAAGCAATTTACAGATGATGTACTGGACAAGGTCCTTACTCTAAAAGGAAGAGCCATCTCCCACGTGTTTATTAACAAGTGCCTTTTTGTTATGTCTGAATAGCTGCTGGTTGGTAAAGGAAGATCCATAAGACCCCTGGTCCTGCAGGAATCTTGTGTCTATCTCGGGCACTTGGGCAGGAGAGCCAAAGGTTTCTGGAGGCTTCTCTTGCAACAGAACTATCCTTGTGCATAAGTTTCTTTTTTTTCCCACTGAAAGTAATTTTGTTTAAAAATGGAGTTTTAGAAGAAAAGAGAAACACTTCACACTTTCAGGTCAAATTCAGCTTTTGATTTCAGCTAGAAAAAAAGCACAGATTTTTCTTTTTCTTTTTTTTTTTTTTGAAAACATCAAAACATTTCACTTTGGATTTGCTAAAACATTTGACATTTCTCAAGTAAACCCTTCAAGCCTTTTGTTTCCAAACAGTATTTTTTTTATTTCTAAATTGACCTAAATTAAAGGATAAAACATAAACCGAAAGAGTTGAATGCCTCAGCAAAGCAAAATGAAGTATTATACTTCAGATTGGAATAAAAAATGATGTTTCCGGTTGACCCAACATGACATGTTTTGGGATTTTTTTTTTTCCCCCAAAAGCTGAAATTCAACATGTGTTTTCTTGTTGGTTTTTTTTTTCCTTTGGTTTGGCCATGGAGCTGAAAAATCCACTATTGGTCCAGATTGATGAGGAACTATTCCACAGACTCCCTGGTAAAGAGAGATCCCTGCTGTACCTTCCTACCTTTCCCTGGACAGACATGTTGAAGGGTAAGAGGAGCCCTTTTGACCAATGAGACAATACAGTTGTCCTCATGCAGGGTGGACAAGACGACCTGCAGCCACCAACCTTGCAGCCACCAACCCCAGCTGCAGAGAACATGTGCTAGCATCTCTGGGCCGATTTCTGCAGTTTTAACTGATTTATAAAACTATAAGTGAGGCTTGTGTCCCTGTGCCATCCCAGCATGGCTACTTTTAATACAAGTGTTTAAGCTGAGTTCCAGTTAACTTCACGTCAGTTTGCAGCCCATGACACGACAGACATGCATGTGCATCCATCAGCAGCATTACAGCATCATTAGCAGAGGTCTGGGTAAATGCACTACTCAAATATTTGATTACTGGCTCACTTTCATGCTTCGCGTTTGGTTGTTATAATGTCAAACTTCAAATGCTTGCTTTATTTTTTTACCTGGGCAGGCAGTTCATTTAATGCCATAAAACAAACCTGGCCACACTGATGACATATTTTTTTCCTTGTCACTGTTTTTTTTTCCTCTTAGCTGGGCTTGACAAATGAACAGAAATACGGGGATGAAAGAGAAGAACAGAATGAGGGAGAAATAGAATAGAAAACAATAATAGTTTTAAGTATAATGAATTGAATAAATGTCATAAGGAAATAATCAAAACTAATGTGTCTTTTTCCAGATGCTGAAATGTTTTGTAAATTGTATTCGAAGAGAAAGGTATCTTGGCTCTATTTTCTTTCTTTTTGATGTTGTGACTTCCTCAGCTAGGGTTATCATTTGCAGAGATGGATTTTGGAATGGAAAATCCTGTGGTTTCAGGAAGTCAGGATACAGTTCCTGGTGCTGTAGTTCTACTTAAGGACGTTACCATATGTCCCAACCCTGGTTTGCTGGACATGGCCGCACCAGGTGAGCTTCCTGGTTTCAATCCATAAAAGTCCCTGCAGAGAGGAGATCATAGAATCATGGAACCATTTGGTTGGAAAAGACCTTTGAGATTATTGAGTCCAACCGTACTTGTCCATCACTAAACCATATCCCTGAGCTCCTTTGCTACCTGTCTGTTAAATACTTCCAGTGATGATGACCCAACCACACCCCTGGGCTGCCCGTTCCAGTGCCTGATAACCCTTTAAATGTACCAACACTACTGCATGGCAACCGCTGGGTGTTTTATTCAAGAAAAAGGAAAGACCCCCTTGGAAATATGAATTTGGTCTGGGGGTTTCTCACTGATTTGCCCTTACCTACCAGGAAACCTTTGTTAGCCTGTCCTAGGCTGGTGGTCTTGAAGAGTATTTGGGGGCATCATTGGCAGCGGTCTGAACAATAACTTGCAGGCTAAAGGGAGCTGCTTGGGCACCTTCCTAAAGAAAGCCAACCCCTCAGCAAACCTGCTGCAAGCCTGCTAGAGAGCAACCAAGAGTGCTAATTGGATTGTATCAAAACTGCATATTTCATAAACATTACATCATTTCCTTGCTGCTTTCAGCAGACTGATTCAACAAATGTTTTCTATTTTACTCTGGGATTCAAACATGAGATGGGCTCAGAACTTGGCAGTAATTTACTTGCAGCTTAGATTTATGACATATACGAACATTTATATTCATTTAAAATGAAAGGCAGAGCTGCACAAACATTTTTCATCCATTTTTTACTATATGTGCTGGTTTTACCTTCCGCAGAAATTGTTATATGTCTAGTTATATAGCCAAGGGAAAAAGAGAAAAAAAAAGTTCTTATACTTCAGGGGAAAATGTGTACAATTAATATCAGTTTACACATCTGTAATAATATAAAATATATACACCCGAGGTTATGTGTCATGACATAAATCATAAAAGGGCCATAAAGAGTTATTTAAGAACCTTGTAACAGATTTTATTAAATAACATTATCAAATATTAAAGCTTTGTGTGAATAAGTGCTGTAGAAGGGCTGCACAAGCTTCCTTCGCCCAGTATACAGTTGTAAACAAATTTTCCCAATAAAGACTAGAAAGCTGGACCTGATTATTGGCTAGTTTCAGTCAAGAGCAACCATCAGGTTCTAGCAAGACTACTCTAGTTTATCCAGGCTGTAAATTAGCCTTTTTGTAGAATAAATCCATGGTCTGAAAGAGGTAGTGGTAAAGGGAAGCTTTGTCCTAAATGTTAAAAGCTCTGGGATTAAAAAGCAGGAGGAAAACCCCACTGTTTCAACAGGTACTTTGGAAAGCCCCATCACCTTCCAAGGGATGCCACCTTCCCAGTGTGGTCTTCCCAGCTCCTCAAACCAGGGACATATGCCTGGGTTGCTCTCTTCTAAATCTGTCTTGGTTCCTAAGGCACCAGACCCTAAAATCAGGGTATTAGTTTCACAGTAAAAATTATTAGAAGTTCTTTCAGAGATCCCCATGTTTGCCTAAAGGTTTATTTTGCTTTTCCTCCCTTTCAGAACTGTACGCTTGGTGTGTAATACTTGAAAAAGTTGGCTTTCTGAAGTAAAGGGGTAGGAAATACAGTGCCAATAAAGTTTAATATCCTTTCTCTAATATATATATCGAAAAAAAATTTCTCTGTATAAAGTATTTTTCTTTGCAAAAGTGGAGTACCTGAGACTGCGGTAGGGTATAAACATTTTATTGGCATCCATTTGGGATAGTGCAAGAGAACACTCTCTCTCTCCTTGTAAAAGTTTTAATAAAATAAAATTATAGAGCATTTAGGAGAAAATTAATATCTAATTTTGCTGAAATACCAGTATAAAGCCAAGTCTACTCAGCTCTTTAATAAGTAAAGGAGCAAGCTAAGGAGTAAATTAATTTAGCCAGGCCAGCTTCACAGTGTCCTGCTGCCTGGCAGGGACTGAAACACCGGCTCTATCTTAATCCTCTCATCAACCACCAGAAAAAAAGACAGCAGGAGTGGAGATTGGGATTTGCTGGAGCTGCAATGCCTACCTGCTCCTCTCCCCTTTCCCAGGTACCATTTGGTGGGACCATCTGTGGGCCTGATAGCTGGAGACTGGCACACCCCAAGGTGCTGTGGTCCACATTTGTCCACCCAACTACAGTTATCTCTTGCTGCCTGCTCCCTCTTACAGTCCTGGAGGAAGACCAGCATCTCCCAGGGGTGACCCAGGTAAGATTAGAGAACGTGCTCTATGGAGGTACCTTACTTTCCCATGCTAGGTTAGACCAAATATTTTCTTTTGAGATGGATGCCAAATCTAGGTGAGACCAATAGGATTATGGGAATTAACACCTGGAATTTCAGCCATTAGGAAAAGCTAGACAGTTAAAGGGACATATGTGGTGTAAATACACCCAGGACAGGAAAATTTTACTGATGCTTTAAGACTCTGTTGAGACCTTCTTTAATATAGAATTGAGGAATTCAGTCATCCACATGAAAGGAAGCTCAGCTGGATCTAGAGCCAGCACAGAGAAGAACTCCAAGGTAATCCAGAGAAAGGAAAACCTGTCTTTTTGCCAAGAGAAGTGAAAGCTGAGAGCAGACATAACTCCTGTCAACAACCACATCTCAGTGATGGAGACTATCCAGTGAGGTCAGTGCTGGCTACAGGCAGGTGGATCTCTACTGGCCTGCAGCTGGAAGAAGGTTCCCAATCATCCACAGAGATGGTCCCAAAGATGTTTTTCATACAAGCTATGGCCATAAAACTTCCCGCTTCCACGGTTTTTTGGAGGCTAAAGAAGTTATATAAGGTAAACACCACATGGGAATCTCCACCGCAAAGACGCTATCACCATCCTGTGTTCTTGTGGGCTGCTTGAAATAGCAGAAATTCGGAGGGTGTGAATACTCCCTCCTGAACACTGCCCTGGGGTGCTCCACTCTTCTACCTTGAGCCCTTTCAGCCACACAAGGCCAGGGAAAGATCTATTCCTTGCTGGGTATCCCTGCTGTTTTCAATAAAAATATGTTTTAGTTTGGTAAATATCGGCAATATAGTCATTCATTATAAATATACTGAAAATAACTTGCTTATGTTATTATATCAAAGTCATTAGGCATCACATTCAATACGCATACTATATTAATTCCATATAAACGAGAGGGTTAGTAAAAGTGGTCTAATTTAAAATGGGCTGACTTCGAAGATATTGGTTGCAGATAACACAAGATTTTTTTGATTAAAAAGTATAAGAATTTGAATAAGAATGCATTGTTTGGAATACATTTCCATTGGTCTCCAAAAGAATTCCTACTTGCAGATATATGTGGTTTGCATTAACAGGCGAAGGATTGAAAAAACTCATTGGTTTGAGTTAATTCTTGTAATTATATATTTTTGGTAAATGTAAATTGATTTAGTATAATAGGTCTGATTGGAAAATTACCTGTTTGAGATGAAAAAATAAAAAAGACTGTTGGAGAAGAGTTCAAAAAAAGTTGGGTTTCAGTAGGATGCTTTGCTCTGACTGATAGTCTGTTTCAATAAAAATGTTGATTCAAAAATTGTGGGTTTTAGTAGGATGGTATTTGATCCATTAAAACAGTATTGGTTTCATTCTTTATGTTTGCCTTTCATTGGAGTATATTGGTATGAAGCATGAAATAAGCATGTGTCAGGCATTACTCAGAATAAATAACGAAAAAAAAAAAGAAAGCAGCCACAGCTATAATTGTGAAAGCAAGCCTAAACCCCCCAAATTTTATATAACGTAGCCGTTACAGTGGAAGAAGGCAAAGCCCTGTCATGATGGTCAGAGGGAAGCCAGCCTCTCCCCTGGGAGAACGCTGAAACCGGTGTCACTGGGAGGAAGATCAGGCCCCAGGAATGCAAAGATGGAAAATATCCGATTTATTAGATCAGTCCATCCAAGGGATTGTGCCACAGAGGACCAGCACAATTGCTTTGTCTGGCCCACATTATACCAGTGAGAGGGATCCTACCGCTTCCCTTGGAGGACTTTTCCACATTCTAATTGATCTGATAGTTAGGAAATTGTTCATAAAATTAAAAATCTTGGAAGTAAATGAGGGAACCCAAGCAGAACTGCTCCACGCAAAAAGCAACAGGCATATGGAATGAGTTAGGCTGGGGACGGCAACTGAGCAGTATAAATGAGTTCAAGAGGCATTCAGATTTATTTCTGGAGAAAGAAAGGGACTGGGAGTATGATGAGGAAAAGCAGGGAGGTGGGTTTAGCAGGCATTAAAAAAAAGGAAAACATGCTCAAAGGGAGGATGTTTACAGAGAGAGACTTCAGAGGATGTTTTTCCTGGGACTTCTCATTTTTATTGATGTTTGACACGTCAGAAAATCACACTCCCTGCTGCATAGAACGTGAGGAAGGTTCCATTTTTTCTTGAAGAAGGTTTTGTTTCAGGGAAAATTCAGCTGAAGAAATGGGTTGTTCACTTGAGACATTTCTTCTGTCATGCTCTGCTCAGCCTTTACACATGCTTTGCTGGGGGCACACACTTAAATTCCTATAATTGTGAGTTAAACACAAGCCCTGTGTCGGTAGAGACATGGTTTAATGGTGGATTTAGCAGTGTTAGGTTTACAGTTGGACTTGGTGATCTCAAAGATCTTTTCCAACTTAAACGATTCTGTGAGCCTTTTATGCATGAGGAGTGTAACATCTGTGGCCATTCCTGGTGGCCAGGAGAGCCAGTTTTGTAGATCACTCCAAAGCCAATAACTGCAGAAATCCTCCACGTCTGCTCAGCAAAACCAGCCCAACAGACCCACAATCCCAAGTCTGATCAAAGATCATGGTGGTAGAGAAAGTAATGTTTATAGCTAGGGTTTTAGATGTTTAGAAACCCTGGATTCGATGCAGGGGTTGCCTGGAGAGGCAAGATGAGAGGACAGGACAGATGGCACATGGGGTGACACAGGAGGTAAGCACTGAGGCTTGTGGCAGCCACAGCTTTTGCAGGACACAGGTTCCAGGAATGGACAAGTTGTGATCTAATCTAATCAGTCTGCTCTGTTTCAGGGAGCAGGAAAGAAGGAAGAGCCCAGTCCAAAGTGCTCTTGCTGCAGGACATGGTTGCAGCAAAGTCTGTCCACCTTGCAAGTTTCTGCACAGGCAGAGAGCATGGGGACTCACACACACACAGAATGAAAGTTGTGCAATTCAAGTAACAATAGAACAAATGAAGTCACTGGACTTACACAGTTAAAATCTCAGCCAAGCAAAAAAAATATCCAACAACCATTGCTGCAACATTTTCCAAGCCTAATGACATACGTAGAGCTATTAGCAGCTAGGGGCTAACTTAGGGTTATAAACTCAGGTTATAAATAGACCTGCCTGCTGGAAGTAGAGGCATGTCTATAAGGAGTTACCAAACAAATCACTGCCGTTTTCACCCTCGCTGGCAGTCCTGGAAGAAAATGTCACCAAAAAAGAGTGGCAGCTCCATGCTGACAAAGGCTTCCTTTCTTTGCTGTCCATCACCAAAGAAAAGCATTTCTGTCACTTGACCTTGCCAGTCACAAAAAACGAAAATATGAAAACCCACAGGGGACAGACCAAAAACAAGTCCCTACCTCTGTCTAGAAAATAAATTAATGTTTGCAAAGAATGGCTTCAGATGGACGAGACCAGGGCAGAGCTGGCAGGGGCTGTTGGCCTTACTGGAGCTCTGCCCTTTTGTGCCGGGGCTGCACTTGGCCTGTCAGGCATGATTAATTCTGCAACTAATGCAAGGCCACAAACGCACTTTGTCAAAGTTTGGGGAAAAACCCAGGTGGACCAAGCACGGCTTTCCTGTGCTCCACTGAAGGAACACTTTGGAGAGAATGAGGTCTGAAATTCTGAGTTAGTCCTCAATAAGCAGGCAGTGAGCCTGGGCAGAAGGAACAAAGGGCTAAGGGGTGCAAAGAATTAACTCCTTGGCTGGGGTGACAGCTTACTGCTTCCTCACAAGGGGCGGAAGAGGAGCAGATGCTGATCTCTTCTCTCTGGTGACCAATAATAGGACCCAAGGGAATGGCAGGAAGATGTACCAGGGAAGGATTAGGTTGGATATTAGGAAAAGGTTCTTCATCCAGAGGGTGGTGAAACACTGGAACAGCTCCTCAGGGAAGGAGTCACAGCACCAAGCCTGACAGTATTCCAGAAGCATTTGGAGAATGCCCTCAGACACATGGTGTGCAGGAAGAGGAGTTGGACTTGATGATCCCTGTGGGTTCCTTCCAACTCAGAACATTCTACGATTCTATGATACTTTTGCTATTTCACAGTACACCTTCTGTTAGGACAGATGGACTCTTTACAGAATCTGACGTTTTACAGAGTCTTTATATTACACAGAATCACAAAGTGTCCTAAGCATGAAAAGAACCTACAGAAACGAAGAGTCGCACAGCCTGATCTCCACCTTCCTGTCGGTGTTGACCAGGTGGGACAGCGGTCGCCTGCCCTCCCTGCAGTGCACGGGGGCATCTAGCGGTGCAATGCCAGAAGGCAGGAGCCACCGAGCGAAGGATGGGTGGGCTTCCAGAAACCAGGGGGTTTTCCCCTCAACTGCAAACCAAGACTAGTTTTACCCTTCATCATTCCCAATAAGGTTTAATAACCTTTAAGGACTAACCAAATATTTACCTGGAAATGTCAAGCTTCCTTATGTACTCCTCTCCACTGCTCTTGGCAAGCTGTTACCCATTTCCAGTAGGACCTGTTCTTGCTGTAATTTAAGACAGTTTCTCCTCTTTCTGTTTACCGCGGAAAATCTGTTCCTGTACCTGCTAGGCAGCCTTATCCACACTGGCTGGATTGGTGCTGTTAGACTACTCAGCTGCACATCAGCACCTCCTGCCTGCCACTGCAGCCCCAGCTGAACTTCACTTAGAAGCTGCAGTAAGGAGTGCTGGACCTCACTCCATATGGACCTCTTCACATGTTGAGGATATTGCTGCCCCCATACACCGCCATGAACAAAACAGCCTGTGCTCCTTCTCATTGCCCGCAACATCACCTGTGCCTTGGTGTTGTCACCAGCCACTAATCCACACACACTGAAAAATCATTTCTGTACAGTAGAGGTACAGGTTTTTTGACTTACACGTTATTTAAGCTGCTGCAAAGGGAGTGTAAGTGTGACAGAAATCTGCACACCGATTCTCCAGGTGGATAAGAAATGTGCCTGACTGTAGCATTCATTATGGTGTTGAGAAAGCCATGCCTAGAAATGACCCCTATATTTGCAGCAATGAGCTTGAAGTCATACTAGAAGACAAAACCTGGCATGCTTTCTGCAGTGATCCCCAGGGAGATGACCTTGTCCCATCCTGACCCACGTGAACACACTTAGGGATGGGCACAGGACGAGTTTCAGGATGTCATAATTTTTTTTTCTGTGAGGCTCTGAAGACCACGGTTTGTAATGGGGAGAAAGGAAAAGTCAGCCAAAAATAGCATTCTGAACGCTCTTTCAGGATCCTGTGTTTTGGGACTATTAGGCTTTTCCAGGGTGTTTTACTTTTGTACATAAAAATGAGGATGCTCTTCAACATGAACTTATCATCAAAAATGTTTAATGTTCATTTAGACCATTGCCAAATTTTAAAGTCTTGTGACTTGTGTTTCATTCATTCTCTCAAAGGGACCCAAGACCGGGACCCCTGCCTTGCTCTACTACTAGCACCATCTGGAGATGAAGGTTTTTGCTTTGCAGGAGAGGTGATTAAGAAAGGCACTCATTTCACGGGGAAGGATCATGTCTTAAAAAAGCATCAGCAGTACCTCTTAAAAAATCTGGAAGGGTTCCACAATACCACACACCCTGTAATTGCTCTTATTTGACTCCAAAACCAAAATGAAATCTGGCACACGCTCCTGACCATACTTGCTTACACGTGAATATTCCAAATTCGCACATTTTAAAAGTGTGTTGCTGCTTGGCTCTGATTTTAGGCTCAGATAAGAGTGTGAATAATGGCTTCACTCACTGCCTTGTGAGAAATCCCTTACTGACATCAGTGTGACTTTGGGGTTTGCATTTAAAAAAATGTAAGAAGGATCATTTCAGCCTCTCTGAGGAGGCTGCAAAGCTTACTAAGTAATATGCTGATGCTGCAGATTGGTTTAATAAGGTTGAGTCCTAGTTAAGCATTTTAATGTGCAAGTTGTAAATAAATAATGGAGGACGCTGCTCCTTTAACATAGCAATAATTATTTTAAATTAAACCCTTGTTATAAAGAAATTAACTTTCACCTTGCTGACTACATCACTTATTCTGGATGAGCAAGATCACATTTTCAGTAGAGGAATTCTTCACAGTTGGAAAGCGAGAATTGCACTTGTGAATCGTTGAAATTTCCATCGAAATGGAAAGCTGAAATTGAGGGCTTTTTGCAAAAATGGTCCCATCAAACCTTACAACCTTGTTCTGTGCATTGTGTGAATCTCCCAAGCTTGCATGGTGAAAAGTCTCCTCCGCTATATTCCAGCCAGATTTTTGAGATGCTGCACCATTGTTCACCTAACTCTATTGCTTTGACTTAATGAAGTGCAAATTTCTCACTTAAAAATACAGTAATTCGGTGCTTCCTTGCCTTGTCTGTAAAAGCTGAGAGAGACCTACAGGACATATGCAGAAGCTGGAGCGGATACACAGGTACAGCATCTACAGAGCTGTAGGATCTCAGCGCAGTTCTACCTGCTCAACCAAAATGTCCTCCTTAGACCAGACTGGATAGAAAACATTTCAAAATGCTTTTATAATTTCAGCATTATAGCAATATCTTGGATCTCAGACTTGTAGAACTAATTTCAAGCTTTGTTAGAGTTTGTTTAAATTCTTTGTGTTTGATTTTGCTACATCTGGTTATTTTTGTTGGCCACTTTCAGGGTGGTAATAGATAAAACTGTCCAACCCCTACCAAGAACTTACTGACATCCCTCAGAGTTTTCCATTTCTGTGTGGTGCTGACTCTTCTTGTAAGTGCACTGTAGTGGATAAAAATAATGATGGGGATAAAATAATGAAAGCCACAGGGTTACCCACATCCAAAGTTCATGAGAAGGTAAGCACCATATGAGCTATCCTTAGGTGTAATATTTACATCTAAAAATGTGGGCATTGAGAAGAAAGTCTTACTTACGTGATCAGAGGGAGGTCCACCTGATGGTCCTGTCCTCTACCATGCTTATCCCCTGGTGGTGCTCAATGACCTGTAGCTGGGGTGGAAGAAGAGCAGTTTGTTCAGAGCAGAAATCAACAGGCATTTCACACTCCTAATAAAACAAAGCTGATACTCCCCATGCCTATAAAAACTCAGTCAAACAAACCAAAACATTCTTTATTGCTTCATTTATTAAGTTTGTTTCTGGATGCCCTCCTATGCCTATCTTACCTCCTGAAGAAGAAAGAAAAATAATTCACTTTTTCAATGATGGAGATCAAATTGGTTTATGACGCTTTTTGCTTTACAACTACCCCAGAAAAATACAGGTTTCATCCATCACAAAAGCCTGAAAACCAACACACAGGGTGAGTCTCTCTAAATTAATGGTAAACAACACATTTGCATAACTGCTGACATCCTCCACCTGAGGGCTCTGGGAAGAAGACTGCGATTTACCAGCAGGGGCAGGCTAGTAGATACCTAATATATCTGGGATGTGTTAGTATTGGTGCTTCCTGTGGTTTTTTTTGTGTAACTACTGATTTTTTGATCCAAAAGAGGTGGGAATAAAAAGCGATTTCCTCGTTAAAGCTCTGCGAGATCTGTTGTGGGACAAGGCACTTCCATGAAGCAAGGAGAGCAGGGAGCTACCCAAGTGGCTGGAGAGTACTTCTTGGACTTTAAGGACTAAAAATGGTGGGATAAATTCAGATGTAACTTAAAGGAATGTGACTGCTTCCACTGAAGGTAAGTCCATGAGCTCATAATGCGGCTACTTTTGAGATCCTATTAGAAACTTAGCTGTGCTGAAACCCCTGGCAGCTTTGCTGTTGCCTTCAACAGAGTTAAGAGGTGTGGGGATGTCTGAACTGCATGAGAAAATGGTCAGGAAAAAAAGGCAGGGAAAACTCAGTGGACAGACACTCATCCACAACTGCTGTCTCCCATGGCGAGTAGGGTTAAAGGCAATTGCTTAGAATGTGTATGAAACACTAGTCAATACAGGAGACAAGTGTATATATCAGTCTCTCAGCTCTTCGTCATGGGTATTTTAACTACAGTCCTTGCCACTTGATGTTATACCGCTTTCTTGTGGAAGATGGTGACATTCCCACTGCTGATGTTCCACGTTACCAAGGTGGTGTTTTGCAGAAGAGGAGTAGGGTTTGTAATTTAGTCCTGCAGAGCTACTAAGCCTTCTCACTGCAAAACTACAGATATCATTGTGGTTAGTGAAAAGCCCCTTCATATGCAGAGGGTGGCCTTCACCAATCCAGTCCAAGCCCTGCTGCCTAAGGGAGAACATCCCCTAAGACTGAAAGGATCATGTCTGGAGGACCTTTCAGTATAAGTTAAAATTCTCTTTGATGTGGATGGAAAGGAGAAAGCACCAATGTGGATTTTGAGAGCGCAAGTTTGGTTCTGTGAGGATTTGGACTTGCAGAGTTGGTGAAAGCACACACGGTCCTAGGCACATGAGCAGACCCAATAAAGTCAAACCTTAAGCATGTGCTCACGTGCTCCAGCAGCCTGAGGGAAGGAGGTGCTGTACATCTGGCAAGATCAAGCCTCATCTGAGTGCTGGAGGTAAATTTCTGGAGCTAGCCACTTATTCTTTCTGCCTCCTTGAAGGAGACTGAGCAGGAAAGCTGCTACATTTTGCCCAGATCCTTCCCACCCAGCCAGCACAGCAGCTCCATTTTGCCTTGTCCCAGTCCCCTGCCAAGCTGCTGGGAGCTCAGCATCCATGTTTGCTTCTTAAAATAGGTCTTCACCAGGGTAGGCGTCTTCCCAATAAAAGGGAGTCAATTTATTCTGCCCTCAGGAGAAGGCACTGCATAGCAATTGGTGCACAGTGTGAGGAAAGGTTGTCTGGTAGGATGGGTGGTTTTAATCAAAAATGTATTTAAATAAAAACTCAAAAGAAACCCAAATATTTAAACACTAAGCCCTTTCAAAAATATCACTAGAGTTAGCTGTAGAACATACTGATGACCCAAATACAGGAGTAAAATATTATAATATAATAATCATGCAATATCCTGAAAATTAGGCTGTACTAGAGCTACCCATAAAGCTTAAATGAACAGCTGGAAACATGCAGAATGGAAGACCCACCCAAAGCAGGGCTGCATGCTTTACAGCTTCCACAACAGTCACTTCAAAACAGGCAAAAATTTGGCCCACCTCACATTTAGGTTTACTACAATGAGGTCAAATAATTGAGTATTTTAAACACTTTCAGGGTAATTTTAATGAATACAGATTCCTCTGAAGGTTGCCTGCAATCTCCTTTGAAGGGAAAAAAAAAAAGATTATAACCTTAATCTTTAAAGTAGTTTGAATTATTTCCTCCCAAGCCTTTCTCTAAACAGATTAAACTCCTATTTGAAATGGAAGTAGATGTTTACTCTTGTAAATAAGCATTTTCTCTTGTATCTAACAGTAAACAGATTAAAGGATTACGCTAAAGACCTTTCAAAATTTTAGTACTGGGTTCCTGAAATCTTAGCGTTTGATATCCAGCCCTCACTGTAGGTACACACAGCGTGGAAGGTTATTTTCTCCCATCAAGTACATCCTAAATAAAGAGATTTAAAGTCATCAGTTTTGAAAGACTTCATTCTTATCTGCCCTGTTGCCACTTCACATGAGCAGGGGAGTATAAAGAGCTTGGAGCATAAATGAGATTCAGACATGAAGATTTCATTTTAAAAAGTCACAGTATGGGAAGAATTTACTGAATTTCTAATAATATACATAACATACAAAAAACCAGACCAACATATTTCATCCCCTGTCAAGAAAGTTTTGTCACTTGGTAATTTGTTTTAATATATTAGTTTCTAAATATAAGAGCAGTCAATAAATGCATTATTAATGTGATGTGTACGTGTATAAATATTCTTTTAACTTTCAGGATGGTGGATATTAATGTTGTGGCATTTGAAAGCACGAGGCACTTGGAGCTCTCTGTCCTGAGGTAGGAGCCTTACCGATTGCACCAAGCCCCATTTATAACTCCTTCGGTTGGGGAATGAAAGGGCTTTGATGTAAAGTGTTGTTTGAATGCTCTAGTGAATGGAAAGTCAGAGTTTTTTTCTCCAATATTTCTGGCACCAAATGCTTCCATCGAGTGCAAGCATTTAGTTGTTGGAAAGCAATGTTTAGAGCGGAAAATACAGGTTTTGGAAATGGTGAGAAGTTGCACTGAAGAGGAAGTCTGGATGTCAGCTGGTTGTTTTACCCCATTATTTTAAGATTTTCATTATTCCTGTTAACTTTTGCTTGCTTTTGAGTAAAGAGAGAGTCCAAATAGCCTGATTCAGCTGTTGGTTTATGGATTTGCTGCAGCTGAGACTATTCCAAAAGATCTGGGGACTCCTCGCTGCGCAGGGAAGAAGGTGTCACTGTAACCTGCTCCTGTCTCAGCTGATGGCTGCTCTGAGAGGTGCTACCCTGGCTTAGATTAGCATAGCCCAATAGTTGTATGTTAACAATACTGAATACTGGGAATGTTAAAACCTTTCATACCTGACTGAACATATGATACTCGCATCTCATACTGTATTTTCCGTATAAACCACACTGAGATCACATATTTCTATTTAACTGCTGGAAGTCAAACAGCTTGGTGCAATGCAGTGTTATGTTCTTATTTTAGACACCACCACCAAAAAACCCAAAATCAAGAAGCAGTATAGGTAAGCAAAGTACATCAGCAATCTCAGAACTGCACAAAATCAATCCTGCAAGCAGCAGAAGGACACAAGGAAAATTCCCTGTCAGGCGAGGCTAAGGCTATTAAAAAGGTTTTTTTAAGTAGGTGAGGAATGAATCTAATTCCAGTAATTGGACTGCTCTGTTCAGATGAAAACAACAACGTTGTACAATAGTACAGATCTGGGAGATGCTGAGAAGTTTCTTTTTGCCTTTTGGTGATAGCCATCAAATACACCGGGAGTAGAGGATGGTGATGGAAGGCTTTCCATTCCATCACAGGATGCTGAATGGGAACTGCTGAAATGAGGTGTTGCACAACCAGTAGGTTAAATGGTTTGCAATGGTTCAAAAGGATCTGGCTGAAGAGCCACTCCAACTCCTAATGATGATCTCCACCTAATGCCACAGTATCACTTCTTGCCAAGGGGAGGAAAGAACAAGGTCAAAAGCGGGGATTGGACCCATCAGACTACCTGGCTGGGCGGTGTGTGTGCATGGGGTTTGCTGGCATGGAAAGCTGGATTGATTTTATCCCCCACTCAGCAGTATTACGGTCTTTTTACCCCACTGAACTCCCACCCTGGTAGGCTCAAACGCAGTGCTCCTGCACGATGCTGCTTCCGCCCTGATTGACTCTGCTCCCTCCTGCCTGCACTGGGAAAAGTCACAGGAATAATTGCATTTTCAGTTGAGTGGGGAAGCCAGGAGAACAATAACATATAAAACCTCATGCATATCCCAAATTATCATAGATCAATCAGAACAAAAAAAAAAAAGTGATATTCAAGTTTGAATGGAATTAAAAGCCTAGTTTCACTCTAAATGAAACAATGTAATTTTATTTTGAGAGTTGTTTTTCCCCATTTTGCATGCCCAAAACAAAGAAGCAAGCAAAAAACCCATTCACTTAACTACATTTTCGCTCAAAACTTAGTTTTGGTCTTATAATTCAAGATACCGATATGTATTTCAAAACATATTCCAAAAAAATAGCAAAAAAATCCACCCTAAATGGACAGTTCGAATCTGCCTTCCTCATTTTGCCCCTTTTCCAGTAGGCTGTGCTGAATCCAGACCAAATTAATGAATAGCTGTGTTCACATGAAACTTTCGATTTTTCAACAGATAGCCTGCTCAGCCAACAAGTTGTGACCATCTCAACTTTGCCATAATCTGCACTTAATTTTCCTAAAATATTCAGAATTCCCCTTTATTAGAGAATGTGTGGCTCCAGAGGCTCTTCCAGCCAGTGAAATCAACAACTCGGCATGACCTCTGGGGATACTTCTACCTGAAGATGAAATGAACTGCCTCAGTCCTTTCCATACTTTATTAATTTTAGAAGATTTTTAAAAAAACAGGATATTTTTCTCAGTTAATATAGTAAAATATGGGATATTTATAATGTTGTGCAGAAGAAGGCAAGTAAATGTGCAATGAATATTTTTTGCAATAAAAATTCTCTAATTTGCTGCTAAAACTTTATGTTTCTTCATTTTAAGCAAGTGTTTCCTGGGTGAAATTGTGACAGGCAAGAATATTTAAGAAAGTGTCTTTTCATAGTTAGAGCAAAATTTAAATTAATGGTTTAAAATATAAAAAAAAAAAAATACCAAAGGTTTTGCAGTGCACGCTACCTGACCTGAAAATAATAAGCTTTTAATCGTAGTTGGGGGCAGTCACTAAAACCATGGGAGACGTGATTTTTATTAGAATTTAGATAAAAAGATTTAATGATTTTTAATCTACAAGACCACCAGAGGTTAAACTCGCCATCTGAAGTTAGTTTGTGTTTTTCATATATTTTTTCCCCCTTAAACAGATCTGCTCATTTAAAAAAAAAATAAGCGAAGGTCATCAGAGCCCACTCAATAAAGTATTTGGTTCGACTTCATTTGGCTTTGAGAAGAGGGCTGGGGAAGGAACAGGAGCTGCACTATGTTATAAACATCTTCTGGAGGTTTAAAGGTGGTTTTGACACCCCCCCCCCCCCCCCGAATGCAGGCTGAACAGGCTCTGAAGACCCCTTTTTAGGGTTTTCTTGGTGAGTTGGCAGTATTTTACAGAGCTGTCAGCTGCAGCCCGCCTTATTACAGCAGAGATGAAATGATGGTAACTGGAATTCCTTCATCCATAAATTCCACTTGCCATGGATATTTCCACGTTCATTAGGAGGGAAATAAGTAGCAGCCAGGCAGTATCCGCAGAGGCTTTTACTGGCTTTTTGATGAACTGAGGCTGAAGGGGTAAAATACAAACGAGGCTGTATTTTAATGGTTTGATTTCAGATATTCTACCTCTTCAACCAGGAAACCTTTGCTGCGCTATCAAAGAGTGCACAGTAATTTATTGGCTATATACTTCAGTTGCTTCAAACCTGATTAAAACCCTCGGGCAGGTCAGCACACTGGGCAATAACCGGGTAAATCAGTAGGGCTCTGCGAGCTTCAGCAACGCAGCTCTGATTTACGCTGGCCAGGGCTAATATATCAGTATTTTAGGCTAATATATCAATATCATAGAATTTGGTAGAGGATTTTAGCATTGCACAGATGCTCTGTGGGCCATGGTCTTGGAGAAAATCATGACCTTTTTTTCTACTTGATTTAATTTCTGGGTTTGGCTGTACAGTTCGACTCCAAGTTACATTTTTTTTAGCTAGGGCAGGCAAAGGTTTTGAGGTTGCACATTGGATGGTGCTGATCTTCTTTGAGCCTGCTGGTGGCACCGGGAACCTTGGGGCAGGCGAGCAGTTTTCCTCCATGTAGCATCATGCCGCTTGTGTTCAATAAACATATTCCTCCAACAATGTCTGGTGGAGCAACCTCAGGGGCAAAGGACACCCAGATCACCAGGCTGGATAATCTGCAGATGTCAGGACAGATCTAGGGCTTGTGCATGTGTGTGTATGAAGGAACTAGAGGAGAGTGTTTATTGGTGGTAAAAGGCCAAAAGAAAACACACAGCTTGCAGAGAAAGAGGAGATGATGACTTACATTATGGGGCATTTCTACATCCTACAGCCATGGCTTAGATCCCAGTTATAGTCCACACGGTGGGGGGAAATTACTGGGCTAACTTCATCCTGTTCTCCCATCCACAATGACTGCATACATCTGGTCATCTTCTTCCAAGAACAGAGAGAATTTTTGAGCTCCCCCATGAATTATGATTTTTCACTGGAGTTTGGGCTTTGAAAGAACCAGTAAGCAAAGAAAATCAGGAGAGGGGATTAAAAAATAAAGTGACCGTTCTCCTGGGTTTTAACCCAATTCCTAACCCAAAGAGTCTCAGATGTGTTTGGATGAGTTTCAGAAAAGCATCCCAACTTTTGGATACAGATGAGAACCACGCTTCAAAAATGTTTTGAGGTTTGCCCATCGGTCTGCGTGCAGCTCTTTGCTGCCCTTGTGTTTGCTTCCCAGGGTGCGATATAGGAGGGCTCTGTCCTTAGCAGAATCCCAAATCAAAAAATTGTAAAGCAAACAAACAGACCCCCGGAGGGATATGGAGTGCAGCCATAAAAGAAACAGGTACTCAGTTCCAAAACCAGATGGTGAATTTGAAGCATGTCTGAATATGGCAAGATGCAGCACGTTACAAAGAGTTCAAACGGAGCATTGCAGATAAAACGAGTGCCGATTAAATCACATACTGTCCATATTTCAATCAAAGGCTCGAAATCTATCCATGACTAGGCAACCAGACAGGCTGAAATCAAGTTGAAGATGTGAAATGCAGAAAATCTGTGTATTTCTTTTAACTCTTGCAGAATCAGGATACTCATCACTAACGAAACAACTGCATGTACACTACTCGTGTTAAAAATCTATCTCAATGCATGCTCCAACACATGTATAATGAAAACACACTGTCTTTGCAATTATTTGCCCTCTGCATTGTGAAAATGCTGATTCATGGGGGCTTGGGAGGCTACAGAAAAATAAGCTGTGGTATTCATAGTGAATGGCTGTGCTAAAAAACCTCTACTCCTTTGCAGCCACATTGGTGAGATGAGGTGTTTGAGCTAAATTAGCTTCTTCTGCAGAAGCAAGTGCCTCTCCAGTAGTAGGGACTGACACAGCAATAAAGGTCAAAAAGCATGAATAGAAGAGGCAAACGCTTCCCAATGAACCCAATGTGTTTGGTTTAAGTCTGGAAGAAGTCTGGGTAAGGACGATTTCAAATGCTCGCAGCTGGTACTGCTGATAGAAGGGGCAATTCTGATGCAAATTTCTTGAGAAGAGTGACTTTTAATATATTTGGAGAGTACCTGTTGGAAATGTGGTGTCCCTACAATGGCAAAGTTAGGCTAATTTATTTCACGGGTGTTAAGGTGGTTTAGTCAAAGCTAATCCATGTCTAAACTCACTGCTGTCTCATGAGATCCACCACTGTAGCTCCTCCTGCTTATTCCAAGCAGATCTTGTTGGCAGAGGCGTAACTTATGGAGGGCTTATGGCAACCTGGAGCTATTGAGCTAACCCAGCCTCCAAATATTCACAAACGGTAGTTATGGTGCTGGACTGGAGCAGCAGATATCCTCCACAACCAGTGGTGAGGTCCATTGCACTGGTGACTTCTTCCCATGGCAGTTGCTGCCACAGCTGGGTGTGCAAATGCTGCCTCTTCAGTGGATTTTTATTGCTAGACAACATGCCTTTCCATTTCTTAGCCTCTGTGGTCTTGTCTGATGCATGGTCTGAGCTTTTAGCAAACATAAGTACTCCGTAATTAAATATTAGATACGTTGACATGGGTATAAACTATTTCTGTGTGGTATTTAACCTTTTGGACTCAACAGACCAAATTCCCAGCTTGAAAGCTGCACTGCAAGTGAAATGAGAATTTACACAGCTAGGTCTTTGTTTCCATTTCTTCTCTCCTTAAATAACATAAAAAGCAATAAAGGAGCATCTGAAACCAGTTCTAATTGCATTTTAAAAATCTGTACAACAGGCTAAGTCTCCTGCAGGTATCGTGGTGTGTTTTAAGGAGGGTCTCAGAATGTCATAGTAAAGTACCTTTGTGCACATTTATAGGGACCAATCCAGCCAAGGGTGAGGAGAAAACACAAAAGGTAACTGGGAAGTGATGGTGCGTGCATTGGCCTGACACTCAACAGAGGTGGAGCAAGCAGGTGGGGAAAGTGCGCAAAAAGAGTCTCATCACCACCAAGATTTTGGACATGAGGGAGAAGGGAGCTACAGGAACGCAGAGTGATGAGGCTGGGAAAGGGATTCAGGCAGAGAAATCTGTACTCATCAGAGGGGGAAGATTGTGCATGGTGAGGCTAGCCTAGATGGGAAGTTTATTTCTTTGGATGAGCAAGAAGACCTGGCTTCAGAGCAAGGCAGGACAGGCAGGACTTGCAAGGTTTAGCCACAGATGAGGAGACTTAGACAGAATTTGCCATCGCCTGAAGGAGCTGCAGCCCTGGCAGATGTGGTGGCTGATGCTCCTGACCCTTTAATATCAGAAAAGCAGAGAAGGACATCAACTATGACACCCTACCAGGTAGGGAAAGCCCTGGGCTGTGACTCTTCCCCTTCATCGCTGGTGATGCTGTAGACTCCACATATTTTTCCCAAATACCATTCAAGTGAAAGAGTCAAGACAAATGAACCGATTGCAATAAACTCTTGACTATCAACAACAGGTTACTACAACTTATTTTAGATTGCAAAAGGCACCAATTGGTTTTGATACTCCTTTAGATAATCTGCTAGTACTTAGAATCATAGAATGGTTTGGATTGGAAGGGACCTTAAAACCCATCCAGTTCCAATCCCCCTGCCATGGACAGGGACACCTACCACTGGATCACATTGCTCAAAGCCTAATCCGATCTAGCCTGGAACACCTCCAGGGATGGGGCAGCCACAAGTTCTCTGGGCAACCTGTGCCAGTGCCTCACAACCCTCACAGGAAAATATTTCTTCCTAATATCTAAAAAAAGCTCCCCTCTTTCAGCTTAAAAGCATTCCCCCTCATCCTATCCCTGCACTCCCTCATAAAAAGCCCCTCCTCAGATCTCTTATAGGCCCCTTTTAAGTACTGGAAGGCTGCTATAAGGGTTACTTGTTGACAACCAAGACACTATTCAGCTGATGACAGCACAAAATCTTCAAGGATCATTTAAATGTAAAAAAAAAGAGAGAGAAAGAAATCCAATCAACAAAATCCCTAAACCAAGCAAAACACCAACAAAATCTAGACACTCTGAAAGAATTGGATCCCGCATAGCCTTTACTAGACACTCACTACCAAGTCTAAACACATTCAAAACAGTGAGTCAGGACCCAAACATTCATGGAATCAGCTGCAGAGTGAAGACACTCAAAAGGCTCCTATTTTCACTCTCCAATGCTTTTAACGCCTCACTAACCCACAGAGATGATAGTCAAGATTTTCTTAGCAGTCATATGAGCTCGAAACATGATGTTTTTAAAAACGAAAACCAAAAGTCTCAGGGTCCCATGCTTCCAGGAAATTGAGCTTTCATAAATACAGCATGAGCTGGTGGGCCCTTTCACTCCTGTTGCTCCTGCCTTAAAAATAGAGACTATCTAGACCCATGCAAAATAAGCATTTTCAACTTGTCCTTCAGCAGCAACAATATTTTCTTGCCTCACCCTCATGACTGTGCCCCACCAGCTGCCACGGTAAATCTCCACCAACAGCAATATGGTGCAAAACAGCCAGAGCAGGCAGGTAGAACTGGTCATATTAATGACATCCAAGTAAGCAAATGAATTTCTGAGCCAAGCAAATTGTGCTAAATTTGGCTGTAGAGTACATACCAACCTTCATTGGTGCTCTTGCATTATGGATATGTTTGCATTTTCTAGATTCAGAGTCCTAATTTAGGAATCACTACTCCATATGTATAAACTCATAATCACATTCATAAAGTCTCCATCCTAATTCCTAGACTGAAAAAGTGGATAAAACTGGGGATATTTGGATCTGTAGTGGTTCTACCTATAGCTTGTGTCCAAGCGTGTGATTGGGACCACACATGGGGCTCACCTGGCTCCAGCCACTGCAGTGTCGTAGCCTTGTTTCCTCCCATGAAGCAGGAGATGGGTATGGGCGATGCTGCTGGGATGAGTTCCTGGTGATGTGCCATCCTGATCACACCTCAGCTCTGCAAACACAGGCCAACCCCGGGGACCCACCTCAGAGATAAGCTTCAGGAGAGCAAAAATGCTAGAAATAAGCTCATATGAAATTCTCCAAGACTTTAACCGGCCCACAGCAAAGTCTCCTGTATTCTGGCTCAAGCTTGCTATTAAAGGCAAGAGGGATGCTCCAAGCAAGGAGATCAAAGGACAAGAATGAACTCTGGGTTTGCACTGCTTGGAGTCCCTCTATACAGATTCACTCTTCTTCACCTCCCTGTGCGGTGATCGAGCTCTGGGCAAGTGTGGCATCAGACTGCTGGGCTTCACAGCACAATTAGGGCAGCCAGAATGGGAGAAATTAAAAAAATTCCTTAAAATGCTCTTTCTCCTCCAATTAAAGCACCTTTTAAAGAAAGCAATTTTTTTTTTTTAAAGAGACATTAAGTACATTAAATCCTTTTCCACCCCCTTAAAAATCCAGCAGACTCTTTCATTTTCCTTCTTTCCTTTCTGTTTCCTATTCTTTAAATGGAAAGAAAGGGGAAAAAAGGCAGAGGGAAACCCCATGAACTGAAAAATTCAAGCAAAACATGTGGTAACCCCATAAAAATGAAACTAACAAAATACTTCTACTTCAGCTGCTTTAAAAGAATCAAAGTCAAATTCCAAACCTGTTGAAAAATATTTTGCTTATTTTTATTTTTCAAGGAAATTTAATTATTTTTCATGTGCATTCAGTTATCCACATTTGAAATTGGCAAGTGTGTGCAATATTATCTTGTCTGCAGACAGGCAGATACTGTCCATTTTCTTAGGGAAGTGTCTTTTTTATTTAATTTTGTTCCTCATGGTACAATTTGAAAAGCAGTCATACTCAAGCTTCAGATCATTTTTGAATGGTTTTGTTCAGGGGACAACCAGAAGAACTGTTCAGGGGGTTGAGTTAAAAACAGAGAGGATTCATGGAGCATAAACTGTTTCATTTATCAAAAAGAAGATCAAGAGGTAATTTGATTACAGTGCATAAAAACCTTTATGAAAAAAAATATGTGCTTAAAGCTTTTTTTTTTTAATCATGAAGAAAAAGAGATATAAAGAAGAAATAGCTGAAGGCTAAATCCAGGCAAACCCAAACGTGAAACAGAGCACACAGGGACTGACCATTTGAATGTCCAGATCAAGCGGTGGACCATGTAGTTTTTGAAGTTATGATACCAAGTGTGATTAAAGCAGGTGTTCTTAAATGTCATCCAAATGCAAGTTATTGGTTTTATTCTTTCTTTCTTTTTCTTTTTTCCCCTTCTGTTTTTAGTTCAGGAGTAACGGAGGGGGAAATTCAATGAGTTAGGTTATACTGGATGAAAAGCCTAGAAAATTTGATGATCCCTCTGGCCTGAAAAATCTATGAATCTATTTAAAATGTGATTCCCCATTTGATTTAAATAAATCCCATTTACAGTACAGTTCAAAAATATGCTGGCCTTTGGTAACTCATCATGCTGCCAAGTCCTAAACTCACCTGCCCTAACGTGTCTTTACTATTTGGCAAAATGTTGGGTTTTTTTTTTTTTTGCTGGGCTTGCCTATATATCTGTTTCCAAAAAAGCTTGACAAAGCTTTCTCATTGTATTTCAAAAAGAAAAATGTTCTCCCTACATCTGGAAATACTAAAAAACTGCTTTCTTACAGTATTTTTTTTTTTACTATGTATGGACAAGGTCCTGACCCTTATTATTGGAGCTCAAATCCAGATGGGAGGCTGTACGGTTCTAATCATTGGAGGGGATTCCCTTTTGAAGCCATGTACATCTTTGGAGATGTTTGGGCTTTCAAGAAGTTATCATTTGTGGGAGGTCTGTAGTTTGGGAACTTCCTTCTTTTCAAGGGAGACAGAGTGCACATACGTGTCCCAGAGTGACATACTGACATGCCTGTATTTTAACCCATTTTTTTAAAGCAAATAATTCTAATTTTGATGTGCTCTTCTTGCAAACAGATATTTTATTTCATTAGTTATTCAGAAACACAGGACTGTATTAAATAAATCCCAGTTATGATACCAGTACTAATCTAAAACTAGAAACAGCTATTGAGGAGAACATAGTTGAAGTCTGTCAAGATGATTTTAATGGAGTGTTTTCCATTAGCAATTGCCATTTTGTTAAAAATTTTGAGAAGAACGACTCTTGCCTTTGAAAATTTTGTTACCACCAAAACAAACAGGACGCATTGGAGCAGGTCTCTTTGGAAACCATTTTGAAATAGCTAAATAAAAAGAAAGGCAATATCAAAAAGTGAAAGATTCACTTTTTGTCGAAACAATGCTCAAGCTGATCCAAGGTACTTTTTGTAAAATCATTTTGTGAGGGGAAACAAATCAAACCTACAAAAAAAACCCCAAAAAACTGCTGTTTTGTGATTGAATATGAAAACAAGATGGGAAAAGCAAGAATTTCTTCTGGAGCGGAAATCCAAGTTCCGGCTGCTCCAGAGTGAGAGGTGCTGTTAGTACGGAGATTCAGTTAGAAATACTTTTGCCATGTGCATTGCACATGGGTTTGTTTTGCAGTTGATTATAGCCCATGCTGCGTTTAAGGCTCTGACAGTAAAAAGAATGAAAAAGGAAACTTTCAAATCCACATAATTACATTTAAAATACAGCACTGTCCACTTTTCACGTGGACTGAAGACAAAAGAGTCTAAAATTTTAAGAGCTCACAAATAAAATACGACATAGCTTGGAGAACTATTAGAATTACATGGACTATTTTAATTGCCTCTGCCAAAACCAAAAGTGCTGAGATTCCTCTGCACTGGCTGTGCTCCCGCTTGGCCAAACTGCTGTGCTGGATGGGCTTGTATACTGCATCGGTAACCCAGGAGCTGGGCCTAAAGAACCCAACCAACTGCCATTTTTTTTAAGGCCATTACTCCATTTTTTTCAAGATCATTTGCAGAAATTTTGGGGGGGAGAATCTGGCAAAGCAGTAGGTCTGCAGAAGAGCCAAAACCAAGACCTGGTGGAGCCTAGGTGGAAGCACCTGAGCTGGGCTAGTAGGGCAGTGCAACTCAAGTGGGGCTTCTCGCTGATACCACAATTGAAACCAGTTTGAGAGGTCTACCACATGTCCAAGAAACAGAAAGGGGACCCTCAGGCTTTGAGAAGGCCAGGATGGGATGTACATAGGCTGATGCAGAGCTGGAGGCATGTGTACAATCCCATGGTCTTCAGCACACCCTCTTGGCCCTCTGTGGGAACAATGTTAACATTAGGGTTCAGCTCTTGGCTGATGTGAGACCCTAGAAGAATTCATCCCTAAGGTTTTGGGGTTTTTTTTGAGCTGTGGCTCAAAATCCAAGGGGCTATAGCCACTTGTTGCTAATTCTTTACATCATTTATGGAGGCAATTTCCTCAATTGCTGTTTTCCTTGGAATCTGAAATACATACTGACTCCCCATTTTGAGATGGGTTTATCAGCTGCTTCCGTGAAGGGTTCTGGGTGTTCTCCAACAATTCCCACCTGTGTCAGTGGATAATGCTATTTAAGTTGCCAATGGGAATACTCAACAAGCTTCCTATTGTCTATCTCATGAGCTTCAGTAGCAAGAAAGGAGTAGACTTATAGGCTGAGCACAGACCTCCTCTGGCTTGGGACTCCCCTGTTGTCCACCTATACAAAATATTTGAGGTGTGGGTGTCTGGTATCGGACAACTATGCTTTGGAGGTGAAGAATTGTGAACCTTCTGAAGGCACACAGGGAAGAGCTTATGGAGATATATGTTGTTTTCTTACTTCACTAAAACCCCTGCCATTTCATTTTCCATTTGTATTTGTTGTTTTTCTTTACCCTTTCATGTGACTGAAATTTCAAATCAACAAAGAGGCCAGTACTGAATACTTTGCAGAGGATCCATTCTTTCAGAAAAAAAGGGAGCCACTGGATAGAGCTGGTGAAGAGCACCAGGAATGATCAGAAGTTTGGAAAACAAGATGCCCAAGGTAGGAATGAGCAAATAGTATAGCACAGCTTATAAAAAAAATGAGATAAGACAGAATAACAGTTAAGTATTCAAGGCTACTACAAAACAGAGAAGAAGAAACTTCTGCGGGTCACTGCAGACAAGAAAAGAACTCATGGTTTTAAGTTACACGAGATATGGATTAAATAACTGACTTACTTTCTGCAATGGTTGGAGAAACTCAGCAAGATCTTGCCTGGGTAGGCAGTGTGATCTCCATCACTTGTGCCAAGAGAAGACGGTTGGTGCAACTACCAGGAAGAGGCTCAGTGTAGCCGAGCCTGATCTGCTGTGGGACTGGATGAGAAGACTTCTCCACATCCCCTCAGTCGTATTTATCAGGGATGTCATGCCGTGCATCTCCCCACTAGAGAAGCTAACTTTCTGGAATGTTTGGATAACTGCACACCAAAAAAAAACCATGTCTCTCTGCCTTGGCAGCCATTCACAGACCTAAACACAAACAGCTGGATCCCATTTCTTTGGCCTCGGAAGATGAGAGCAGCAAGGTAGAAAGATTGATTGACATTGAAGTTTAGATTAAATGAGTCATTTAAGTCGATAAGGAATCAGCCTGAGTTGAATTAAGTCACTTAAATCTGATTTAAGTGTACCCCAGGAATATTCAGCTACTCTGATTTAAGAACCTGCCTTCAGACCAGTGAACACCACTACGTCTGCATGAGAAATTAGATTCATCAAAGCATGACTGGGACCTTCAGGCTGCAAAACTCTTGGATTTGCAAAGCTACGACAAGAGGTCTGCAAGCAGAGAGTCAAATTTGTAAGTACCCACCCCAAACCAGGTGAAGTCAATGATCTTTAAGGTCTTAAAGGTCCATTAGAGCATAACAGTAGGACCTTCTGTCTATTGCAGCTAAGAGAGTACATATACACTAGCATATTAACTAGAGGCTGGAAAAACATGAGAGAAATTGTTTTTACTTGCTTAATTTTCACAGTCTTTAGTAAGCCTCTGCTGTTGGATGTTGATCCCGTGGTCCTTTCAGTCCTACCTAAACCAACTTGCTCGCCTAGATGGGCTCCCCTGGGATGGAAGTACGAAGCAAGAGCACTGGCTCCCACCTCAGACCAATTAGTGGCTCTGCTTCACATGCCTCTGACATCAAATCACTCAAACATCACTAACTACAGATGGAACAGACTCTGCACCTTAATTCCGCAAACCCTCAGAAAAGTCATCTCTTATACAACGGATCACTAGACCACCAGGATCACTCAAACCACTAGAAAATGGTGCATGCGAAGAAGGTGCAATGCATGGTGCCAGTACTGGGACTGCAATGTTTTAGTGACACCCAGAGGCGAGGCACTGGGTTACCTTTGGACATCTTACATATCTCAACAAGCTATCGCTAGATTGTTTTGCTCCAAAGGGAATTGATCCAGGACTGGAACATTAGGAGAGGGGGAGTAAACTCATCCTTTGCAACTAGTTCAGTTTTTTAAGGTTTTTTCGCGGGGTGGGGGGGGCGGGGCAGGGAATATTCAGCCTTGCCACTGAATCCCCAAACTGTTGAACCATGATCTTAGCAGCACAATTTTTCCCCCTTATCCAGTATCCAGAGCCCCTCATATACCTCAGGCTCCGGGAATTTGCTTACATGCACCACTCATTCTGCAATGCCTTCTCCCCATTTTCAGGCATCATCTATGTACGGATTAGCCCAGGGACCATATGTCTGAAACATTTCATCACACCGGCACAGCTGAAAGTAGTTGATGTTTATATGATCTACCTTGGGCTGTGGAGTTGTATCATGCCAGGGAACATATGTCTGCTGTTTGCCGAAGCACAGCGATAAAATGAAACATGCTGTCTGTTATTTACCCTTCAGCTCCATTTCAGATTGCCTGCTGCCACCGCTTTTCATGCTAATTCATCGCTATCGTGTGCAATTAGGCACAGATGAGCAGTATATTAACCTGTGCATAGGCTGGTTAGATGAGAGCATCCTTCCAGTGTCAGATGCCTAATAATCCTGGTGCAGTGATTTCAGCCCCAGGAATGTCTTCTTACCCACACTCGTAACCCAGGGAATAAGCTCACAGCAAGGCTGGGATGCAGCAAAAAGACAATGAATTTGGATGTTGGTAGGAAGAAAGTAACATAGCAGTTCATGAGCAGTTCATGGATTGGTGTGTACACATGGATTCTTTAATTATGATTCAATTTTGATAGGAAAAAAAAACTCTTAATAAGGAAAAGCAACTCCTACCTGCTAAAAAGAGTTAAAGTAGAGAGGTCCATGCAACTGCAGGGTACACGTTTAAGCGAGGTTAATAATGGTTATTTGGGCTATCAGAGAAACCTCCTGTGCCAGAAAATTAGGAGGGGAATAAAGCTCAATTGAACCTCATGCCAGCCATGGCATGTAGAGGATAGGATTTCCAGCAGGTTCCCTCAAAATGATACGAAAGTCCAAGCTGGCTCCCAGAAGCACAGCTTTGAGGGCAGAAGGAAGAGAATAAGGAAAGCTAATGGCTAATAATTTCTTCTCTAAGTGTTCTCCTTAACAGCGTTTGCCATGAGAATGGAGACATGGGTTTTATTGATTTGCCTCAATCTCCCCTAGGAAAAGTATACACTTACTCTAAGGTGGGATAATATCCTCCCACTGGCTTCATTTCCTTCTTCTGTCCGTGTCTCTGGCCTCCAGAAACAAAGTCTTGTTCCTTTTCCAGAAGGAAATACACTGAACAATAACCAAGTGCAGATTATCACAGCTCACCCTTGTCCATCAACAGCTCTTTATTTCCAGAGAAGTCTGGAGTAGTGAGTATCTGACAAACAAAAGAATTAAAGACATTGCTCTTTGGTCTCTGTTTTCCTAGGGGGACATTATGTAGCACTAACAAGGAAAGAAAGGCAGCTGTCTTCCCAAAACCTGAGTCAGAGACACCAAACTGCAAAGGAGCAGGATGATTATGAATTTGATCGGGGTTTCAGAGGAGCAACCTTGCAGAGGACCATGCAGAAACACCGTCTCCACGCTGTGTCATCTTACAACATAAAGCATAATCTAGCGTTGGATATTCATCGTGATTAATGTGGCACTCTGGAAACACTCAAGGCTTGATTTAGGACAAGGTCCCAGGAGCACCAGGATTATATAGAAGACTCCACAATGTAATCATCAGGAAGGATATCTAAGGAGATGTTGCAGTCTGTGGTTTAGGGGATGAAGACACCAACATTTAGTGCAGCTCCAGCCCCTAGGATCTTGCCCTCAGATAATCTTCTGACATAATCATGAGATGTACTCCTTTTTTTTCTTCTATTTTGACTCACTGTCAAACCACCTGGTACACTATCAATCTAATGCCAAGTTGTCAAAAATGCTACCACCTCTAGTCTTACTCCAGAAGCGAGAACTCCATGCATTGTGATGTTCTTTTCCTGCCTCAAGATACTCAGCATCCTGCAAACCACCCTCCTGGCCAGTGTGCAAGTTGAGGGTGAGCACAAAGGGAATTAAATCTCTCCTGACCAGAGATTTCTCCCTATCTATTTGAAAAACCAGAGTAGCAAATCTTTCCCTCTGTCACTATTTACCACTACACCATCAGGAAGACCCAGAATGTCATAAAATGTTGTTCTCAACCATCAACCAACAAGTCTTCCTTGGTGGGATGGAAATACCATTTGGGAAGGACCAGAGCAAGCACTAAATACCAGCGATTTCCATTCCAGTAAAGTATGTCACTCAGCCAGCCCGCGTGCTGAAACCATCATGGAGAAGTCTGGCAACCTGCAGGATGCTGTGAAAGACTCATCTCTGTGCTTTCAATTCCCTGAATAACTTAGGAAGGTTAATTAAGCTATCTCTTCTTTCTCCTCATCACCGTGTCTGTCTCATGGAAGGGGAGGGGGAAATATCTGTTAACTTTTTAGACCACACAAGTGAAAACGGTGCTGGCAAATAACTCTGCTTGCCCTCTGACTTCATTTTAACAGCCCTCCAAGGAAATAAGGTCAGAAGTTCACCAATGGCAGGAAAGACCTACTGGTGACTTCAGTTATCCCAAACATTTACTGTACCATTCCCGATTTATAAAAAAACCTACAACAGGTTGAGCTTTTTTCCCCCCTTGGAGCTGGATGAGTTTTCCATCTGGCTTATATTTTTAGTTGCAAGAACTGTCCTCTTCTTGCTGCAAACATGTGTTTCAGGGCTGCCCCACAGTCCCATATTTTGATAATTATTTTAACGGCTGTTTTGAAACATTGCGGCAGTACACGGAGAAACTTCCTCATCAGCACAGTTGGTTAAACAAAAATTGATCCCCAGTCAATCAAATGCATCTAATAAGTTGTAGATAAATACATGATTTCATCACCTTCGGTACACTGACCCAAAGGAAAAGGAGTGATCTCACTCAATGTGTTGATGTCTCCCAGTAATAAATGGCTTCGTCGTACCATCGTGCTAAGCAATAAATGACCTCACAAGACGTGCTGCTGTAATAAACTAAAACAATAAGAACGTGCAGGAAGGAAAATACTGCCCGTGGTGAGCTCTACTACCCAAAAACATGTCTTAGCTGTTACAGACATAAATTAGCCGTAATAAATCTTATTGGTTGTTTCTTTAATGACATATATCTCCTGCCAAAATGGTAAATTCTTGAAAGGACTGTACAAGTAGATTAAATGGTTTCTGTCCTTGGGAATGTGGAAGCCTTTATTTGTTTTTCTTAAAAGACTTTTAAATATCCTCGCATTATACGTCAAACAGATGTCCAGGGTAAGTTCTCCTGACCCATTTAAACATTTTTTTTAAAAAATGGAATTAAAGTCCAGTTTCTGCTGCTTGTCTATAGTTAGATTTGCTGGCCAGCACCTGACAAAACTCTGTGACTGTAATGTTAAGGTTTAATGGCTGCATGGTGTGACTTTTAATGGCAACGCTGAGGAAACTAAGATAAATTAAAACCTAATTGGGAACGTTAACAGCTTTACCAGTCTACACATATGGACCCCAGGAGAAAACTTTGAAAGATGTTACAGTTAGCTCCTGTTGCAAGGTCTGCAGCACTGCACGATGACCTCAAAACTTGTTCCACTCTTTGTTGCCATAATGCCTTTAAGCACGAATAAAAATACATATTTCGCTTTGCACAAATATAGTAGAAGTATGCAGAAAGAGCTTTATTTTCTCTTGATAATGGGAGAGAAGCTTATTCCAGGTCAGCTCAGTGGGATGGATGTATAATTTTCAGATACTGTTGCAACTTTACTGACTTGGTTGAATTGCCTTGGTTTGAATCTTTCAAAAAAACCCAAAAAAAGAAAACAAAACTAACAAAGCTCCCACAAATATCCAGCTTGTCCTATCAAGAAAAGATATAAAAAAGGCCAAATGAAGATGTGCTTCCTGCTACAGACATACAATTACAGTTGGAAACATTGGAAATACACGGAAATATAGGAAATATATAGAAATATAGTTCCACAAATTTTATGGAAATGTTTTAAAAAATACTAATTGAGCCCTTGTTAGTGTTTCACAACAGAAAGTCCCTCTACCAGGAGCACTAATGGACAAAACTTCACGTGTTATGTCCAGGAATAGAAACATCCTCCTTTGCTTTACGGGCAGAACTCAAGCACATGTCTCTGCAGGCTGGTCACAGACCTGTCCTGCAATTATCTGTGTGAGCTCACAGGTAGCATTTCTGTACGATTTCTAGATGCTCTGAAGCAACTTAACTCATTGTTCAGTGCAATGCACACTCTCTTGACACCTGCCTCCATGTGAGAGTGCCGCTTCCCTGAATTTATTCCAAAGCTGCTCATGGCACCATAATGCAGAGAGGACCAAGTCTGAAAAAGGCTGCTCATAAAAGCTGATTTATTTACAAAGAGGATGGAGAGTTGTTTGTTGTTTTTATAAAATCCCTTAAATATTTTATTCTAGCTGGGAGTGCTCCTGCCTTTCAGAAATGGATGCCACAGGGTTGTCTCTGTCTCTGAATGAGGAGATTGGCCTCTACTCAATACCCTTTCTAATAGGGACTGCAAACCCTAGAAAGCACTGTGGAAGCCACTATTACGTCCTCCAACATCAACAAGTACCAACAGAACAAGTGTTGCTTATTCTGTTTTGCACTTTTGAGCACTGATGCTGTAAAAATGTACTGACCTGTTTATCCACAACCTCAGAGCAATTCACAGAATCATAGAATGATTTGGGTTGGAATGGACCTTAAATATCATCCAGTACTAATTCCCCTGCCATAGGTAAGGGCATCTCCCGCTGGATCAGGCTGCTCAAAGCTCCATCCAACCTGGCACTGAACACCTTCAGGGATGGGGCAGCCACAACTTCTCTGGGCAACCTGTGCCCGTGCCTCATCACCCTCACAGCAAAAAATTTCTTCCTAATATCTAACTTAAATCTCCCCTCTTTCAGCTTAAGCTAACCTCCTGTACTCAGAAAGTTAAGTATACACTTACGATTAGCATAGGTGTATTTTCACAATATGGTGTATTGTGATTAGCATAGGTGTATTTTCACAGAGACCAGCCCAAATCTCTGATACTGCAAAGCTGTCTTTAATATTGCAAACGAAAAGCATGGCCTGTGGAGGACAGGAAATTAATATTAAAGTCAGAGAAACCTGAGGAAGAAGCATCTCATCTGGCAAAAAGAAAAAAGGGAGGAAAAATTTTAAAAAGGAGGAGAAACACAGTATGTCATGCAGGAGAGCCAGTTGCCCTCTCTAACATGGTGCTGGAGGGTGAGAAATAGCTGGATGATAAAAAAAAACAGGAAAAAAGAAGCTTTGGGAAGGGCTATATTTTATTATTCCACTGCCTCAGGAGAGCCACAGTCTTTCATGGGTCACCTCAGGCTGAACCCAAAATAAACACAGTGACAGTAAATTACCCCAACAGGTACCAAATGTCTTCATCCAGCCAGCTAAACAGGGAGCATCAAACATAACAGCAACCTACTAACTGGTTATGCAACAGCTTGCCCACTTGTGCATCAAAAGGACATTTTGGTTTCATTTAATTTTTCAATCATTAAACAAAATTTCCTGTGGGGGGATGGTCAAATCACAATAATTTTAATATTCCTGTAATATTTCAGATAAGTGCCTACATCACCACAGGACAGTAGCCAAAGTTGCATCACCAGGGCTGTACAACATGAGAAGCTGCCACCCAGAAGGTCATTACCAGCAGCTTCAGCCTTATATTTCCCATGTGGCAGATGAAGAATTCGGGAGCCAGGTCACCCAAAGTGTCCAGCAGCAAATCATCCCTCTCAAGCTTCAGGGGAAACTGCTTTCTCTAATTGTACCCAATTAAATGCCTTGTCTCAATTTTCAACCTCAGCTCTCCTCACTGGGGCTTTTGCTGTTTCCTTTTGAGATTACTTCATCTTTTCACAGTCCAATCAAGGGACAAACCATTGCTGAGAACAAAGCAACGAGGCGCAAACATCAAATATGTTGTAAAATATAAACCTAAACAAACCAGGTTTAGGAGGCTTCAGACACATTCAGTGTTTGACACCAAGGCACGCAAGTGGTCTTAGCATAAGAAAGACACTGAATGAGGTCTTTTCCAAAATTGCCACCGTCAAGTTACAGGCCAAAAATGTCATCACCGTTCATGATTTGCAAAAAATAATTGGACCAGCTACACCTTTCAAAGCCTCTGCAGCAAAGCAACTGAACATCTCCTCTGCACCAATTGTATTTGCAAGGCACAATGACAAAACAAGCAAGCAAGAGTCTCTGAGCTTGCAAAGGAGACTGAGCCCTGTTTGTGTTTTGTACGTGGAGACTCGGGAACAGGTATAGTTCGGCTCTGAAGGACATGGATCCGTTACGGCGAATCCAGAGGAAGGCCATGAAGATGATCCGAGGGCTGGAGAACCTCTCATATGAGAAAAGGCTGAGAGAAATGGGCTTGTTCAGCCTGGAGAACTTACAGCTGCCTTCCAGTACTTAAAGGCATCTTCAGGAAAGCTAGGGAGCAGCTCTGTATCAGGAATTGCGGGGATAGAACAAGTTGTAGTGGTTTTAAGCTGAAAGAGGCAAGATTTAGATGAGATATTAGGAAAAAAATATTCACTGTGAGGGTGTGGTGAGGCCCTGGCACAGATTGCCCAGAGAAGTTGTGGCTGCCCCATCCCTGAAGGTGTTCGAGGCCAGGTTGGGTGAGGCTTTGAGCAACCTGATCCAGTGGGAGGTGTCCCTGCCCATGGCAGGGGGGTTGGAACTGGATAATCTTTAATGTCCTTCCAACCCAAATCATTCTATGATTTATGACTGGTATCACTAATGCATTAAATTGGTTTGGGCAGATGCTTTTGTTCCTGGTTTCAATATAACGCAGGTTTCCCAGGCAGCTTAATTAGGGTATTTTGGGTATTTTCAATTAAAGGCACTGCCAGTGTCCAAAATTTTATCTTTTTTTTTTTTTTAAAATTCTATTTATTACTAACAGAAAATTGTGCCCTCAGGAGTCACATCAAATAAATCTGCTGAAGTATCAGGTTACAGGAAAGCAAATGAGGGCAGCAAAGGATAAATGTGAGCATCTCCAACACTGTCAAGATGCTGGAATAGGAAGGCTCCAAGATATTTCTTACTAAGGCCAAAAATGGCAGTCTATGACAGAAATTTGGGTTAACATGGCCAGCTGGCTTTTTATTTATGTATGAAGGAGAAAAGGGGGTGCATGGATGGAGTACTAGACTTGGTTACCAAACCACCTGTGAGATTGGTGGCAACACATTCCTCTTACAAGAATTTTGGAAGGGAAAATGCAAGAAAGACAAAGGTGCTTGGGGTCCGTATTCATGAGGAGTGCACAAACTCGGTGCTGCCATGTGTGAAATCACTTCAAACATATGATGGATGCTGTCCAATGCATGCTACAGCATCATGTACATCACACCTGCGTTGCTAATTTGATTAAGACAGAGTGCTAAAACTTCAAAATTCAGAGAAGGGGAAGCAGCCAAGGATCCCACATCATTAAAAGTATTCTCGTCTCCTAATTAACTTCCTAGTTCCCCTGTCTCTTGTGCAGATAGAACAACAGTCTTTCCCATCTGTTTCTATTTGATCTGCATTTCACTTTCCCATTCTGCTCGTCAGTCATGTTTATTGGCTCAAACTATGCACAAGCTCCTGAGAATTGTCTTTACAGTGACTTTTATTAAGCAATGAGGCATGAATGCAGTATGACAAACCCCAATCAAGCTTAAAAAAATCTTTAAGTGATCTTGTTGAATTGATTGTCACAACAGGATGTGAACAATTTTGACAGGAGATGTTTTCTCATTAACTTAGCATTAATACAGATCACTGCACTGTCACTGTCATCTGTCTTTTGAAAAATACAAGAGTGAGGAGAGGACAAGAAGACTCAAATACATTGAGGGACCTATGTTAGCCATAAAAAGTCAAAATTACCAATAGGAAATATCCCCAAGTATTTGTATCCATGTTATAATCTACAAATCCCATAAGACGTTTTGGGCATTCAGCCACAGAGGAAGGATTCTGTTCATCACGAGAACGGTATCTGTCTTGGTACCTCCAAGTTCCCATAGAGCAAGTCTGTTCAGTCTAAGCCCTCAAGCAGCATAGGTGGCTTGCTATGATGTTTGACTCTAGTCAAGAGCTAAAAAAACAGCTGCATATGTTATTTGTGCTTCCATATGTTATCTGTGCTTCCATATGTCTCCTCTTCCTCGTCTGAGGGAAAGAGATGAATGCATAGAAAATATCCTACCCCAGGGGACAATTTCCCTGTCTGCTGTGCCCCAGTGCAGTTATAGGCTGCCAAACATGGGGGTTACTGCTAAGAGGTTCTGCTCATTATGAGGACAGGATACCCTCATAAGTAAGAAATACCTTGAAGATGTCAGCAAATGCCTCCAGTTCACAGCCAGGTTGAAGTCAGCATGAGGACTTTCACTACTTAAACAGCTTTGGGATCACAAAAATGTATATTCTTCTTCCTTTATCAATTCTCTATTGTATTCTTACAATGTCTTATAAATTGGCCTCTGTCTTCGTTTGCACCTCAAAACGCCTACACTTTGGCAACATGCACCATCATTGGAATAAGTTCCCTCTGTAGTTTTCTTTTCCTCAGCGTGGGAATTACTACATATTAAATGCATTCAAAGGTTGATCTCAGCAGTTGCCTTTAAACTTAGCATAATGGAAGTGATAAAATATAGATGGCAAAGGTGGTGTGTTCAAAAACATTCAGACTTCACCCACTTTGCCTATTTAAAGTTTTCAACAGTTTTTTCCTCTCAGTTTTAAGCTGTGATTTGCCTGCTTTCATGAGTAAAATATACGTGTAATTCATTAAAATAAAATTCCAGTGTTCAAGATCAACATGGAAATGACACGAAACTATGTTAAATGTTCATATACCCCACAGAGCTAGGTGGATTAGGAGAAGGCTAGCAAAAATAGAACGACACCAAAACACTCATGCAAACAGCTCCCAGGAGGAGCAAAGCAGGATAAGAAAGGCTAGGAAAATAAAACGAGGCATTCCTTGCATGGATTTCAACACTGGGGGTTAAGCTGAGTTGAGTTCTCCCTTCCACCCTCATTCCTGTGCTGAGCAGGGAACTATATCGATTAATCTTAAACAAGGAAGTGAAATGCAAACAAGAAATGTGCTGTTTTGGGGGCTGATCCAAACTCTGTTGAAATCAAGACTGCATTCTCATCTAATCCCACAGGCCGAGCCCTGGTTGCGTATTTCCAAGGTACAGGATAGCAACTCATACTTACAGAGCCTAGATTTTGTTCTCAACTCAAGATGGGTCACTCCAGAAGGATACACTAATTTTGAGCAGAATTTTCCTGTGTCTCCAAATAGTATCTAGCCAGAATTTTATCTAAAAATGTCAAAGCACACATTTTGCAGGGTAAAAAAGTATTATCTTCAAGTAGCTCAACATTTGGATGAAGGTTGACCATAAGATGAGTGGGCATATGACCAGAGAGTTGTCGTGCTCTGACATGCAATGTTGAGTTTTACATCCAGAAGCTCGGAGCATTTCACAAATCCCTTCCAATTAAGAGCAAGCCACAGTGCCTGACTGGTGCAGAAAACAATATGGGAACATGAGCATTGCTGGGGAAATACCAGGCCAAAGGTGGTTTGTGCTGGGCATCTGCACCCTGTGGTACCAGCTGCAATGCACAGCTTACAGGTGCACTATTCCTCCACATCATCACCTCTTGGTGCAGCCAGAGGCTTCCCTACCTCCCAGCTGCAAAGGGAGGTAAATATGTGAGATGCCTGAAGGGATAAAAGAACAGCAGAACATGCCTGTAGGTGCTGATCAATCCAATAATGTGCATTCTGAACAAGTGGGATGTGACATCAACTCTTGTGGTTGGTGGATTGGATTTGCACTGCAACACTCAAATAATTAGAATTTTTGCAGCTAGAGCAGTAGTGATGGGAGAACACAAGAGCATGATTTTAGGGTGAAGAGAGGCTAAATGAGATTCTCAGCTGGTTTAAATCCAGCCCTGACTGAATTTTTTTTGACTTTCACCAAAGTACTTGGTCTTTTATCCAGTAACAGAAGCCTAAAGCTGGTGGTTTTATCCGGAAATTTTCCATTTCAATTAAGCCCAGAGAAAGCAGACACATTCATCCACAGGTGTTATTCCCTCCTGTTTACCACCCTACATATTCACTTGTATAGCAGGATAGGGTTGGATAGGGTTGCGACGACAAAGGTGAAAAGATGTCGCTGCTGAAGCAACTAGAGCACAGCTCAGAGCAGTCTGGTTCTGGAAGCACGTGTGTATTTACCAAAGCCTCTGTGTACTCCTTCACATTCCTGTACGTGAAACCCTATCACAGCAGATGGACCAATGATCTGAAAGGAGAAACAGCACAGAAACCGCAAAAGGTACGAGAGATATTTCCTCCTGACCAATCCTCTTCAGCATGCTTTTGCTTTAGAGTTCCCCTTCATTTCCAGATTAACAAAGCCAAGTGTCTCATACTGTCCACAGAGTAACATTTTTCATTTTTTGGGTCTCTTCTCTGAACTATGTCCAGAAGGAGCCAAGATTTCATAGAAGAGGCTCCACACCATTATTTCAGATAAAGTTATGTCATCAGAATATTTCTTCTGCATCTTAAAGGGATTTTTCCCCCCCTATTTTTTGCTTGTCTTAAAAAGATGATAAGTAACATAAAATAATTACTGAATTCATGAAAACAAAGCCAGCTCTTGAAGAGCCTAATGTTTCAAGAGGAAGTATCCAGAAGGAGAAGCGCTCATGGTGCACGAGAGTCCAGGAGATATCAGCTATGTACTTGCTGAGGAGCTGATGAATTCTTGCAGAGGAGCTGGACAAGGGCAGCTCCAGAGGCACATTAGCACAGTTAAACAGGGCTAGGACCCCCAGGTCAACCTCTTCACACCCCATGTGTTACCTCTGCAAAACTGATACAGCTGAAACGCAGTTTGTGGCCAACACAACACACAGAGGCTTTTTGCAAAGATGATTCACTGTGTTTTACTTCTTTCTGCTTTAAGGCATCCACAGTCCCCCATCAGGAATGCAATGGAAAGAAAAGGAATGGAGTTTGGCATTGCACTGAAAAGCTGAACACCTTCTCACCTCCCTGGTATGTCTCCCTACAGTCTGAACATGATTTGGTGTTTCTATTTCTTCCATTGGTAGCAAATAAAGCAAAACCATAACAGGTTTAGAGCAATAACAGACAAAGCTCAGACTCTAGCAGTTTCCTCTAGATTTATTAATATGCCAGGGCAACCGAAGGAAGCAGAAAGGGCTTTGAGACAGGCTGATTGAGATTCCTCAACCATTTGATCATGAAACAAAATGAAAATTACCTTAGTGGAAAAAACCCCAAATTTATTTCCAGACGATCTTTGCTGAATGCGTTCTTTTAAGAAAAACTTGTAAGGCTTGTTTCCTTTTGAGAACACTAGATTGCAATTTTACCTTAGTAAACAAAGCACATGTTCACATGGCTTCTGACAAATGAGTTTCACTAGTAACGATTTTAATGAAGTCATTTCATGGATGCATATATACTTATATACAAGGTGACCAAAAAAGATGTGCTGACGGAAACTTTGAAGGTGAAATGGAGCTGTGCCAGTTTACACCTGCTAAGGATCCCATCCCACAGAAATCCCAAGGAGAAAGGGAAGAGATGGGCATTGCCTGCCAGCACCCACTGCTCACTGTAAAACAACCCGATGTTTCAAAAGACTTTAAGGAATCATGTTCTAATACACACACAGAATCACTTAAAGACCATCCAGTTCCAACTCCCACACTGTGGCCAGGGATGCCTTCTACTGAATCAGGCTGCTCAAAGTCTCATATAACGCGGTCTTGAACGCCTCCAGGGATGGGGCATCTACAACTTCTCTGGACAACCTGTGTCAGGGCCTTATCACCATCACAGGAAAACATTTCTTCCTAAGATCTCATCTAAATCTTCCCTCTTTCAGCTTAAAACTGTTCCACTCATCTTATCCCTGCACTCCCTGATAAAGAGCCCCTCCCCAGCTTTTCTGTAGGCCCTTTCAGCACTGCAAGACTGCTCTAAGTTCTCCTGGGAGCCTCCTCTTCTCCAGGCTGAACAAGTCCAACTCTCTCAGCCTGTCCTCATAGAGCAGCTGCTCCCACCCTCTGACCATCTTCATGGCCTCCTCTGGACTCACTCCAACAGATCCATGTCCTTCCTGTGCTGAGGACTCCAGAACTGAATGCAGGACTCCAGTTGAGGTCTCACGAGAACAGAGCAGAGGGGCAGAATCCCCTTGCTCAACCTGCAGGTAACACTTCTTTTAATTCAGCCCAGGATACAGTTGGCTTTCTATGCTGTAAGTGACAGGGGTGCTTAGAAAAGAGCAGGTAGCTACCACAGCTTCCCTCAGGCCAAGATGTCCCTGTGCAACTCCGGGACTTTGCTGCCCTCCTGGGGGCACCTCATTCCCCAGAACCATTCCAGGAGAGCAGGTCTTCAATGTCAGCCGGACACTGTTTTTCCCAAAGTCAATTTATTTTCCTGCAGAATTGGGTGGAAAATTCCACCCAGATCCATCAAGGAAAAACCTGAGAGAAAACTCCTCCTACAGGGAAACATCAGTGTTTTGCAGTGATCAGAAATGCCAAAGAAAAACATTTCAGTCTTTCCGAAATTAATCCTGCTTTAGGGGAGGAAGAGACATTCCATTTGGCAAACAGGTGCAATGGTTCGACTTCTTGTCTCAAAAAAGAAAAACAACAAAAAAAATGTGAAAAGAAAAAAAGAAACTGGTATTTCCCATCATCTGGAAACTCCATTTTTCACTCACTTCCTCCCTAAGCCCTCAAATCTGTTGGCTCAGATGGAGGCACCACTTTCAGCCTTGAAGTTCTGTGCTCTGAGTAGCCCCTGCCACAGAGCAAGGAGCGTCACATGGACCCACCATCACAGCCGGCTGGCGGTGCTCCATCTTTCCCCCACTCTTTCTCCCCAGATTGTTCTTTCATCCAAGCTACCCCAAAGCTCCACCTTTCTCTGATGCTGCCCACCTGGCAGCAGGGACTCATAGCAAACAGCACTGGCACATCTCACAGCAGACTATTATTGAAAGTAGCTGTAGCACAGAGAGCCTGTTTAAGGTTAATAAAGAATAATGCTCTCAAGGGAGGATCAAATTTATTAAATTAGCCCGTTATTGCATGAAAAAAGGGCATGAGGGTTTTTTGTTGTTTCTTGGTTTGCTTTCAAATCCTTGAAAGAAACATTAGAAGCTGAAAGTCTAAGGAAACACACTTAATATTTTGAGAAACTTTTTGCCCTGTTAGAAGAAATACATCTGGTTTGCCAGGTTGCTGCCTACTGCAAATTAAATGATGGGTGAAGAACTTGGCAGTGGAAGCAAAAATAGATGTCAAAGGTGAACATTCACCTCAAGACTTGCTGTCGTCCTTGGGTATATTGGTGGATAAGAAACTCAAAGTGAGCTGGTAATGTGCACTTGCAGCCCAGAAAGCCAGTCGATATGATGGGCTGCATCAGAAGAGTGTAACAAGCAGGCTGAAGGAGGTGATTCTCCCCCTCTGCTCTTTTCTCATGAGTTCCCACCTGGAGGCCTGTGTTCAGTTCTGGAGTCCTCAGCAAAGGAAGGACATGGATCTGTTAAAACAAGTCCAGAGGAGGCCACAAAGATGATCAGAGGGCTGGAGCACATCCCATATGAAAGCAGGCTGAGAGAGTTGGACTTGTTCAGCCTGGAAAACAGAAGGCTCCAGGGTGAACTTAGAGCAGCCTTCCAGTACTTAAAGTTGTTTTCAGGAAAGCTGAGGAGGGGTTCTTTATCAGGGAGTGCAGGGACAGGATGAGAGGGAATGGTTTTAAGCTGAAAGAGGGGAGATTTAGATGAGATCTTAGGAAGAAATATTACTATCAGGATGATGAAGCCCTGCAACAGGTTGCCCAGGGAAGTCATGTGTGCCCGATCCCCGGAGGTGTTCAAGGCCAAGTTACATGAGGCTGTGAGCAATGTGCTCCAGTGAGTGGTATCCCTCCCTGTGACTGTGGGGGTGGAACTGGACGATTTTTAATGTCCATTCCAACCCCAACGTTTTATGATTCTATGAATTCTATACTTCGTGATCTTAAAGAGAAGTCAGCGCTTAGTACTGAAACAGGGACAGATTAAGGTGCTTATGTGGTTAAAATAAATGTTATTTTTTCTCTATTTCTTTGTCCTTTGCCAACATGCCTCTACTCATTGCAAGCCTGCTCCTGTGCCAATGTGTGCAGATTTCCCTGGGGTGAATCACAACATGTATGGTCAGCCAAAACCATCCTGGGATCAGTCTTCTACAAAGGGTTTGGGTCTTTTTTAGCAGAGCTCCTGGTATTAACAAAATAATCAATATTAATTACTACACCAATTGTATCCCTTATTGTTATAGACCAATACCTTCATCACAACTAAATTGCTGAATGTTGCTTTAGGGCGAAATCCATGGGCCAAAACAAGTCACTAGAAATCAGCAGGAAACCCTGAGAAACACACACACTACGAAACATTAACTCTATTTTATTAGTGGTTTGCATTTTTACTGCTGTGATGCTTGGCATTTTTGCATCAGCTTAATATGTTAAGAGATCCCCACCACCATCAGTAAAGGAGTAATTTTTCTTCCTTCTCCACCCTTGCTGTGAGAATAAAAACGATTCGTTCAGACAAAGTCCACAGAAAGGATCCCAAAACCAAGCCCAGCTCAGAGCTGCAAAAACACTCAATAACTGATTTTTAGCATCTGCAATAACTAACTCCATATGCGTTGCTGTCAACTGCAATGCTTCAATTAGTCCAATGCTTCCAAGAACTGGGTACTGGAGAGACTGGGCTGCAAACTTTGCAAGCAGGCAACAGTTTTATACTCTTGCCAGTTTATTCATTGGGGTCTGAACTGCTGTTCTCAGTTCTGCTTAATATGTTCATTATTTTTCTGCTTCACTCTCCAACCCATATGATCCATCAACAGAAAATTGCCTCCTATAGACTCCGATGACACTTAAACACTTGCACGTATAATAAACTATCACACTGCTGTGTCTCCCTGTATATCTGCCTTTGGGCATGTTCTCTCCTGTCCCTCCAACAGCCTTTTGTAGCGGAGAAACTCCACTGTTGCACTTCATATGTCTTTCTCAGGGCCAAGCATGTGCCTAGTTCTGGAGGCTGTAAAAGATATTCTGGTACAATGCTTCTGTAGCTCCCAAGGCTTTTTCTTGGAGAATTTAAGCAAAACATGTTTTAACTTCTCATTTAATCTTCACTTGGGTTCTTCTCCTCCTTTTAAACACCAGCTGTTATACTGACACACAAGGGAAACAATACAAATTTGAACTAGAGGTGTGGTTTGCTGCTAATCCAAAAGCAGTCACCATGAAAAGGGAAGATGCTTTCACCTGGGCCAGCCACTCACTCCACAAAGGTAGCTGAAATGGTTTCTTAAGTGGATCCAGGAGATCCAGACTTCTAAACCAGATATTGCTCTAAAACCCACATTACTGGACCTAAAGTGCAGGCATCCCTCTGCAAACCAGTTCTCCTACCACAACGTCTCCTGCAACACATGCTAAATACATAAGACAGGGCAGTGAAACAAACACATCCAACATTAAATAATTCTGCAGAGCACCTCAAACTGTTTCACGCCCTTGTGAAAGAACCAGCTGCCTGAGCCTTGTAACTGCAAAAGGAACATCTTCAAAACCAGCCAAGTCCCTGCGTTTTCAGGTACTACTATCCAGCCTCAAGAGAGCCAATAAATCCACTTCTCAGTTTGCTGGGAGATGTTATTCAAATAGTCATTTCATTGACAAACTGGGATTTTCATAGTTTTGACAGTTCTGAGCTGAGCTCTCACCGCACTTTTCCTTCAGTTCTTATATCATACCTCTCCAGGGACAGCAACCAGTCTTCTGTCTGACCCTTCTACCCTCCCAAATGACACAAATGTTTGTCAAACCTACAAAGTAGCCACCCCCCGTCCCCAAAAAATAAAAATCCAGAAGCTTTCTGGTGAGCAGTCCTGTAATGAACATGATTCATAACAAAAATACTTGGGAAGAGTAGCAGATTTGCTTATTTCTTTCCTGTATTACTAGCAGATTTTGCAACACTATGTATTTTGGGGCTCATACCCAGGTTCACCATTTTTAAGTGTAGGAAAATATAGGTTTGTCTCAAGATGCGTGGATGGAGAAGCAAGCCGGGTCACCATTTGGGGAGGAACTGTGCCGTAAGACTCATACCATGGGACCCTGCCCAGATGATGCAAAGCCAGGCATGGGTTCTTGGGTACCCCCAGGAAGGGCTTTGTTCTCCAGCTAACTCCATCCCGCAGTGACATCCCAAGAAGATGCTTTGGCAGGTCATTTTCAGGGTTATAGGTTGTTGGTTTAATTCTGAGCTCTGGGAGTGTTACCTGCTTACATTAAACACTTTGTAGGACAAAGGTGGAGAGCTTTAAAGGGATTTACCCACTTCAGTCACAGTAGAATGAGGAGTCTTGCATTTAATATGGAGGAGCAGGGTTGGAAATTGGGTGCTACAACCAGGAAAGAAAGCCCCGAGGACACAAACTGTCTCCCTTTTATAGCCTCTAGTAAACCAGAAATAATACAAATGTGTTTGTTTTGTCCTGCTTACAGGCTGTAAAAGATGCTTGAGCAGAAATGCAGCAGTCAGGCACTTTAGCTGGAGCTCAGCTCTAGTAACATCAGCCCCAGGAGTTCAAAAATCATGATCTAGCTCCAAAGAAAATAGAAGACAAACTCAGAAACCAGGCAAATAATAATAAAAAAAAAATAAATCCTGGCCTCTTTTCATTTTCCTTCCCATTTTTCACTCTGGATCTTTTCAAGCTTTGCTCTACAGCTATGAAGCCTAGAGGCTTTCATTTGTTAAAAACACAGTTGTGTGTAATGACATGACTCAAAAGTCAAGGCTTAAAAAAAAATACATCCAACATTATCAAGGCACTTGCTAAAGGTACAAAAGCTTGGATTTCAGTGTTCCTGAGAGTTCTCAGGCACAGGAATGATTGTGTGTATGTATTTAAGCGTGGGTTATTTTTATAGGGTTAGTGCAATGGTTTGCACTGCTTTGGTTAAGCCCACTCCCCTGAAATAGCACCACTAGTGTTAATGATGCTACTGAAGACATGGGGAGGTGTTTCCATGGGGCACCACAATATGTCCTTGTGTCCCTGTACCATGGTGGTGACCATGGGGTCTTATAGGTGGTGCGTCGAGCAGGAACTCACCAAACATGGAGTCAGTTCTCACCTCCAGGCTTGCTCTGGAACAAGCCACTTAACTCCATTCAGTGCTTTGGTTTCTATATCTGTAGCATCAAATGGAAACCTGAGCCTCTGAAAAACGTGTTATGGCACATCATGCACTTCTTGGTCACCACGGCGCAAAAAAATAAGATGGAAAGAATGTGAAAATGAGTTATTGCCCTTTAAGTGCCCTTTGTTACATAGTTCTCTGGCATAACCTCCATTCGCGTCCAGATCTAGCAAAGCACAGGGGGGTGAGATGATGCTGGTGGACTGTGCTGGGACACTCTACCACATCTGCCTAAGGAAGGACAGGCTCCTCTCTGCCTCCAATGTTGCTCTTGGCTCTGAAATTTTACCTTTCCTCTAAGCAACACCTGCTTCACAGTAATGTGCAAATATCTTGGCACATGCCTTCCTGACAGTGTTTTGGAGTAGATATTCATCAACACAGAGAGCTGCTCTCCTGGTAGACGGTGAAAACCTTCTGTACCATTTGGCACTCGTATTCCACAGCTGTGCTCTCAGTGGCAACCTTCCACCCAGGTTTCATCTGACTGCATTACTGTTGGACTGGGTTACATCTTTCCAGCTCAGGCTTAACGTCATTCAAAGAGTCTTAATGACTTAGAGGCAGCAGCTGCAAATGATAGCAGGACTTTGGGGAACAAAATACAGGGAGGTATAAGCTTCAGCAGCAGCTCATCTTGTATTTCCTGGTATCTGTGCCATCTAACCTGTTGAGCTGAAAAGTTTCCAGAGCAGTGATGTTCCCAGAGCCTTTCACTCTGCAGTGTTGCTCAGGAGGCAGGATACAAACTATCCTGCACACCTCTGAGACTCCCAGATCCTAAAGGATGAGCTATAAACTACACTACCTCCACAAAAGCACCAGTCTTATTTGTCATCTTAGTCCTTGCCCCTGCTCCAGGTATCTTTTCCAGAGCTGAGTTAGGCAGCATTTTGTGTCTAGCCCAGGCTAGCCTGTGCCTTTTATAATGCCACCAGGCTCTGAAAAGTCCAGAGTGGAGATTCAGAGGTTTCCTTCTTCTCTGCTTCCTGTAGAGTCCAGCGTGTTGTGGTTCACTTACAAACCCACATGCTTCAGGATTAATTCTTAACAAAAAACAGGGATGTAGCTGCAGCCCTCTGTACTGGAAGATGTCCTGACGGAAAAGGCTGGGACCAAGTTTGCTGCTTGCTGCTCCAACATCATAGCACTGGAGAATCCCCTATGGGACAACCTCCATCTCCATAAATATCCAGAAAAATAACAGCATGCTGAATTTTTGGGATGTGTGCACCAGAACAGGTCACATCCCAGCTAAACTTGACACCTTGTGGGCATTGCTGTTTTCCCCATCACTGCAATCTGTGAACTGGCTGGAGTGAACTCCCTGCTTTTATGGAAGCTCTTGAAAATCCTCGTTTGAGGCAAACACACAGTTTTGCTTTATTTAAACCTGAATGTGTTTAGGTTGGGCTAATTCAGCCCTGCTCTGCAACTCACCAGCTCCTCCTGCCGAAGGCAGAGTGCCTTATCCATGTGTGCCCCGGGAGCAAAGTGAAAGCAGTCTGCACAGGGCTCTGCAATGGGGTGGTCCATGCAGCAGAGGGGCCCCTGGGCACTGTGGAAAATAACTTCTCAAGCTGCTCCAGTCAAATTTGAGAGCCACTGTGTCACAGTCAGGGCACAGAGACGTTTTCCTGCATTAGAACTACAAGAAAGCTGGGAACAGATCCTAGTGACGCAGCAAAATTCAAACAAGGCAGAAACCGCTTGGTTTTCTTAATTCCCGGGAGTATTTTGCCCTTCTGGTCATGCAAACACTGAGTCTTCCCTCACCTTCAGAGTTCGTGCTTTTGTGCTATAATCTTTTTAACCCCACGCAGGATAGCAACTTGCCAAGCAAGATGATCTGTCTTGAATCTAGAGAAACCACACCATGCTTCTCCGACAAGTTAAAGATCAAAGGCTACATTTTTCCCAGGCTTCTTAGACATTCAGCAGGTACCGTGCCGCGTGCTGAACGCGGGAGGAGGTGGGTTTACAAGGGGAAGAACAAAATATGGCCAATAAATCAATGCATCACTCAACTCCAATGAAGTTTCATGACAGAACCAGACATGTCAGAGACCGCGGATGGTGCTTGTTGGCTGGATAACATGCTTGAGATGGAATAGAGAAATTCCTACATCTGCCAGAAGGAACGACAAGAAAACAACTGCAACATAAAAGACTTCATGAAGCAGTTGACATTTAGGCCAAAATAGGTTTAAGATGAGGCGCCCCTTTGAGCTGTTCCTTGGGGTTTTTTTATCTGCTACTAAATATTTTGTCATTGGGCAATTTTTGGCTCTGTTCCTCATTATTGTCTAGTTGCTGTGTTTTCAGTTAAGAGGATTCGCCTGTGAGCAGCCACAGAAAAGGGAATCATACGCCAGTACTACTACGAGTGCCTCTTAACCTCAGCACAACCCAAGGAGTCTTTAAGCTGTAAGAAAAGTGTATTTAAAGAAAAAACATCCTTTTCGTATGAACACCAGCTACATTTTTATTTTGCATTTATTCCTCTTTTCTTTGAATATTTCCCTTTTTAGTCATAAAAAGGCAGGGAAAATAATACTAAACCAAGACCATTTTGTTTTCAAATCCAAAATTTTCTAGCAACCACTCAGATACTAACCCATCAAGCTTAAGTCACTGATATAATTTTATCTTTAAACTTTTAAAATAGATTTTTAAAAAAATCACCTTTTTGTTCTATCACATCCAGGCCAAGATCCCAAACATTTTTCTAGAGCCGTAACTATCAGGCTTTTGGAAGGACCTTTGAAGGTCAAGCCTGTTGAAAAGCAGACACTGGCATGCAGAGCTAACCCACAGACCAGTATGCTATCAGGCCAAAAAGCAGTACGCAGTTTTTGCTAAGAAAGATAGAAGATGCTCATAGTTAGAAGCAGCTAGAGATGAACAGAAAATACCAAGACACTCTGCTTCAATCAAAATCTTATCTCCTGTTTTTTCCTATGGTGGCTCTTCTGGACCTCATATAGAACAAAATGCAACATCTTTGCATACAGACATTGTTGCCATCTCTATTTTTGTTTGCTACTGGATGCAAGAATCATGCTAAAAATCCAAACTAATTATGTTGACTCTGTCTGCCTTAGGACAATTGACACATGGGTTTTAATCTAGATCTAAAACCAAGTATTTGCCTAATGACTATTGCAACCCCTGTTCTTTCCTAAAATAAGTAGCTGAACTTTTAGGATCACTTACCTATTTAGGTCCCTAACTCAAACACCTTGTGTGAGGTAAGGAAGAACAAGTTAACCATATTTGGTGTAATTCCAAAAATATACTGAAAAACATGCTAGAAGTCAAGATCTTAAGCTATGTGCTTTCCCCAATTTCTTTCTTATTATCGTTGTAAAATAATACAGCCTTCCAATTACAAACGCTGGCAGCATCGGGGAAAAAAAGGACATCACCCTGGCATCATCACAGGAGCTTTGCTCCTGCTATGGGCTACCACTACTGTCCATCTCAAAAGAGTGTACAGGTCCTCTCCTCTGCTCCAAATGGATAATCCACCACCTACATCGCCTTTTCCCACATCTTACGGAAGTCTCCAAGGGTAGAATTTCAGCTGGTGGGAACTGGCCTGCCCCCATCAACTCCAGGTGGGAATCATTGATTTACAGTGGCCAGGCAAAAGATGCTTCTGAGCAATCATTAAATCACATCATTTAGAACCAAATTCCAGCCACCGAGGGCCAGGCTAAATGAAAACTGTCTGGTTTTTACACAAAACCGCACAAGCCCCGGAAAATCAATTTTCTGGGTTTCGTATAATTTTCCACCGGTCAGAAGAGAGACTCTTTATTCCATCTGGCCTTTAGAGCAAGGTTAGGGACTCAACAAGAAAGAATTCAATTGACCTGAAAACAGAAAATGACAACTTTCCAACAGTGAGACAGTACTTGGATTTCTTGACTGGTTTTGAGCACAAAAACTATAAAAAAAATAAGTCCAAAACCCTGAATCAAGAAGATGTCCATGCTCCTGCCTTCCATTTAGTAACTTCTCATCCCCAAAATTCAACTTTTTTCCTCCTGTACAGAGTTAAGGAGTACTTTACTCACAGAAGGTTACTCCTGAGCATTTCTGGAGTCTGAGCATTTCGGCTTCCCACCATATTTTGCCGGTGAGCAGATGGAGCAGAAACAGGGAGGAGGAAAAAAGCCAAGGGCTCAACGGCAAGCCATTACATGCAACCCAAAGCATGCTGTGCCTTTGGATGTGGGGCATGCTGGCACGGGGCCGATTTTTACCCGGCCAGGATCCGAAGCAATGCACTTAACCACAAAGTGAAGAAAAATGCACCCTGTCTGTTGTCCTTGCTCCACTGCCAGTACCAGCAAGCAGCCAGGAAAGCCAGAAAGGCCAGGAGGCACAGTAAATCAGCAGCCTAGGGCAAGGCAAAGCATGGCATGTTTACCCGCTTCGGTCTAACACCTGAGATTTCCAAAGCCCAGAAATAAAACAAAGTCATCATCTGAGTGCCAGAAGCACGGAGCTGGCCTTTCAGCTGATATAAATCATTTTATTCTGACTTACACCAGTCAAGTACCCAACCGCTGAGTTGTCTGGCTTTTTTTTTAGCCCCTCTCCTTATTTTTTCAGCAGAGCGTGCTCCGCCTTGCCAAGCTGCCTGGAATGAAAAACAAAGCCCAATGTGCCATGACGAAGGCTTCTAGGCATTACTGCAATGCAAATAATAAATATTGGGAATAACACCCCCGGGGTGGAATCCCTCCCCTCATCTCCCTGTTGGAGGGCAGCAGCGCAGTCCCATATTTTGCATGCAAGTCTGGTCAGCAGGGAAAAGCCAAAGACCATCTTCCCCACAAAGCTCTACACCAGAGCTCACCTCAGAGCTGAGAACCATAGCAGGAATGTGCCTGCACAGCCTGAAGCAGCATTTACGCTCTCTTCATGAATGGAATAATCCCAAGGGCATGAGCATAAGGATAATGCAGTTGTAGGAAAGTGAGCAATTCCATCCCAAACTGGAGTCTGGAAACAAATGGGCTCAGAGATGACACCAAATCATGGTGATTTCCAATAAAGGAGGTAGCGGTGAGGATAACTAATTGTATGTTCCCAAGAGCAATTTGATGCATGTGTGCACACAAAAGCTTTGGAAACACGTTATGCAGCACAGTTATATGAGATGAACTTAGACGCAACGGTCCCCCAGACAGATAGAGGTTGGGGTTTTTTTTAGTATTTTGTTTCTATGGAGCTGGTTGGAAACTCAGACCATGTCTTGATGCTTGGAGAACACATAGCAGCATAGAAGCCATAAAACTTAACAGTAGTTTCCCAAATGGAAGGAGGGAATTGCCCTGAAGATGCTGGCAATGTAGAAATGTAGTGCTGATCCCTGTGGGCAGCACTGCTGGAGCCCGGCTGCTCTCTGTATCCTTTCCCTGCCAGCACTGAAGCAGCGGAGAAAAACTACAAATGCATTCCTGATAGAGAAATTACAAAAACATGCCTCTACAGACACAACCAGCCAAGTCTGATTTACATGAATTTATCCTGGGAAAGAGCAAAGCCAGGGAAGGAAGCTTGACTCCTGCACAGGGTGTTGGATGCAAACACCCTCAGCAGAAGAGCTTAGGCTCATGCCTGCATGCAGCCAGCGGCAGAGGGACAAAGACAAGAAATGTTCTTCGCCTTTGAGATGGATGTATGGGATGTTGCCAGACTTAGTGTGACTAAATCTTAAATACCAGAAATGCCGTTCCACCAAATCAATATCAGTTTTCATGAAAATAGTGAGAAAAATAGAATAAACCATGCTCCTATGACCATAATTTGAATTTTACTCTTTGTATTACATATATTTTAATGTTAAAACTTAGTAAAAGGGTATTTGATATTCAGTTTCCCAGTTTACATTCTTATCTTGCAGTTCTTCAGCTAGTGACAAGTGTCAATGTGACATTGACTCCTTGTCAGATGCCATGCTTGTACATCTGATAATTTCTGGCCAGTAAAAAAATACATGTTTGTGAGTTAAGTTGTTTGGGAAAAGAAAGCGTAGAAATGCATATATGCATATGCATAAACAGATATATATTCCTATGACTAAAATTTTGTCTGAAAACAGAGAAAAAACGCATTTTTTTATGCTCTTAGTTTTCTAAGGGGAATCAGATGAGATCCAGCAATTCCAGAAGAAAATCAAATAGTCTATTAGTGAGCTGTAGAAAAAAAAAAGCTATTGACAGAAATAAGCCTGTAACACAGACCTGGTGTACTCAATGAGTAAATACAATGAAGCAGTAGTCAACATTTCAACCTGAACGCACAGTATAGGATGTGCCAACATTTTACTTGAAACAAGCCAGCAGCTTTGTCCTGGACCATCTCAAGGAGTGGCTGATGGGGTTTAAGGGATGATGCATGCTGCAATGGACCTCACCAAAACAGAGTCTGGAGTTGTTCCAGCCTTCTGCAATTGGCAATGGTACACAAAAATTAAAATACATCAGCAATCGCCTGTCTGCTGAGCGTCTTGAAAGGCAAGAGGAACTTTATATGCTGTGGCCCCACAATGGAGAAGAGTTACAAGGCCAGTGGATATAAAGAGAGCAGCTGCTTCAAAAAGCTGCTCTGAGTAAACCTGTTAGAGCCGATGAGCAAACATAACGTGAGTGCAGCCGTTGTACCCAGGGAGGGAAACAATTGCTTTTTCTCCAAAATAAAAGAAAGACTTTTGCTCAGGGCAATGTGGAATATAAACATGCAACTGTTCCACATTAGCTGCGGCATTCTTCTTTTTACCACCCAATTTTCCCTTTCATTCTATGGCAAAGAGTGGAGGTTCTCTATTGCACATTGGGGGCATCCGAACTGGAAATCATTAAAATATAGATTTCAGTTATAGTGGACCTTCTGTGAGTGGAAGGAAAGATTGCCACAGCTTCCTGAGTATATGATTTAATGATGTGTTCTGCATTTTCTTAATTTTCCACATTTTAAAGGCCTCTGTTCTCTATTTGGTGAAGGAGGGATCATGCAAGAGGCACAGTAGACAGTTGCTGGAAATATAAAATCCAGAATACCACAAACAGGACTTGGATAGTTGTGGGAAAGGGGAAAAGAGAAGCCATTTCATATCTGGGTCATTTATTTTCTCATAAATGCACAAATTCTGCAAACAGCAAAACTTTTAGCCCAGTGTTTGGTCTGAAATATAATCTTTAAACAAAACTAAAAGGTAGCCCTCAATAAGGGTGCAATGCTGCACCTTCTCCCACAAGCCACTTATCAAGGTCTATGGACACGTCGTTCACTGCAAAACACAAAAAATCCTAATATCAGGATTAGCCGTATGACTGGGGGACTATAATGGTGACCAACAGCCAAGAGGGCAGCACACACCCAGTGTTTTGGGGCTCCTCATTACCTATGACACCTTGGTGCTAATCCTCTGCACATGAGAGAACTCAAGGTTCACAAGCAGAAACAGCTTGAATACTTACCACTACTCCCAAGATCTACTCTCCAAAAGAAATACTGAATTACACTATACATTACAGACCCATCATTCAGATACAGAGCTAGAAATCTTGCACAGATTTTCATTTCAATGTGAACCGAACATGCGGTTGTTGGCTTGGGTTTTGTTGGGTTTTTTCTAAAACAAATAGTTGAAAAATATACAGAGAAAAAATGCTATCATTTAAATAATATATCTAATCCAGGAACGAGCTGTGCAGAGAGCATGTCTGTTATGTATAACTTAAATTTATACCCATGGCAGAATGAAATCATCACTTAAAATAAAGTCAAATGTCCATTTTTCAGATTTAATTAAGACATCATTTTGATGGAGGTTAAGCTAACATAAACAAGCCAAGAAAGCCAATATGAAGAATGAACTGCATATAAAACCTGGAGCTCGTTTGTATGCCTGAGTTGCATGACCGAAGTTGAACAGTGTAAGCGTCTTACGCTGAGTTACAAGTGTTTTCTGCTGTGGTTTAATGTAAGAAAGGTAAATATAAGGAGTTATTTTAAAAAATAACTGTCAGAATGAACTCTGGGAGCTTTGCTCCCTTGTTTTTATCTCTCTTGACTTTGGAGGGCTTCACTCTAAACGTAAAGCATCCTCAGTCATCTAAAGCATCTACACTGGCTACACAAATAGAGAAGGTCCAGGAGGCATGAGCGCATATTGCATCCCTTGGCAAGAGAGACCTTGTATAAATTCATTTTATTTTATAGAAAAAGCATGAAGAAAAGCCACACAAAGATTCGGTTTTGCCTCCCAATAGAGAATCTAAAAATCGAATAGGAGGCAGGCTCAGAAACCCTTTTATGCCCATGGCTTCAATAGCCTATAGTGCAATTAGCAAGTGTTGCGGTAGCACAAGCAATATTAAAATCACACCATTATGAGAAAGAGAGACAAATAATCATCTAAACAAATACGAATGCAAAGTTGTGGGATAAGAGGTGCACCAGTGTCCTCCTGGCTATGTGGTCTGTTTGGTAAAGAAATGTAAAAGCTGAGGTTTCGCCTCTGGGTCTTGCAGTTTCTCCTGGCACTTTTATATCCACTCAGAGGGCCTGGGAACTCCAAACACCTATGAACTGAATGAGTATTTGCCTATTTTGCACTGCAAATACATAAAGCAAGTGCAAGGTAAAAATCTGTAAGCTTCCATCCAGGACAAAGATTTTAAAATTGTCATTTTCCTTCTCATTCCCTGGCAGATGAGGCACTGAACTGTGATAAAGTAGGGTCATTTGCTGAGCACTACATCTTATACAGTTGTGCCAACATGCAGCTAAAAACCTGCCTCAATGTATTCAAATGCTGTGATCCACTTTATCCTTATATGGTTCTCTTCCCCAACTCCTGAAAGGATTCATTTAAAGGTCACAAAAAAACCTGCACCAATTTAAAGAAGGCGTTTTGGCTCCCTCATAGGGGCTGTTGAGAAGAATAAGATATTTACATCAAACTACTTTACATAAATAGGGAAGATGCTGCATTTTGCAGTCCCAAAACTTTGGCTTCTGTAATTCCTACCAGTTTGAACTTTAGTTGAAAAAAAACAGAGGGGAGATACTCAAATCACGCCAAATTTAATTTTGAATTTATCAAACTGAATTGGGTTTCACCCAAGATTTGAAGTCCCTGGGACCACACCCAGTGCTGCTCACCCTCACCCCAGTCCCCCAAGGAGGCAGCTCCAGCAGGCAGTCACAGGCAGGACACCTTCGCTGGAGGTGTCAGTACAGGTTGCTGCTCCAAGCGGCTGGAAGTGATTTGTGGCAGCTTTGATTCCACGTGGCTACCATACACTTAAACTATTTCCGAAATACTGAAATTACTGCCAGGCGTGGGACCCTCGCCTTCGTTTTCAGAGATGCCTGTCGTAAATAACCAATGCCTTGCATAACATAATTCACAGGTTAGCTGCCCGGCGCTCCTGCGCGCCGCAGACCTGCAAGACATGCTGGCTCACTGGTAAACAAGAGACAACGCAGGAATTCAAGCCATGCAGAGGTATGTTTGTTTTTTTATGGCAGTGCTTGTAATTATTTTCTGTATTAATATCTATTGTTTCATCAGGAGTGTGGCTCTCCACCAACTCCTCCCACTCCTCACTGTTGCAATAATTCCTTTTGCCATATAAATTACATTGGTCTTTTGCAGCAAACTCTCTCCCTGTCCACCTCTCAATAGTCTTTCTTCTCACTGGTACTTCCCAGGCAAATACTCCCTCCCAAATAACGTAAAGTACATAGGACTGTATTTCATCACTCCCATTTCCTTGTGATTCTCCATCTCACTAAGAGAAAAAAAGAAAATCCCACAGCTGCTTTCATCTCCTAACAGGAGGGGGAGAGCAAGGTGGGAGCATGAATATAGCTTAACAGTCACCATTTCTCTATTTTGTGATGACTTTACCAACCAAACCACGAGCTGCATGGAATGACGACTCACAGCTGAGCTAGAAGCCCCATGATGGAAAACACCCACTGGGAAGCGGTACCCAGGGGCTCAGTGAGGTGGGTCCCATAAAGATTTTCTGGAGTATATAAACACCCTGAAAGAAGCTCGTGGCATCTGCTCAGCATCACCTCAGCCTTGCCTTTCTCATGTTTCTCCAATTGGTTCAGTATCTAATTTGGGGCAAGTTTTATGGACTGGAAGACAGATAGACTTGGAGCATCTCAGCCAAGAGCTGATTGCTGCTTCCTGGGTTATCTACATCTCTTCAATTCAGTTGATTTTCTGTTTCCTTCCTAATAGTTTTTATTCTACCTCCCTGAGAAAAAATAAGAAAAAAGACATGATTTCAAAGGAAGCCACAATTTGTTGAAATCCCCATTTTTTTAGCATAAAGGGTTAGTTTCTATACTCTTTTATTCCCCTGCGACAAACAACTTTCGAAAACAAAAATACTGATCTTAGAAATATCATTAATTTCAGAAAACATCACTTGGTTTCCAATGACTTTAAATTTTAGATGTAATTGCATATGCTAAAAATATTAATGTGGGGTGGGCAAAATGAAGCATTTTAACCTGATCAAAATAGAGCAGTTGAAATAACCCAGAAACATTACTCTCCAGAACTTCTGGATGTGCAAGCTATTTTGAAATCAATTTTTTATCCCAATTTGGGACAAGAGTCACTTTTTAATGTTCAAATATTATTGCTGCAGTGGAAAAATACATTCTTGCCTCGCATAAATAAAAGAGAAATAACTAACATATATTTCCAAGAGGCTGAGTCCCAGCAACTTAAGAGGAGCCGACACTCGACACATCCTCCGCGATGTTCGTAATCTTACCCTGTGCTCCCACCAGTGTCAGGGCAGCATTGCATGATGCATCCAACTTTTTTCCTGCTGATTAAGTCCCAGGGTCCTGCTCAGGTACCCTGTTGTGGATTTGCTGAGATGCAAGCACGGTAGCTTGCATAATCCCTGCCTTTGCAAAGCAACAGCCTTGTAGAAATGGCAAAAGCAGTCTTCTCCACTCCAAACATGTGTTCCTATTTAGCAGACCCTTACAAGCAGCTGAACAGGCTGCAGTGCGGAGCCTGTGCACAGTTTGGACAGGTAATGGAGGCTGTTAATGTAAAGAACTACCTTTTCCCCCATTAAATAGAAAAAAACAAGGCTGCAATAAAACTAACAGCAACTTATTTTATGAAGTGCAAACCAATAAAGCAGTGCCTTTAGATTACACAGGTTACTTCTCCTATAGATGCTAATGGAGTGCAATTAGAAAGATTCCCCCCCACCCCGGTCCTCAAGTGTTATTGCAATGTGCTTGCAACACATGCAGATGCTGGGCAAGCCCAGTCTCCTACTGCCAAGGACCTACCCCTGTGAAACCACTGATGGGGATGCTGGGTCACACAGGAGCAGCAGAGCCTATCTAAAGCCCATGGACCTCTAAGAGGAAATCCAGTGAAGCATTTGTAACAGATTTCGGGTCAAAGAGACCAGTCCAGGTACGTGGCAACAGACAGTGACAAATCTCTAACAAACATCTTTTAAGAACGCTTTTTAGCGGGAGCTTTTTGTGATCTGGACATCCTCACAGCCTCTTTGAATACCAAATTTGTAATACAACCGCACCTTGTTTTTGAGCACCTCATGGTAGGCAGTTCTGGCTAAAGAATTTCCTAAGGCAAATACATGAACACACATGTATGCACACAGGATGTTTTCTGGTGCATCTGTGGTCCCTGCACTTCTCTGGGCTCCCTCTCCTCTTGCTGTTTCCCCCTGTAGTTTATTCCTGCCGTGGTGGGAACCAGCAGATTTCCCCCTTCCAGTGCACACGTGCGTTGCTGTTAAAACACATATAAATGACATCCCATCTGGCAGAGAATCATGGCTGCAATACAGCAGCCATCGCATGAGCTTATCATCCAGGAACATCACTGTCCTGTCCACCAGTGAGGAAAGGGGGGGCTTTGACATACCAGGAACATCCCCAGGAAGTTGCAAAGAAGCCCCAGCACAAGGGTGAGTGCCAAGACACTCCAGCAGAGCGGAAGCACTTGCCTTTCTTCACACACCCTCACTTATCTGTATGTCTTTTACAGCACATCTCTAACAGCAAACAGTATTTTTGGTAGAAAATGGGACAGCCAGCGCATGTTTTGGATTAAAGGGATTGATAAAAAAAAAAAAAGAGTCTGTCCAAATATCAAATATTAACCACCAGTATAAATTTCTGTAAGTGGAATAACAGCACCTTATCATCTTCTCCTCCCCCAGCTCTGGTTTTGTTGTCATCCACTTCTAACATATTTTATCTTCCTCCCCCTCACCCCCCAGGTGTTTTTCCAGCACTAAAAAACTCTGCTTTTTTAAGTCCTACCTAGAAAATTTTCAGTTACATCATTTGCACAAATATGTTGTTGTTAACATTGAAAAACCTCTTTGCTTGCAGTTGTATATTTTGTTTGGCTAAAAACGTGTTCATGTCTAATACATCACATGTCCTCTGGTGATACTATTCAAGCTAGAAATTCCAAAACTCACAAATACCGAATAGCCAAATGTTCCAGAGCTGTACTCGTCTACTAAACATGTAATATATCTCCTCCTTCTCCAAACAGAAATAGATTTCTCTCTGATTTGTTTGATAAATTTGACCCAAGATTTCCATTTGGAGTTATTGGAGTTCCTACTGTTTTTCTGCGTGTTGGTGGGCCAAGCCCTAATCACCCAAATCTCCCCAGGAGGCCATAAATTACAGCAATGAGATGGGGCTTTGTATTCCTCCAGCCGCAAAGAGAAGGCGAGCTCGCAGCGGCGTATTTTGACAGGCATGAATTTAATTCATTGTTTTATGACGGATGGGAAAAGCGGCCACGCTCATCGTGGAGATTTACGATCCTTTGGGTCTGGAGGGTTCCATCATTCGCCAGTCATGTGAAAACAGATGGACGGACGGACACCCCAGCATATACAGGCTGACCTGGATATTCTCACCGCTGCTTGTAAATGGAATCCATATGCCCGGAGAGATCTTCATTAACGCAGCCTTCCAGATTGCATAAAGCACAGCTCCCTTCTTGCTTGCCAGAGCGAGGAGATGAAGAGGCACATTGCTGAAGCCTTGCTCATGATGCTGTTCCAGGCATGAAGATGAAGCCATGGATACAACCCATGCAGCCGGCAGCAGCCACAATACCTCTACCCTCCCCTTTTCCCATTACCCCAATTTCTGCAACTTCACCTTTATCCAAAGGAGTTGAGTTTTGGCAGTTTAACACTTATCACCACAGAGATATGAAACATCCGGATTTATGCAGATAAATGTGTCAACTCCTCTGCCTTACACGTGTTAATGGATATCGAGCAGTGTCTTTTTCCAGGCATAGCTCAACTGTAAAACACTCTTCATGCCTTTGCCTAACAAATGAAATAAGTGTGACTGAAACATTCATGCACTTGAAATCTTCCAGATTGAATGCTTGCTGGTAGAAGAGAGGGAATGCTTTTTTGTTATTACAATCAGTAAAATAACACTTAAGTTTTTAACCAGTTAAAAGACCACAAGATGCATAAAGTACACCTTTAACAGAAAACCTTCTTGAACACAGTGCACTAGAAGATCTCTAAGGCTAAACATGACTCTGCTTTTTCATATTACAAATCAACTTATGTAGGAAGACATGTGGCAATGTTTGTAAATAACAGACTGTAAGCATGCCACTCCCAGGTCAAAGGGTCAGGTAGGTGCATTCCGTACGGGATTTTCTGGCATACTGCTTTGATTTAAGCCTGCTCCTACAGAAGCCAGCTTCTCTCCAAATCATCATTTCAGGTCACATTGATATGCAACAAATAATTGAATCAAAAAAAAATTAGAGCCCTTCACTTGTGCCATAATGGAAAACTCAGAGCTGGAGTAGCCACTTCCCAGGAGCAATGGGATTCAGGTCTAATAAAGGAGGGTGGCCAAAGGCTCATTAGCCCTTCTCATTCCCCTGGGGAGGTTTCCTTGCCTACAATGAGGATCTGGCAGCAGGGCATCTTTTAGCAGCCCAGCAGGACTCTGTGGGACACAGGGATTGTGGAGCTGAAGCTCCACCACAGCTGTGGGAAGAGGTGATGCCCTGGAAGCAGAGGTGAAAGCAGGGAGCTCATACCTCATCTGCCTCAGCACAGAGCTCAAACTTCCAAGGTGTTGATTCACATCTGTCAGTAGATTAAACTTTACTACTTCGATTTACAGCCTGGAGTTTTAAAATAAACTGAAATCAGAGTCAGTTTACTTTAATGCACCAGCTATAAGCTATGACAGCTCAGAAATAGCTTTGCATCGTGCCCAGTGGCTGCAGCAGCCCCAAGGAGATGCTCAGGGCAGGTTTTTGAAAGACTCTCAGTGGTTTTAATGGAAGCTTTGCCTCAAGGACCAGACTTTGTTTATTAACAGAGAAGATGCAGACAAGCAGTACAGACCAACTCATCAAGCAGCGGACCAACACACTTTGCAAAAAAAAAGTCTTCTACTGAGGAAACCACAAAACAGAGACCCTGGGAATGGATCATCCTCTCTGCAACCCAGGGGGAAAGCTGCTTTCCAGTGACTTCATTTTCTTTTCAGTCTTTCCCCTTCCTACTCCTGAAGATTTTAAGCTGTGCAAAACGAGATGCAAGATGATCATTGGAGAAGTATCAACCACAGTCCCTCCACTTCCTCAGCATATAACAACCTACCAGCGAAAAAAAAATCTTCATTGCCTTAATCACTCTTAGAAACAAACATACACACAGCTACAGCCAGGAATAAACTGGCAGCACTGATGACAGTGAAGGGAGAGATGTGCCCAGGCTCCTAATACCAGCACATAAATACTTGATGCTGGACTGTCTGAACCCCGTCTCTTAGTGGAAGTGTGCCAGTCCCAGTACAAATAATTAAAAATTACACCGGCCTCAAAGGTTACGCAGGACAAGGCTTCCTTCCTAGAATCTACTCTCCTGCCTCAGTGCAACTTCTCCATATGTTCACGTTACCCATGATGCTGGTTCAGACAAGCAGTTGCGTTACTCCTCCAGCTGCAGCAGCCCATCCATCATCCCCAGAAGACCTGATCTCAGCTTCAAATAGAAGAGGCTCAGCTTGTCCTAGATCCCCGTTTATCATATTTCTATTAACCAAACTTGCTAGAAAATTACTTTAAAGTGAAAGGAGAAAAATCTCAAATAACATGACTCCACTCCAAGACCTGGGGCTGCAGAGTAGTATTACAATGCTCATGAAAAATACTACGTCAGCAAGCAGACACACTGACCCATGGTAAGTGCTTTGGGAAATATTGCCCTGAGCAATTCTGAATTCAATTGGATGTGAAAGGTCTTTAAAAAACCTAAAACCAGTTGCCATTGAAAACCTGCAGTTGGCAGAACAAAGATGCACTGACAGCAATTAGCATCTCTTAATCTAACTGGTATAAAAGGAGCTAATGGCTATGCTGGATGTCCTAAAACTCTGATATACCAACGTGGTATATCAGACAAATGCAGATTCCCATACATTTCCAGAGACTTTTGGCGATCAGATACAGTTTTCATTTATCTGCATGGCTGAAAAATATCATACTCTACTGTATAAACCCATGATATTTATATTCCGAATAAACCAGCTTAAAGCAGCCACCACCAGGAAATTTCTGGAAGAAACTCCCGCCTCTGCCAGCCTTGCTTGTGCCTTGGTGAGACAGAGACCCCACACTCCATAAAGAAGTGATTGTCTCCTTTAGTAAAAGTGCCATTTCCAAATGTTGTATACAAAGTTATTTAAAAAAATATATAAAAAGAATAAATATTTATTAAGGACTGGGTGCTTTTAAGCTTAGATCGGAGGGGCTTATCTGAACAGTCCAGAAAGGACATTCCTGATCAGACGTGAAAGCAAACATTAATACCATGTGTTATTTATTTCACACTGCTGAGCTCCTTACGGTTTCTCAGTTAGGTATGTAACACTGCACAAATACAAACTCTGTATGGGCAGGGAAATACCTGCAGGAAAAAAATATGAATAAAGCATATAGCTGTTTGCCCAAATTAAATTGTATTCTACTCACCGTGCTGTTTTTCTCGGTAATTAAATAACTGCAGTTTTGTTAAGAATGACCCTTGTAAAAGAGCTTTTTTTTTTTACCTGTAAATGAGAGCCCAACTCACTAAAACAAAACTCTCTCCTGCCTTTTAAAAGCCCCGATTGCCTCCATTGCAAAGTGAAAAATCACATGTCATTGTGTGTCTATTATTGCAATACTTTGGATAAAATATATCCAACTATCACTTAAAATAAGAAGTGTTCTCAACTGAATACTGGCAGGCAGCATGTGCCATAAATCTTCCTACAGCACATTCCCAACTGCCCGGTGGACCTGCCAGCCAAATCAAGAGTAAAACAGGGAATTTGGTGTGATAGTATTCCAGCATAAGGTGCTAATATCAGACATCAAGTAAGCTATCCTGCACAGACACATTTTGGTCTTTTGACCTGTGGTTGATCAGGGAGCACCACCAAAAAAACAGAATGAACGTTTTTCTGGCACTTGCAAAATTTACTTCTGCTAAAAGACAGAAAAAACCCTGCAGCTTTTCTCTTCACTTGTAAGTTTCCAGATTTCTTTTCAGTTAATTCTATTTCTGTTTCCCCAAAATGTTGACAACTTTTCAAAAATAGAGAGCACGTTTAATATTTCATGAGAAATACATTTTCCAAACAGCCATGCTGAGAAGATAAATAAATGCAAGGTCTCTGAAAAGGAGCCTATAGGAAACTATGCTTTATTTTTCTATGATAAATCATTTACTTTGCAACCGATCTATATTTTATGAATTATGAACATCAGATGAATAGCTGTCTAGCCTGTCTAGCATTCGCCTGCACTGTTTCTTTTTTCCCCTCACAGGAGAGCTCTTTGTTGCATTCAGTTTGTTATTATTAATTATGAGCAGTCACTGGAAAAACAACGATCTGGCCATTCAGCCGCAGAGATGCAGCAGGAGAGCATCTGCAAGGACATCTTATCTCCTGAAAGTAAATAGATCATGTTTTTAACAAGGAAAAACAGAGCTACATCAGTTTTATACCACAAAAGGGTCTGGGTCCAGGCAGACTCTATAAAACCTTGTGGTCAGATATCTCTTCTGGGTGGGAGTCGCCAGCAAGATAAAGAGCATTATATTTGTGCTCACTTAAATGTTTACCTCCAATTCTTCTCTGCACAGAAAGGCAGGTGGGTGCTGCCACGTATTTGCAATGCAACACACACACAGTCATCCAACCCAGAAGAAGGAAGCCTAAAAGCAAGCCTTTAAAAAAAAAATCCTTATTTTATTCTATTTTTTAAAAGTGCTTAGACATCCCTGAGCTTTTGTTTGTTTCTCTCCTCCTGCCTAGAAGCAAGGTTTTTAAAGACTCAACAAGCTGCTCTTGCAGTGTTGAAGCTTGCAGCAGTGACCTGTTACTGGATACAGAAAACCCCAGACTTGCGAAGGACAGGGCTACAGAGCTGTCAGACTTACTCTTTACCAAAGTTTTAAGCTTTTGGCTTTCACGTCTTTCAGGCTAGAAGTATTACAGGTTTTTTTCACCTAACTATAATTAAAGGACTTTCTGTTCTAAACTCTTATGGCTTGTGTTTTGTCACAATCATGCTGCTTGTCAATATTCCAAGTTCATCAGATTGCCGAGGTAATTCCCTTTCCAAAATAACACATTCCCACTGGAAAAAAAAGAATATTATCTCAGAAATACTACTAAATTCTTAAAAATAGTATCAAACCCTTAAAGCCATGAAGACACCTTTTTGTATGTTTGTTGCTTTTTTTCCCCCCTGTTCATTGCAGATATTTATGACTCAGCCACCTGGGGTTATAAAGATTTATTAAGAGTCGGCAGAATAAGTCCTGTTAACATGTAAATGTCCAAGCTTTTGACTTTGCAAGCATGGTAATAATATACAACTACTGTCCAGCCAGAGAGAGCCACAATTAATGCTCTGTGCTTATTTGTCCTGGGCATTAGAATTCTGTTCAATATACCCAGTAAGTGTATTACACACTGTATGTGGAGTGGACTGGAAAGTGTGGGTCAATCTATTGTCAGCGAAGACGACAGTTTTCATGGAATTAAAGTGTCTCACCGAAGAGATGCTCCAGTTGAAGTGATATCCTGACATGTAATGGTTTTAAGAAAGCAGAAAACCTAAGATGATGCTGTGGGTTTCAAGATACCAGAATGAAAAAATATCTGGGATTTATTTATTTTCATTCTTTTCCTTGAAATTTTCCAAAGCATTTGTACCACACTACTTCAGAATGCAAACAATGCTCAAGATGGTGACATGTCCAACAAAGCACGAAGTCCAGCCTGGAGATGGTGTGTGGCATCGGCACCAGGGATGGAGCAGGAAGGCAGGGCAGCAGCACCTCATCCAGCTCCACGAGCAGACATGCCTTTCCCATCCCCAGGTCCCCACACAGTGGCAAGCTCTGCCCTGCAAAGAAAGCCCAGTATCTACAGAGACATCTTTTTCATATGGTGGGGGTTCAGGGAGAAACAAGGCTGATGGGTTATGTAGCTCTAAAAACGTAAGGGACCTCCACAGGAAGTTGTTTCCTAACAAAAATTGGGAGAGGCTCCACGTGCTTCCAAATCCACATCATTATATTGCCCAATGGCTAATTGCATACGGTTCCATTTAAACTCTCAACGTTAAATCACAGCCGGAACTATAAGTTCTAAAAGAACTACCTGGAAAGAAAATAAATGACATCTGCAATCCCCTGAACTTGGAAGCCATCTCAGTTTACAATATTGGTTTTCTTAAAAGGATATTTAAAACAACATGCAGCAGTTAAAACCCATTTAGTTAGCTATTTACCTTCCAATCTTCCTTTTGCCTTTCCCCTAAAGCCACAGGTCTCATAAATGTAAATACACCCAACAGACATATGGTGGTTTTAAATGCTCTGGAAGGTGTGTGACTTAGAATCTCAAAAATCTTGAAAGTGGACTCCATTCTGCTAAGCACAGCTAGATCTTGCAGCCCAAGCCAAGCCATGAATTAGAGTTTATAATGCTGCAGAGAGAATACCAAAGAATTAAAAGAAAAACATTTCAGCTCGAGTAGGAAAATTTTTGTATTCTCTTTTACAGCCAACTATAACTTTCACAAGATGAGTTATGCTTTCTGTTATTGGCATGTTTTTCAAGTTAAATAAGAGCTTTTTTCCAGGAGAGGCACTGGTGAATCTTGCTTCCCAAATCGTTCCTCATTCTGCCAACTGCACTTTCTGTCCAGATCATAGTTTTCATTCAGTGCTAAATAAAAGAATCTCATCTACTCCCTCCCAGAGGCTTAAGCATACGTACTTGGACACTAATATGGGGAGATTTTGGGGTTTTTTTTCTTAACTGGTCTTTGAGGTCTTCCAGTCTACCAGTATTAAGATTTGTCTTTGTTTTGAGATGGGACTCACAGGTAGAGCAATGCAAACTTCTGTCTGCTGTCAGGTTTGATCTCGCTCACTCAGGGTCACTGAGCAGGGCTAGGATGTGATAAAAAGGCTGCAAGAATCATGTCAACATAGAATTATAGAATGCCCTGAGTTGGAAGGGACCCACAAAGACCATTGAGTCCACTGCTCTCCAACTGTTAAATGGGGACAGGGTATACCACACCATTACCCGACTGGTAAATCTGCTCTGGTAGACAGCCGATTCAGTTACACACAGCTCTGCTGCAACATGTACTGCCCAAGGAAGCACACCTGATATTGCTGCAAGCCTCACGCAGCCTCATTTTACCCATGTTCTGTTGTTTGCTGCCCAGGCTTCCCTCACAGAAAGTACCAGACAGAAGACACCAAGAAAGTAGGCTTGGAGAGCTCAAGCTGGGATGAAGTCAAGCCTCAGTGTTGGTAAGGCTGAAGGTAAAGCGGTCATGAAACTCCTATCTCAAAAGCTATGCCCAAGAAAAGTTGCTCCCATAGCCTCATGCCAGGGGATGAAATCCTGTCCCCCATAAAAGCACATGGAAAACCCAAGGCAGATTTAGCAGAGCTGTTGTCCCATCTTCTTGCTTTGAAGCCTAGGAATAGAGATATCTAAATCTGAGACCCTGACTGAAAATGGGATGACACCTATTTCAAAGCAGAGCTTAAAAATCAGAAATATCAAGGGAAATTTTTAATTCTTATTTGATCCCAGTCACTCTTGCACATCCTCACAATAATTGCTACAATATGGATACCCATTTGTGTAACAGACACAAGCCACATTTAAGCTCCAATATAACTTGTTACATAAAAATCAATGCTATGCTCCCTTGTAGCTCACTTAGACACAATGTGTGTGCAGCATTGTCTGTGTAAGAAGATGTTTGAATATCAAATACAGTGCAATTTCAAACTGAAGCAATGTATCCATGGAAGTGTGGAGTGGTATTTCATAACATCCACGATGATTAAACATTCTCTGATGAAAAGGTTTTCGTAGAATAGGCAATATCTCCGCAGGAAAAACCTGACTTCAAATGTGTTTTCTTTGGTTTTATGAAAAAATATTTTAAAACTAAATATTTCTCTTAGAAAATTCACTTGAGTCCAAATGTTTCAGGCCCGAATACCCTAAAATACTTTGCTTAGAAAACATGGAGACTTTCTTAGAGCATACCTAATTCTGAACCTTTTGTGCCACCAAACAAACATCTTGACTTTCCACCCTGATCTAGGGTAAAATCCCATCAAAATGGTAAAATTTTCACTGGATGGAAATGACACTGCCAGTTGTGCAGAAAAATCCTACTTTTTTGTTATTTCTTTAAGGTATTGTACACCTTAGACTCCATTTTGGGTCAGAGTGCTTGATACTGGTTGCACCTGCCTCATGTTGTGCTGCTTTCCCCAGAAACATCAAACCAGGACAGACACCAATGCCTCGTTGCTTATCTGGTGCACCATGCAAATCACATCTGCCAGCAAACTCCCATGGGCATCAGCCTCTGCAGCAGAAGCAGTGAGGAGCGCGTGTGCTCAGAGGCTGGAGGTGCTAGACTGGACTCACACCTGTGGTAACTCACTGGCACTGCTCCTGATGTGCATCAGGCCAGCGTGGTCAGTTTGCTGTACAGGAGAGCAGCAGCTCCTGCCTGTACCACACAGTGCAAAACTGGATGGGAAGAACCCTTGGACCTGGTATCTTTTATGCATAGTCTCATTTTTTATTATCAACCACGATCAGCCACAGGATGCTGGGCTGAACCAACCACTCCTCTAAGCCAGAGCAATTTTTTTTAGCACAATACAAAGACAATAGCAGAAAAGACAAGACAGAAAGCCTTACCTTATCTCTGTGATGACCATCCCTCCAGTGAACATCCCTCCTACCCCTTGTCTCATACAGAAAGCCTCAGTCATTCAAAAACTTTGCTTGGCTGGTCTTGGAAGGGGACAGATAGCAGAAGAGTGAGAGAAATAGAAGAAACTGGAGCAAGACAGTCAGAGGGATAAACTCATCTGTTTGGGACACGACTACTCCAGTGGTTTCAGCTCTTTTTCCAAAACCCAGGGCTGAGATGAGCAGTTAATCCCAGATGTTCAACTGCTCCAGACACTTGAATGGGTTTTGGACACAAGGAAAAAAAATAGTCTATTGGAGAGTGCGAGTTTGTGGTTAAAGCACTAGTGTAGGATGCAGCTCTTGTTTCATAGCCCAGCTCTGACACAGATTTCCTGCAGGCACACTCATACCACATGCTTCAGGTCCCAATCTGCTCTGCTGAGAGCATTCAAATCAAGATAAAAAACCAAGGACACATCTCTGAGGCAGAGAACTGCTTTGCAAGCCATACTGCTTATCTGCTCCATCCTGGACAATAGAGTAACGTGTATATTTTCTACTCACATACATAAGGTCCTGAAGGTAAACATAAGTAATATCTATTAGGTTAAACAGAAATCTAGTTGGATGATGGAGCAGAAAGTAGATGAGGTCATTTCCCCCCTTCCCCCCCCCCCCCCCCCCCCCCCAAAGGGCTGGAGTGTTTCTAAATATTCAGCCCTGTATCTTCTTCTCAAGCAAAAGCTGAGTTGCTCTCATTGTGGCAGCCATCAGGCTCAGTGATGGAGAGCTGACTCAGCATGCAAGCCTAACCAGCAGAAGAAACCAGGAACAGGTACACACATGTGTTTCTGCACCTTATTTATGTCCTTAAAGGGCTCAAAAATAAAGATTAATCTTCAAGGCACCAATGCCAGCTAGTAAGCTTTATGTATATATAAACACATACACAAATTCCTACTTGCAAAATCCAGAGAACATAGAATGTTGTTTTGGGTGAAATCAATGGCAAGTTAACCACTGATGTCAATGGGCCATAATCTCACCCTTAACACAGATGGAGCTCCACATGGAGAAATTCAGGTTTTAGTGCTGCAATGAGGGTATCTAATGAAAAAAAAAAAAGCCTACGAACACACCAAATGGAGGAGCAAAAAAAAAAAGACTGAGATTGTTTTGGTCATTAACCCTATTGAAGAACTAAAGTTGGTAAATTGAAATTTTAATAGACAGCTCTACCAAGAGTAGCACTTATTTTTGTTTTCAAATCTCTTGCCAGACTTGTACTTTCTTAGACAACTCCCTTCTCCCCCTTTTTTCCCTTTTAAAATACTGGAGCCTCTTGGGTCTCTTCAGCAGCCTATACAGCAACTGCCCTCCAAGCTTAGCAGTATAAATAATAGAAGCAACTTTTACGAATGCAGCTGAGCAGTGCGGTGGAAGCTGCCAGGAAGGAGGTTTCCTACCAGGCAGGACTATAGCAAACCTTAATCCCACCTCTAGAGTTGGAGACATTCCTCCTCTGACAGCAGGGAGAGTCTGATTTCACACTGCCATTAACCAGCTGCCCCTGGGCTAATGAATAACTGCAGCTAAATTGGGCAAATAAGAATAGGCACAAAATGCATCTCAGGAGGCCAGGCAAAGCTTAAGTGTCTGCATAGACAAACCCAGAGAACCTGGATTTTGTGGTGCCTATATATTTTTTTTGAACAAGCATGGCTTTTATGTTTAGAACACAGACAAAACTTACCCTTTATTTACTCTTTTGCCAATAATATTAACTGCCTTCACGTTATAAACCACATACAAAGTACAATGAATTAAGTCATCAGGGACCAGAAAGCAACCTAGAATATTACAAGCACATAAAGTCAGAGGAGAATGTGTGTGGGAGCCCATTTAACCTTCCTGATCTGGGACAAGATCCAATACATTTCTTGGGTGCACAAGAGTTCAAGCACCTAAATCTGGGGGGAGGCTGACCCCTAGAATAGAACAAAAGACATGGTGTTTGGGGAGCTTAGCCAGACCTTCTCTGTATTTCCTGCTCCCATTGACTTCTGCAGGCATGGCTCTTGCCTGAGCTGTGGGACATGGACAGTGACTGGGGATCAGTGGCATAAGGGACATAGCTGGTGAGCAATAAACCAAAATCGTTTGCCACTGAATCAGGCACAGGACAGGGCTAAACCTGTACTAATGGGTAAGTAGGAAATTGCTGGTCGACCTTGAAGGAAGGCTGTTGGTCAAGTTCATCTGCCAGGAGGTGGCAGAGCTGAGTTCAGAGCCTCTGAACCTGGCGGTATGTTTGAAACCACTTTTCCCCCTTCAAGGCAAGGTTCTGCTTTGTGCTGGGCCTTCGAGCAATACAAAACTGATACAAAACCTAACAAAACCACCATTTCTTTTCTAGAGAGCAATCAGAAAGACAAGCTTCAAGTGAAGTGCGAGAAGCTGTAGTCCCTAGTTGCATTCAAACCAGTAACAGTGTTGGTTTGCTTTTGTTTAAAGACACCTTGCATGTTTTTTCTAAGCTTTACTGCAACAAGTGTTTAATGGGAAACTTGAAGTCTTTGCAGGTACATCCATGGCAAGTTAAATTAATCCTCACACAGAGGATAAGCAACACTACTTTGATGAGTCCTGACAAACAATTTCTCTTGACCAGGACCACACTTTACTCCCAGAAGGATAAATCTGAGCAGCTCATGGTCTGCAAATGGCAGGGAATAATCTCTGTGGCAGCCACCAGAGCTGACAACAGCACAGTCACATTGCATGGCACTGCACCCATGGGAAGTGAGCACTGTGCAGTATCTGCACATTAACAGCACCTCAGGTGCAACCCCAAAGGGCAGGGAGTTGCAGTACCCCCACACCCTCCCACAAGGTTTCAGAGTTTGCCCTAAACACTTCTGGAATAAAAAACCCCAATTGCCTGGTTTCCCTGAACTCAGAGCTCTCTGACACATGAGCACTCAGCAGTAACACAATAAACAGCATCTGCACACACTGAGCTTTTTTGGTAGCTGCATTTTACAGCCTGCTTGAGATCCAAGCCTACAAGAGTCATTTTGGAAAGACAGAAGAGGGAAAATTATAGTTATTTTGCTAAACAGTGAACATCCCGCCTATTTGCAGACAGTTGATGTATTGGAGCAGTTTATTTTCTAAAAAACATAAGTATTGTGGGTTTTCAGCCTGGTTTCCCAAAGAAATGAGGTTTGTGTAATCACTCAAGTGTACATCTCTCCAGCAAAACCAAAGTCTCTCCCTGTAGAATTTCAGTCTGCTGCTCAGCTTTAGCCAGACAGAAAAGGGAATTCGAGCTCAACAAATTAGGGGACAATAAAAAGAAAACCAGCAATTGTCCAGGATAAAGCACCTGATATTAGTGCTCCTACCAAAAGGAAGAAACATCCTTGCACCATCTGAATGCTCAGCACACATACCAGGGAGCCAACAGCATCCACACCATTACTGTTAGCCCCAACACACATCATCTCTCAAACACTGAACTATCACATGGATTTGCTTGAGGGAGAAGAAAAGCAGTCTGTGATTCCCCCTCGCCACCTGTCCAAAGTCACAAAATTTCCATGGAATGGTGCTTCCTTAGTTATGTCACCCAAAATGCAGTCCTTTCCATGTGCCTGCCTGCTGCAGGTAGCAATGAAGCCACAGCATGCATCAGGCAGTCAGGAAGGGGAGATTTCAGCAGCCGGAGGAGAAAGGTTATGCTTTGTGATGTGTTTTTTCCTCCACAGCGGCAAAAATCCCAGAGTCAGGAGGAAACATGATGCAGCAATACAGCTGAGCTGCAGGAACCAGTACCCTTACACACGTGTGTGCAAGTGCACAGGGCTCCAGGCTTCTTGGAGAATACGGTCTGCTAAAATAAACTCAATTATACTGAGCAACAGTGCATTTGAGAGCCTGATCCTCTGGAGACCCGGGCCAACTTCCAAAAACTCAGTGCAAGTCACTGTTCATTATTTCCCCCAAAAAAGCATCAATCAGGTCCACAGCACTGTTCCTCACCTATAAAAATATGCCTAAACCCAGGAGCACTGCACATGCTGCAGCAGGATTTCCAGAGACTTATGATGGTCTTGCCCCTCTGAGTCATCCCTTCATGGGTGACAGTGCGGGGAGCAGGGTGTCAGCATCATCCTCCCTCAGCACAACTCAGTGCTCAACCCAAACCTGATCACAGAATTTCCTGGTTGGAAAAGACCTTTGAGATCAGTGAGTCCAACCATACCTGTCCACTACTAAACCATATCACTGAGAAACCTGTCTACCCATCTTTTAAACACCTCCAGGGATGGAGACTCAACCACCTCCCTGGGCAGCCTCTGCCAGTGCCTGACAACCCTTTCAGTGAAGAAGTTTTTCATAATGTCTAACCTGAACCTCTCCTAATGAATCCCTTCGCAGAGCTGTGCTGATTCCCTCTGTGCACTCCCAGTGTCCACTACATCCCTGTGCATCCTCCCAACACTACCAGCAATTCATCAGTATTGAAGTACTTTGCAAAAGGAGCAGTATTAGCAAGAAGAGACAACTTAAGCTCTGCTACCTGCAAGACAATAAATAGGTAGTCTGAAGTCTTTCCAAAGCATCAGGGATTTGTGCTGAAGAACTGCCTGATTGTTGTAGAAAATGTAGAATGGGAGAGTCCAGCTAAGCCAGCTCAGCACCTTTAGTCCAACTTGGAGTGAAACACAAAGCATTGAGGTTTTGTTGTACACCTCACCTTCCCGCCAGCCATGGGAACAGGCTGCCCAGCTCCTTCCAAGACAAAGCAACAACAGCACGAATGTCTACTACACACTTCTACACAGAGGAGTTTCATTCCTCACAAGGGATGACAAGTTGGCAACTCTTATGTGCTGGGTTTGGAGGCAAGACCAGCCCCCACAGAGGCACCACAAGGACTTTGTTCCTTTCAACAAGCACCAGTTGTTGCTTCACTAGAAAACGATGCTCAGGCTTTCTTAGCTATCCTGACTACCCACAGCAGCCTAGCCACTGGCTTTTTGCAGCCTCCTTGCACCTATTTCTCCCCTTTCCTATATCTTTATTTCTTACCTTTGCTTAGGCTCTGCTTCAGCATCACTTTCCTCAAAACCTTCCCTCCTGCTAAGCCACCACTGCCTTCAGTAGCCTCCACTCATGGTTTGGATCTCTGGACCCTTAGCGTGCCTCATTTAAGGAAAGTTGCAGCAGAGGCAGTTCAGCCATGCCCTGGAACCACAAGACAAGAGCACAGCCACCCTCCAAAAATAACACCCAGCACCTTGGGGAGGGTTTAAGTAGGCTCCAAGGCCAACCGGGCACAGGTGTGGACAGTGGGAAGCATTAACCCCTTCCCTGATGCTTAGGCTGGATTGTTCCCATGAGAGTCTGATGAGTCTAAGCCTTACCCTAAATCAAGACTAACTCCAGGTGGCTGCGAGTTTAGGGGCTGATGAAGTTAGTTCAAATTCAGAGAAGGTAAGAACATGCTTGATGCAGTCTGCAACTCTAGGTGCTATGTTGCTCCAGGCTCTGTTCAATGCCATCACAAGCAGTTGTGCACCTTCTGCTAACTCTAGCCCATCTACATCCAAAGTGTTTGTGTGTTTGGGGGTTAAGAAAATCATTCTGCTGTACATGTGCAGGGGGTGAGCAGACACCACACCAAAAGTTCAACATTTTGGGAAACATCCTGTATTTTGTTCTGGTTTTTTAAGCTTTCCTTCTTCTAAGTTTCCTTAAGGCTGTTGACATAATTTCTTACATCAAAAGAGGGTCAGCTTGCAGTAGGGGTGGGGATACACAGAGTAAATATACGTACTTGGTAGCTATATGGAGTAAAGGCTGTCACAGGAGACATTGCCCTGGGTGCTACAACCATACCAGACTACAGAGACACAGGCAGGTGATTGCCAGTCCTTCCCTATCACCTTTGAGCTGCTTTGGGTGGTCCTGGAGAAACAGCTGATGAAGGCGCCACCGTTACTGCTTTACAGGGATAAGGTCAAAACCACCCAGATACACCAGACCCCTGCAGCTGAACTGCACGTGGCCTGGAGATGCATCCAGGACCTGCAGGAATCCAACCCCTGGTCAAAGTCAACCCCCTCGCGGTTCCTCATTACATCACTATAATTTCATCTTTCACAAGGAAGGTGGCAGTTATGCCATGTAGAAAAACAGATACCCACCAGTCATGGAAAATCATCTGCTTGTAGACTGTTTCCCTTCCTCTTTCTTTGCTTTTTTTTTTTGGTGGCCACCCATCGCCAAGGTTGAGCTCCGGCAGACTGCCCACTGATGAGTTTTCCAAACCCCAGCTGGCCGCTAGGAAGATCTGCCTCCAGCACCCACCCAAATCACTCGCTCTGTGTTTTTATTTTCCTCGTCTACGTGCATGTTTTTTCTTCTTCACCTTGATTCCTGAAAAGTCAAACGTCTGATGCCGGGGTCACACTGGAAGGAAATGACAATCCCAGCTGATGATACCGCATCATCCCTTCGCATTTGAGACTACTGTTAAAACATGTATTTCCTCTGCAGTATTGAAAAGAATATATTGAAAAGCCTAATATGAAAAATAAAAACAAAGCAAGGAGGAAATCCAAGGGTGAAAAAGAAATTAACTGTAGCTTAGTGCTGCTGGAGAGTTTCCCACTTAATTCCTAATAAATATAAAGTGAGCGAGTTCCATTACTCTTGCTTTGCCATCCTCCATGAATTATTGGGGGTGGAAACCAGACCAGAGCTCCAGACAAGCAGATTACAATGTCACTGTGACCTTCTTTGCATTTCCCCCCTTTTTTCCACCACTTCAATTACCTGACAAGGACTTTTCATGCAGTCTGAGGCACAGGGAGGCTTTTCCCACAGTTAATGAAAGGTTCCTGTTTGCCCCTCACTGCCTTTGAAGCCCAAACCCTTCCAGCAGACCCAGGAATTTGCTGGTGATTTACGACTATTTGGACAAGTGGTGAGCAGAGAGAGGCTGGGGGAAGAGCCCCGCACCTCCTTGGCAGCAGGGTCTGCCAAAGGTGGGGCCAGGCTCCCCTCACTTGCTGACACATCTCTACAGGGTCCCCAGTTGAATGATTTTGGTGGGATAGCTGTGTCTGCTGCTGGTGGGACAACGCAGGTGCCTGGACAAGTTGAAAGGATAAGAAGGTGCATGCAGTTCATTATCCTCAGTGCTGGAGCATCAGACTTTATCCCCACCAGTACTATCAGGGCAGCAAAACACATTGGAAGGGAGGGTTGAAGATCAGGAGAATTTAAAATATATATAAATGCATAAATCACACTAAAAAAATTTGTACTTGTCATCCTCAATCATTTCCAGAATTTCCTGCACAACCCACAGGGTGGAAAACATCACTGTGTATGATGGCAGGGTTTCACACGTCATCCCATGACTACAGGAGTGAGAAACGAGGGGAAAAACTGGGCACAGAATCATAGAATCATACAGTCATCATGAGAATAGCCCCCAAACCACTGGAAGCAAGTTGCTTCCTATTTACAAGCACATGGAGGAATTTGACCAAACTGCAAGGACTTGTTAAGCATTCCTCAGACCATCCATCCAGCCCTTTCCCAACACATGGCCACTGCAGAGCATTTTCCTCTTGCCTCCACTTTGTAGCATCCACCAGCTCCTGACCTCCCCTGCTAATAGAACTTCAAAACTGGGTGCTTTTTTGTGAGTGCTTCGACCGCAGGTCGCAAGGCAAGGGTGGCACGAGCGAGAAGTGAGGATCAGGAGGTGTCCCAGGCAGGGGCTGTGCTGTGGAGGTCCAGTTGTGCTGCAGGAGGTCCTGTCTCGTGCTAAGCTGATCCTCTCCGCAACCCACACCAATGCTGGGGAACAGTGAGCTCTCAAAGAGTCCATTGGCCTGCTGCCCCCATGATTTTACATGTCTGCAAACCATCTCTTGTTTGACCTTAGAGCCTTCAGAGGAGATGAAAAAGGCTGCTCTGGCATGACTGTTAGCTCACCCCAGCAGAGAGAGCTGAGCAAGTCTCTGCCTGAAGATGCTTTCAGCGTGACTCCTGGCAGAGGAATTTTTGAGCCAGTGTTTCTTTTGCCAAAATGGAAACAGGAAATCAGAGCTGGTAAACCAATTTTGGCCAGAGAAAAAAAACCCTAGAGAATCAGGGAACGAAACCGAAAGAAACCCTCTGCTGCCACTGGCGAAAACACATCTTACTGGTCAGCCTTGCATTTTTCCTTGGAGCCGAGATCTGAGGCGAGTTCAGTCTCGTTTTTCTGTTTCTGCCTGAATTTCTGCCCCGGTTAAGCTTGTATTCTCTTTTCTCCCTTTATGCACGGAGATGAAGTTGGCAAAAGCCCCTCTGCCCAGCATCTCAGGAAAAAGCTGGGGGGAGCTCTTTGTCGGGGAGTGCAGGAATAGCATGAGGGGGAACGGTTTTAAGCTGAAAGAGGGAAGATCTAGATTAGATATTAGGAAGAGATTCTTTACAGTGAAGGTGGTGAAGCATTGGCACAGGTTGCCCAGAGAAGTGGTGGCTACCCCATCCCTGGAGGTGCTCAAGACCAGATTGGACAGGACTTTGAGCAACCTGATCCAGTGGGAGTTGTCCGTGCCCATAGCAGGCGGGTTGGAACTGGATAATCTTTAATGTCCCTTCCAAGCCAAACCATCTTTCTCACTTTCCGCGGTCCCTCACATCAGATACAGCCACTGTAAGGATGCTGCTCACTCCCAGCTCTAGTCCCTCCTGCACAGTTTTCCAAAGCCTTGCTTCTGTTTGCTAATATATTTTAAATCCTCAGATTTCCAGTGGTTTTGAAATGCACTCTTTGGCCACCTCCTAATCCTCACCAGCTTTAATTCCCCAGTTTGAAATACATTTAAAGGAGATTAAACTTTATCGCTTCTCATATGTTCTAAAATTCTGATGTCAGAGTAAGGCCGATCTCCTCACTGGCAAACCGACTCCCTGCAGCTCCAGACATGGAACCACAGTGGATGCTGCAGCCCCTCATCAAGCAGCCCCACTTCTCCTTACAATGCATTGGTCTGGGGAGCTTCTTTTCTGTGCTCTTGGCAGAGCCTCTCCCCATTTCTGACCGTCTTTTGTCATCCCAAGTGGGTTGCAGGGTCTGAGCATCCCTCATGCATGAAACTCCCCAAGAAATGTTATGACATTTCTGACACTTTGGGAGGAAAAGTTCAGATTAGGGTAAGGCTTTTTTCTCTGTGTCATGAAGTTATTTGGGTTTTTTTAAGAAGTGATAGTACTGCACTTTTATGGGGAGCTGGGTTGTGTTTTGGGTTGATTCGAGTTTAGGGAGGAATTTCAGGCAGTTAAGGTTTCTACTCTGCTCTGAAGTAGAGGAGAGGGAGGTGAGCCACCACAATCCCCTGGGATCCCACTCTCTGCCGATATCCAGCATCCCCAGCAATTCCAAGCCCCTTTTCCCCATTTACGGAACCTGAGCATCTTGAAATACCAATTCACTCCAGATTTGTGAGAGTATGGAGATTGACAGGCAAGGGAGACACTATTTCTGTCTTCACTGAAGGCAAGACTGATCCTTATTAGATACCACATGGTCACAGGGAAGCCAAGGTTCTGGTTCCAAAGTTCAGAGAGGGAGAGGATGCTGCTGATGTGAGGTGGGCAGCGTGCTTCTGCTCCCAGGGCACCTACTGCTCAGCATCTGCCCACTTCTCCGGTTTCCTTCTCCTCCTCCTCCTGTCTTTTCCCTTCTCATAAGTAAACATTATCTGAAACTGCTGCATCCTGAGCAAGAGAAAAAGAAATCCACTGTACATTCTACTTTTTCTTTCAAATAAAAGAAAATATGATATTGGAGTTTTGCACTAAAATTATTGTAATATTCTTTCTTTTACAAGCGCCTTTAAAGTTCATCTTTACGGTTTCGATATTGAAACCATTGCAAAGGAATTGTTTGTGGGGATTATTTGACTTTTTATTAAAAAAAATCAAAAACAGGTGGGTTCCTCATCATCTGCACTTAAGTTTTTAATAAAAAGTAAAAGTTCTGGCACATCACCGACTCTTTTTTTCTTTTTTCATTTCCATTCTCTCTTTGGCCAAAGATAGAACACATCTTTTTCACTTTTGTACTGAGGCATATGATTCAGAGTGCATATATCCATACACTTGGAAGTATGGAGAAGCCCTGAGTTCATCACCCCAAGATTTGTTAGCTGGGTCTCCGAAGGAAGCAATCAAGCTGCCTGCCTGTAATTCCCCTCCCCGTGCCTCATATAACTCCTGGACCTTTTGGTGCAACTGAATTAGACAACAGATCTGATATCTGAGACGTATGATGTGCCCAGCAGCTTTGCTGGAGATGGAGAGGGGTTATGCAGCCATGCAGGGTGAGCTCAACCCTAGCATCAAACAACAGAGAAGCTACAAAAGAAGTGACCTAGCTTCATGCAGACTAGGCTCTCAGGAGGCAGAAGGCTGGGGACCTGGGACCCTTGGGCACCGAGGCTGTTGCAGCTTCACGCAGATTCAAGGAGAGTCTGAGAAAACTTATGGGAAAGAGATAATGCTGAGGTGGCTGAAAACACCAAAAAAACCCCTCTCATCCAAGAAATAGAAGGAAAGTGTCGGGGTGGGGTCACACGTGCCCACCTTGCTCTTGCACCCTTCTCCAGGCAAAGGTAAGATAATGGAGATACTGCCCTGCTGGCCCCATCCCTCTGCCTGCAGGGCTTCAGGGCAGCCCAGTGTCTTGGGACATTGCCCCATTTTGAAGACGGGTTCTCCCTAAACTCCAAAGTCCACTAAGTATCCTCAAGTGCTTTCCACAGGTGGGAACGATCTGGAGAGCAGCCATTCTGGAAAGCCTCTGTAGGCTCGTGGCCCTGGGGAAGGGGCTGGTTTTAGTTTGGGGATGGTGCTAACACCCGCTAGCTGTTTCATTACCCCGAACTCCACTTTTTCCCCAATGTTTTTCCTCCTGACGCAAGAGTTTCCTGTATTCTACTTATCACTTTTTATTTCATCTCCTAAATTCAAAAAGAAATAAAACTTGGCTGAAGCCAATAAAGCTCATATGAAACCTTGAGCTCTGAAATGTCTGGTGGGGCCATGCTGCTGCACAGGCACCCAAGAGCAGCCAGCTGGGGGGTTCAGGGGTTCAGATGCTGCACTGAGGTTCCAGCTCATGCTCTGCACTCCCCATTGGATTATTTTAGTTCTGGATAAAAATATCCCTGCCTCGGTACTGTGGTCTGCCTGTCAGCTATGGGTTACCCCTCCTCGTAGGAGCAACAGGAGAAGGGGTGATGCTCCTGCACTCACCAGATGCATTAATTTCTTACAAGTTTATCATGAATTTTTTCAACCCAGTGAGGAAACAGCACTGATGGATTGGAGCTTTCCTTGTGGGTTGTGCTTTCTGGATCTCATCTACTCACTGTGGTTCTTCCTGGACCCCCTCTCAGTCTTCCCACCAGCCAAACAGGCTGCAATAAAATTGCCAGAAATATAAATAAGGCAGATATGAGGTGCTCAACTTCCTGCGTGTTGTGCTGCAGACCTGCCCTGCACTGCAGCTTGATAATGTAGCTGCTGCCTTCATTGAGCATTTTTGAGCATTTCCCCTGCTTAGCCGTGCTGAAGTTCTGCATTTGACAGGCTGAGAGAGTTGGGGTTGTTCAGCCTAGAGAAGAAAAGGCTCCAGGGAGACCTTAGAGCAGCTTTCCAGTACTTAAATGGGGCTACAGAAAAGCTGGGGAGGGGATCTTTATAAGGGATAGGGTGAAGAGGAACAGTTTTAAGCTGAAAGAGGGGAGATTTAGGTGAGAACTTAGGAAAAAATGTTTTCCTGTGAGGGTGGTGAGGCACTAGCACAAGTTGCCCAGAGTAGTTGTGGATGTTCCATCCCTGAAGGTGTTCAAGGCCAGGTTGGATAAGGTTTTGAGCAACCTGATCCAGTGGCAGATGTCCTTGTTCATGGCAGGGGGGTTGGAACTGGATGACCCAAACATTCTATGATTCTATGATTTCTGAAAACTCAGCCTGTAGTTGTTGACTTCAAAATCTGGCATGATTTTTAGGCATTGGAAAGCCTCAGCAAAGGGGTTCCTCTGCATCACAAGCATCTGGCTGGCTTCCTGAATGACATAAAAGAATACGATGCTATTTCATAAGGGAAATCAGAATAGTTTGTACATGTCTTTGTTTGAAGCCAGTTGTATCTAAATCAGAGTGGAAGCAGCATGTTGGGAGAAAGGAGAAGAGGGCCCCTAGCATTACACAGTTCTCTAAACACAACTGTATGACAATTATCAATGCAATATACACATATGTCAGTATTTTGAAGTCAGGTAAATATGAGTACATAAAGCAAAACTGAATCATTTTAAAATCTTGGCCAGATCTTTATTGACCCAGCTACAAATTATTTTAACTCTTCCCAATGCTAAAGAGGGTTATTAGAAGACTTTGCTCAGCAAGCCTGCACTGTAATGTGTTTCTGATAAAAAATAGTATCTTCGGAAGATTACAAATCTTTCTATTTGCATCCCATCCTCCCTGTTTAGTGTTGCTGTAGAAAGAAGTGAGGACAGCCTTTGAAGCATAGAGCCCATACAAACCAGATTTTCACTTGTAGATGGTGGGGTTCTTCCACTGAGCTCAGTAAACCTGTTCTGGTCTAGTCCAAGGACCTGGACATCATATTGTCCTAAGGACAACATGTCCAGTCCTAAGGACAACTTTGCCTAACATGCTTGGACACTCACACATCATTTATATTGTCCCACAACTGGTGTCTATGCTTTTGCCTAGGACTGGTGATCAAAACCTGGCACAACTACTCAGGAATATTTTTCAGTGACCTATCTGAAAAAAAAACCCTATGAAATAAATAGTTCTTTGAGGTATGGATTCAGGTCTGTACAGGAAAGGGAAACAGAAATATTCATGCTGTAGTAGCAGGAGAAAGATTGGGTGACACTGAATGAGAAAGCATACAGTATCACCAAAAACAAGCTCCAACTTGTTAATGAGCAAACTGATCCAAAACCAGGCAAGTTCAACTTAGTTTCCACAAAGGGATCCTGTTTGCTGCCAGCTTTCGTCTCCTAGAGCTGATGGATCTCGTCTGTGCTGGAGAGATGATGCCACTCATGAAACATTTGTGGTCTAAATAGCACAGAGAAGCACTGGGGAGGAGCAGAGACTATGGTCCACAACTGCAGTTCCCTGAGAGCTAGAATAAGCTACTGGGTGAGGATGCAAATCTGCAGGACATAGCATCAATATGTTCCTGCAGGGCACTGAGGTCCATCCTAACAGCAGCCAGGAGCAAGATTGTCTCCATTGGAGCAGGGGACTCAGTTCTTTCCCTGCAGACAAAGACCTAGCCAGGGTCATTCCTGCCTTTTTCTAACCTCAGCTGCATGGAAGGAATCAAAACCCAGGTATGAAATCTTCAGGGCTCAGAAATTCCAGCTAAACATTATCAAAGATTAAGGCTAAGGCAGAAAGAATATGGGGGTATCTTACCTATTATGTTCTTCCTCAGCTTGTGTGAGAGGGAAACATGATTAAAAAAACAATGAATGAAGCATAAGAGGCATTTGGTGATAGTAAACCAGAACCTCTTCTTTCTCACCACTTAATTACTGTGAGAAACTGGAGAGTCATCAGCACATTTAGGTGGCCATCCCAGAGCAGGAACCACATTAAGAAAGCAAACGTTTTTATCGGGGCCAATCAGAGCCAAAGGAATTCTGTGTGAGGATCTTTGTCCAAAAGCCAAATGTTCTGTCTGAGAGATCCAGTCTTTTTGGGCTATTTCCACATTATAAACCCAGTAAATGGTCATGATTCTGTAGCCTGAAACCCATAAATGGCCATTCTCTCTTCGTGCTCCAGCAAAGGCAGTTTTCTCTGGCTGGGATGCACAGCTCTGGTTGTACCTTGTCTTTTCTACACCAGGGGTCAGCTTTTACCCAGACCACTGGCCACTGAGGCATGAACTGGGAGCACAAGCAAGAGACTGGGACTAACAATCATCTGTATGGCTTGGACAACATGGTCCAGCACAAAGCTGGAGCGATGCTGGGTGTTGTTCCTATCTCTGCCATCAAGCCATCATGTGTCCTGGGGGCAAACTACCTCACCTCACCTGGGCAGAGCACAAGCTCCACCAGGCAACTAAGGCTGATAAAAAAAAAGTAGATTGTGCTATGGCAAAACTATTGAGTTATTGTTTTCCTAAAGAGTTATCCTTCAATAGGATAACTGACGTTACAGTCCCCTAAACTCAGGCGATACCTGATAGTTGGCTGTGCTTCCATAAATACAGATATCACAAGGGTATTAGAAACAACAAGCCCAAGCTATTTTCTGCTAAAATCTGAATTGTCGTGAACTTCCTAATTATATTTTCAAGGTGATGGCTTCCAAAGGAAACTTTTCAAAATGAACATCTTGTTGGTCAAATCTGAAAACCTTTCAGAGCTGTAAGTGCCCTCCAACTTTTTTCCTTAGAGATTTTGACTTCTCAGCACAGTTCAGAAGACATGAGAAGTGTTTGAGGTCTTGTAAAACTTTGTGCCCAGCTTTTGCACTGAATCACGACTCCTTTTCATTTGCGATTAATGTTTATACCCAGAAGCAAGGTATCTTACCCAATTACTCCCTGTGAGAAGGGAGGATGCTGTCTGGCATTCACACCAGAATGGTGTTACCAAAGACAGTCAGAACATCTGGAGAGAATAAAACCTCTGAAAAAATTGCTTTTCCCAGAGCAGACAGTCCTATAAAACAGATCTGCTGGGAGCCAAATTAAATAAGAGGAAGGTGTAAATGGATTCCTTTCTCTGCGTGGAGAAATGGTAAAGTCAGTGGACGTTTTTCCAGCCTGGTTTGAAGGGAAGAAGAAGCTCGGCCCCTGCTGGCTGGCAGGCAATTTCCAGGAATGATGTGCAACTGAAGGACCATGATGGCATGACAAATGTGAAGATTCAAATAGAGCAATGAAGGGGAAAAGAGTCATGAGAGCAGATGGATTAAGCATGATAGGTCATGGGATAAGCAAAGAGTTATTGAGTGACAGAGCTCCTTTCAGGGGACGCCACTGGTGGCGAGAGAGGATGGGGAACTGGCTGCTGTTTGAGCTGGGAAGGACTTCTCTGTGTCCAAATTTAGTTCAAAAGAGTCACTTACAGGGATAAGAGAGATATTTTTGTCAATGCTCATAAGAAATTTAGGGAAAAAGCGTTCTCTCTTTTAATCTTGGGTGCATTTCTTTGGCTGCAAATGCACAGCAAACTCTGTTCCTGGGCAGAACATCATCTTTCAGAAAAAAATTCCACCCTCTTTGAGGAAGAAAAAAAGAAATAAATATTTTTAGATATTTCTATGAAAGGGCCCAGAAAAATAACCCACAAAATGTAGGCAAAGAATACAGGCAAAACCACACTGAAAAACTGCACCCAACCAACAATTCATATTAAGTCGGCCACAGATTTCCCCAACATGACACAAATCCAGGATTTCCAGTGTTTGTTACCTCAGCAGCCCGTTTGCCAGTGAGACCAGATGAGGACTCTTCTCCCCCTTTTCTACCCTCAATCACTTTTCTTTTCCTCTTGGAAAACTCGTAGTTTCATGGCTTTGCACAACGTGTGGTCACTTACTTGCTTTTGCCTTGTTATCGGGCACAATCTTGGGATAAAACAAATCCAGAAACAGCCTCCACCTTCGGCCACTGAAGAACATGGGGAAGATATGTTTTTATGGTGTCTTTCAGTAATTCAGAACTTTTTTTTAAAAAAAAAGAGAGGAAGAAAAGTAGGGGCAGAAGGTTGGAGAGAGAAGCAGAAGCATTTCCCTCTTCCACGACCTCTCCAAACGCAAATGATGCCTTAGGTTGCCACCTAGTGACGCTGAAGACGAAGAACCAGCACTTCTACAGCATCCACTTTATGTACACATGTTGGATGAGCTTGCTTGTACCAGTTGTTGTGTGCACAGCATCATCCAAATTTCCATGTGCTCCCACAGCCAATGAAGAAAAAGACCCTGGTCCACGGAGCCGCTGTTGCCCGCTCCCTCTTAAATCTCAGCCACTTGATGAGTCTGGGTTCAAGAGTACGCTCAAACCACCACTGATGGTCTCATGGTCTCCTTGAGACTTTGCCCTTGGCATATACTTGGCTTGAATGCCGCAGCCTGAGAGGCAATGCCCTTTGCATCAGCACCCAGGGCCACCAAGCCCCTGCGAGGGATGCCAACACTGACCTGTAGCCTCGTGGCATCAGATTGCCTGGGGACATCTCAGCATCATATTCTGCCCCAGCCTCAGGAATCCAGGCTGGGCAGCTCTGCCTTCATCTGTCCTGATTTGAGCTCAGGGGCTCCCCTGGAGTGGGACCAGACAGTTACAAAAAACATATTCTGGCAAAAAAAAAAAAGATAATAAAGGTTTGACAAAGAGTTTTCATTTAGAAATCTCTCTTTGCTTTGGTTTTTAAGAGCATAGAAAGATGCAGTGCTGAGTACTGCACCTCCAAGTGCATGAAACAACCAGCTAGGTATGAGAGAGATTGCTTCAATTTTGTGTTGCAATTTCTTTTACAAGGTTTTGGATGAACATAAACCGGAGAGTCAAAAAATAAGTGTCAGAGGGGGGGAGCTCTGCAGTTTTCTCGTGGCCTCTTGACTTGTGTGGGATGTCCGCTGTGTCCCCAAGTCAGTGACACTGCAGAGATATGACCCCACTAGTTACACACTCAGCTCGGTCACCCTCCCCAGTGCGGTCAATCAAGTGTGTTTGTGAATGCTGCCATTTAATAAAGCAGTCTTTATGCTTCAGAAACAGCCAGGGGGGGTTAAATTCATTTATTTAGGGCAGGGATGTGTGTCCCTGTTGGTGAATGAGGGGTATGTGACCCACTGCCTCCTGGCACCCCATAATTCCCTTGCCCTGACAGCACCCTCAGCTCCCCTACACCCCCAGTGACAACCTTGTAGGAAAGCTCATTCCTCACCGGTTCTTTATGGGGCGAGGGGTGATGCCTGGGCTGTCCTCCCCCATCTGGGTGTGCTCGGGCATGCAAGCCGTCAACCGCATGGGCAGTCTGCGGCCAGGGGGAATACCTGCTGCGGGTAATTTAATCCCCGCTACATCGGAGTACCTGCTGTAATGAGGCTCATTATGAAGCCCTATTTAAAGCCCCATTTAAGCCAGACGAAAAATAGCTCTTTCTGCAGCATGGAGTGGGTCAACAGCCCCAATTAGAGGTGTGCTGCTGACGGCAGGGCTTCCTCCTCCAAAAAACTACAGAAACCAAAACAAGTTATTCTCCAAAGTCATGGGAAATCATCATCCAGAGACACCGTGCCAATGAAAACAGCACCAAGAAGAGAAAATGAGACAAAGGTCCTCGAACGCAGTGTCTCAGTGTACCCGTGGGATGGATGGTGAATGAGAAGCATGCTTTAATACACGGAAGATGCTGGAGGAGGAGAGAAAGCAGAGTACATCTCCCCGGGGAGATCTGGGAGGGTTTGGAGCAAGCTGGCGCCCAGCCCTGTCACCAAAGCTCTGGGTGTGGACTCGGCCTCCAAGCAGGATGAGGAACTGTGGGAGGAAGACAGGGAAAGGGCCGATCTGTCTTGGGAGTGCTCCCAGCACATGAGACAACTAGAGGTGTCATCCCATGGCACCAAAAAGCACTCTAGCAACCAGCGTTGCCTTCTCCGAGCCCTGTTGAGACCTTGCAGGTGTTTTCCTTTCTTCACCCAGCTCGGGACCAAGCATCACATCCAAAAGGTGATGTCCGCTGAGCATGCCAGGAGGAGGAGATCAGTCTCATTCCTTTGTCCCAAACAAATTTCACAGCAAATAAAAAGGCTGCATAAAGTATTTGGTTATTTATACATTGTTCCTGGAGTGATGAAATTTCAGTTTCCTCTAAAATATTAGAATCTCCCTAAACTCTTGTTTACTATGCACGGATGCAGACGGAGTATTACTCAAGTTTTTGCAATAAAAATAAGCTTGGTTTTGCGAACACCTGCTTTCCGCTGTTTAATAATGCTGAGCTCCTGTCTTGTATGCTCTTCTGTTTACTCTCCCACAAATTATTTTTGTTCTCAGTTGACAAAGATAAATGGTGGGATTAATATATATTGGAGAAGTCCTGGCGAACAGTTTGCTAGCAAAGAGGAAGGATTGATATTATTTCCCTCAGGTAACATAACACAGACAAACTGGATTAAGAGTAATTTGCTGTGGGGCTTATATGTGATCATAAGCCATTAGTGGTACACCATTTATGAAAATTGCTTTTTCTAAAATAAAAATTAGACTGACTTTCATTACATTGCTGGCACTGGGCAAAGAAGAATCATTCCTTTTCAGGGAGAGAAGAAAAAATAGAGATTACTAACTGTACTGCGACAGATAACGAGGAACTGCTAAATATTAGGGTGGAATAAGAGGAAAAAACCCAGCATCCCTGCCATTAAACTGAGTCAGGAAGGTTAGCTGTGACCAATTTATAAGTAGACATGATGTTTACCTATTTTAACAACCCTGTCTGGCCTGGACATGCTATTCCTTCTCCATTGAACCTCAAAGGACAATGGGGTTTTTTCAGCTTGTTTGCTGCAGGAACACATCTTAAAATTGGAGAAAATTCAGATCTGCAGATGATAGTAAAGAAAAAAGCAAGACGTCACTGGCACACCCCTTTCCCATCTCCCAGAGCATCACTGAGCAGCTGCCCATTTTTTTGCCGTTACTGCACACCTTGGGACAGGTCTAACCCCCCCACGCTGCTCTGCACTGGCCTTTGCTGAGGAGACTCGCACTGGTAGAACATTGCCATCCCTGTCCCATGTTGCCATGGGGGTGACAACTCACCAGGTCCTCCATCAGGTCATCACCCATACTTAGGGATTCACATTGATGACGTTCTCTGGTTCACACAAGCAGGAGGATCTTCAACAGCCAATAATATTCTGTTTACTTGAAGAAGTTTCATAAACGTGAGACAAAATCTTGCCTCAAAAATGCTGAATTATATAGTATTAGCAGGAAGCTCTTAAAATAACTGTTTTAAAATGTGGTATCACCCAAACCTTTAAAACGCAGGCTTGCTTTGTGTGGCCAAGGGGAGTTATTTCATGTATGGGGGGAGGAAGAAAGTCTAAAAATAAATTTGTCCAAATAATAAGAACTGAGCTGTCTCATTAGTCTACTCAATAAAAACACAGAAATCAGTTTCCCGACTCACCTAAAACCCTGTATTTTTTCCAACTGCCTGATAAAAAATATTCCCCTCCCTGCACAAAGCCTTTGTTGCTGTATCTCTAGACCTTCACAGGCACTGTGACATTGCTGGTTTAATAATAACACTTTGCACTTTGCCACATCAACGCCCTTTCCTTCACGGAGCTGCCTTGCCAGGAGGTGGATTCACTCACAGGTCGCCCCCCTGCCGCATCACTCTGAACCAGCCTCACCTCCTGCTTCACAGCACAGGGAAGGAGGATGAAATGTCATCCTGTGCCAGTCAGCAAGCCTGCAGTAGATATACAGCTCCTGCTCCTGCAAAGACCCAACCCAGTAAATTGTGCAGGAGAAGCAAGCAGCGTCAGCCAGGAGAGCTGCTGGATGGGGTCGGCATGATGCGAAGTCCCAGGGGTCCAGACCCCTCACCCTCGAGGTCCCGCTGCCCCTCTGTATCTCACCCAAAATAATGCTTGCATCCATTTTGCCTTTAACTTCTTCACAGCTCTTACTTTTTTGGCCTTATTTTGGCAATGCAATAACCACTCACCAGGAGCTGCAGGTAAAATGAAGGAGAAATGCAGATGTTATAAAGTACCTTTGGTTGCTTTGCCCTCTGAAGCCTCCCTCCACATTCTGGTGTCTTAATTAGGCTTCTGAGGCATGACAGGTAAAGCACTTGGCTTTTTTTTATGGTGTGCTTCAGTGGGGGTTCCCAAAAGGCTTACCAGAGGTGACTGCCACAGCCCCTGACCCTTTCACATGTGAAACTGAAAGCAATCAGCATTATGAGCCCACCTGGGTGCAGCTCTGGTGTCTCCAGGGCAGGGGTTTTGCACCATGGTTCTTGGACCAAGAGCAATAACCATGGGCAGTGTGTACCCAAGCAGCCTCGTGCCCTCTGTACATCATGCAAACATGTCTGCAAAACTGTCATTCATCCTTTGCCAAAGCACACCAGGGAAGTGGCAGAAATAAGAGCTGAGGAGAGCTGAGTCTCCCAGTCCTGGGACACTGAAGGCCTCTGCCATAGTGGGGTGCTGGATGGTTGGCATCCTCCAGCAGCCCCTCATGGGCACTGCAACTCGAAGCAGCAGTGCAGTATCATAATTCTGCCAGCCCTGAGGGTTTTGAAAAACAATGCTGGAAGTAATCCCTTTTGATCTGATGCTAATCCCAGATAATTGCTTTCAGGCTTAATAGGAAAACTGCATTTTCTTGGGGAGAATTGGTCAGTTTGAAAGGGCTTTGATTTAACTAATGCTGTAGGTGCTTATTTTAGCAGAGGGAGCTCTATTGTTCCAAGGAGCACAGGATGCCAGGAGTAATGACACAGGCCATGATCCCGCAATTAAACCAGTCTGTCTACAGACATTCAACCACATGGGCAGAGCAGCCCAGAGAAAGGAGCCTTTCTAAACCACACTGAACTGGAAGGAGCACTGAAAAAATACGGTTTCAATGTCGGTGAAAAACTAGGAAAACTGCTGCCACAGGATGCTGAAGAGGTCAAATACATCAGTGGTTTAGAAGGAGATGGGACAAAGTCATGGCTAAACAAATATATGGGCAGCTCAGGGAGATGTGCCTTACCCCACACCACGCTTGTGCCCCGTTTTTGGGACACAACATGGCCTGGGAATAGATTCTGCCTTCTTAGGCACCATGACCCCTCTGCAAGCCAAATTTCAAGCTCTGAGTGCGTCATAAATTACAAACGTGAGCAACCCGGAGGTGTTTTAGCACCGGTCCAAGTACACTTGTTGCTTTAACTGGAAAGCTGGTTTTGGATGGCAGCTTATGGGTCACTGTGCTCTTACTCTGTTCCCCCTAAGACCCAGAGCCATGCTGACAGTAGGCATTCTTTCTGCTTAGCCTCTAAAACTGCCAAACAATGGGTTTCCCATTGTTCATTAACCAAAGGTTCCCATTTTGCAGCTGTGGGTGTTGAAAAATTAGTTATGGCCAAGGCAGGAGGAACAAAGTGATTTTGTAGCCATATGAAAGTTGCACATCAGGGATTTTTTAATGAAATATTGGCTTTACAAAGAAGAATTTTTTTACAGTGGTTTATTTAGGTAGTGAAGGTCCTGGCTATGGCTTTGAAGGTGATCATGGGGATGGGTGGGCAAGGGACCTTAAAAAGGCACCCTAAAACTAGCCAGGGAAAATAAACACAGAAGAAAAGTGCGACTTGAGACCTCCTGATCTGTAAGTTTGGGCTGACCAACTAAACAAGCCTCAGCAAAACTTCACCTTCTTCCTGCAGTTAAAGTAACATTTTCAGATGGATTTTAGCAGGGAGAGCATGGAAATACAGGCTGAGCCTTTGGGTGTCAAATCCAAATTGGCCTCAGCTCTTTTCAGCACGGTAGATTTTGCCGCGGGGTCTCGGAGGGGAAAGTCGGAGCGTTTCTGCTGCCTTTGCTTTGAGGCTCTTTGCCCACTGGAGGGAGCATCCGGCAAGCGATTCGATACACGGGACATGGGTTTTAAACGAGGGCTAGGGAAGCCTGGTTGGATCTTGCTCAAGCAAAAGAAAAATATTAAACATAAAATGTGGAGAGTAGCGCTCTGATTTCTTGCCTTTTAAAGAGCTTTTCCTACAGGAAAGGCAGTCAGAAAGGAAACTCTAGGCACCCCGTGAAACTTGCCCTTAATTTATTTTATGACTGAATAGAGTTACCTTGGTTTTTAAATAAATTAAAAATATATACATATATATATAATGAAATCTGCTGAAATCCTAAAGGAGTTTAGAAATCATCAAGTCTGGTGCCAGGGAACCTGCATAATTTTGACAGTTTCCAAACAATTTTGGTGAGCCATACACTGACATATGCTTCCGTTTTATCTAGTGGCTGCACAAAATTATGTGCTGGTCCTCACCCATACTGCCATATCCCTGGGGGTCTCAAACCCTCAAAGGAAGAATGAAAGAAGAGAAAAAGCATCACCCCAAATTACACCTTGTCACTCACGCCCCAGTCTCACCCTCACATGCCTCGAACGTCCCTGTCCTCCTCTCATCAGAGCCAGACGCAGCCCTCAGGATCCTCATGCACTGAGGCATCAGCACTGAGAAGTACCAAATCTTGCTGCCCATGACATACATAGGTTCCTGTGTCCCCTCTTTGGGACATCATGAGGTGCCTGATCTTTTGCAAAGCCTGCTGTTCCTCCAAATCTCTTCCAGCTTTAGCCCATCTCACTAGGTATTTAAATGGCTTTCACAGTCTTATAGTTCTTGGGCCCAAAATGTGCTTTGGATGCGTGAACTGCATACTGAATGGAAGCCATGTCCTTGGTCCCAGCAAGGTCTTTCACTCCTCACTGCTGGTTTACCTCTGTGAGTTCCTCTGCTGCTTCAACTGCCTGAGGGGTCTCAAAAATTTGTGGATAGCATCCCCAAACATCGATTCTGTTACATCCTGTATAACCAGGAAAAGGAAAGAGCAAAGAAAAAGGTTTCAGACCATTTAACAGGACCATTCAGAGAAAGCACATGATCAGCCTTTCTCCTCTGAAAGACCATTGTGCTCTCCTTTTTATCTGCAGTAAATTACCTCACTTATTAACGTAAATACTAGCTGGGAGGAGCTCAATGGAAAGAAACATTGAGTGCAGGAGCCTAAGCAGGACCTAGCTGAGATTCACTATCCATCCAGGAAGATGCTGGCAGCTCAGCTCCATGGTCTTAAAGAGCAGCATGATCATGTTTCAAATGGCTTTGTCAGACCCCACCTTTCTTTGAAGGTGGGTTTCATGCCTGTTTTGTCTGCAGACATACAAAGGGCAACAATCCCTCAACCTGCTGTAGCACCCTGCCAACAACACTGCGTATGGTACCACTCGCCGTTATTAGTACAGTAAACTGGACAATATTGATTCAGAGGATTTGTGGTTTACCAGCATAGTTTAGTTGTTAGCCTTCACACCGTTGCCTGACTCATGAATACACATTAATTCCCAAATAGTTCGTTTACAGTTTAAACAGTTGGGTTTGTGTGGGAGAGAGGGAGATTTATTTATTTGTATTAATTCAGATCACATTTCCCTCGAGACATCACTGCCTCCACCAGGCTTGATCCAACACCTATTGACGCCCGATGGAGCCCTTCCAGGGAATTCAATAGTACCTGGATTGTGGCCACCAGGCCACCATTTTTGGAGGTGCTGAGTAAACAGAGCTCCCAAAGCCTTTAATTCGCCTTTGTGAACACATTTGCCTTTGAAAATCGGGCCTTATACTTTGCCCTTTATCTAGGCATGTGGTTTGAGGGTAACAAGCTGCCTGGTTTTTGACAGGTTGTCTATTAAATATAGATGATGCCTTCACATGCAATTGTCCGCTAGATGTTTTTGGAGGAACAAAAGGCTTCTATTCACAAGCTCTGGCATGCCATGCGGGGATGATTAAAAAGGTTAAGGCTTAAAGATAGTTCCCATTCAATGACTGCAGGGTTATCCCTCTAATAGCCCTAATTAAAAATTATCCTGATATAATGCAGTTATTATAATACAGCCTGATTTTATTTCATTTTTTGGATACACATGTGACTGCTACAATGCCCCTCATTCTCCAGTGGTGCTTCTGCCCCTACAAGTCACAATAGACAGAGCCAAGGAGGAATATGCTGTTGGATAATGTGCTCCATTTGAGGGTCAACCCATACCTCAGTATCCACGGCTATGTGCGTACTGAGAGAGCAGGAACAGAAATGGCATATTGCAAGGTACCCATCACTACAGAGGAGCTGCTTCTGGGATAATTCCAGGGCTCCCCCAACCCCAGTTACCCACTCCAAGGTCTCAGTGTCATGGTTTTAGGGAGATAAGTAAGCATGGGATGCCTTTTTTTCTATGTCTGTTTGTATCCCAGCCGAGCACCAACCACCCTATGAAACTGGACTGAAATGACAAGTTTCCCTTTCTGACCCATGTCCTGCTCCAGCACCTCACTGGGCTCCTGTACACGCAGAGTAGACCCTGCTTGACCAAAGCTGTGTCGTTTGCAGGATGATCACTGCCAACAAGTCGACATCCCACGAGGAGTCATCTGGCATCCTGCACACTAGCTTGTCTCTCACTTGTCCAGGGCTCAGACAGAGGGGGGCTCATTGCCCTGCCAAGGGGATGTTCCTGCCCTCAGCTAGTGAGCAGGTGCCTCTAATTTAGGAATAGAAAATAATCCAGGGAGTGTTCTATTTTTCTTTCCTCTTCTCAGTGGAAAATGCCTGAAATCCCTGCTGTGAGCTATTATCCTGCTCCCCCTGTTCCCTGCTGCTCCTTGAGACCCACAGAATGTCTCAACTTGGGATGCTCCCCAATTGGCAGTTGGCACTAGCCCAGCTCTCCATCAAGTGCCTCCAACTTGTGGCCCCTTGACAACCTCTGCTACAAATTTCCTCCCTCCTTGCCGCAGCTTTTACTGTTTGATTTGGACTTTTGATTGAGAGATTCTTGCAGCGGGGCCAACACCTTTCAACTCCCCACTGCTCTGGTGACATATTTTCTTTTCCACGAGATATTCCTGCTGTGGACACCAAGCACTTTTTTTTTTTAAAAGAAGCAGCCAAGACTCTCAGGTGCTGCAAAAATCCTGCCATCACTAACTTCAGTGTTTTACTGTACAAGCCTTTAACAACCAGAATACACCAAAGCTGCTGATCGGGGTTGCTCTTCCTGGAAATATGACTGCTTTTCTTGGACTTTTAGCATCTATCTTCCAGTCTGTGGCTTTGCAATGTGCATTGTAGCATCTTACAGAAAACACAAACAGGTATGAAGAAGACAGTTTAAAGCCTGGCATCTAAAAGTCCCTTTAAATCCACCTGCAACTGAGAGTGTTACAGAGGTCTTTTGATGCAAAGCCTTGAAATACCCCAGCTCAGTCTGAGGTTGCAACATTACTTTATTATATAATAAGGTATTAAGGAAACATCAACATTTCCTAATCAGAAGTAGCAAGAAAAGCCACCAAGAGTGACCAAAGGAGCAGGCACATCAGCTGCAGCTAGGGAAGATCTCCAAATGGCCCCTACCTGCTGGGTAGTAGGTCAATTTCAGGGAAAAAGCCTGTCCGTGCCTGAGGGGTTTACTTGCACATGATGGTACCAGAAGTATAATCCACCCCATCTCACCACTGGCATCAGTGGGAGATTTCCCACTGACTGCTCTGATACATCTTTACTTGATAGGGTGGTCAGGCTCTAAGTCAGTCACTGGACATGCACATAGCCAGTGCACAAAGCAAGGCCAGATATTGAGAAGGAACAAGAGCCTCTGCATAGCGTGTCTTGTACCTATCTGGCATAAAAAAACTTCCAGATCTTAGTGCTTGGTGAATTCATTTAATAAGATAGTTGATAATCTTAATTGGAAACATACTTTTCCAGATTCCGTTGCTCCAGACAGAAAGAGGCTGTGGAGAGAAATCTGGGAGCAGAAGTGTAGATAGTTACTAAACGCAGGGCTGAGAGCAGCAGTTTCTGCAGGCAGTGCAAGATGTTGGCAAGTTCTTAATAAAAGTTCCTAATTAGCACTGCACACTTCTGGGATACAGTTTGTCTATTCAGGAGAGAGAATAGGAATGGATCTGGCACCAGGAAAACACCCTCTGATAATTCAGCCTGCTGTTGCCTGAGAAATAGTGCTTAAGGAAAACATGCTCTCTTTTTCTGGTGCTAGGAGAGGTCATCATTATGGCAGATCCTTGCACCCTGCTGTAGAGAAACACCTTGCCCCAGCACTACAAGCTTAGATAAGGCTGGAGATGGTGGAGGAAGGTTCAGGGCATACATGGGAAGGCACTGGTTGCCGCTAAAGGGCTGATGTCACATCTGCTATCACCTTATACTGCTGTGCTTTGAGAGGGGCCAAATCCCTTCCTGGACCATTCGACCTGGAGTTTAGACTTGTCCCTTCCTGGTGCCTCTCCTACAAACCAAGGATGAGTTTCAGAGGCACCCAGGACGCTTCCAAGGGAACATTTTGACATTTGATCTATCCTTGATGCAGTAAACTAGGAAGTTTTCTTGTTTTGAAACCAGAAAGGTCCATCTTGTCAACTGCTTATGTGCAAGGTATCATTTTAAAAGGTTGTATTAGAAATCATAGAATATCTCAGATTGGAAGGGATCTGTAAGGATCATCAAGTCCAGCTTCAAAGAGGATGGTCTTTCATTTGATTTGCCTTTTCCCAAACCACTGGTTGGGGTATGGAGAACAGCAGAAGAACTACCTCCTCCCATCACCCACCACTTTCCAAGGGAGGAAAGACTTTCCTTGTGAAAACCTCAGCCAATGCTGGCTGGAGTCCTCTGTTGTAGCCTAGTGCTCCCAATGTTTTAACAAGAGGCCCCACAAATATTTAACTCCAGCAAAGGGAGAAAACCTGGTGTAGTGGGGTGGGATGGATATGTTTGCTGAGAAGAGAGGGTGAAAGACTGTGGAATTTATTGATTGGATTCCCGTTGAAACACAAATGCCTTCTCATAACCCAGGAGTAGATAATGGCTTGGCAAACAAGTACATACTGAGTGCACTTGGCTAGAGGTATTTATGTTTTGTCCCAAGGAACTGAAAGGAAAGGGAAAGGTGAGGACCTTGTTTCACTCTCCAAGGATGCCCTCTCATCTAAAGGGGGGGGTACATTCCTGGGGGGGACAAGCTGCTCCCTGGTGGGTGTCCACATAGTGCATAGCCTCTGTGACAAACCCTGCCTGCTCCCAAAGCCTAGACAGCAGCTTCAGTGAGGATGCTTGGGCTTAAGTTCAGCATCCCCATCAAGTGCAAATCATGTGCATCTCCGCAGGATTACTGCTGGTCCTTCTCATTTCAGGGGAGGTGGGAGAATGGCCTAGAGCAGGGAGCTGGGGAGAGGAGCTGCCCATTAGCAGGACTGGTTTCACTTGTTTTCCTTCCAACACTCATTGTTATGTGGGGTGCTGAGCTTCTGGAGCACAGTACCTGTCAGCCAGCATCTCTGCTGTTGGTCCTCTGTCATGAAGGTGTAAACTGAAAATTTAGTCTGAAAGTCAGCAATTCATAAATTCCATACAGGGAAAAAAAAAAGTTATAGCTATTCGGTAAAATTTAGAACTACATTTTTTATTTTCTTTTCAAAATGGCAATAACTTCTGGACAGAAAGAGGGGTTTTCCTTCATTTCTCTCTTCTTTTCTGATCATCTCAGCAAAGTTCTGGCTCTTGGCAATTTTATATCATTTTCTGCCCAGATTTCCTTGGTACAGAGAAGGAAGCATCCATCCAAGAGCAGGCTGAGACTTCCTAATTCCATTTGTGCACCTCTGCACATCCACTGGTACTCCAGGCCAACCTCAGGATGCTAGTGGTGTTCCATTTTAAACCAGTCAGTGACTGGAAGAGGCACAGTTTGGGACAGATCTTCTGCTATCAATCTTCATAGATGAGGGCAATGACTTTGTTAGCAAGCATACAGAAATACAGCCTCAGGCTGGGTGAATTTTCAGGTAAAGCAAGCTCTACCAAAAAGTGTGCATAAAAAAATGTTTCCCCAAAAGGTATGCATCAAAAAGTTCCCCATCACCATTTTCCACTCAGGCCTGCCACATGCTTTTTTGCTTTTTTTACGTATTTTGTTCTTTTATTTTCCTGTTTGATTTTTTTACTTTTTTACCCCCTTTTTACCCCCTTTTCAGTCTGTAAGTTTGCATGCAAATCACCTGAATTGCCACCTCCTTGCTGCTGTTGAACACCAGCTCTCTAAATGCAGGCAGACCTGGGGTTGGTCAAGAGGATCTTGATGGAGTTGCTGCATCAGACTTAAATGTAGTGGCTGCTCCTTGCAGCTGAACCTGGAGCAAACATCACCCCATGCCCGCGCTTGGGATGACTCCCACCCTGCTCCCTTCACCAGCAGGATTTGCAACCCGTTTCAGGACTCTCAGGACAGGTGCAGGCAGGAGTTTGAGGGGACGGGGGAGGGGGAAAGGAGAAAAGACTGACCTTTAAAGTTTTGTTCCAGCTGTGTCTTCCTGCTGAAAGAATACTGGCTTACACAAATAACTTTTGACCTCCGGCCCCCTCACTTGTGTCTCAGCATTGTGCCAGGAGCATTTGTCTCGGGGCTGTGACACATGGCCTTTTAGTCTGGGGGTGTGAGTGAAGGCTGGAGCATTGCAACTACCTAGGTAGTGACTTATTAGCACGCTGGCTTCTCTTTTAGCAGCCCCTCTTTGTAGATGCAGGAGTAGACAACAGAGAATACAGCTGTAAGGGAAAGAATTAAAGGGTTATTAAAAAAAAAAAAAGGATGGGGGAAAAAAAGTTACATTGCAATTTTTCAGTTGTGGCTTCAGACAGAGGTCTGGGAGGTGTCCCTGCAGCTCTCTGCTGGTAGAGTTAAAGCTTTCATCCCCTGGGGAGGGTTTTGAGCGGGGGTAAATTACTGGGGATGCAGTGACATCCATAGGGCTATGGTGAGTTACACCATTTTACGAGCTGACCTGGAACCCTGGAGGGGAACAGTGCCAATTTACACCAGTTGAGGGTCTGCCCTTTCAGCATCACTGCTGTGAGAGCCACCACAAATCAACACCTAGTGCCTGCACATCAGGCTCGTCTTATCGAAACACTTGATTTGCCTTGGAAAAAGCATTTCTGGCACTCACCAGCATCCTCTATGCAAGCAGTCCCTGCAGGGGCTGCTGAAGACAGGAGTTATAGGGCCAATCTCGGTGGGCTGGTGTGATTCATGCCAAACCAGGGGACAGCTGGAGTTATCCTTGCGCAAGAGGAATGTGCCTGTTTTCAAGATAAATACGGTCTTCATAACTCAAGGGGCAGAATAAGATGCTACAGGACCAGTGGCAGCACAATGTGGTGGCTACAACCCCTCTTAAATCCCTAAGCAGGCAGGTACTGTAGCTACAAAGGAATAAAGCTGATGAGGAGGAAAGCTGCCTTTCATAGCACATGCCTTATGGATGCAAAGAGTTGGGATAAGGCCAGTGTTTTGGAGGGCACATTTCAGCCCTTCAGGAGTCGTAGGAGACGCCGCCTCTCCTCATGGCTTGCTGAAAGCCACAGGCATCTTCGAAGAGCTGAAGGAATAGGGGTTTACAGGATTATCCCTAAGCACCTGCAGACATTTGTAAGCCCAGTCTGTGGCTCAAAATGATATGATTCACCTGTAACTTATACCCCAATTAGTCACCAAGTGCTTCTGGTTTTAGCAATGGGGTATTGGCTTGGCTTCTGGCTTGCACCGCTGGAGACAATACCATTGCAGCACAGTCAGCTTGCCTTCCCTCTGCCCCAAGGCAACCCTGCTGCCTGGGTTCTAGCTCTGGTGGGTTCTAGCTCTGCTTCCAGCTACCCCCTGCTTGACTGGTCAAACAGATCTTCCTACCTGCCTTTTCCAGGCTGTGCATTCTTTCATGTTCTTTTGTGACGTCCCTCCCTTTTCATTTATTTCCGAAATTAAACAATGTCATAATTTTCAGCCTCTTTACATCAAGGCCCTAAGAGGATAGTATCAGCTTTAATTTTCCCCATTCTTCCTTCAAACTCAGTATATTCCTCAAAAACCAAACCCACTGTTTCTGAGACCTCTGGGCACTCTGCTGTTGATATAATACTGCTTTTATGAGTCGTAATACATACAGTAACAACCTTACAACATAAGCACATCAGCTGCCTGTTATTTTTTTTTTTTATCCTTCTAAAAGGATTATTTCAAAGCCAATTTTTGTAATTGCATCCCAGACAAAGTGCATGTCCGCCCAGGGGTGTATAGTTAGGGGAACAAAGAAAGCATGGCAAGTATTGCATGTTCACTCACCATAACATTGGGAGCAACCCCCAGCTCTCCCTGCCAGCCTATTAGACAGAACGATGCCCTGCTTTTCCAAAGACAACCTCCAGCTCCTGCTTTTTTGGACTGCATTTTGCTAAAAGCTGGTTTTGGCCACCTGAAAACCAGAGGAACCTTGCTGAACAGGAGAAAGCAAACACTCGATTTGAAGATGTCCCCCCAAAACTCTGAGCTAACCCAGACCACTGCTTGCATGATGAAGGAACATAAAGATTATTTCATAAAAGTCAGGCCCGTTTAATTTCAGAGCATTTAAGTCAGCGAAAATGCATTGGACAATTATATTGCACTTAATGCTCAGATAATGGAACAATGAAAGATGTATGTTTGCATTTTGTAAAATTAAACTGTATGCAGTTATTTATCTTTTACCTTAATTGTTTGCGCTTGTTTCTAATGTAAACTGTTGTAATTTTAAATAAATATAATAGAAAAAACTTTCCTAGGTATCGGAAATCCAGAGTAAATTTACTTTGCAAATAGACTTTGTTAGGTATATTTTATGCTGACGATCTTAAACTGACACATTCATTCAAAAATATTTTGAATACTTCAGCGGAGCTCTATCATTCCCAGTAGACTGTAGTGAGCTTCAGAAGAGGAGAGGACATGGCTTGGGTGAAGGACTGCAGGTGAGATGGACCTCACAGTGGGTCCAGCATGCTCATAACTGGGGAAGTGCAAGGTGATGCCAGATCCTGCAAACAGGGTGCATCAGAAGCCCAGGTACCAGATCCTGCAAACAGGGAACCCTGTGCCCAAGGAGGGTGAATGGCTGTAACCCCAAGGGTCATGGATGCTCCAGCTCTTGACTTGTTGACCTTCATATTGCTCTTCTACAGCAGACATGTAAAAATAGGACCGAGGCATGGTGAGGCCTGTTTTATGGGTCCATGTCATACTTGTTTTGGGTGGTTGAAAGCACAGGACTACAAGTCTTTCATCTTTTGTTGCACGAAAGCCAAACAGTAATGGTTTGGAAAACATGCCCAAGCGCGTCTTCATGATGCCATAGGGTTTCTGAATGCTCACTTTGGTTCAGGCAATGAATTTAGGACTCCAAGCAGCAGGTAACAATGTCAGGATGAATTTTTCAAAGAAGTCTATCATCATGCCATACAAAATCCCTATTATCTGTCCTGGGAAAGTATGGTTTCTTGCTTTGTAGATCTTTGAGGAGCTTTAGAAATGATCTTCGTTAAGCCCAAGATGTTGATTAAGGAGATGAATGCAACTGTTGATTTAGCCCTAAGGGGTTGTTATAAATGTGTCTGTTTGTTTTTCCAGTACCTCAAGGGGAGGTTCCAACAAAAGAAACTCCCTGGGCTGAAAGGTAACTCAAGTGATTAATGACATATACATTCAGCATGAGGTCTTTATCACAGGGTGGTCTTATCGATTTCGAGTTGAGCAACCTGGGAAGTGGAAAAAGAGGTTGTAAAAGTGAAAGCCCGGTGAAATTAATTAATTGCCGAAACAAAAGTGTCAGCCTTCATCACATACCTGGAATTCAGCAGGCAGTCACATCTTGCAGTGCTCTTGCAACAACTCTGTAAATCATGACTGATGTTTCTTTCATAGCATGCAATGAGACAAAAAAAGGTAAAATAGGAGTGTTGTGGTTGGTTTAAAATTGTTAGCTGCATATGCCAAGAGGATTTTTTGGATGACTGCAGACCTCTTGAAAAAGGGAGTTCATCAGGGGGACTTTAAGCTGGGTCAGAATACCAGCAGATGTGACTTGGACTGGTTAGCTCAAAAGATTTTATGTGGAGTTCCCAGTTTCCAATTCCTCTCCTGCAATTGTCCCTGATGATCCAGTCAGGCTACTGGGGCAGGATCAAGCTTGTACACACTGGGTACGAGCACTTACAAAACCTGGTCCTGAAGACCTGCACTAAGTCCTCTGAAATGGAGACACCTAGGCTTTGGGGTGGATGGCCCCCCTTCACCGGATTGAGAGTACCAGATGGTTAGACATTATCCTTGGCTTCCCTAGTATCAACTATGCACATGATGGAAATGAAAACGTTATAGGAGAAAAATACCCTTGAACATCACTTTTATAGGGAATAAGAAAATTCTATTCAAGTGAGGGCCCCCATTATCCCTAAGGCATCAAACACTCATCAGAAACATTTTATGAAAGCTTGTGCTGAGATTGGGCCCTGCTGTTGAACCACCTTCACAGAAAATGCAATCATGCTGCCAGTCTCTCTGCATCCCCTCGGCAGTAGCTGCTCCTCTTCTTTGCTTTTGGTTCCTTTAGATGGCACCATCCTCCTGTGCTGGTGCTGTGCTGCAGTCCATCTCAATTAGTATTCACATTGCAAAAAGAGGAAAAATTCCTTCATTACTGGGCCACGGGTATTGCGGCAGTAATTGAGGTGGTGTCAGCAACCCCATTATAAGCCTTAGTTTCTGCTGGGGTTGGGGGGGAGGTTCATGCCTGTGATCCTGAAAGCCCAGAGAAGCTGCCTTCCTCCTTTTCATGGTTATTACTGGCAGGATGATGCTTCAGATATGACCTTCATGTACTGTGTGAGCAACCTACAGGATCAGTCCCAGTTTTGGGAGATCAGTATGAGTTGTGAAAGACGATGGGTTTACATTAGGTACAGAGCTGTGCTTTCAGCTGGAAAGGAATGGGAAGAGGCAGTGAAGGGTACCCTGGAGCACGGGGCCCCATCTGGAACCCACTGAGGTGCCAGGGGATGTGCTAAGCCAGAGTGGTCATGGTGTCCTGCAGTGCAGCTCAAAGGAGTGAGGAGTACCTGGTCCCATTCACACTGTGTTCCGTATGTCCTCCACAGAGCTGAGGTTTGGCTGGTTTGACGCAGGCTTGAGGAAATCCACCTGGGAGTGAGAGGATTAAGGCAGAGGATTTAGACCATCGTGGATATGGTTGGTCTACAGGGATCATCCTCAGCTGAATTAATAGACCTTCATTTATTAGGTGTCCTCTTGATTCCTGTACTGGATCCAAACATCAGCAAAGTCCAAATCCCCTTTTAGCAAATTCCATCTCAGGCTTTGCGCTCCAAGAAACAGGCTCTTGCCTTTCTCACTAGGAATGTAGTTCATCTCAGAAGAGTACCTGTAACGTCATAATCTCCAGGGCCCGTGTGGTAGAGCCCTCGCTCATACCTTGTCAGATTAAAAGAAGAAACAAAGGTATGACTTTTTGCAAATAGGATAGAGCTGTGGCAAGTCACCTTTGTGAGCAAAGGGATTCAAAAGGAGGGGAAGCTGAACCTGGATAGGTTTTGCCCAGGTCACTTGGATTCAGAGTGGGCAACCAAGCAAGCACCGCACTGAGGAAATTACCCACTCGAGGAAATTCAGGAAAGAGCTGCAGGGGCTGGTACCTGCCCTACAACCACCCCAATGAACAGCAGGACCAGCTGTGTCAAAAGGCAGGAGAGAAGAGGAAAGTGAGCATTTTATTTTTTCTTTTATCTCACTAACAAACAAAAAAATCATAATTTTGAAAACATGGAGTAATAATCTCATTTACAATTGAAAATTTAGGAAAAACATGGCCAGCACAGGAGCAAGGAACTCTGGGTCTTTCTTCCAGCAACATTTTCCCCTTCCTGGGATTTTGTTTATTTAAATACAACATCATAATAGACAATATGTGACTCTTTCTACCCAGTAGAATATGTTTTTTCCCCAGCTAGGAAGAATGCATCCCCTTCTTCTCCCTAAAGGCAAAATGCCCTCTTTTGCTAATTCTTGACTGTCCTGAAACAATGCAGCAGCAGGGAATTCCTGGGGTCAGCCCAAATCCCTTGTTCTCCCAGCCTGCTCCCGGCCCCCAGGAACTGCAGTCTTGTTCAGGCTTTTAGAAGTGCAAATAATCTCTATAAATGTGGGAAACAGATCGAGCGATGGGGCAGGAGCTCTCTCCATGCAGCCTAGGAGAGCACGGGACTGTCCTAGGGTAAAGCTGTGTCTTCCTGCTTTTTTCATCTGCTTTGGTTTATGTTTCCTGCATCTTTTTTCCACTGTTTAGTACTCAGGACTTAAGCTGGCATCTCTGAAGCAAGCAGTGTATTGGGGCTGTAGCTCCGTATGGTCTCTTTCCCTTAAGCGTTAGGGACCAAATCCTGGCTGATGGGCCTCAGGGCTTTGCCTCCACACCCTTCCGTGCTCCGTGGCTCACCTAGGGGGATTGAAATCATACCTAAAGCGTATCAGAACCATCCCTGCAGGGTATCACAAGGCTTTTTGGCTTTGCAAGGTTCCCTCACAAAATCGATGTCTGTGAATTAAAAAAAAGGATCTTAAATGCATTCTGGACCCAAGTAAATGACAATTGCAAAGTGTTATCATTACAGTTACGTTTTGGGCTGTCATTAGAGCATGAATCAGCCCCAAATATGTAATGTGGATGCCAGACTTGGCATGTTTTACTGGTGTATACACTGTTGGAGAGAGAAGAGTCCACTTGTGGAGCAGCACTGACAGAAGAACAGTTCCTGCTATCCAGCCCCTGGAAATGCAATTTTCAGACAACCAAAATAAGCATTAAAATATAGAGGGTTTTACTAAAAAATACCCAAACCTCACTAACAACCCCATCCGCAGCAACACCAGCGACCCCGCACGAGTCGCCTTTATTTCCCTCTGCCTTTTGTTTCCCTCCAGCCTTTGTGTCTGTCGAGCCCACAGTGATCTCGGGGCCGAGGCCGTCCAGGGCTGCTACTGGAGCAGCGGGTGCCCGGGCTCTGCCAGGAGCAGCCACCAGTGATGCTGAGGCTGGGGTACCAAGGATACCCTGCCCTCCTTGCCATACCCAGTGCAGGGGTCCCTCCAGCCTTTATCTTACCTGGTGTCAGTATAAAGCCAAATCAACACCCCTGCTTGCTGCCTGCTCATTTCATCTTGGTTTCCTGCTTGCAGGCAGCTCTGTATTTTGAGAGAGAGCACACAGCATCACTGCAATAGCCAATTCATTTAGTTACCTGGAAAAATAGATTATGCTGCTTCTTGCTTCTGTGTGTCAGTTCTGGTTACTTTCTTATTTATTTTTTCAGTCATTTTCACTTGTCTGTTTGTTAAATACACAAAGTTATTCATTAAGAAACGTGTTCTGTGTTTTGACCCTTTATTAGGCATTGCTTAGCTGTCAGCAAGAGAAAAATCTCCATTCCTTTCTACATTTATTCTCCTTTTGCGTGATTTGATGGAGCAGAGGAAAAAGATGCTCGGTGTAGTTTAAATAGCCTGGAAATATCTCTGTGCAGTGGAAGAATCCCCTTTAACTGTTAAAGTTTCATGTTTCTTCCCCCCAACTACAAACCCCAGGGCAGCAAAAAAGAAAGAAAGGGCTGTTAAATTATGTGTGCAGCCTGAAGTGCAGTTATTTGTAGGTGATGTTGAATAAAGGATGAATGTAAATTAGAGTGAAAAAATAACAGCTAGAAAGTTAAAAATATTGTTGAAAAAATCAAAATACCAAATGTCGTGATTTAAGACAATTTTGTCCAAATAAATATTCCCTACCAGCATTAATTCTCTCACCTGATGCAGCACAAAGTTTGCAACTCTTCGAATTTTCCCTCGAGCTTGTGTCTGGAAGAAGGAGCCGTGATTTAGGGAACAGCCTCAGTGAGGGAAGCTCCTTCCCTTTCCCATCCACTTGCCAGCTACAAAGCCACCGAGATTTCTACAAAGCCACCGAGATTTTCATTTCGGAGTCGATCGGAACAATTTTGTCCCGGCGACCCTGCTGTCTAACCCTGTTTGCTGAGTTACGCCGGGTTTGCTGACAACTTCTACTTGAGTAAATTGTATTTAGACAACAATATATTTCATTCAGGTCTTTTGCAATGTCTGGACCAAGGTCAGTTTTATATTCTACTGAAATCATAAAGTGACACTTGAGATAAACAGAATGTTTACTCTCTCCATGTGAGCCGAAGCTGATATGTAAATTTATCCTTATTCTTTCATCAAATTTGCATTTACCCTCTTAGTCAAACACTACAGGGTTCCAAATCAAACAGCTTTAATGGTGGTCAACCCTTTATGACCGATTGCCATATCAGAGAGAAAGAAACGGCAATTTAGATTAAAATGAAAAGAGTAACACAACATAACAAGCATCATCCGGTTTGCCATAATTGGATAAACTTTTCATACGAGTGCCTGTGTTTGGATGCTCGGCTGCCCGGAAAGCAATTGCTGTATTCTCCCGATGTTATTCTAGTCCCTTTATCTGCCCCACACAGACCGTGCTCACCTGTCATTATTTTTTCCTTCTGATCAAACAAGCCAAGTGCCACTAAACAAATTCTGGCGTGGGTTTCCCCCCACCCCCTTACATTTACATAAAAGAAAGAGACTTGATTCACCGCAACAAGCCATCGGGTTTCCTTCTATCTTTAAGGCTCAGGTCAGGATCGAATAAAATGGTCAGGCTTGGCAGTGCAAATAGGAAACCCGAAGGTGGGCTTTCAGGTTCAGTTGTTTTTTAATGAAGGATGATAATATGCTGGTAGGCAGCTTGTTTCCAGGAATCGCCAGCTGTGTGGTGTGAACGTAGCCTGATACCATGGGGATGGGCTGGGGGTAAGAGCATGGATGGCCCTTGGGCAAGTACTTCTGCAAAGTCTGACCATAAAATAACAGATTGGAAAACACAACCAAAGGTGCAGAGTGACAACAGATATCTTCCAGAGGAGGAAAAAAAAAAGGAAGATATTTAGAACCTGAGCTAAATATGCACATAAATATGGGGTTTATGAACCAACAAGGATTGGGTTTGTGTCCTGAATGACCCACAGCACTAAGCTGAGACCCCATGGCTCATTTCACATGTGTCTTGGACCTGTGCTTTCAGAGGAGGAAGGTCACTATTTTATTAACCCTGTACCCAAAGAAAAAGGTGGGGGTTTTTTGTCACAGCTAACATTTTGGGGGATACAAGTATTTTCGCTGGTCTGTAGAATGAAAGAACAAAGGGGTTGGAGGTCAACAGCAGTGCCATGGCAGCACGGGCAATTCTACTGGAGTGTTGCTCCCAAAAGGCACACCCAGGATCTGCCTCCCACGACCGGGCAGAAAAAGAAAGGAAGCAAGAAAAGAAAATGGAGGCATATTTGGCCACGACTTTCGCTAGGTAACGACAGGTTTGGTGCCTGGAATGCCAGAGCCACCACTGCCACCGAATGGCTTCAACCAGCACCGCTGCCGCACCGGTGCAGTCTGTGCAGCTCTTCTCTATGTCAAACAAAACAACCACCCAAAAAAATCCCCCAACTAAGGCAAAGAAAGAGGACAGAGTGAAAAAAAAACAGAAGAGCTAAAAAAAATTATATACATATAAAAAAAATTTAAAGATAAAAAGCAGGAGGAGAAGGGGGAAAAAATAGGAGAGCATTTTTCTTTTAAGCGAGGCTGTCAAATGGATATCTTATAGTGGGAGGGCTGGGAGGGAACAGATATCTGCCTCTCTCCGGAGCCTGCAAGTATTTCTGCCATTCATGAAGCCAAGGGATGCCACACACATTCTGTTTGTTCAACATAAGCAAACAGATTGTAAACTGGCTGATAATTTTTGTACTGACAATGTCATTTACAGCTGTCAGCCTTTTGTCTGTCATGTTTGCTTTATTCAAATATGAACCAAGTGGACCTCCCTTCCACCGCTTTCTTCTGCATTAAAATCACATCAATTCCGTTCCATTCTGTCTTATCTAAAATTCATTGGAGGCCAATCACTTGGATGAATGCTTTGGGGTTTCCATGGAGGCAAGAAGTCTAGTGTGGACTTCAGGGGATTAGGAAGTTTCAGATTTAAAGCCTTGAAGTGCACGTTTCTTTCAGTTCTTTCTTTTCATTACAGAGGAAGGGGAAAGGGAAAGAAAAAACAATCAAAAAATCAGGAAATTTCAAGATAATTTTTTTTTTCCAATGCGCTCCTGCATGCACCGATCCCCCTTTCAGTACATGTGCATTGGGACATGCTCAACTCCTGAGTTTTTGCTTAGGCACAATTTATGGCCGTGGTCTTTCCAGCAGAGCTAGAAGGAGTATACTGTACCGGCATCTATTCCCCCTCAGCATCCTCAACAGGATGCTTGCCATCGGCTCGTATAATAAATTCAGGCCCGTCTTCAATTAGATTGATTTGGATCCAGCTGCTTCCCATGGTGCTGCCCGCAGGTCTGGAAGCATCTCCCTTTGTTAATAGAGGTCATGGCACTTTGTGTTAAATAATTCACATCAGACTATCTGTCTGTCTGTCTGTCTGTCTGTGGGCAGCTGCAGATGTTGTCTTTTTGTGCGGAGCCCCACGCTCACCCAAGCACGCACCTGTATAGTAGAGAGATGTACGCAGGGGATATTTATTTTATATTTGCTGCTCAAGGGCTGAGTTGTTCTAAATCAGGAGGGAGGTAGTGTAAGCAGGATGGATTTGTTTTAACTTGTCCTGCTTTTGTCTTCCAGCCTTTCAATGTTATTTTTGTTTGTGGGTTTGATTTTAGGTGCTGAATCCTGTTTTGGAGCTGGTTTCTCTGCGCTGTTGGGGAGCCAGAACCCTGCTGGCAGTTTCAGGATAAACCAGCCAACAGTGGAAGCAGCCAAATCACAAACTGTGCATAAATATCTTGGTTTTACATACTATGGACAGAGAGGGAAAGGAGCCATTTGCCTAGGGGAAGCTGGAGCTGGGGAACACCCCACCTGTGTACAGCCTCCCGCTCTGGCTGTCCCGCTGGGAAGAGGGCACAGGTGACAACTAAAGTAATTTTTTCCCTGTCTTCCCTCTTCTTCCTTTCGCTATGCCCAGTGATTAAAAACCTGAAGTCAAACCTCTAGGAAGAAAAGCCCCAGACTGGTTTGGTAAGTATGAAACCTTAAAAAAATGTGCTTTTTATTCGCCTTCTGGGTCCTGAAACTTGATAAGTGCTCTTGAAACACAGCTTGGAGCCCCCACCACTGCAGCAGAGGTGCGGGAAGCCAGGCAGGGAGGCAGAGCCGACCTTGCCAGCACAGCATTCGTCCCCTAAAGTAGAGGCAACATGTCCACAAAGCCATCCCAGGTCTCCTGGCACTGCTATGGCAATGGTGATGGCAACGGCAATGGTGATGACAGTGGCAGTGTCAAGGATTGTCTCAGGCAGCCCCACAACCACTCCTGACAGCAGTTTCCCCTACGAGCCCACCATCTGTGGCCTTCTACTCCCACTTGCCTATGGGACGAATTGTTGTCAGGTCAATCCGGTGGTAGTACTGGCTAGGTATTGGAGGTTCTGGGGGCTTTTATGGGAAGGTTGAAAGGCTTCCCTTTAGCAACCTTGTGCCTGTGGCTACCTTGGAGCTCCACAAAGTACATCTCCGTCAAAACTAATATTGCAGTGAACCTTCTCGCTGATGCAGATTGAGCAGAGAATGTAAATGCCATATCCATCAATCCAGGCAGCTTGCTTCTCCTCATCGATGCCTCCCTATAACCCCACTTAAGCGTCAACTTAGCGTTCAGTCAATAAAGCCTACACACACCTACAAATACACAACACACATCAACAAACAAAGAAGCCCAAGCAAACAGACAAACAAAAACTAATCAAGACATTTCTCCCAGCATCCGGGAAGGAAAGGAAGGACTAGTGTTGCATTTATGATTTCTGATTGTAAGTACTTCTGAGCTGCTCACATACCAGGTAATGGGGTAGAGATGCTCACTCTGGCCAATACTAAAGGCTCTTCCTGAGATTTCTCATGGCCCTTGACTTCAGTGGCTTTGTGGTCTACCATGCACAAAGTGGTGATGCTTTAACTCTCAGTGGGATCAGATGCTCTTCCCATCACATTAGTAAGCATAATCAACTAAGATTTGTGAGATGACAGGAGGATGAGGTAGTACGTATCACACCCACCCACTCAGGCAAAAAACTTTCCACACTGAAATTTCCAGGCAGCAGCCACACTGCTGATGGCCATACTCAGAGGAAATGCACTACATCAGAGGTTAGTCATGCAAAAACGGGATGGGAGCTCTGGCACTGACAATATCAGGGCTTGCTTCAAGAACACCAGCCTGCAGCAGCAGAATAAACTAGAAAAGGTTGAAATAAATCAGCACTGCATGGGGATTCTTCATGGAAAGCTTCCCTGAGTGTTACCAAATATTTAGAAACTGCTTCTGGCTTGAGAGATCCTTTCTGAAAGCTTGAGGAATATTTGGGAAAGGAACCTCCCGTTCTCACCCTCCTCTGATTGCTGCTCCAGGATCATCTGCTTCGGGTTGCAGTTGCAGGTGGGGTGGGCTAGGAGGGACTTGGGGTGTGATGCTGGGAAAGGAACTGGTGTGGGAGGGATTTTAGGTGCCTGGGTGTTTAGATGGCTTTGAGCTCTTTGGGCTATTGATAGGGAAGGTAGGGGTAGCATTAAAGTCCTTGTAAAGCTTCCACTAAATTCACACCCATCGCAGACTGGATCAAGGTTAACTCAGTTGTCAGGCTCTGTTGCAGGTCAAGACCATGAATAACTGGGCTGAGGGGCTGGGGAACACAGGGTCCCTGTGTCCTGTAAGAGGGGCTCAGGATCTGCTCATTTCCAGGGGAGCAGCTGCAGATATCAAGGCAGTGCATGCCTCCCTCTGAATGAATCATCTTAAAAATAAACCCAAAGCCTGAGTCTAAATTCACTTTTCACATTTGATGCTTCATATTTAGGAATTGCTATTATTTCCCTTCCCCTGCCCCTGCCTTTTGTCTCATTTCCTTTCCACAGGTCTTCCAGCTCAGGAAACTTTGCAAATGACAGAGATTGTTCCCTTGTAACCCTGATGCATTTAAACATTTTCAGATCCCAGCGATGGAGATGCTGATTGGTTTTGTTCCCTTGCTGCTCTGGCTCATCTTCCTTTCAAGTTGGGGTCTTTTTTTCAAAATTACAAAAGGAAAAAAAAGAAAAGGAAAAAGTGGGAAGGAGCTTTCCCCTATCATTTGTCTTGCTGCATATAATAGCAGAAAAGAATGGGTGCAGAGGAGAGGAAACTTTTCCTTTGTTTCAATAATGTCTCATTTCAATTTGAAACAGAACTCAATATGCGTGTGTGCTGCTTTATAAACTCCAAACCTAAGAGAAAATAACTGAATGGAAATGTCACTCTCCATGGCTGTAGCTTGAGAAAAGGGCTTTAAACCAGTTCAATCTAAGCATATATGTTTGAAGACAATGGCTGAGGTTTTTATCCAAGCAGAGATTGCTCCATTTTGCCCCAGAACGGTGTCAGAAGTCCAGGAAAACATGAAATCCTGTTGCTCCAGCACAACTCACTGCTCAAATACTGTCTTGTAAGAAAATTGTATTTTGTACCAATTGTACCATTTAATTGATAATATTTATTTCCAGGTACCACCAAGATGTTCAGATGCCATGTAACTAGACAGAGACAGACACTAGGCACAGTTGTCTGTGTCTCTGGGATTTCCTCACCTCCATCTTCTGCTCACGGTATGCTGGCATGTAGCTTCTCCAGTGTGGTGGATGGAGTGGCCACAGTGGGTGCCACTCTGTTGATGTTCTGTGGTCACCAAGCCCAGAAATGGGCAAATAATGTTAATGGGATACAGAATTGCTGGGGAATGCTTCCGGGTCCAACACATCCCAAAACTTGGCTCAAAGGCTCTTGTAACCTGCAGAATCCTGCCCTGGCTTTGATGGGCTTTAGGTCAAGACTTCAGTCCAATAATGCTTCTCACCGTCCTGCCTGCCCTGATTTAAAAGCCTGTCCTCCACTTCAAGTCTTGAAAAACCTTGGCTTCACCTTCTGAAGCAGCTCAGCCTTGGGATGGGGAATAGATATCTCAGAGACTTTAAGAAAACCACTGGTTGATTGATGGCTTGCAGCTGGCTGTATCCTCGTTGGTCATGGATGATCCCGCAATCACAAAGAGTTACAAAATCAACCAAAAATAAGGTTTACTCTTTTTAATTTTTTTCTCCCTTTCTTTCTCACTTCTTTCTTTCCCAAACAAAACTATAGCAAACCTTGCTCGGCTTCTGGGACGAGCTGCAGGCTCAGCCGCATGCTGTACAATACTGCCCGGACAATCCAGCCCCACAATTCCTGTCCACTCCTGGGATATTTACGACATATCCCACAGTTGTCATGTCAACACAACAAGCAAGGGCAGCCTTAAATCAAACTGTCAAGGGGCCAGAACAGTACCGCTATGCAAAATAATGCTACTGACTGACAGCAGGCATTGCATCTGTCATTTCAGGAGGTTTGCGACTGCTCCCTCACTATGTTTGGGTTGGTCCTTTGGAAGAGGAGTAGGGCAGGGGAAGAATATCAATGACATGGTGAAGATGACCTCTTTTTTTTTTTTAGAAGAAGAAGAGGAAAATTAGAGTTCATTGGAATATCAGGTTGTTATTTACTTTCAGGTGGAATTTGTTTTGTGTAAACTATGTGCTGTTTTTCCTCTCAGAAATGGTGCAGCCACGTCAATAATCATGCTCTTGAGCCTAGAAGATGTTTACCACTAACTACCACAACTTCTTCACTCTATCTACACTCCTTGGACAGTGGCAGTAGGAAGTTTGTCCTCATTCTCACCCTGCCCAAAGCAATCTTCCTTCCTGGTGCCTGAATTTTGTGAAGTACATGGGACAGCAGTTATGAAAGAACAGATTTTTGTTGTAGACAGACAGCTTCCCCAAGAAAAAGGAGCAATACCACTGATTCACAGAGTGGCTGCCCATCAGTTCCTGTAATATCTCTGGAGGCAGGAGGGCTCTCACATAGATCATGCTCATTCAAGTTTTGTGCAAATACATTATCAGGTTGGAGGAGGGGTTTGCTGGGGAGCAGTGGAGAAACTGCACCAGGGAGAGCATCCCCATCGCAGGAGGAGCCAGGAACTGGTTCCAGGGAGAAGACTAATTTTCTATACATTTGTACAATTTAATTTTAATTTTTTTTATGAGAAGAAGAAATCTGCATTTCAAGCCTCCTTCCCAAAAAGAAAAAGACAATTTGGGTAGAGTATTTGGTTGATGCTTCTGAAGCACAAAATAAAGGATGAGCTTGCAAGTTTGTTGAATACATCAGAGCATATAAAACCCTCCTACATTCATCTAGTGTGGGAAGTGCTGTATTTTTCAATGCTGGAAATCCATTTAGCCTTTAATCAAGCTAAGCCTGAACGTTTGAAAACAGATTTTCCTATACATATATCACAGGTTTCACATAAAAGTACCTGCATGGGTGACATTTACATTAATTTTAACTGTATTTATTTTCATTTTATTCGTCATAATGTAATTTTGAGATGCTTGAGTTTGGTGCATGCCCAAGTGTTGTGCCAGACCAGAGCATGAACCTACATCTAAACATCTGCTTTAGCAGAAGACTTTCCCAGAGCAACTGATTATTCTACATTTGCCCATCATAATTCCATTTATTTCCATACATTTTGTTCTGCAGCATCACTAGGAGAACCAATGGTGACAAAAGCAGGCAGGAGTTTTGCCTTCACTGGTGCTGTGACCTCTCACAAGCATGTTGTTGCTTCGCATTGTCGTTCGCCACATCTTTGCATTCTCTTATTAAATTGCGGACAAGCCAAGAAAATCAGTCTGGGTGGTAATTTGCACCATTAGCAGAGGCGATAAACTGAGCAGGGAGGTGAGGCAGGGACAGACAGAAAGGTGTAAAGCAATTAGTGATCTTGTCAGGAGCCCTCTTCCTTATGTTTGTTCCAGGGAAAGGTTTCTCCATCTGCTGCAGAGGAGAGCACAGGTCTGACTGCTGCTGTAGCCCCAAGAGAATGCAAGGACAGAAGTTCATCCCCAGTACTTCAGTCGGTCTTCATGTCATGCCTGTTTAGGCTCTGGCTGCCATACAGCCGATAAACAGATGGCTTCATAGGCCATTACAGCTTTGGGTGACTATTTTGCGAGTATGCAAATTATATTGCTGCATTGCATAGTGCAGTTATTTACTGCTAATTGCTAAGCTGTCGATCATTATTATATTCTGTAGTGACAGGGTTTGTATTTGCATAGTTTAAGCTATCCATCCTATCTAAAATTAGCATGTGGCTTTAAAAAAAAGTTATCAGTGCTAAAAGAAACCATCACAGAATTAACTGGGGTGAAATATCTCAGGGCTTTTTTGTATGCATACACCGACACTTATCTGTGAGGAGGATGAAAACCAGCACAATCTGACTGTGAAGTTTGCAAACAACGTCCCACCCCAGGGTCTGCATTGCATTTCCCTTTGTGTCCTGGCTAAGGGCACAGAGAGGATCACAGACCCCATCCTCGCACTGTTTACTTTGGGAACAATCAGTAATGTATGAATAATAATGCCACCCTCTGACCATGACTAATTGAATTGCAGCATGCTGCGGAGGCAGGCAGAAAGCTTTGCTCCCCGCTAGTCTATCAGCGTTGTTTTTCAAGTAGCAGCAGACAATGATTGATGCTGATGTGCTTTCAAACCAGTCGCCTTAAACACTAAATGCTAGCACATATGGACCTGTAGCTTGAGCCCCTATTAAACACTAGCCTGGATTTATCCATTTATGAATTTATTCTGTTAAAAGTCTTTCTAGAGGCTGGCTTTTCCCCTCAGACAACATCCCCTTTCCAGCAGCCTCCCAGTGCAGAACAGCCCAGGAGCAGTTATGGTTTACAGCAGTGCTCCCTGTTAGATGACCCCGTTAGCAGTGCAGTGTAGCGCCGCCCAAGCAATCAGACCTGGCTTTCCACAAGGATATGAGGAAAGACAAGGTGGTACAGCTGCCACTTCCCAATAGAGAGCTGTCTGCAGGCAACAGCAGTCTGTCAGGCCACATCCGAGAATTCTTGAACTGTGATGTGAGCAGGGGGAGAGGGAAGGAGTGTGAACTTTGTTCTAATATCTATCTATCTGTCTGTCTATCTACCTATCTACCTACTAGAGAGTTTGAGAAAACGATTAGCTTGTAAAGACAGAGGCAGCTTGTAAATACATAACCAATGGAAAAAGCCAACCACAGCCACTACAGCCACTTAGCACAAAAGGAACATCCAGGACTCCAATCTTTTGGCTCAGCACCAAGGGGACCCTGAGAGTGATGCTACCCGTGGCCTCTCTGCTCTTGGAACCTGCAAGACGTGCCCAAGTGAGCTCAGGAGGGGAGCTCTGCTTGGAAAATCACAGTGCTGGAGTGACATTTTCCCTCTCAACTCCAAAAAAATCCTCATTTCTCCATCCCAAACTGGCTCTTTTACAACACCCAAATATTGCCAACTGCAGCAAGGCAAGCAATAGCAAACCCTATCTCCCGAGGACAGCAATGCTCCCTGAGCAGCATCAGCAGAGGGCACGGGCAGGACATGCATTGCAGTGGCAGCTCCTGAACCTGCAGCTGTGGTCCTCAGCCTCTTGGTTTGTAGTCCTGTCTCAGACCCATGGGGCCTGAAAAGTGAGGATTCGAGCCCAAGGTGGCTGGTCCGGGGTTTTATTCTCCTCTCCCCAGCACATGCTCCAAGTTGGCTCCCTAATCACGCTGGCGAGGCAAATGTCCAGGCTTGGCCCCGTGCGGGCAGGGTATTTTATTTGATTAAAAGAAGGATGGGAAGTCCATTAAATCCTTTCTTTAGCAATACGATTAAGTGAAACATTAGTGATTTATTTTCTCCTTCTGTATTTGAGTTTTCATGGCCCAAGTGCCAGCCGCTGGGGTCGGCTCCAAATCTCAAGCGCTGGCCTTGTTTAGGAGTCAACAAAAGACGTGTTTAGCAACCACAAGCCAAACGGAAATCTGTACTTTGGACCAACTCTAATGATTGCTCCTCGGCGGAATAACAAGTCTTGTGTCAAAACCTTTTACTAAGCTCCACCTCAAAGCTTTTTCCAACTTTTTTTTCTGGCTACTGCCATGCAGAAAACATTTTCAACAACCAGTGGCATGAGTGCAGCTGCTTGCCCCAAGCCCAACCATGGCATTATCACATTACCAGCTTGGCATCCTGCCGATGCCTTACACCTCGGGGCAGTGTACCAACAGACCAGTTCTGTGAAAGTTCCTGCGTGCATCTGGGGTAAAATTCTGGGGGACAAGCGCTTTATTTCCTTCCTGGAGAAGGGGAACATTGTTAAGTTACTGTAACTGAGCCATAGAAGATAAGTTCAGGTCGTAGGGGGAGCACCCTGGTGCAGGAGCATTCCAGGGCCAGGTCCCCGATGCCTCAGCAGAGCATCTCCATCCCAACTGGGCTTAGTCAAGATCTGCTGTTTGTATTAGAATAATTCAGCTTTCACCCCCCTCCCTGGGAATGTATTGCGTTTTGGGCCACAGCAAGAAATGCCTGGACAGGAGACTCAGTCCCCAAAGCAGCATCCCTGCCGACACAGCCCCAAGAAACTCGGCGCAGCGGGGCCCTCGCATCACCCGCACTATATGTACACTTGGTCAGGCTGTGTAAACTTTGACATGTGGATGTCAATCTTTCTCATATTTGCAGATGGCTTTATCAGAGCGTGATTAGTTTCTAGAACAAATTTGAGCAAAAGAAAACATTACCTACAGTATGTAAGCCAACAGACCAGCTAGTTTTCAGATTTGTCTATTTACATGGGCACTGGGTGTTTTGCTAAGGCTCTCTAAAAGTGATGGTAATTGAACAGTGCCAGTGTGTTAGTGGAAGCTGATGAGTTGTAAAGGTTTTATAAACAACCACGGTGGATTTGGCTATAGCCTTTCGAGTAATGTTTGTTAATCTCGCTGAGCAAGTGTGCACCTAACACAATGTAAATACTGCTGAATTTGGAGGTGTCAATAGTGTAACTTTTACTGTTTGTAAAATCATTCTCTGATATCATCAGCAAGTTTACCAAACGTCCCATGGCCAAATATAATAAAAGCTTAAGTAAGCGCTTGAAGAGGAATAGGGGGAAACATGTTTGCTGTTTTTATTTCCACTGCCTGTTTGTTAAGGTATTGTAGAGAAAATAAGATGACAACTAATAAATACAGTCATTATCCTTATATCTTTGAAGGTATCTGTGGGGCTTCCCAGTCACCTAACAGAGAGGGTAGCGCATTTAGATAGCTTGGGCTCAGGGATGGGTGATGTATTTCCTCTTTTCCAGGGGAATCCCTGGGCAAGACGAGCTCTTGATGAAGCCATCTCTGCCATTTTCTTTCTACTCGCTTGCTCAGCAATCACGTTATCCAAACACAGTCCCGGGTTTGCCAAGAGGAAGCCACAGCCATGCATGCTGCCATGACAGCAGCACCACGGAAATGCCAAAATTTCTTCCAAAAATGGCATTAACCACTAGAGGGCTCAAAAATTGTACAGAGCAACTTGTCTGCGGCAGGGAGAAGCACTTTCAGGAGGTCTTTTCCCTCTATGAGGAAGTAACTCTATTTTTCCTTTTTTTTTGCTAATAGAAAGCAGTCTGGAAAGGAGAAGTGCAGTGCATGCATGAGGAGCCAACACCGACACCAGGGGTTAATAAACAGCCCCCATGGCTGGAAGTATTGATGGCAGAGGGAGATGAAATGGCTGTGACATTTAAAGGAGGAATTTGTGAACCACAAATATGAGCATGACTGACACAGCATGGCAGCACATAAAATCAATACAAATAACCTAAACCTTAATACCTTGATCCTGGGGAAGAGCATTGTATTACCAGAGACTTGGAGGAGCAGCAGTCGCCCTGGATGTGCCTGCTGTGTGCTATCGACTGTCTCACGCAGGGGCAATGACAATTAGGATGATCTTTAGGAGGGGAGGCTTTCCCTTCAATTCCCCCAGATCTTTGAGGTGAAACATGGAAGAGGAGACAGCGGCAGCAGAGCTCAAGGGCTCCCTTTTCTCTTCCTTTTCCCTGAAACGCAGAGCTCATTTTTCAGTTCAGTTCAGTATTTAAGGGCAGAGTTTCAAAGGAGATCCTATCCCTCTTCATTCTTTGAACAGTGGGGCCTGAGGGTTTCAGCTTCAGGAAGGAGAGGTTTGATCTCCCTCCAGGCCTTAGAATTCCAAGGATGGCTGCAAAGCCATGGAAAATCAGACCTCAAACTCTTCCTGAGGTATCTTGCTCATACCTGTTAGAAGCAACCATGGCTTCTGCCTAATCACAATTGTGCTGAATGCAGGCATAGCCAGAGTTAGCTCTCTGTCTGTCTGCCTTCGAGTCCAGCCCTCCTGTATCACCAGGAACAACCTACCCAGCTGCTCTGCAACCAAGGGCCAGGGTTGGGGAACTCTCTGCCCAGCCCCTCAGTTCATCCTCCTTGTCCTTCCCAGGGAGCAAATCTGAACCTCAGCAGCACCCTGCTGACAGCAAGGTCCAAAATCTGCCAAGCAAGCATGAAAGGGAGCCTTCACTGCTCCGTTCTCTGCTACAGGGTTTGTGTGAAAGCTTTTAGCTACTCAGCTCACCCTGCACAAATTATTCTTGACTTTTCTGAATCCAGAGAAATAAAATCCTAGAGGATGTGTTGACCCCAGAGCTGTGCTCCCTGAGGAGGCCCAACAGGCAGGTGAGAGGTGGGTGGATGGATGGATGGATGGATGGATGGATGGATGGATGGATGGATGGATGGGTGGGTGGGTGGATGGATGGATGGATGAATGGATGGATGGATGGATGGATGGATGGATGGATGGATGGATGGATGGATGGATGGATGGATGGATAGATGGATGGATGGATGAGCACTGCTAGCAAGAGCCCTCTGCAACGCAGCCTCCTTGGTGCTGGGAATCACCCATAACCAGTACAATTCCCCTGCTGAAGACAGAAGCAGTGAAAAGGTGAAAGCAGCCATCATCATCCAAGCTGTGTTTGTTAATGTGTGTACAGAGGAACTCTGTTTGTTTGTAGGTCCTTAGTAGAAGTGTGTCTAATGTTGACTTTTTGAGTCTAATATTGTTTGAATTTTCTATCATGAGCCTAAGCCATGCTATCCAAGTGCTCTTTCCCTCCCATGTTTGTATGTTCATTACCTTTTAAAACATCCTCGAGTAGTAAAGAGCAAAGTGGGTCTCCTGGCCACTGCCCTGGCACAGGTTCAGCCTGTGTTAGCCACCACTGTTGCTGCCTTTGCCATCCCACCCTGAAAACAGGGACCCTGCCAGGTTTAACTTGTACCGAGCTGCAGACAGGGCTCCTGCCCACACGTTGCCAGTGTGGGGCTTGTCCCCCCCACCTGGTTCAGCCTGGGCAATGGTCCGCACTTGTTTTCATGGTCAATAGAAAACCCTCTGTTCTAGCCAATTCTTCACTAATCTTAAAGTAAATACAAAGCTGGGGCACATCTCTTATCCATCCCCACAAGCTCTTTTGAGGTAAAAGTTTACCATGCCCACCGATATTACTGTGGCTGAGGGAATATTCCAGCTCTCAAACCTGGCGCAATGCAACCCCACAGTTCTGCACTGTTGCTGCAAAATTAGGTATTACAGCCTCATATGGAGGCAAAACTCAATCGTTGTGAAAAAACTGCCAGTGCGCTGGAGGACCTTTCTGCTGGGCACCCACTGGGCCTCATCTGACTCCGAGAGTTCAATTTGCTTTGGAAATGCTTTGCTGCTAACAACCAGCATTCAGAAAGGACTCCACAAAACTAATGCCCAGTGATGGAATGACATTTAAAAGGACATAATTAAAAAAAACCCTGGATGGGTTAAATTTTTACTTCCTTCATGGGTTTGGAGGCTGTCAAATACGAAAGAGCGGAGGATAAAACTTGTTTTTCCTTGGGTGAATGTGAGAGGTTTGTTGCAGAGTGCTGTAACTCTGGAAGCCAGTATTTTAAAATAAGCAAAGTATGTGAATAATTGAGAACTGTGATTATTTCTATAGTCATGGGTGCTCCTACAATTCTTGCACTGAACTTCGAGCTGAACACCAGCAAGACTCAAAGAAATAGTGCTGCCAGATTTGCACTGCCTTTCATCTCAAGAGAGAAAGCACATAAAGCAAAAAAAAAAAGGGAGGTTGGGGCAAGAAACCCGTGGGGAAGGACACAACAGGGTAAGGTTCTTTCCAGAGAAGTTGTGAATGTCCCATCCCTGGAGGTGTTCAAGACCTGGCTGGATGAGCCTATGAGCAACCTGATCCAGTGGAAGGTGTCCCTGCCCATGACAGGGGGATTGGAACTGGATGATCCCTAAGGTCCCCTTGAGTCCAAACCATTCCATGATTCTATGATTCTAAGGTGGTAAGGGAAAAAATTGTTACCGGCCATCCTATAGAATTGCTGGTGCCAGAGCCTGCTCCCACCCTGGACAGAGCAGCACCTGGTGCCTGGAGGCCACCAGTATAGAGCTATAAACATGCCCACACAGGTGGTGCTGCCAGCCCCAGTACCAGGCAAAGCACAGTATCTCCTCTCCACTGCATGTGTGTAAACATCTGTATGGAGAAAAAAATAGAGACAGGTAGTTCCCAAACATGCAATTCTATGTTCCAAAAAGGAAATGCAGTTTTTTGTGTGAAAGCAGAAAATCTGAAATTTTAGCTCACAGCACTTAACTCAAAGCTGTTTACATCCCTCCATCTCACCACTGTCATCTCATATTTAGCCGGCTAAATGGTGCCTAGGCAAGAATATTTCAATTTGAGATACAGCTAGTGTTGCAGGGTCCAGCCCCTTCAGCTGGGATATCTGCAGCTCCTGCACCTCTAGAGCCACTGTCCCCAGCCTCACATGCTTCTTGGCTCTGAAAAACTCGGCACCAAGAAAGCAGATAGAAGCTGCTCCTGAGGGAGAGGTGGGGGCAATATTTTTACCTGTCCCTTTGCAATCTGTGGTCCAGCATCAGATTTTAACAGCATTAGTATGCCTCACTGAGTCAGGATGAAAAGCAGTCAATGACACCTTCCAGGAAATGGAAGGGAAAAAATCCAAGACAATAAGAATATAGGGATATTTCTTTTTTTTTGTGCCGTGCAAAAAAAAGCTGCTGCCTGTAAATTACTGTTGTGAGTAAGAGCCTAAAGCAGGTGCTTAGAGAGCAGCTGTCACATAAAAGCCAGTATTTAAAAACATTATGTTTACATTACAATTATATTTACCCTTAATGTCTTCTGGGCATTATTAATTTCCTTTGTTGTCACCTGGTTTGATGTTTTGTTTTACATAACTAGGCATTTATCCCTCAGTGGGGTCCCTAATTGCTCCCCACCATCACCTCAGCAGGGAAGGTGTGAGAGCAGGCACCCAGGAAGGTGTTTTTCTGGCAGCTCTGTCACTCCTGGGACAGTGGGGTGTGGTGATGTTGGCATTGCAGACCCAGACTATGCATGCACATGGATCACTGCAGCGAGGCAGCAAGGTTACTGCCAGCCATGGCCACATTTCTGGTTAGGAATCTGGCCAGGAACACCTTCAAAGCCACTGGGTTCCAATGTTGAAGCTGATGGGAACACACCAGGTGTCACCCCAGCATCTGCACCTGCCTTCTTGGGCTGCCAGAGCCAAAAACTGCAAGTGCCTTCATCTTTTTTACGCAGTGGTTACAGAGCAGGAAGAGATAAAAGCATCTGTGCACGCATTTGCACAAAAAAAAAAGTGGGCTGACATATTTTCAGTCATTGAAAGTTTTACAAGGAAACCACTTTGTTAGCCCGTCTTTCATAGGCAGAGGGCTGTTTGGTTAAGCACCACAGACACCTGTAGTACAGCACGACAGGGCTGAGGGAAGAGAGTTTTGTTACTTTCTTTAACTGTAGTCTTTCATCTTTCAAGCAGAGAAATTATTGGCTTGCTCTACCATCCCAGATTATTGAAAACCCTGGTGGGTTTTGTTTGGGTTTTTTTTCCCCTTCCATGAGAAGAACAATCCTTGGTGAAGAGGAAAGTATATTAGGAACAAACCAAGTCGGTAGTTTTGAAGGGAGGAAAAAAAGACCTCTTCCAAGCCAAAGCAAGATAAAAACCAGGTCCCCCAGGTCAGCATGAAGCCACCAGCATCCCAGGAGCAGGACGGCTTGGGGTTATGGCACTTCACAAAGCGGCATTTTCCCCATCCTTCATGGGAGTGCAAGGCCCCTGGGACCTCATCCAGCACTGCATTTACCCATGCACACATCACTTAACTGCTGGGTAATCCCATTAACCTCCTAAATCAGGGCCCGGAGGGGAAATTGACCAATTTCTGCCTGTTTAGTGGGATGGAGGTGATGGAGTAGGACAGGGCCCTACAGGGATGCCTTCCATCTGCTGGGACAGGATGGGGTGAGTGCTGGGGGTGCCAGAAAACAGAGGGCTCATAACCCTCCACGATACCCAGATGTCTGAGCTCATCCCCACATTGGAGTGGGACAAGAGCATCCCTCCCCTGGAGATGAGGCAGCAATGCCTGGCTCCCGCCCTTAGTTGTGCTGCAGGGATAGGTTGAGGAAAACCAACATCCCAGTGAAAAAATCATGCCCTAAAATGCTGTGCTTAGGCAGCCCTGGCCTGAAACCCTATGCAGGCATAAAATAGTCCCACCCAAAGCACCAAAAACTGCTGCTTTCTTGCAGCAGGACAAACCTGCTGCAGCCAGCTTCACATGAAACGCTGGCTGAGTCAGGACCAGGGGCCCCAAGGGAGTCTAAATGCACAGTGTAAGTACAGTATATCTCCGTTAAATTATGGGCACTCAGATTAGCATGTCCTTGTCCTTGCTCTGATAAAGGAGCCCAGGGGCTAGGTTAAATTATAGGAGCAAATCAAGCCTTCTTTTGATTCTGACCCTATAGACACAAGAGTCCCAGAGGGTCCCAGTTTTCTTCTGCCCACTTGCCTTTATTTATTGCTAATTTCCCCTACCACAATAAACACGTCCAGGGTCATCTGATCCCCATACTGTTGGCATTTTGTAGACAACATAAACCATGATCGGCCGGCGGCATTCCTGCTCCCTGGTTGCTGTGAACCAACAGAAAGTCCTTTATGAACTGGATGGGGAGACAGAGGGTGTCAGAAGGAGCAGGGGCTGCTGAATGGATGGCATTTCTTTCTCCCTTTTCAGAGGCCTCCCTGAATAGATTTGTTACGGGACAGCTTGGACTGGGAACAGGGCAGGACGGAGCCGGCAACAGTATGGAAATACCCAGCAAGAGGCTGGCTAGCCTTACAGGTCTGAAAAAAAACGTGTGTTTGGAAATCAGGGGCTTCCAGGCAGCCAGTGTGGTTGTATTTAATTGGGTGGGAGAAACTCCTCTGGGAAGGTTTTTATCACAGCAGGTGGGGAGGCAGCAATGGGATACCTGCGAGCCAGGGCACACAGGCTCTCAGCAAACAAATCCTGCCACAGGGCAAAGCAACATGTGGCAGCACAAAACACCACCCTCCATACGCTTCGTATCCCACCATCCCCTTCATTTCTGGGCTGGATTTGTTTCAGTTACAGAAAAAAACATTATTCACATCCCTTTGCACTTTTATAGGTTGGGGGAGGCTAGAAAACGATTGCACAGGGCTACTTCTGAACAAACCACCTCGAGAAATCACCCAGTGACTCTTCCTCTCAAAATTTTTCTTAAAACAACACTAAAGTAGTTTTCTCTCCCCCAAACAACAAGTAAATCAACTTTCAATCAAAATAAAAATCAGCCCAAACAAATGGATCTCTACTTTGAGCTCTGGGTTGACGTTTTCATCTTGCCTAAATGACTTAGGAGCATAAGTCTTGATGACTTTCAAGGCTCCTAGGGAACCAATTTTAAAAGACATTTACATGCCAATATGGCCAGTATCCAGAGAGCATTTCCAAAATACTCTGACACTGCTGCAGACCCCACTAAAACTTGAGACACCCTTTAAAAATCTTGCCCCTCCCTCACATTTTAGAAAAAAAACTGGGGCCCCAGAAGAATCTGGATAGTTTTTTGGCGTTTTCTTGGTGTTTTTTTAAACAAGAGGCCTCTTGGTTTACCAAATAGTATCTCCTGGCTGAAACACCAGGAGATTTGGAAAAAAAACAGAAGACGGGGAGAGAGTTAAAAAAAATAATTAAAAAACAGTAGCCTGTTTCCAGAGAAGGTGCTTCATCTGCTTCGGTTTGGGTTGCCTTTGCAACTGCCAAACTCATTGCTAACATATTTCTGGCCCTTGCATGGATATCCGCAAGCAATATTGGGGTCGCTCCTTGCTCTCCTTTCTGTAGATCAGGTCCCGCTGGGAAGCAATTGCCAAGCCCAGCGAGGAGCCCTGGCATCACGGGCCTCCCGGAAGGAGGGTGTTTGGGATCCAGGTGCTAGGGGTAGAGGCGCATTTATGCAACCACATCTCAAATTCACTCAAACATTGCCCAGAAGGGTCAAAAGTTCACACAACCAATGCCAACACCATCGAGTTTTTTTTCCTGCTCAGGAAAGTGGGTGAAGGAAGGAACCGAGGAGAAACAAGAAAGAAGAGAGAAATCCAATAAACGCAGGGGTGAGAAGTGAGAGAGGAAGGCGGTGAGAAAAGCAAACAAGGGCTGCAACAAAAGGAAGAAAATGGGAACAAGAAACACAGAAAGCAAGAGGACAACAGGTTAGGAGGAGCTGGAGGGGCAGAGAAGGGGCACAGGGCCTTGTTGAACGAGTGTATGAAAAGCAGCAGCCCATATATTGCAACAACATTATGGTGTTTAAAAGTGTTTGCTGACAATTTTGTCACCATGAGTCTGTTTTTAGCAAGTGTGACTGCACCTTCCTTGGGACTTTTTAATTTCCTGCTGCAGCAGCCCTCAAGGAATCCAACACCCACATGGAAAGCAGTGATGTTTTGGGGACAGTCTTCTTACTTCTTGCATGATATATAAACCTCATCACCTCCCACCACTCACACCCTCCAAGTGACTGAATTTCCTGCTCCTCCCACCTACGGCCATGCAGGCTGGATCTCTCCAAGGTGTGGGACGTTTACCCCTCCTCTCCATGCAGGGAAAGACTTTGCAGTAGCACATCTTGTTCCCAGCATTGCTTCCTCTCTGGCCCCGTGCCAGCAAGGCGTCCCTTTTTCCCCTCCCCGATTAAATTTGCCTCCTCCTGGCACAGACACCAGCTGCTTCTCGGGTTTACGGGGATGGGAGGGTTCATAAGAAGGGGAGAGCATGCCCCAGCATGCTTGCGGGCTTTAACAAGGCGCTCGTACGTGGGCATGTGCACCTTGGAGGTGGAACAAAGGCTTTATGGCTCTCACATCGCACACAGCAGAGCCCTGCCAGTGGCCTTCCCCGCACTCTCTGGTGACCTTGGATCTTTATTGTTTCTGAGAATGGACCCTTTATAGGCTCCAGATGGAAAGTGTAAAATTAATAACCCCTAGTTGGCAAACACCCATATGTTTTCCACCTTCTCCTGAGATACAAGTTGTTTATAGTGACATTTATTTAATGCAAATTAACATATAAATGAAGATACATGGCTCTTTCCAGAGACTTGCAGAAACTGCTTTGCTCTGTGTTGTTAGAGCCCATCATGTATAAAGATATAACCAATGGGAGTAGGCTATAAAATAAATAAAAATATTTTGCTGGCTGAGTCCCTGCATGGCAATCCCCCAAACACCTCCTGACACCCTCAAAACACCTCATGCCACCCACTCTAAACCTGCCTGGGGCAGCAGCCAGCCAGCCAAGAGGTTGCACCAGGACCACACCTCAGGGAAGCAAATGAAAGATGTGAATTGTATTTGTTTTGAGCTTATTACTAATTTTTCTTCCATTCTCAAGATACCACAATCATTTGTTTACCAAAATCTAGCTCCTATCCTAAGGCTATAAGAAAATAGTTTTGTTGCCTGATTTGCAGAAAAAAACAGCATCTCCAAATCTGTAGGAGAGGTTTCCTTTGAAATAACTTCAGCCTTTTTTCTTTTCTTCCTTCATTCCAGCCAAGTGGAATTTCACCAGCCTCCCACGAGGGCCTTTTTCTTTAACAATATATATGAGGCCAACCCAGGAGGTGCTAATTGCTTTTTATCTAAATGGACTCTTTCTCCTCATGCCACAAGTGGTTTTGGTAGTGGAAGGAATACAATACATTATCAAGGAGCCAGATACATGTGCTCGAAGGATATTTACTTGTAGGAGGTTAAAGATACCACACAAAGAAAGCCAGATTTGCAAGGGTACTCTGTTAACTAGTGATGGGTGAAACACGAAAAGAAAAAAGGTCTGAAAGCTGTGAGCAGATAAGACTTTCCAGGTTTTATCTGAGACCATGGGTACCTCCTCAAGGTGCAACCACCAGACTTGCCTGCAGAGCAACGGGTTTCTGAGGTCTTGGCCCAAAGTAAAAGCCTTGGTGCACCTAGTGATGACTGCCTTGGAATGGGGTGGTATCAGGTCCACCTGCACCTCTTGGGTTGCCATGCAAACTAAAACACCGAGATGTATGTGGTTCCTGTATAGTTGTGATGAACATTGCCTCTGCAAGTCATTTGAGTGCTTTGGGATATTTTAGTCCTCTGCTGTCTGCCTGTGGTGGTGTCCTCCTCTCAAACCAGTGAGAAAAGAGCTAGGAGAAAGGCAAGGCATCAGCCTTGTGGGGTGGGAGCAGAGTGGCAGGGTGGGGTGAGCCTTGGCACAGAAACTCCATCAAAAAACCCTCCACCACAGTTACATCCCATTTGTCCACCAATGGCCTTAGTTAAACTAGTGCAAGTTTTTTAATTCAGGGCCAGCCTAAGCCTTTAAAAACTGTTGACTTTCCAGTAAGGCAGGAAGCGAGTAAATACAGCAATTGGCTGCTCTTTCTACTGCCCACAAGTCACAATAAGGCAGGGGAAAAGAAATTGTATTAGGCTTTTATTTAACATGAATTTGAATGCATTCCAGGTCACTGATCACATAAGCAATCATGATATGGGTAATAAAGAAGTTCCTACCATACCTTTATTTGCTTTCTACCTGTAATAAATCTTTATCGCACACGGTGCTGATTGCAACAGTATCACTTCCTTTCTTCCTCCCCCCCAATCTTTTTTTTTTTATAGAACAGGGAAAACATAACTTGATACATTTGCAAGTGCATCCTAAAGGCTCTGCTTTGCCATTCTGCTGAATATCCTGGTCTGGGAGAACACTCTGGGTCATGGTTATTTTCCAAAAGGCTGCTGATGAGGCTGGAGAGGGCAGGGATGTTGCAATACCCACAGTGACTTTCCCCGCGTCCTTCAGCCGGGCCTGTGACAACCTCACAACAAGAGCTCAGTGTGCCTCCTTCACAGCTCACCTTGCAAGTTGTGCCCATCTCTGCCTGCCTCTGAACCTTCTCCAGTTCCTCCATGCCCTCTCCAGGGCACAGAACCCAAGATGAGGCAGAACATCCCTCCGTCTTGGTCGCAGGGATTCCTGGCATCATTCCCCTGTAGCCTGGCATCTATTTCTTCACCCTCCTGGGTCTCAAACCTTGCAAGAGGTGGGTGCTGTGGGAGTTACAGCCAGGTCACGTAGATACTAACACACATAGGCAAGTCCTTTTACATGCATTGGGAAATGAAAGCCAGCCACAAGCTCCCTCAACTCTGCCTCTACTGAAAACAAAGCACAGTTTTGCTGGAGGATGGTTTGCATTAACTCCCAGTGCTCACTCAAACAGCTTTGCAAAGACAGTTGTCATCCCAAATGAGTCAGGTACAGATGGGTTCAAACCCAGAAAGCCCCTGGGAATCTGGCTGGGGACAGAGACTAAGCACCCTTAGAGCCCACAAGCATATAAACTATGCTGAGAAAACATCAAGAAAATGCCACTCACAGTCATAGAATGCTTTGGGTTGGAAGGGACAATTACAAGTCATCTAGTTCAATCCCCCTTGCAGGAGCAGGGACATCTATAACCAGATCAGGTTGCTCAGAGCCCCATCCAACCTGACCCTGAATGTTTCCAGGGATGGGGCCTCCAATACCTCTCTGAGCAACATGTGCCAGTGTTTCACCATTCTCATTGTAAAAAATTTCTTCCTTATATCCAGTCTAAATCCACCCTCCCTTAGTTTGAAACCATTACTCCTTGTCCTGTCACAACAACCCCTGCCAAAAAGTCTGTTCCCATCTTTCCAATAGGCCGCCTTTAAGCACTGGAACCCTGCTATAAGGTCTCCCCAGAGCATCTGTAGTCACAGGGAACCTAAGAAGAAAGTGGCAGTATTTAAAACTATACCAGCAACTGTTCTACAAGAAGGAATATTTGGATCTGCTTCACCTTTGCATGATGCTGGGAAATACCAACCTGCAGGCTTTATTAGGAAATCATCACCAAAGCAGTTTTTTATAAAAGATCCAAATGATGATCCTATGCTAGAACAGTCCAACACACTCCTAACCCAAGCTTTTTCTCCACCAGACGACTTTTTTTCTTCTTGTAAACCAAAAACAGAGGGTCAAAGGGAAACCTGGTCGATAGCCTTTCAGAGGCCAGCCGATGAAGTGGAGGATTTACTCAGGAAAGAGAACCTGGCCCTCAACTCTTAAAAGCACATACAAATGAGGTTGTGATAGTGATAGAATGGAGTCACGTAACAGATTAGAAACTGCTTGGCAAGAAATTAAGAAACTGAATGGATGGGTGCATTTCAGTGGGCTGAAAGATGAAAAATATGTTGCTGTTGAATTCAGTACCGGCAGCATGCATTGGTGGTGAGCTGTGGTGTAGACAATGGAAAGATGAGGTCTGCAGCAAGCAGTCATCTTGCGTCACGTTGTACAGGGAAAAGTGGAGTAGAATGTATTCTATAGATAGTCACTAAAATGCATTTATTTGCAGCTGGACTAAAGAGGAATAAAAATATAGAGGGGAAAATATCCTAACTAGAAAAAAAAAGTCAGAGACTGCAACTATTTAGCTTAGAGTGGGGGGAAAGGAAGGGTTAAACACTACCTGTGTGTCTGTTACAGATGGCAAACCAGAGATTTACCTTTGGCCTCTCCAAACACAGAAATAGGGGGGCATTCACTGACACTGAATGGAAGTGACTCTGCAGTGGATAAGAGGAAGTGCTTGAGGGAGGGTTTCCCCACTGCAATATACTCATGAAATTCATTTCTATGAATTCTATCATCTATCCAAAAACTTACTGTAGTTCATACAAATATCACACATCGTGCTCACTAAGAGAAATCATCCACAGTCTTGTCAGAAACAAAGCTTCCCAAACTCAGGAATATCTAGCTCTCCAAAAACTGTGCTAAGAACTCAAAAGACAGAAGTTATGACAAGCCATTCCTGTAGATTCTTATAAATTTTTGCTGGAAAACAGAAAGTTCCAACATCAACAGATTTGATTTGAGGAGAAAACTGCTTTTAAGCTTCTCCTTAATGAGGCCTGACTATTCCAGGCAGGAAAGTTTTGCAGAGAGGAGCTGTTGGCAAAGGATTCAGTCACGGATGGCATCAGGCTTGGGCTCCAGTCTCCTCGCAGTTTCCAATGTCCAGAGGTGGGACACACCCTCGGCATCCCTAGCTTTGATAGACCCTGAGATCTGGTGTGTCTCAAAAGGACTGACACCTGTACACGCAAAGTTTCCCATTCCGTGTCACCATTTCTAACCCCTTCAGCAAACACAACTTGAGCAGTTTCCCACTTCTTCCAGCATCGTGCTCTCCAGATCCCGTTCTCCCTCAGCTCCTCACGCTTAATCTGTCTCATTTGGATAATTTGCATCCCAATTTTGTCCTTTCGTTCTCAAGAATATGAGGTTAGTTCCTGCTAATGCAAGGGCATCAATCACCTTCATCTTTTCCTATTTAATGATATTTATCCATCATCACATGGGAGAAAAATTGGCTGCAGCTCAATTTGGCAAAATAAATTGGTACCAGTTCAAGCATAATCTCACTAAATACACAGATTTTAATTTCCCCCCTAAGTGAACTATGCTGCATCTGCAATCATTGTCCTTGGTACAAAATCTGGACACTAGTTTCAAACTTCTACATATTTCACTGTTTGTAGAAATCTGCTTTCTGACTGAACTGTGTTCTTGCTTGATGCCTTTGGGCATTTGTCCTGGGATGATATTGCAAGGACAGGTTTGCAGATCCACAGTTGCTCTGCTGGAGCCTCCTGACGATGCCATCCAATTGCTGGACCACCGTAACTTTTTGCTTATACAACTTTATTCCACTTTATACTTAAACTACTTGATCTGAGGCAAGCACTGTTACCACCATCAAGTTATCCCATGCTTATAGTAGGCTGTGAATGATCTCATGAACACTTACCACTGCTTGACCGGCACATGGAACCTTGCTGGACTCACAAACCCAAGGAGCACTACTAGACATGGTCAATTTGAATCTTCCTGTCTTTGGGGGAGTCATCCCTTTTTTGGAGGGGGAGTCAATATTTTCTCCAAAACAATAAAATTGAGAGAGTTCCAGCTGCACAACCTTGGCCTTGGATGGCAAACCCCTTATGACTCTGTTGCATTTGGCAGGCCCACAAAGCTGAAGCCCTCTGGGGTCTGCAGGAACATGGGGCAGGTGAATTACTACAGCCTCACTTCTGCCCTTAGCTGGCAGAGTCAGCAGAGGCTGCCGTTTGGATTACTCAGCCCATGAAAGGCTGCAAATCCCTCCTTTGGAAAGTCAGGATGCATTACTCCTCCTTCAAGGGCCTGAAGGGGAGGCAGCATTTAAATTCAATAGCACAGCTTGGGTACAATTTCACCCCTGTTGTTGTTAATTGCTTGAATATCAGGCAGGCTGATACAGTGGACATTTATACCATCCCAGGCCCTCGTTTTTATAACTTTATTTCATTTTCTGCTGTTTACTCAAAGTACCTTTATCATCACACGCTGATAGTCTGTTCTTTATTGCCCCAGTGTGATTGCAAGGAGTCTAAGCATAGTGCAATAACACACATATATAAATATTTGAACAGGAAAAGAAAGTCTGTCTGATTTGCGCTATGGAAGGAATAAATTAAAATAAATAATACCACTAGAGGGACCTTCACTCCGAACAGCAGCAACAGGGAGGTCACAAGCATAGCCCGAGGTGTAGCTCCTAGCAAGAGATGGCGAAATCCCGCAGCCACCCCAATGACTGTCCAGCTGGGACCCCTTCCCTTCTTTCCCCCCTCAGCAACATGCTGCTGCAGGCTTATTGGAAACTGCAATCACAGCACCCTGCACATGTTTGCAGGGCTTCATGTTTGCCGAGGATCACTAAAATAATTCCACTTGAGCACAATAAATGTGTTTTGTTTTTGCAGTTAAAGACCTGAGTAGTTTTAATTAGTTTACTTGGGTCTTTTGCATTCGGTCCCCACACAGCATCGCGGGTTCAAAGAAAAGCCTTTCTGTGTGTTTTCCCTTTTCTTCTCTTTTCTTTTCTCTGTCTCTCTCTCTTTTAACACTGTGTGTGAATAGTTGAAGACAGGAGCGAAAGACGCTGGACTTAGAAAGTAAAATCTCCAGGAAGGAAAAATGGAGGCAAACACAGGAGCTAATTTAGGCAGGCATAGCTGGTGGTGTTTGTGGTTGTCCCTGACAGCGCTGCTGACTCGAAAGCACCTGTGTTTGCTCACTAGCTTTCCCCAATCTGCTAGAAAATGGCCCAAGCATGTCACATGGCAGCGAGATAGTCCAAGCGCCATGGGAATAAAAAAGCCTGAGCTTTTAGCGGAGTTAATCATTAATGCGCCTTTTCTTTGTCCCATTCAGGAGTGCTGACAAGCGCTTTGATATTTCATATTTGCCATCAGGTCAGTGGCAGCCATACCCAGGTACTAATGAACAGCCTGGCTCACGCCTCCCTGTCTCATTGCTCGCCTGCTGGCTGCAGCTTTCCTTTCACTTGCCCTCAGCTCCCTGCGCATATGCCTATGTGTGCATACACCCGTGCGCATATCCATAACCTCTTTTCCAGCAGGGTTGGGCTCCCAGCAGGTCCAAGCCCATGCAGAAAATCTCCTGTGATTTTATGCCAGCAAGCATGCAGCTTCCTCTGCTCCAACCTCACACTCTTTCATCCTTCCTTTGGGATAAGATGCAGGGCTAGCACATGGGAAACATCAGGGCAGGCAGTTCATATGCTCCGTATTGGTCATCTGAATACAGCGCTTTGTACTTCTTAACAGCTGTCAATTTGTGTGGATGCGTGTGTTTCAGGATTGAGCAAATAATCCCTTGCAAATAATGTATGGATGGGGAGGAATGCAGACTCGCTCTGCTCCTCTCCTCCCCCCTAATGTCACCAAAGGGCTTGGATATTTTCTGCTTTGAATTTCTTTTCCCAGATTTTTTCCCCGAGGGCCTGATTATTCCAGATGCTGGGGGAAGGAGAGCACAGGTTTTAGGACCTCACCCCTCTTGAGGATGTGGTTTAAGAGGTGACTGAGTGGTCTCCCTTTCCAGGCATACCATTAAAGAAACAAGTGACCAGTTCTGCTTTCTCTGACTTAGCAAATAAAATGCATTTGTTTGTGCCAGTTCTGAACACAAACCCCCATTCTGCAGCATAAAGGACAGGTAGGTCTGAAAGATCCCATAAAGTTGCTGGGCGGAGGTGATTTGTGCCAGTTTAAACGAGAATCACAGTCAAACTTCAAGGTGCTTGAACTTTTCCCTTGACTCTGTCGAACCCTAATAACATGTTTTTGCTCATCCGCCCTGAAAGCACAGCCTGCCAAAACCACGTGGTGATGGAGGGAGAACTGTGCCAAGGGTCTTCTCAGCACTTTGTTCTTGCAATAAGCTGAAAGAGGGGAGATTTAGATTAGATATTAGGAGGGTTGTTTTTTTTTCTGTGAGGGGGTGAGGCACTGGCACAGGTTGCTCAGAGAAGTGGTGGGTGCCCCATCCCTGAAGGTGTTCAAGGACGGGGCTTTGAGCAACCTGATCCAGTGGGAGGTGTCCCTGCCCATGGCAGGGGTTTAGAACTGGGTGGGCTTTAAGGTCCCTTCCAACCCAAATCATTCTATGATTTATACCACCCAGACGTGGAAATCTGACTGAGACCCACTGTTCTCCCAGCTGGAAAGCTTTCACCCTCAATGTCTTACTGTCTGTACAGCTGACAACTACCTATGCAATAGCCATGTCAATATTAAAGGAACAAATCTTTCCTATTAATTGTAGCTGCATGTAAGAGCCCTGATACTGCACTTAGACATATACAGGTAGGAGAAGCCCTTGCTTAGCCAGGGCAAAGATGAGTGTGCCTTTTCGCAAAGCATTTATTTCCAAGTTCAGACACTCAAGTACCTTTAGGGACTTCATGCAAGTGAGGTTTTCCTCTAGAATCCCTGCAGATGGAAAGTGTACCCAATGTCAAATCTAACGAGCAATTGAATGATTCCTTAGATTTTTGGTCCTCCAATGTTGAGACATGCCACCTGCTTCCCTCTTTGTCTCAGAGGGCTGTCGGTGCAGGCTGGATTGGGCACATGGGGAAAGTACGGTGAGTTCCTCCATTTACCTCATGGATTTACATGCCATTCACCCTGGGATGTGAACTGGCTGAACAGCTGAAAAGGCAGCCAGTGTTTGCAGATCACCCCTGCCATGACATCACTTGCTCTACCTAACACCGGGTCTTCCCTGAGGGGGTTCCTACAGTTGATTTCTCAGCCCAGCAACCCTCAGGGGATGTCATAAGGGCTCTGGGGCTGTCTGGGGTTAGGCATGGCCTGAGCATCCTGACCCTTCTCCACCACCGAGATCTTGCACTCACCCAGCAAGGACAGGAGTCTCTGCTTGATCACAAGATATGGAGAATGCTTCTCTCCAGACCATTCTCCTGGGAAGAGAGGATACAGGAGCTGCACTCATGAGGTGCAAGGCAGCTGAGAAGTTTGTTCTCCCATCAGTTCCTGGCCCAGGCAGCCCTGCCACCATGCTCCTCATGAACTTGGCACACCCCAAAGCCACCACAGGAATGTGGGACTGAGCCACCGGCTCCTTGTGCCAAGGTTTTTCAGATCAGAGAGGAAACTCCCTTAAGTGTCATAGATTTCTAAAGGCCAGCAAATTGTGACTCAGAGATAAAGTTCTCACGGACATTGAAGGAGCCTGGAAGTGTTGATACTGTGGGTTTCTTATAGGACTAAAACACATCTGGAGAAGTTTCCAAGGTCACCAGTAGTCAGAGAGCACCCTACCACTGGCTTATGCCTCTAGAGGAGTGAAACCTCTCATGCAGCCTGCAGTTGATGTGGGTGTTGGAGGTACCACTGGAGTCAGAATGGGACTTGTAGGCTTAGGTGAGGGAAGAACATATGCAAGAAGATAAGTATCACCAATAGTCTACATCTGGCCTTTTAGTAGCAAATAATAGATACCTAGAGAAGAGTAGAAGAACAGGATATGTGCAGCAATATTTTTCCTGAGTGTTTGTCCTCACATCGAGACATCCCAGTGGCTGAGAGGGGAGAGGCTTTTGTATGCAATGGTTCCAGCAAATATAACCAATTCCTTCCTAGACACATGTACCTGTAGTGTCGACTCATGTACCTATAGCATCTTGTGCAGGTACTCCAGACTGAACAATCCCTGGTGTGAAAGCCAATGTGCTGTGGTTTGTGCCAAACACATATCCTGAATTCCGAACAAGTCTAGGGTATCAGCAGAGTTTGCAGCTTGATCTCCTGAAAACCGGGTAAACATTGCAGCCCCAAGGTCACCAACAGCTTTTGATTTCCACCTTTTGAAACATCCAGGTAGATACAGCTATTTTGGAACAAGAGTCTAGTAGAACAGTTACAATGAAGAATGCAACTTAAATTACTCCTGCGTAGTTAAGAGCCAGCTTGCATCCCTTGTAGACAATAAAACCACCTGTGCACACACTCGTGAGGTGACACCTTAGAGAGATCTTCTGTGCTTGAAAAATGCCTGCACACTCACACTCGTGCCATGGCCAAGGGCTTGTTGGCAGCAACAAAGAAGTTTAGCACACTCAAAACAATTCCTACATCCCCAGCTCACAGAGCTAGTTGAGGATTGGTCTCCTGAACTAGCTTATTTACTCCTTTATTTTTAACTTTTTAAAAACATTCAGGTAAACTTGAGAATTTTAAAGTCAGGCCATGGGAAGCACCCAGGCATTACATCACACAGGGTAGGATGGAGAGCCCTGCTGCAAAGGAAGGAATCAGAACCCAGAGGTTGCTATTATTCACAATTGCATCTCCCCACCTTGGAAACACCATACAGGTACCAGCAGCTGCGTCCCAGATGGGTAAGGCTGCCTGGGCCCTCTATGTAGGGTGGAGCTCTCCAGGATTGGCCAGGAGGAGAGTGGGAAGGGCTGGAGCAATCTTTACACTCCCTTCTGCAAAAGCCCAGTGCTGTGGAGGTGGGAAAGGGCCTCTGGACCTCTGCTTGGCCAGTCTGTAGCTACGCCCAACCTCCTGCCCAAAGCTGATGGTGGCGTTTGAGCTGAACCTCTTCCTTTGTTCTGTTATTGAGGTGCTGCAGTTTGCTCTGCTCTAATGTTAAAGCTTTCAGAGAGCTAAGGGAATGAGTTTCACTGCTTTCTGTAGGCTTTAGCTCTGAGCTGGCTACATCCTCCAGCTGAGGATGCCAAGCCAGGCTCTGTTGCAGGGGAGAGCCATGAGGTTAATACAAACCCGGAACAAAAAGCCAATGTGTGTTGCAGGCAGGGATGGGGGCTCCCCATTAAGGTGCTCAGAAACATTGAGAAATTAGTTGGCTGTACTGTAGGATCAGACCCCCAGGGAGAAAATTCAGGGTGCTAAAAGGCTCATTAATCTGGTGAGAAGAAAACAAATGGGAACCAGTCAGTAGGACCTGCTTCTAGGTATACCCATACTGCAAGCAGAGCACAGCTTTCTAGAAGCACAAATGATTAATGAACACCACAGACTAATTATGGTCCACTCTGACCACAAAATTTTCATCTAGGAGGCATTCTTAATGAAATCCTGAGTCTGCGATTGGACTACTAGGGTAAATCACTTACATTTTAACACAGACGTAGGAACTGCGCTGCAAGTTAACAACCAAAGCTCATTCATAATTGCTTGTTTAAATATTTTTCCTTCTTCATTGCTGCAGTCAATTTGCCATGTGCATCCTATGCAGAGGTAAAGCCAGCCAAAAAGGAAGCTTTCCTGGAAAAATAACAGAGGTACTTTCAGCCACAGAAATCCCCATCTCGAATCCAAACAGGGAAGCCTCTGTCCCTTGCCAGTGTAGGCAGGGTTTCCGCCTGCCTGTTATTCGACATAGCAGAAGAGTTAGCTTAGGCAGAGGAAGGGGAAGGGGGCCACTTCTCCTGCTGCAGGGTGGAAATCCTTGTCTTTCTAGGTGCTATTTCCAAGCTCAGATCTCACTCTCAGTGCTGATGTGCTATTTATTAATTTCCTCACGAGGGTGGATAATAGCTAAAGGCAGTGTAAATGCCTGAGGAGTAGGCTGTGAGCAGAAGGGGCAGCCACTGTCTGGCAGTGGCATGTTGCATGGGAAAAATGTGTCATCCCTATTAGCTGCTTCATTTTTACTAGAGGAATGAAAACCCTAGTTCCTGAAGCTGGGGGTTCAATTGCAATCATCCTGCTATTTGCAGTGAATACATTTCATGCGAGTTTGGAGTGCAAAGGGATGTGTTGTGAGGATGTTCAGCTTGTCCCCCTGCTTGCCCATGCGTAATACACTGCATACAGCCTGCCAGAGTAAAGCAGGGGCATGCAAGGGAGAGGGGATATCCTGCCTTGCTCAGGAAGGGATGTGTCTACAGCATCCTCAGGATCAGTCCCTCAGCCCTAAAATGACGCCAAGCCAACGAATGAATCTGAACTCTTCCTAGCATTGTTAGTGACCTTCTCGGTGACCCAAAGCCACTTGGTTAACCTCTCATGGTAATGAGATAATGAGAGCCTCGATGGGTAAATATGCAATTACAGGGACTGCTTCAAGAGGGCAGGGGTGGCCGGGCAGTGGCCGCTGCAGCTCATCACACATGCAGGTAGTCCCAGGCACCCTCCAGCTCAATTAATGAGGAAAAAAGCTTCTTTGTACCCATGGTGAGGCAGATCAGAAGGAACCATGTGCTCAGATTGGTGGCCAGCAGGTACACCTAAGTGGGTCAGCAGGCCAGGTGTGTTATCTTGTACTATTAATAAGGAGCTGGACATTTCCTATGGCACTCATTACAGCCAAGAGAAAGGAGAGGGTAAGCGGCACAGATGTGCTACAAGAATGCCCTGGTTTTGCTCTAATAAAGGTGTTTTAGCTCCCTTCTGCATTGGGAGGGGATGTATCTGACGTTACTGAGATCAGGAGGCTTCAGTAATGGGGAGGTCACACAGTCAGAGCTGCTCCTTCCATCCCACAACACCCTGCGCTTATTCACACCTGCTGTGGGGCCTCCGGATCCCATGTGACCACTCATCTTCACCTCGCTGGGTCTGGGAAGAAAGGACTTGGCTTATTTTCTGGAAATCCAGGCAGGCAATTGTCATCTTCACATGTAATACCAACATTTTCTTAGCAGACCGCTTTTGGAGGGGATGTTTCACAGGCTCAAGAAGATGTGGAACTGGTGTGTGAATGCTGGGGCATCTCTAGGTGATGCTTGTGACCTGCCACTCCTCTGTCATGAGAACTGGGCAGTGCAAATAAAACAGTCTGGTACTGGTTTTGAAATAATACAGTGCTTGGTGCTTGGGTGGATCTTAGTGCCATGAGGCAGGGCAGCAATCAGAGGTACAAATGGCCTTCTGCAAACACTTGCAATGAGACAAGTCATGGAGAGCAGGTCCATCAAGGGTGGTTAAGCACTGGAAGACATAAACATGTTGTTAAAAAGCCTACAGCAGCACATAAAATAGCTTAGAGACCCCCTTTGGCATGCAGGGATGGAGAGGCCTCGAGCTGGGGGACTGCTGCGGGTGCTGGCTCTCCTCCCTCCCTGCCGGAGTGGCTGGCTCCCTGCTGCACAAACACAGCCAGGTGAGATAAGACCTGTGTGCACAGCACTCTGCCAGGAATTCAGGCCTGGCCCCCCCACTGCAACCACCTTCTGAAGAGCCACCTTCACCCAGCTCACTCCCCACACCCTCCATGCAGGGGAGCTGGTCTTGTGCTCTCTCATTCTTCTGATCCATAACAGGGAAGCACAGAGATGCTCCTACCGCAGCATCCCTGCCACAAGCCATCATGCTGAGATGATGCAGGAGATGACAAGGGACATGTAGCGTCTCCAGAAATAAGCTAATGAGAGAATTAACATCTGCAGAGCGGTAGGAAGTTGGGATTTGGTTTTTGGTTTTTAGCTTGAGTGCAGGTTATGGGGATGGTGGCAGGCAAACACAGAGCCCGTCTTCCCCATCAGTGACAGAAATGCCTACTTACCCTGCCACCACCCCAGTGAAGGACTCAGAATAGTAAAGCCCAGTTTTAAAATTAATATAGTGATACCTAGGAGATTAATCTTCCTGATAAGCAGACAGCAGCATGACTGAATAGGCCCGTGGTTCAAACAAAGGTTTCTGTTGAGTAGGACCAGGTAAAAGACTGATCGTTCGTTAAACATTGCCAGCATACTTTGCTAGTGCCATTCCCCGGTCACAGCTAATGGCAGCTGGGGCATTGTGCGGCAGATGCAGTTGCTAATTTCAGCCAACTTAAATGCTCTTTCTTATCTTTGTTGGTCTTGTAGAGATGAAGGTGGTTTCAGGATTTTGAATGCACTACACTTGCACATGGAAAACATTCCTGATGGTCTCAAGATGTAGAAAAACAAAACCCATTCAGTGTCGCTGGCCTGAGAGGAGCAAGGCAGGGTTTACTGGCCCAGGGGCTCTCCAGCTTTCAGAAGAGAAGCAATTTAGGGGTGGCAGCACAGCCTCCCATTTCACCTTCCCCCTTCCAAAAGCATTAGGCAAGGTCCAAGGAGTGCCCAAAATGTGTTGAGCAACTTGGACCTTGCCTCAGCTTCTCGATAAGGGCTGTTCATCCTCCCTGGATAACTGCTGTGCTGGTTACCTGGGGGCCCGTCTAGCCCACAGAAGATATTCTCTCCAAAAGCTGGCAAAAAAAATGGGATAAAAATTGGCTTTGCAAACAAAATTGCTGAGTTTCTTGTTTCCTCAGCAGTTCTGCAAGAGAAAGTGCTGGCTGGCTCTACCTAGGGAGGCTTGGACAGCAAAATCAGGGCAGTTCACATCAACTTCTCTGCTTCTTCATCAACTTCTCTGCTTCTTCCTTCCCCACATCGCCCACTAGAAACTAAAACACTAAAGAATGGTGTGTCGGGGCCACTCAGGTGCTCTTCAGCATCAATTATCGTCACTCCAAAGGTCTCTGTGGCTCACATCTATGTAAGAGCCCCATCTATTTTGATTTCTGGTGTCACCCTGTCTGCGTGTCCCTCCCCTCCTAACCCTTGAACTCCTTGGCTGATTTCAATCAGATTTGTCAAGACAATAGCTGTCTGGAAGCTCATTAAGTCCTTAGGGGGGGTTTGTGGACATAGGCATCTATGTGCAGTCAAGAAGCTGGGGGATGGCCTTGGTGTAAAATCCCCCCACATTCCTTCCTTACCTGGAGAGCAGAACTGCCTGAGGCGGCCCAGGCTTTCCCCTCACTTTTGGAGCGGGGGTTCCCCCTCTTTTAGATCCTTCATGTTTTGCCCTGAATCGGACTCTTGCATTTGCAATATCTCTTTTTTTATGTAGCAGGGCAGCAAGGGCAGCTAGAGGGGTATAATTAATGACATTATAACACTTTTTATTACTCTCTTAGGCATCTTAACAATGCTGAGTCACACTGGGAAATTAGGGCAGCTAAAAGAATATGAAATCCCTCGCAGGGCCAGGCCAGTGGGCCCTGGGAGAAGCAGCAGGCAGGCAGACGGACAGATTTCTGGAGGCTGGGATGGGGCCAGGAGCCAGAGGTGTCTTGTGGGAAGTCTTTCTGCCAGACTGGACCTACCTGGGATAACACAAGTCCAGTAATGTGCAGTCATGGGTATTTTCTGCATTGTACAGTAATTCATAGAGGACATGTGGGACCCATCTTGATCCCCAAGGTATTTCCTCTGCACACCTTTACACCCTGGGCCACATCCAGGTTGCCCAAACTTCACACAAGCCTGGCAGCACCTCCAGGTCAGGCATACCCAATGCCTGGAGGGGCCAGTAATTAAATGTAGCCTGTCCAAAATGTCCAAAAAAGGATTTTTTTCCCCCAAAATGTTAGTTGATATTGTTGTTGTTATTATTATATTGTTATTGCTGTTGTTATTATCACTACTATTATTGTTGTTGTTGGTTGTTTTATTATTGTTATTGTTGTTATTATTATTGTTATTGTTATTGTTATTATTACTATTTTGGTGTTGGAGTAGGATGCCCTCAACATGGACATAAACTTGTCTTCACTTACTTCCATTTTGCCAGAGGGACTTTTTTGACTCCTCTGAAATGACTGATACCTGTGGCTGTCAGCCCCTGGGTGCAAGGGGCAGAGTGATATGCTCTGACCTGGATCAGCTGTAGCATGTGTCGCTTCGCCTTCTCAGCTATAGGTTTCAATTTACAGTAAGGAAGAGGAGAATGAAGCTTAAATGAACTATGAACATACGTATGGACACGTATCACTAGCCTTTCTCCTTTTTGGGGCTGGCCAACTCGTCTCACGTAATAGCTGCGTGAAGCATCTTCAGTTCAGTGAAAATCAACACCTCTGAAAAAATACAGGAAAATATCTGACAAGGATCTTTTCTCTCCTGCCTTCTTTGCCACTCATCCCAGCCATGCTTCTTGGGGAAAATGAGTGGAGGTTAAGCAACGCAGTGCTTACTCTAGCCCAGTCCCAGCACTACCTGCAAACAGGGTGCAAGGGGTGGCTTGATACAAAGAATGGTTTACACTATTTCAGTACATCCTCTTCATCATGAATTGCTTCACCCACTATTTCCCATCCATTGCATTTGCAGGTGCCACCTGAATCCTGAGTACGAGCCCTCCAGGAGCAAGGTGACCCAAGGAAAGAAGCAGTGTGCCCCAGCACAACTCTACCCTGGCTCAGTGAAACCTGTCCCCAGCCCTAAGTGAGGGGACAGCTCCCAGACAGGTCCCAACAGCCACCCGGGATGCAACCACCCAGTGTGGTAAGTGAGTGAGCTCTGGCATCCCTCAGGCAGTGGCAGAGATGGTGCCTTATGCCAAGACACCTTATCTGGTGGCAGAGAAACCCACAGCAGAGCCACGCTGGCAGCATGTTCCTGCCAGAGGCATTACATCCCCTTTGAAAAAAAAAAAAGACAGAAGAATTCAATTGTCAAATATATTGTTCCGGTAACTGCAACAGAAATTACACTGGGTCTTGCCAGGTTACAAAGCTCTTGTTAAGTAGCTCCTGTCCTGTTGCAGTTAATGCCTATTGTTATTGCAGAGAACCTATGCTCCTGTTCACCCCGCTTTGAAGTCCGTGAGACAAGCCCGCTCTTTCCCCTTTGCTATTTTCTTTCTTTTCTCTTTTTTCTTTTTTTCCAAAACCCCAAATCTATGATTTAGGCTGGAAGCAGAACCTTCAAAAGCAGCAGGGAAAAACTGACAGACACCAACAGACACACACATCCCCACTAGATTTTGTGCTGCGTGGGCATGAGGGGGGTGACAAGTAGTGTTGGTTCCTGTTAGAGACGTTTTGGCATTTGATTTTTGGATTTATGTCATATTTTGGATGACCTGAATATGGGGGGGGGGGGCTGTTCTACCATGAAATGCCAATGCAATGGATATAAGAGGGTCAGGGGGCTGTGGAGTTTCAGAACAGGGGTCTAGCTGGGTCAGGAAGTCTCCAGCGACACCATAGGGATGCACTCCCCACCCATCTCCAGGTCAGGAGCTTTCCAGAGTCACTAACCTGTGGTGGATCTCCCTTCCAAGCAGTTGCACAACTGTCCCTTGAACCCACATAGCCTCCTGCACCCAGGGCATCCCTTGAGAAGGAACTGGGATGGAACTGGTCCGTGCTGTGCAGCCGAGCCCGTGGACTTTCTCTGTGATTCTCCTGCTCCCAGCTTATGAATTTTATCCAATTTAAATGGCAAGGATTTAAAATGCCACCTGAGTTAAAAGGACCTGATTAAAACCATAGCCTAATCATATTTCTTAAACATGCAGTTGCATTGCTGTATTTACATTAGTGTCAACTTTAATTTAAATTCTGCATAACTATATTTGCTCCCCTAAATTCATTCGCTGGGAACACAGCGCAAATTACTCTGCGCTAACTGCACTTTCTCTTTGTCTATGGCGGAGTGGTTTGGAAATTAGCACCGTAAGTGAGTGGTAGGAAGTGTCATTCCGCCTCTTTAATGTCTCATTAATTAACCCATCTGGACCGGGAGCAGATCGATGCCCCAAGGTGGGTGAGATGTCGGCCCCAGTCTGGCAGGGGCAGAGGCGCTGCCTGGCTGCGAGCTCCTGGCATTACTCTGCTTCAGCTGTTTGCAAAGCAGCTCCAGCTGATCCTCCAGGCTTATTCCTCATCCTTTTGGCTGGTGGATTCAGCTTGGTTTGGGCAGGTTTGTTCCGTTTTAGGCACTTCAAGGGCTGCTTCATCTCTGTCAGGTAGGAAGCTCAAGATGATGGTGAAATAATGGAGCCTGGACACCCTAAAATGACCACCAGCATGAATTTTCTTTAGCATTCTGTCTTCAAGATGGCATTCCAATTGGACTTGATGATCCTTATGGGTCCCTCCCAGCTTGAGATATTCTATGAAATACGAACACAATTAAATAACATAGAGTACTGCATCCATGAGGGGTGATAAGATACCACTTGGGCATAAAAATATCAGGCTGCTGTGAAGTCATAAAAACTATTTTCTTGCACGATTGCATGTCCAGACACCTCTGAACCTCATTTCCTTGTGATGGGTTTGTCACATTGGTGTCGGGGCGCATTGGGGTGCTACAGTGGGAACAGGACACAGCCAGGTGCTCAGCGACTTCAGGGACAAGTGGGGTCAGCTTTTAAGGCAGCACAGAGACAATAGGAGCCCTCCTGCTTTTCAGCCTATCCTCCTGACCACCCACCAGGGAAGAAGGGGGAAAAGGGGAAAAAAAACAACAACACCCCCCCGTTGGTTTCTCAGATTTTTGTGACAGAAGCAGTGTTTAAATTTGGTGTTTCCTGCAGGTGTGCTCTGTGATTACAAACGCTGAATGTGATCTCAGCCAGGCAGGCATTTTCTTTAGTCCTCGGCGTTTTGCCTTTTCACCTTGTAAAACCCTTTCAAGCTAAATAAACCTTATTACAACAGAACGGAGTGGTGCAGCCTGGCTCCCAAAATCAACAGCATGGGGCAGGACAGAGAGTAAAAATAGCAAAGCATCCCCATCGGCATCAGTGCATAGCTCAGACTGTAAGACCAACTTACGCCGTAGCGACCGACCTTGCTATGTATTTATTTTTAATTATGACTTTTGCCTACCTGATCAGCAATGACGTCGTTAAAGCAAAGCAAGTGGTGGCCTGGGCGGATTAGTGGAGGGAGGGTGATCTTCAGGGACACCGGGTGCAGGGAGGGAAGGGGAATGGAGGTAGCTGCCTGAACGCAGCAGGACCTGCTCCTGCAAGGATATTGCCATCAACACTTGTCGTCGCTTATATCCAGGTAGCAGGAGATAGATCCCACCACTGCACTGCAAAGTCAGTGCATCTTTACACCAGTAAAACACGTGAGACTGAGTTTGCTTTATAGAAATATGAAATACTGCGGTTTGCAACTCTGCTTCTCTAACCCACCATGGCAATGCCTTTTATCTTTTGGAGCATGGTGCTTCTGGAGCTGGGACTGCTTGTTCTGAACAAGAACGTGATAGCATGAGTGTGCTTAGGGCTGGACAGGGGCACACACAAGGAAGTGTGTACCAGAGCACACTGCTAGTGCCTTGGTTTCTTTTCCAGAGGGGCAGCCCAGTACAACTCAGTGGGAGAAAAGAGATCTGAGCAAGGGACAAGGGGAGGCAGTGGCAATGGCTCATACCCAGAAATGGTTTCCTAACCATCCCCAAGGAAGGGAAAGCAAGCTGCAAAGCATGAACTGCCCCAAGCACTGCCCAGGGCGATTGGCCCTGGGGGTGAATACAACAGGAAGGGCATTTTGTGGGAGGAAATACAGTAAAGTTGACCAGAGATTTGGGTGGATAAGTAGAAGGCCTGACTTAGCCGTGATGCCGCAGCTGTGCTCTTATCTGGCCAGAGGAAGAGACTGAACAACAAAAGGGGCTAAGAAGCCGGGTTGATGCATGGGAAAGCCATTGGCCGAGCATTGTGACTGCCCTTCTGCTGAGCAAATAGTTCAAACTGTTCATTCCCATCTCCTATTCTCTCCCTGGTACATTGTTTGTGTCCTTGCATTTCATTCTGCGAGGAAGATTGCTCTCTGGGCCTATAAGCAAACAGTCCAGAAAAGAGCCAACTATCCTCTCCTTTTCCCTGGAGAACTAGCATTTTTATTTCAGCTCCAAGCTGTCAAAAGAGCTGGAGAGTTTATGTCAGTATCCTGAATTAATTGCTTTAAGCTGGAGCAGCCTATACCGGCCACCAAATGTCCAGAAGATGTTTATTAATAATGTTTCCTCTAGCTTTTGGGGTTGTTATTTGTTCCAAGCTGTGCTTTCACATACAGTGCCCTCTATTCAGCACCGAGGCAGCACACCTGACACCATGCGAGGGTGGTGAAATGAAAGCCGCTTATAGGGAATTAATAAAATCTTCTGAGATATTGTCAGCCCCAGCATTCAACATGTCGGTGCGGCGGGCATGGCCAGCAGCTCGGAAATCTCCCGTTAGGACTTTTCGGGTGACAGGAATGAGAGGAGGAAGATGAATTACTGGAGGGATCGAGAAAGAGCAAGCCCTTGTTTAAACACAAATATCTTTGGTAATTAACAAAAGTGGCAAGGAAATTACTGAAGAAAAAAAAACACATGAAAGGTAAATGGTTTTGTGTTTAAACATGATATATTTTAAAGTGTTCCCCAGTGTGAAAGACCCTGTTTAAGGGAATGAAGTAATAAACCAATTTATATACCAATAGAAAGTCGAGATCCTGAGTGCCTTTGTGTAAATTTTCCACTTGACTTTTCATTATCTACCTGAACAAAATCAATCTATATGTATGGGATCAACATGCAATATGAGAGATAAAAGACGAAATAAATGTGCTTTGCATATCCTGCAGATAAAAGCTACTGGATTCCAGGCACTGCCTCCTTTCCAGGCAGATGCATTTTAGAAAATAAATCATTTTGCAAAGGAAAAGAGAGTAAAGCAGAGTGGTGCTTCTTAAGTGTTTACTCCCTCGCTTGAAATATTGATCCTGTCAAAGGAACAGTGGTTAATAAGTAACTCAGGGAAAATATGTTGGCTCTCTCTTTGCTCCCTGCTGTAGCATGGACCCATCTCTCATCCCTTTCTGGCTCCTGGGCAGCAGAGCCCTGGAGCATCCTCACTGCAGGCTGGACATCTGAGCAGAGCCTGGACAGAGGCAGGAGAGCAGGGACACATCCCCCACAGCCCGCAGAAAATCCTGAACCCCCCCCCGGCAACTCAAGACTTCCCACATCCCAAACTCTGCCACACCCCAAAACCCACTGCATCCCAAACCTCGCTGCACCCTAAATTCTGCCACATCTCAACCCCCTTGTTCATTCCTCGTGGCCTTGCCTTCAAATGGAGATAGTATCCCATTTCATTGGCCACTTGCCCACCGAGACGTCTCACCATTGCATCGCCCCAGCAGGAGCTGTTGCTGACCCAAAATATTCCCAGTTTCATTTGAAGGAAGAGTATTGCTGTCAGGTGGGGCATCAGCTCTACTAAATTGTGTTCATGTGCAAACCAGAGTAACATTTGTGGGGCACGGGAGCAAAGGACATAGTGCAGCACAAGGAAAATGCTCCAGATTTTTTAAAAAATGCATTAATGAGTATAGATTTTTCTCAAGAAGCCTCAGCACCTCCAGAGAAAACAGCAGCTGATGTGCTCACAGCAGCTAAAATACCTGGCCCTCCAATGTTTTAACCCAGAACTTCGAGAGCCTGGAGTGAGTGCCCTGCCCTGTCACTGCAGTTTGGGTGGCTTCTCCCTCCACTCATCCACATTCCTCTCCTTCTTCCAGGATCTGGCTGGTGCTTGCCTTTTTGCTAGGACAAAGCTCATCTGGTTTCATGGATCCCATCATCTTGGAGAGCTGGATAATAGCACACTCTTTTCTTTTTTTTTCTTTATGGTCAGGTGAAGAGGCAACAACCTCCTCATGTGGATTTTTTTTCCTCTTTAGTAACAGGATATAGAAAAGGTTAAGAGGTACTTCAGCAGATACACCCCCTCCTGGTCATGGGGGCATCTTATTTCTGCAGAAACCTGAACCTTGTTTCTGCAGCAACAGAGCCCGTCACCTCCATTGATGTATTCCTCCTCCCAGCATCATCCTGCCAGGGGAAAGCACTACACAGCCCCATGCTGACTGACAGGCAGGGAAGAACCTGCCTCCCACTGATTTTATTTCTTTGAGGGTCTCTACATGCCTCCTGTCTCTGGCAGCCATGCTGTGGGATCAAATGTGGGCATTTCTCTGGGTCAGGCATTGGATTTTTGCCTTTCCTTACATAAAAGACCCTTTCCCGTCTTTTTCCTTCTTCTCATCCTAAAAAATACAGATGGGGTGAAGTGATGGGGGAGAAGGGTGAGAGAGGAGATGAAACAAAAGAAAACCAAGGGTGAGATGATGACTTTTCAAACCAAAGAGTTTGTCAGGGTGATCCTGAGAAACATGCTCTGCCGTTGGCTCAACATCTGCAGCTATTTCATTAGTTTGCTAATGATGTCTCAAATTGGACCCAGGGGTGACAGAAAGTCTTGGCAACCCTTTTTGAAACGAGGCTCACCTTCTGCCTCCCATTCCACTGCCTACCCCTTCCAGTGCTGATGGGTTTGTCCCTCCATCTCCCAAGACATCAGCTCAGGAGTGATGCATAACCCCTGTGCAGGGTAGTAAGGCAGCTAAGTCTCTGCAAACCTCTCACAAAGAAAATGAGTTCACGCATCTGTGCACCTGTCCCTTCCCATGGGACACATGTTTTCTTGCTACTAGGGATAGAAATATCCATGTCATGTACAATGAGTTTCATGATGTAGACGAAGAGTGGGGAGCTCCAAAGTGGGGCATAGTAGAAAATCTGTGGCATAGGAAGGAGTTCAGTCATTACTTTGGGGGTATTTTTTTCTATTGGAGTTTGTTTTCCTCTCCAAAATCCTTCATGAGCTCACTTATAGCATCGCACAAATGTGCATCACTCAAAAATCTCCACAAATTTCTTTCTTCATTTCTCAACTTTGCCAAGATGATGTTAGGACTCTTTTTTCCATTTAATAGAAGCCTAAAAGGATCCATTCTGGCAAAGCAAATTCTTAAGCTTTCTTGAGGCCAGGCTAACATTTCTCCCTATTCCCGTCAGGAATTACTGGAGCGTGACACAGGTATCGCACACAAGTACAGACACAAAGAGGCAATCAGAGATGGGAATCTATGGCTTTAATAGGAGATGAATTCATGGCAGCGGCACACTCGGTGAAGCCCAGAAGTTTGCCCCAGCTACCCCTGACACTGATTCCTTGTGCCATTATTAAAATAAATAAAGGAGAGTGAAGAGGACTGTAAGTGCAGGCAGCCAGCGAAGCACCACATGGCAGCTTTCCTGCATGCAGAACACTGTCAGTGACAATCAAAGCATTTCAAGGTCTCCAAAATCCTTCAATATCAATGCCTTTGGTACTGGGGTGGGAAGTAAAATCAACTCATTCATGCTCTTCTGTGCTATTGGCACTTGGTAGGTGTTTTCCAGCCATGGAGGGATGAGGCTTATTCTTTTTACTGTTTGTGAGTCAAAAACCTGTAGAAAGCCAGTCCTTCTCCATCCAGGGGTGAGCACCTTGCTCTGACCTTACAGAGATGCTGCTGGCAGTGACAGACGGTTTGAACAGGTAGACATCTCCCAGCAGCACGGATCTGGCTGCAGAAATCTGTGCTGCCTGCAGCAAACGACATACCAAGGACTTTTCTGCCTCTATGTTTTATAAAAAAAAAACACAGCCCTTGGCAGATGGAGGGCAGCATGAAGGACCTGCCACTGTGGTGCCCATCCTGGTGGTAGCAGGGCTGCCCACAGCCTCACTTGTCTGCCAGCTGCTCTGTGCCTTTCCCTTGCCGTGCCTGGGGAAACAGCCCCTCTTCCTTTGAAAGGGATCCTGAAACCAGGGGAAGCCAGAGAGGATGGAGAGGCAGTGAGATGGGCTGTAAGGTGGGGTCAGCTGTTGGCGTCATGGGGGGACGAAGTGAAATAAAGGAGAAAATAAAATGGATAGAAAAGGGAAAAGGGGAAAGAAAGGGGGGAAAGGGAAAGAAACTAGAAAAAGAAAGAATGGGACAAAAAGGAAAGAAAGCGGCAAGAGGAAAGAGAGGAGGAAAAGCGGAAGAAACTAAAAAAAAAAGGAAAGAATGAGGGAAAAGGAAAGAAAAGGAAGAGAAGGAAAGAAAAGGAAGAGAAGAGAGGAAAAGGCAGAGAAGGAAAGAAAGGGAAAAGGTGAAAGTGGGAAAGAAAGGAGGAAAGGGAAAGAAACAAAAAAAAGGAAAGGATGAGGGGAAAGGAAAGAAAAGGAAGAGGGGAGGAAGGAAGGGAGGAAGGGAGGAAGGGAGGAAGGGAGGAAGGGAGGAAGGGAGGGAGGGAGGGAGGGAGGGAGGAAGGAAGGAAGGAAGGAAGGAAGGAAGGAAGGAAGGAAGGAAGGAAGGAAGGAAGGAAGGAAGGAAGGAAGGAAGGAAGGAAGGAAGGAAGGAAGGAAGGAAGGAAGGAAGGAAGGAAGGAAGGAAGGAAGGAAGGAAGGAAGGAAGGAAGGAAGGAAGGAAGGAAGGAAATGAAAAGCAGGAAAGAAAGAAAAAATGGGGGGAAGAAAATGAAAGAAAGGAAAAGAAAGAAAACAAAAGAGAAAGAAAAGGGAAAGAAAGGAAAAGAAAGGGGGAAACTAGAAAAAATGGGGGAAATGGAAAGAAAGGGAAGAGAAGGAAATAACTGGGGGCGGAAGAAAAAAAGGAAAGAAAATGAAAGAAAGAGAAATAAATTGGAAAAGGAGAAAAGAAAGGCAAAGATAAAAGTTCACGGCGAAATGAAAGGCAGAAGGACTGTCCCCTGCCCTGGCTCCCTACATCTGCTGGGCGGGACCCGCGGTTCTGGACTGCTTGCCGTGCCCGTACTGTGGCGGCCCCTCGGCGGTTCCCGCTCACCACCCCGGTGCATAAGCGTGTGCAAACGAAAAACCCCGCTTTGGGAGCTGGAGGTGGGAGCAGGAGCCCCCTTCCCAACCGCGCTTCAGTGGCTCCCCCTGAGGAGCCGCCTCAGCCTCATTTGCGTTTTTTTAGAACTTTTTTCTTTTTCTTTTTTTTTTTCTTTAAACATGCAATTTCACGCCCGGCTGCACCTGCAAACATAACGGCCCGGCCGAGTCGCCGCCCGCCGCCCCCGGACCCCCCCGCCGCCGCCCCGAGCCGCTGCCCCGCTGTCTGCCCGACCCGTCTGGGGGCTCTTTTCGTCACCCCTGCCCGTGCCGCTGCCGGAGCCCTAAGGACTGGGAGGGGCCGGGCGGGCCCTGGGGGCAGCAGCGGCTGGACAAACTGCTGTCCGTCCCTCCATCCATCCATCCATCCATCCATTTATGCATCCGTCCGTCCTTTCCTCTGTCCATCTATCCATCCACTCACCAATTCCTACATTAACCCCTGCAGCCATCACTCCATCCTTCCATTCATCCATCCCTCCATTCATCCATCCATCCATTTATCCATCTATCCATCCATCCATCCATCCATCCATCCATCCATCCATCCATCTATCCATCCCTTCCACCGTCAATCTGTCTATCCACCTACCAATTCCTACATCAATCACTACATCTATCCCTCTGTCCTTTCATCCATTCATTCCTCCTCCATTGATCCCTGCATCTTTCCATCCATCCTTCCCTTGTCCATCGATCCCTGCATCCTTCCATCCATCACTCCATCCATCCTTCCCTGGTCCATCTATCCATCCACCCACAAATCCCTGCCTTGCATCCATTCCTACCTTACATCCATCCCTCCGTCCCTTCATCCATCCATCTATCTATCTATCTATCTATCTATCTATCTATCTATCTATCTACCTACCTATCTATCTATCTACCTATCTATCTATCCCTTCTCCCATCCTTCTATCCATCAACCCACCAATCCCTGCATTAATCCCTGCATCAGTCACTTCATCCCTTCATCCATACATCCATCCCTACATCAATCCATGCATCCATTCTTTCATCCATCCATCCATCCATCCATCCATCCATCCATCCATCCATCCATCCATCCATCACTCCTTCCATCTATTTCTGCATCCTGCATCCCTCCCTCCATCTCTCCATCCCTTCATCCTCCTGAAACAACGTCCCGCATTCGACACAGCAGCTTTCTCCGTCCTCACGGAACCGATTCGCATTCCCCCCCCCCCCCCCCCCCCCCCCCCCCCCCCCCCGCCCCCGGCTCTGCCAGGTCATCTCCCCCTGCCTTGCCAAGGCGGGATGGGCTCCGTGCCTCCTCGGCTTCTCAGGTGCACGGCAGGATGGCGAGTCAAGCCTCTCCGAAAGCCAAAAAAAAAAAAAATCTTTCCTTGTTGTTTAGAGCCAAACTCTGGGTTTACAGGGATGTTCCGAGGATCTTGTGTCTCTGGGACAGCCCGACCTCCCCGGGACGCAACTGCTCCTTAAAGAATAATTGGGAAAAATATCCCTGATTGTGGTGACCGGCCGGGGGCTGCGAGTGGAATCGTTTGTTGGGTTTATGTTTTTCTTTCTTTCTTCCTTTTTATTTTGATTTTGGCTTGTTTTGTTTTTTCCCAATAAAAATAATCACCTACCGAATTGACCTCTCCCCCAGGACCACCCTCCCCCGGCTCCATAGGGAAAAGATAAGTATTTTGCTCGTCACCGTGAGAGCCCGAGTCTGAAAAACGACCACAACGAGAGAGCGAAAAAAATAAGCCTAAACTCCTCCCGAAACGCGCCGGCCCCAAAACCCCGTTTTTAGCTCCATTTGGCGACGAAGTTGTCCCATAAATAAGGAACCGGCACACTCTGCATCATCCTTTAATATTTACTCTTTTGAAGGTTAGGCACGGCAGAGGTAGCAAACTTGGAACGATTTTTTTTTTTCTTCCTGCCCTTTTTCCATCCTCTTCCCTACCTGTTTTTATGTGGTTTCTGGATTAATCTAGTGCGGAGCAGAAGTGGAGTTTACCCCGCCGAAATATAGGATTAGGACTATTTCTAGAAGAAAGAGGATAGTGTGAACTGCCTTTAGCCTGCAATAGTCTAAAGCAGAATTACAGCTTGTAAAATAGGTCTCCATCAGTTTCCCAGGAGACGAGTTAAGCCCTACTTGGGTGTTCCAGCTCTTTTTAGAACCAGCAATAATTAGACTCATCTCACCCCGGAGTTGTCCGGCGTTGTTTTTTTTTTTTTCTTTAAGATCATCAATAAATACACTTTCCTCTACAATCCTGAGGCGGGTGCGGAAAGGGAAGGCAGGGCCGGCGACTGACAGCATGGCCGTCATCCCGAGAAGCAGAAATGTTCGAGAAGCGTTGGGGTGCGGGCAGTGAGCCCTCCTTTGCCCAACGGGGCGGCGCGGGGCTTCCCCATCAAACTGTTGGCTGTGCCATCTTCTTTGTGCTTTGATGTCTTTTGAGCCATCGCTGCATGTCATTAGGGGCCCGAACAATTAGAAGAAGTGCCTTTTTCCCCAAGCCCACGGATGGGAAGTCAGGAAAAAAAATATATATAAATAACCAAGCAAAAGCGAGCGGCTGGATCAGGGGTGGTTTGGGACTAAGGAGGTGCCCAAATTGCTTTCCCCTCACCCTGCCCGCAGCCTCCTTGCCCTTACAGACATTGCTCGGTGCCATCGGATGTCACTCGGTCACCCCCGAAAAACAAAGCTGTTCTTGGGGCGAATTAACGACTGAAACGGAGCACAGCGCTCTATCCCGCTGTTAACTGGGGAAATGCAAGCCGAGGATGCTCGGCTGCAGGAATAGGGACAAAAATACCCGGGGACTGGGGGGACAAAAGCAGTGCCCCCCCGAACCCCTCCCACAGATACCGGTACACTTGGATCGGGGGATATCGGCCGGTGCGGTGGTGACCTGGGATACGGGGCTGAATCGCTTTGCCTCTCGTTTCTTTCGGGCCGGGGGCAGCGCGGTACCCCCGGGGAGGGATGCTCTGGTCTGCCGGGACCCTTCCCACTCGCGTCCCCCTCCCCGCGTGGGCGACAGGCGTTTAATGACAAGTAATTGGCGAGCGCGCAGAGTTGCATTACGAGCTGGCCGGGCTGTTATGAATTATTGAGAGCCCATTAAACCGCACCGCGCCTTCCCGTCGTGCCGAGGAGATGTGACCTGTCACAGCAGCGCGGACGGCGATGCATGCACATCCTGCCGTCGCCTTCCCGGGCTCGGAGCAAGGACCCTTTCCCTGGGCCATATCCTCTCTCCAGACCCTGCATCCCCCACTGGAAGCATCCCAGGGGCCGTTGCCCTGGTCCTGTCCGGGGTGGATGATGCCACTCGTGTCCGTGTCCGGGTGGGCAAAGGGCCACTGTCCCTGACGAAATTCCCGTTTTCCTTTGCATCGAGGAAATAAATGCGGTGGAAATATTTTTTCACCCTGCTTTTTTTTCCGGTTCAGGCCGTGCCCTGCCCACTGGCACAGGTAGTGGCACTGGTAGCGGTGCTTTCCCGGTGACACGGGAGAAATTCGCATCCACGGGGTGCGGTGGTTCCCAGCCCGGGACAAAAGTTTTACATGAACCCAGGGAGAACAACGGGGTGGGGGGAAATAAAATTTAAAAATAAAATAATAAAAGTTAAAAAAACATAATAGTAAAAAAAAATATAGTAAAAAAAGTTAAAAAAAAAACAACCAGCAACAACAGCAACGGCTCGGAGGAGAGGGAGAAGGGCGGGAGTCCAATCCCGCACGTCCCCGTCCCACCCTCTTCCAAAAGATCCACAACGACTCAGCCCCTCAGAAGGGGATTTGGGGGCTGAAATGGGCAAAAACAGCGCTCCGAGCTGTCCCCGTCCCGGCTGGACCCCGCTCCTGCACGGGTCCTCCCCTGCACCCCTAAATAACACCCTTTTTCTCCTCTCCCCTGTTCGACATCTCATTTTTCCCCTCTAAAACGGCTTCTCGGCTGGGAGAGGAGCGGTGGGGTCAGGACGCCCCCAGAAACCGTGGGCGAGGCGGTGGGGAGCATCCTTCCCCTCCGAACACCCCGCTGCATCACCAACCGGGCTGTTTCCCTCTCCCCGCCGGGCTCTAAAACGAGCTGAGGAGGAGGAGGAGAGGGGTATGGAAGAGAAGGTGAAGGTGGGAGTTAAAATAGAAGGAGAAGGAGGAAAAGGAGCTGCGGGAGTCACCTACCTGCGCCCCGGCCGCCGGCCCAGCCCGCCGCGCCCCGGCTCTGCGGGAGCTGGAAGCATCCCGGCATTTATTGGAGCTGAAACTGTGCTACTGTTGACTTTAGCACAAAGCAAAGATTTCGCTGCCCGCTAGTTTAAAAATGAATATTTTACCAAGATATCGATCAGCTTTATAAAATTCAGTTAAGCACAATGGCTCAAAAGGGGGGGGGGGGGGGGGGGAAGGAAAGGGACGCAATATAATATCTGTGTAAATTTGCCGAAGTATGACGTGGTGTTGAAAGTTTACCCTCCTGGAATTTGGATCTAGATTCCCCCCCCTTTTTTTTTTCTTTTTTCTTTTTTTTTTTTGTTTACTGACTTTGTTTATTCACAGATCACGGTCGCTTAAACTGGCAGGAGCAGAATGCACTTGCAGCAGTGTTGGGGGCGGGCAAGTTGTATGAAGAGGGGGAGAGAAAAATGACGGGGTGTGCAAAGAAAAAGAAATAAAACCGGGGTGGCCGTGTGTGTATTTTTTCCTTTCCCCCCACCTCTTTCCCTCACGTTCCCATCCTTGCATTCCAGGCCTGAGGAAGGGGAAAAGGAAAAATTAAAGGGGGGGGGGAAGCCTTGCTTCTGGAGAGGGCAGCCAAACGGCACTTTGCTGGGGATGGAGCAACGGGGCTGGAGAGGTGCAGGGAGGGGGGTACGGGGGGGGGGGGAGACGACGACGACGACACTACGACAGTGACACATCTCGCCGCCCTCTCCCCCAAACCGACGGCACCCCCGCACCCGTGTTCGTTCCCAGCGGGAGCCTTTTATGTGCTAATGAAACACATTGCATGCCTTGGTTCACAACGTGTGTGTCCTTGCCGTATAGAGACGGACAGATTTCTGGCTGGATCTCTGTTTTGTTTTGGGGAGCGGTTCCCCCCGCCCCCCCCCTTGCCTTCTCCCATTTTCTCTTCCCGCGGACAATGCGGAATTTTAAGAAGGATTTGAATGTTATTTCAGAAAGCAACATCTATGCCCGCTGTAAACGCGTGGGAAAAACAACAAGTGGTTGGGAAGACGGGCAGGGTATTTACCGTGGGGAAAGGGGGGGTTAAATAAATTAAAATAAGCTCGGCCGGGCTGCCCGGGAGTGTCGGGGTAGTGGCTGGAGGGCTCCGGTGTCGGAGTGTGAGGCTTGGAGGGGGCAAGAGGGACTTATAAAGGGAAAACCATAGAATCATGGAATAGTTTGGTTTGAAAGGAACCTTAAAGATCATCCAGTTCCAACCCCACTGCCATGGGCAGGGACACCGTCAACTGGCTCAGGTTGCTTCCACTAGATCAATCAATCAATCAATCAATCAATAAATAAATAAATAAATAAATAAAATCTCTCCAGTTTTTCACCGCCTATTTATCCCCTCTTGGAGGTAGAGGGGTGTCCTCCCGGGAAGAGCTGGGATGTGCTGCCTCTCCGAGCCCAGATTCCTCCCCCCCCGCCATTTATCGCAGCCCGAGCAAGGGGTCCCACCAGTGCCGGCTGTGCTGTGTCTTCCAGGCTCCTGCAACAGAAAGGGAGTCCCTGCTCCCGATCGCCAGGCTTTGCGAGTGGCGGAACACCGGCTCCCTGACGCCCTCAGCATCGGGCTGAGTCGTCGAGGGTCTCGGCCGGGATGCGGCAGAGACGGGCAAGGCCCAGCAGAACAGAGATGCAGGGGGAAAAAGAACCTCCAATAACACTTTAATATAGTTCTGTGAAAATCTGGCTAGTCGCTACCAGAATACACATTTATAAGCCATAAATAAAGCATACAGAAACGATAAATAAATCAGATCCAAGTAGTTTACTCTCCCGATAACATCAAGCATTTGTTTCAATTACAACGATCTATCCTGACTTTTTTTAATTATTTTTAATTTTTTTCATATTTTTTTTTTTCTCTTTTTCCCCACCCTCCTTTTTTTCCCCCTTTTTACAACGTTACAAGACTTTTGGTCCTCAGATTCAAACTAGCATGGGTTTCACACTGAAGGAGGGTTTCATTTAGTTTGTGGGGTTTTTTTTACTCCCATCACTTCCACACAAAAAAATAGATGTATTTATACCTCCCTGCGACGACCACAAAGGAAAAAAAAAAAGCCCAACAGAAAACCCCCTCTCCCCATCCCTTTACCCCCAACCCACCCCTCCCCACCAAAACAAATCACCCCACAAGGCAAACCAGGGATCATCATGCCTGCCCTTGGCGTGAGCCAAGATACTTGTGAGACACACGGCTGCTGTTTCCCAAATGGTTGCAAACATCTGAAGCCAACGGAAAAAAAAAATATATATATATGTATATGTACCGTGCTCAACAGCATTCATAGTCCATCGCTCTGCTTAGGGGACTGCATGGGGGTACAGGGCGGCTTTTTCCCCTTGCCAAGGGAAGTTTTCCCTTTGCCCCTTTTAGGAGGAGTTCATGATGGGCCGGGAATACACACCTTGGTAGTAAGAAGTCTCTCCGGCTAAAGGGGAGGACTCTAAGCCGGTTTTGTTCGTTACGGGCCCCATGGCCAGGCTGCCAGGCATGGGTGAAGCGTAGCCCGAGTAGTGCATCACCTGCTCGTAGGCCTTCAGGTCCATTTTGTGGTGGTGGTGATGGTGGTGGTGGTGGGGATGGTGGTGCTGCTGCTCAGAGGAGGACATCAGGTTGTTGATAGAGAATGGGTGGTTGAAGGCGTAGTGGTGCTCAGGCTTGAGGTGGGCATCGTGGGGCAGGCCGGCATGTGGGGGGGCCAGGAGGTGCTGGGCTGGTGAGGCCGCTGGCTCCCCAGGGCTGAGCCCCGGCGTACCCTTCAGGTCAGCCAGGGCACGCTTGTGGTCCTGACACGGAGAGGTGCTGGCTGGGGACTCAGCACCAGCCGAGCCCTCTGAGCCCCCCGAGGAACTGCCTTCCCCTAAGGGTTGACTGGGGGGTTGACCGGGCCCCTTCTTGCCTCCACCACCTGCCCCACCACTCGCTCCACCACTCTCCTTGGTGGCCAGCTGCTTCTCACATTTGAAGCGCTTCTGGCGGCGCAGGTAGCAGCCGTTCTCAAACATGTTGCCTGAATCGGGGTGCAGTGTCCAGAAGGAGCCTTTGCCTGGCTTGTCTGGGGAGCGAGGCACCTTGAGGAAGCAGTCATTGAAGGACAGTGAGTGGCGGATGCTGTTCTGCCAGCGTTGCTGGTTCTGGCGGTAGAAGGGGAAGAGGTCCATGATCCACTGGTAGATCTCACTCAGCGTCAGCATCTTGTTGGGTGACTGCTGGATGGCCATGGTAATGAGAGAGATATAGGAGTAGGGTGGCTTGGCGTGTGTGTAGCTTCGCCGGTAGGTCTTGGGATCCCGCGAGCGGTTGAGGTTGGATTGCCCATAAATGGGGCTCATGGAGTTCATGTTGGTGTAGGAAGCCAGGGCGTTCATGGAGCCTGCTTGACCCCCCATGGGGCTCATGCTGGGGCTCAGGTGGGTGCCCATCCCTGCCACACCAGTGGAGCCCATGCCAGGCATGGCCCCCGTGCCTGGGGACATGCCGGTGAGCGAGGGGCTCATGCCTGTGTTGGCATAGGACATGTTCATGGAGGTGGCAGCCGTCATGTTGGCCGTGGTGCTCATGGCAGACATGGTCATGTACGTGTTCATGCTGTTCATGCCCAGCCCTGCATTCATGTTGCTCACGGAGGAATAGCTCTGCAGGGGCAAGTGAGAGAGAGGAGGGAAATTGGAGGTGGAGGGGACGGGGAGGAGGTAGGTAAGTAGCCCCGTCGGGGACAAGGACAGCCTAGCGAGCAGGGAACAGTGCAGGGACACCCCCAGATCATCACCAGCGAAAGCCTCTGCAGCCCCGGGGCTCCGTGCCCAAAGGGGTGGGAAGGGTTAAATCTCGTAGCGGGGATGGGGGGGTTGTGTTTTTCTCCTTAGTGAAAAAGAAATATATATTAAAAAAAGAAAAAAAGCACGGGATGGCAGCAGGATCGGTTGCTCCGTCTTGGAAAGAGGAGTTGGTGGAAGGGGAAGGGACAGCCCTGCCCGGAGCGAGAAAAACACCTTTTTGGGGGGGCGGGGGGAGAGAGGGAAGAAAGTGGGGGATGAGGAAAAAACGCCGAAAGGCTACCCAGGACCCCCGGGACTCCCCACCCGCAGCAGGAGCCCCGGCTGGGTATTTGAAGGCAAAGTTAATCTTGTCCCGGGGTTGGCACGGTGGGAAGACCTCAGCCAGGGCCGCGGGGCAGGAGGGCGGGGGCAGCGGAACCCCATCTCGTTTCCTTACCTCGGGCTCCCCGTAGTAGTTGCTCCAGTCTGTATGCTCATGGCCTTCCATTTTCACCGCTCCCAGCATACTGGAAGTGGAGTGCATGGCAGTTTAAAATTTAACAGCCACAACAAACGACGACAGAGAGCAATCCCCCCCAAAAAAAAAAAAAAAAGAGAAAAAAAAGAGTCCCCAGCCCTCCCTCCCCTCCGTCGGAGCCTCTGGAGGAGGAGGAAGAGGAGGGAGGGAGGAAGGGGGGAGGGGGGGAATCGAGCTGGGGCTAGGGTGGTTTTTTTTTCGCTGCTGCTCCTTGGGTGGGTTTTTGCGGTGCTTCGCAGCGAAGAGTCGCCCGGAGACGATGGAGGAGCCGGAGGAGGAGGAGGAAGGAGGAGGGGAGGAAGAAGAGGAGGAGGAAGAGGAGGACAAGTGCTGCAGTGACGTTGGTGCCTGAGTGATATAGCACGGAGCGGCCGGGCGAGCCTCCAATCCCCAGGTCCTCGGCTGCCCATTTGAATAATCAGCTCACACCTAGGCGGGAGAGGCTCCTCCGCGACCCTCCACGCACCTATCCGCACCCCAAAGCCCAGCACGGGGGTGTCCCGGGGCGCCGCGATCCCCCTGGACCCGGCTGCCCCCCGACTTTGCAGGGGGATCCTGAGGGAGACGATTTCCATCACCCCCAGCCCGGGCAGACCCGACAGGAGCCAATACCCCTCCCTGTCAGCGTTCCCGACGGGAGCTGTCTTCCAGACCTCCCCCGTACACCCGATGGGAGCTGTTTTCCACCATCCCCCTAGCATCCCTAACGGGAGCTGCCTTCCAGAACCCCCCATGGGAGCTGTTTTCCACCACCTCCCTGCATCCCCGAGGGGAAATGCCTTCCAGAGTTTCCCCGTACCCTCCGCGGGAGTTGTTTTCCACACACCCCCTGCATCCCCGACGGGAACTGCCTTCGAGAGTCCCCCCGTGCCCCCCATGGGAGCTGTTTTCCACCAGCCCCCAGCACCCCCGACGAGAGGCAGCCCCCATCCCAGCCCCACGCACCTTTTCTCCTCTCGGGGGCTCAGACCGCCTCCCTCCCGGCTCTGCCCCGACTCTGCCCCATCGGCAGCCGCCGCTCTGGCTCTTTCCCGGGCTCCGGCTCAGGTACCTACAACAAATTCGTAACTAAAACAAACAGGGAGGGCGGGGAGGAGGATGGGGGGGGAGCGCCGTCGGGGGCTCCCGCAGGCGCCGAGATAGGGGATGCGGGGGGTCCCGGTGGGCGCCCTAGGGGCAGCTCTGCTGCTCCAGAGGGGGAAGGAAGGATTAAAAGAAGGAACGAAGGACAGACAAGAAGACGAAAATCACCCAGCTCCAAAACCCACCCCGCTTCTTCACCCGCTCCATCGGCGGATGCAGGCACGTCGGCTTCCAGATGAGGAAAAGGGATAGAGCGCGATCCTTCCCCGGCAGGAGGGAGCCAAAGGCTTCCTTCCACCTTCCACACCCCCGCCTCACCCCCGGGCTGGGGCCATGCCTCCCGCGGCAGCATCCCTGCCTGCTCCCTCCTCCTCCCCGGCGCCGAGGTACAGCCGCCTCCACCCCACCCAGGGATTTAGTTTTGCCTGTTTCATAGATCCCTACCTATACCTTCCCACCTTCAAAAAAACCAACCCCATAAACCGCCGTTTGTTTGTTTATTTATTAATTTATTTAATTATTTGTTCATTTAATTATTTATTTGTTTGTTTGTCTCTTCCGAGAGGGAAGGAAAAAAAACCCAACCCCATTCATCGGTGAAGGTTAGCAATAGTTTTTAAATAATAACACCCCCAGAGAGTAGGGTTTAATCAAAACGCGGAAATTTCGCGCTGGGAGGAACCTTAAACCTCCCTCAGGGCTCTTCCTCGAGCTCCTGCAACCCCAGGAGCCATCGTCAAACGAAAATAACCCCCCGGCCTCCAGGAGGGCAAGCTCCTATCGCAACAGTGGCCGCCCGCCTCCCACCCCAGCCCTATTCTGCCCGTATTTAGGGGATTTAGGGCAAAGGGAGATGGGGGCACCTCCAAAAGTGAGGGGAGCTGCGGTTCCCCCGCCGGGAGCGGTCTGTCCCGCGGTCCCTTCCGCTAACAGCGGTGGTGGGGCGCCCTCTGTCGCCTGCTGTCCCCAGGTCCTGGGGGGACACATACACGACACCCGGGGGACACCCAGGGTCACCCTGCGTGTGTTGCATTCCCCGGGATGCAGGTCTGACTCCAAAAGGCTCAGGCACGCCTGTCTCTGCAAGACGTGAGGGAGGCTTTTTTGCCGAGGCGGAGCACCCTGCCCACGTCTGTTTCTTTATATTCACCCTCGGTTCACCCAGCCCGTGTCACAGTTGAAACCAGCTCTTAGGTTAGGTACACCCCAAGTCTGACTTAGCCCAAGATTGAGCTCTCCAACCTAATGCATCTCTGCAGAGCTATTTGCTACTTTGGAGTAATAGTGAAAAGGGTCAGGAAGGGAGAATTCAGGAAGAACCCAGTAAAATTAGCACTGTGGCTACTGGACCCAGTGAAGATCATCAGTTCAAATATCCTGTCTGCTCACCTCCCGTAAGATGTGGTTAGTTTTAGCATCTTTTTTTCCTTCTACATGCAAGGCACAGGAGGTGAGCTTGCATTTTCAGTATGGCTGGATTTGGTACGGAAGATCCCAGCAAGGTCCTCAGAAGGAAGAGAGAGGCCATAACAAGAACTTCCCCGTGGAATAAACTTCTCACCTTCTAGCCTTCGTCCTGCAGTGATATGGGTGTGCTCCAAGCATGTCTGGCACCTCAGCATGAGGAGTGACAGGAGGCTAATGCACATCCAGAGCTCTGCAGGTCCCAGTCTCGCACCGCTCTTTATGAAGCACTGTTTCCCCCTCAGGTCAGCAGGACTTAGAAATTTTGTTGCCAGGAAAGATGAGGGGTTCTACCTCTCATCAATCCCCCGAGCATGGACTGGTAGCAGGTGAGGAGCAAAGGAGAATTGCTTTCACGAGGGTCCTGTTCACTTGGGTTTTGACCCAAAACATTTACTTGAGTCCACCCTTCAGCTAAAGAAGATGTTCTTACTCTGTTGCTTCAGCCCCACCACGTAAATCCCGTTTTGCCTTGTTGGTCTGCTCTCCCACCCTTCACTGTCTGTCCCACAATGCTAGTCTCTTGCCCTGCCCAGGACATGTAAGATCTTCCATGCAGTGTGTGGAGGATGAGGAGAGGCTCTCCTTGCCCAACACAACCCCTGTGTCACAAGGCATCCCTCCTAGTTTGAGTTCCCAGAGCATCATTGGCATGCATGTCCCAGGGACACAGTGCAGAGGGTGAACTACAGCAACCACATCCTCCTGCTCAGACAAAGGCTTTGTCTCTGTAACACGACACACACTTTCTGAGCTACGCAAGCATTTGCATTCATAAACGTGGCAATGCAAAGACAGCGGCTTGTCTGAAGGTGGTTGGATGTGGGACCAACCCCGCAGGCAGCAACGGGCATCTCTGTTACTGTAAATAACTCAAGTCCTGCAGCCACCACCTCCTTCTCCCTTCTTTCACAAGGGCAGCTTTCCATGCCGCCAACCTGAGGAAACCTGCAGAAATTAATATCTCTTAGAGCAGAAAAATATACATGCTATAGGAAACATTTTAAAAAATACCTAGGATTATAAAAATTGAAAATTTTCAGCAGTTCTTAACCCAGCTCACATGGTTGAGTTACTGAGAAACACACTGGCTATTTAATTTTTTTTCTTTAACTAATATTTATTTTAAATTTAATTTTTAAATTACCTTCTTATTTGCATTGGAAGTCATGACTCAACGAGCCATCTCTCCCTTCCAAGAGTAGGAGGCCTGTGACTGATACGAAATTTTGCCAGAAGTTGGGGTGCTTTCTGGCTGTCTCTATCACTTGCAGAAATGATAATGGCAGCGAGTGCATCCCACTGCTTGTAGGGATGGACACTTGCCCTGTGCAGCTGCCTGGGTTGCAACAGCTAGGAGGGAAAGGATGCTTCTGAGCCGGGCCTCGCGGCCGGATTTTGGTGGCAAGTGATCAGACAAGCACATAACCACATCCAAAGGCCAAGTGGTGATGAGCCATTTGTCCTAAGGTGGGAGAAGGTGAAGCCATGGGGTTGGCACTCCTGTGCCCACACATCACAAAACCAGGTTGGTCTGCGCAAAAAGAAAAAAATAATTAAGAAAAAGAACCCCTTACTTCGTTCTTGACAACAGGGTAATTATTTCCCTTCTACTGATAATTATCATAATTAATCCAATATAATGAACTCTCCCAATTGCACTGCTCTTTCAAAATAAATGCGTTGCCTTTTTTTTCTTTAATTGAGGAATGGGTACTTCTGTGAGATAGAAGCAGTCTTTGCCCTCAAGAAGGGAGGCATTTCAATAACAAGAAGCAAAAGAAGTCTGCGTGGCTGCATATCTTGTTAGAGACAAAGGACTGGACTTCCAGGAATGGAGACAGCCTGGTGTGCTTGTAGAGTGCCACCACAATTACCGTTGGGATTTATCGAGGCCTTCCCCTGATAAGACCTGAAAATTACAGCGGAACTGATGCATGGAGGTACCCAAGGAAGAGATGGGAGCACTCGGTTCTGAGTTGGGGAGAAGTAAGGGTGAAGGTGGAACTGGGGAGCTGCCATCATCCCTGTGCCATGTGCTGCCTGCAGCACTCCCTCTCACTGGGTTTATTCCCATTTTTTTTCCTATAGGATCCCTGGAAGGAGCTCTTTGTAAGGTCAAGGGGTTCTGTTGGGCTGGGAGCATCCCTGGAAGTTTTCATTCAAACAAGAAGAACACATAACTACAGGAGGATGATGATTCACATTTTTGAACTGGGGAAATACAATGGAGAGAGACTGAAGATCTTTGGAGGTGTTCAAGGGCAGTTTGGATGAGGCTTTGAGCAACCTGATCCATTGGAAGGTGCTCCTGCCCATGGCAGGGGATTGGAACTGGATGACCATTCATGTCCCTTCTATGACCTTTGTGAAAGCTCTCTGGGTAGTCCTGTGGCAGAGTTAAAAATGTCCTGGCTTTCCAGCACAGCCTGATCCCAAGGTCATGTTCAATATTGGTTCGGTAAGGTACACCAGGGTCTTGATCCTGAGGATGCCTCCAGAGTTCCTGTTCCACGTGAGGAATGTCGGGAAACAGTATCCTTTTCTCATTCAAGGATTCAGATGGGAACCATTTAAACAAGTGCCGTTCTGTGGTGCGAAATGTTTTTCTCCCATCCACAGAGTTACCTAATGCACTAAAACAGGCCATCGTCAGCTGCGGCACCGCCGGGGAATTACCACAATTACACCGTATAATATTGACTTAACTATTTGAAGAACTCTACAACCAAGTCTCTCCTAATTAGATTCAACATTTAATGGGGCTTCCTAATTCATGAAAATATTTTCCAAGGCTTTAACAAGTCTAACAAAGGAAGAGTCAGGAGTATGCAAAATTTTTGTAATTTTAATACCTGATCAAGCACCCAAGGATATTTGTCTTTTCAATGCTGGAATAATAACCCCCAGTTCCAGGTTCTCAGGGACCCCATCACAGACAAACCCGCCTCATCCACAAGCGTACCCAAGGATCCAGCTGGTCGGGACATGGCTGGCATTGCTATTTTTGGTGTATTCAGTCCTCTAGGTGCTATTTTAATGTTCCTCTCCCCTCTGTAATTATTCAACATGCCAGTGAAGGTAATGAATTGCTGAAATCAGTGGTTGGCACCACAAAATAAAACAAAACCCTGGAAGTGCCTGAAGAATGTGATGAGGGGGAAATAAAGCCCCATTATTTTCCCCCTTGGGGATGGAGGAGGTCCCCCTGGCTCACCCGTATCAGCAGGATGCTCGGTGAATGCCAGCACCAGTACCGCTGGGGACAACCAGTTCCTGAGAGGCAACTGGGAAACCCTGAAGCATTTGCTAATGGCTCCTGGGTACAACGACAGCCCAAGGTAAGGACCTTGATGGTCCACAGCACCCAGGGATGGTGTGATGGGAGCCAGTGGGACCATAACCACTGCCAAGCCCTGGCAGGGCTGCCGGCAGTGGGCATCTGCCATCATGTAGGACATGGGTATGGGCAAAAGCCCTCTCTGAGGAGCCCATCAGCAAAATGATGCCTTCTGGAAAGGCTCTGAAGCAAAATAAACAGAGTGCATCTGCTGGCTGTTTACTGTGGCCCACGTGACACCCCGGTGCTGGTTTTCTCCATGAGCACATTTTGTTGGGTAAACAAGATGCGCAGGCATCTGGAATGATGTCGGGGGAGAGGGCTTGGTATGAAAAACCTGGAGCTAACAGATTCATCCCAGCACTTGGGGCATGAGGAGCTGCTCCAGCTCCCCTGTTTTCACATGGTGGTGGGAGAAAGAGGTGGGGAGGTGCCCAGTGATGCTGGCTTTCTGGATCGAAAAAAGAAAGGAAGAAAAGAAAGTCTTTTCCACCTACCAGAAAAGTTCTGTCATGGGCGTTTTCACTAGCTTTGTCCCCAAAAGCCCTGGCAGACAGGAGAATTTTTACCTGGCTGACCGAAGTATTCAGGTTTTGGTTTCATTCACAGGGAAATATTTTTTCATGTTTAATTATCAGTTTCTGAATACAGGAATGTCTTTGGTTTTACAACAAGAAAACAAACAGAAAAATTGAATAGAGAGACTTCTCCCAAAAACTTCTGCTTTAAAAACTCCCTGTTATTTCCTATCAAAACCCCTTTCTGCTGGAAACCTTCCAATCTGGTGTAGTCTGAAGGTTCTTCAGTCCCCATAGAGATGGAGGGAGGAGAAATGCAGCAGCTTTCTGGGGGATAAGGCAACCCCGCTGCAGCCCAGCATGGTCCAGCACATCATCTAAGGTCCAGCACATCATCCTCATCTCCTTAAATGGGGGCCCAGTTCCAGAAGACTTAACACATCCTATAAAACCAAGGAGAAATGACTAGCCAAACCAGTCACTGGGGCATCCCATCATGCTTGAGTCTGTCGGGGGCTGCCAACGCTCAGCCTGCAGCAGGGATGGGGGGCTACACAGTGCCTGTACCCACACAGAGCCCAAAATAACTGTGGAGGAACTGTGTCCTTGAAACCTCAGACCATGGACAAAGGCAGTCTGAAGAGGCCAATGTAGGAGTGTAGGGACAGGAGCATGCACAGGCTGCCCAGGCTTTTGCATTGCAGCGGGAAGCTACTTGCCCAGGAGATCAATCCCCGACAGCTTCACTGAGGACTCTGATGAACATTTATAGCCCTCTGAGTCATTACCAGCCTTGTTTAAACCAGTTATACCTGGCCAAGACCTTTAAAATAGTTTCATTTATACTGAAAGGCTCCTCTAGCGCATGGCGGGTATAAATAGCTGGGCGAACCACTCACCAAGCATGACTGCTCCTCCGAGCTCGGGTAGTGAAGTGACACGCTTTATTCAGAGCCTCTGCATCACTCCCATCTGTGTCACTTCCCCTGTACACCCCAGCTGCTGGGGGTGTGTGTGTGGGACCAGAGGAGCCCACCGCTCCCAGGGGACTTCGTTTCCCTGGGTGCCCCATCCAGGGCCATTGGCTCGTGGGAATGAGGTGTCCCTGGCAGAGCTGCTGGCAAAACAGTCATAGCAAAGTTACTCCAAAAAAACACAGGAACTCGCCTGGGACTCAGACCCTGTCTGTGAGTCTGCGGTTCCTTGACCACTAATAGCAGCCCAGGATCACCCAATAAATCTGCTTGGGGTCGGCTGCGGGCACACAAGACCCTTTCTGTGCAACGAGTGCAAGCGGGATGCAGAGCCTGCCCTGGGGTGAGCAGCTGGTGCCATCCCAGTGGGGCAAGCATAGACATCCATACCCCTGCCCCCTTGAGCTTGGCACAGCCAGATTACAGTGGTGCTTTTGGTCTGGAATAGGCCTCCCATTCAAGGGGCACCCACCTCTACCATGGGCCAGTGACACCTATTTCTGGAGCTATGGCTTGCTGCCAACTGCCACTTTGTTTGAATTCCACCCCACTCATTGCAAAAAAATTGATCCCAACCTGTGCTTCTAGGATCCAGGAAAGATTTGACTACATGATTGGCTTAACTTCTGCCAACAGCTGTTAATCTGACTCAGTAATCCTTCCTTTCTGCTCAAAAACAAATCTTTCCAATGGAAAAAAAACCCAACCTCAACTCGAGGACAAGTACTCAGCACCTACTTTCAGGCCTGAAAATGGCTGCAATGAGGCTGGTGGGAAAGAGGACTTTTTAGGAAAAGGCAACCCAAGAGCTGAGGCTGCCTGTCCCAGGCAGGAGTGCTGACTGTGCTGCAATGCCCACAAGCATGGTTCATTCCACCCAAGCTGTTGCCTGCTGCCAAGACACTTTCCCCCCTAAAACAAAGCCAACACTTTCCTCTTGGTAAAACTTGCATTTCTTTGTCCTTGGGAGAAAAGTGTGGAGGCAACAGCAGCATCCCCACTAAGGACCAGCATCTTAGCATAGTTCACAGTAGACTGTCTTGTCTTGTCCCCTGCAACAGCAGCACGTAACCGGGCAGAGGACTGCTAAATAAAGTGCACTTGGGCTGCTAAATAAAGAGTATTTCCAAGGGAGAGCAGTTCTGCAGCAGGGATGGAAAAGCTCTGCTGAAGGTGATGGCTCCAGCTCTCTCCAAACATTTCTCTTCCCTCGCTCTGATCTTTTTTTTTCAAAGGAAACATTGCCCAAATCAACACATGCCCAAGGAATGATTTTACATGGGTCAGACAGCACTTTCTGCTGGAAAAACTTCCAATCAGCTGCATTCAGAAGCTGAGTTTATTTTTCACAGTTTTCTGAGTATGTTTTGTTTCAGTGCCAGAGTAAAGACCTGGAGGTACATATTTCAACCCAACCTGTAACACCATCATCATCACTGGATTTCAATTGAGGAGAGGGCTTTTGACCTACATTTGCAGACCAGCCTGGGAAGGAGATGGGGCATCCCTTAATGTCCCCAGAACTGCCCTGCTTTGCGATGCACAGGACTCTGTTTCTCCTTTCTTCCCTTGGGACATGATACTAGGCAGGAGGGGTTGAGCATCCCAGGCATATGGAAAACCATCTACTCCCCCTTGCAAGCAGCCACTGGGTGTTTTGCAGCTTCTAAAGCCCCACTCTAGAGGGGGATGGCCAGGGTGGAACAAACTTAACTAGAGCTTTTTAAAGCTTTCCCACCTTCTCTTCCTCTCTTCCTCCGGGTAGGTGTCCCGGCAGCGGCAGAACAAGACAGCTACAGAGGGCTGCTGGAAGCCGTCAGCACGAAATACACTGGGAGGCCTTTTTTTGCTTGGAAAATATTTCCTTGCTGCAGGCTGTGGTGACAGCAAACATTCCTGCTGGGGCTGGCGTGGGGAGGCATCACCCTGTGGCGTGGCTGGGGCGCCCAGGCCTGGCTCTGGGGCTTCCACCACTTGCTGGCCCTTCACTGGGGTGCAGCAGCACATGCCAGCTTGCAATCCCCGGCTGCCTCTCCCAGGGAAGCAGGGATCACTGCATACAAAGGTCTTTTATGCTTATGGGATTTCAGGTTTATTTTTTCAACAAGGAGACAAGAGCAGCTCATGTGTGCCTCCAGAAAGCAGGGCGAACCCTTGCCTCCCCACGCACTCTTGGTTCGAATGGGTCACACGGAGGGAAAAAGAGAGGCTTGTTAAAAAAAAGACTGAATCTGTAGCTGTTGGGGAGCAAAAACAGACCATTAAAGTCAGGGCTGTGGTTGCAAATCAACAGAGCTGCTCCTATTTCCATCTGCTGCTAGAAGTGTCCGTTTGGGAGTGGGGCAGAGGCAGCAGCCGCCCCACCCCAGGTGTGTGCCAGGGGGATTTCAGCAGTCACCGGACTGGCAGCACGTGGCAAGCACGTGGGCTGGCAAGGAGGCTGCTCCTTACAGGCTCTGGTAACATCTGTGAGCCTCCGAGGGTAATATCAGTCCTGTGGATGCAAAGCCATGGGTCAGGACCTCGGGCTGATCCTAAAGGCACCTGAGCATGAACAGGTTTCTTAATTTTATTTTTTCATGAATATCCAAAGTACTATAACTTGAAAAAAGAGATATCAAAAATAAAAAAGACATCTGAGGTATTTGCAGATATTTTCCTCCAAATATTTGCAAATGCAAAGCCGCAGGAATGAGTTCAAACTGCTGAATCACCTCATCCATTTGGGAGAGAGCCAGCCTCAGCGAGCCATGTTGGTGATGGTCGAAGGGGCTTGGCTGGATACGTTCGCAGGCAGCAGGAGGGAGGGAGCAAAGGGACTGGTTTCTCTTCTCTTCCCAAGTTAGGGAGACCTGTTTCCTGGGGACATCAGTGATCCAGTCCCACCCAGCCCTCATCATGGCTAGGAAGTGAGGGCACTTCTTATCTCTGGCAGCAGCCTCCCTGTCTCCATACTTCATCCATTTCCCATGGTTGCAGAGGCCAGCCTCATTGCCCAGCTAATTCAATCTCTGAGCAGAAGACAGAGAGCCCCAAAGTCTCCCACCATGAGTTAAATCCACTCTGGCGGGGACACAGGACCACTACACACCTCATCAGCTCATCATGGCTCCATATGCAAACAGCAAGGCTTGCCCTTATCTCTGCAGGTATCCGTCTGTAGATGTGCTGCATGTACATCCTTATCTACCAGCATTTACGAAATTAAGTACATGGACTGTGGTTTATATATGAAGCTTTACCCTTTAGGTATGTTTTTGTACACTAAAGCAGTAGGAATGGGTGTCTGGGCATGTCACATGTTTATTTTAATACCAAAAAGATGCCCCAGAGAACATGTTTGTTCTTTAATCAGAAAAAAAGGTCAGAGTGTGTAATGATGAGTGAGCAAGAAAAATCTAGGAAAAGACCAGATCACAAAAAGCTGAAAAAGGTAAAAAGGAAAGGAAGAGGCATGATTTCTCCTTAGCTCTGGTAGCTGAGATCTCTTTTGCTCTTGAACCTCCATGGGGAAGGGAAAGGAGTGAGCCATGGACTCTCCTGGGCCAGATCTCTTTCCACCAGCACCCAGGACTGTGAGGGCTGGTTATGCTGGCCCTGGTGGGTATTTTCAGGTGCCTGCACTTTGGTCCCCATGCCTGTCTTGGCCTGCCCTCACCAACAGGCTCTACACGCCGTGTTGGAGGGGACCTGGCCTTCGAAGGCGTCCCCTTCCCAGACTCCGTCAGTGAAGTTCTGACACTCCTTGCACCAACGCCACTGCTGACAGCAACTGAATTGCTTTCCTTTGCCCACCCAGGCCTTATTCCACCACAAACACACATGGCTTTTTCTTATGCCCAGCACCTGCAGCGGGCCGAAGCCTGTTGGCAGCTCATGCCTGTGGCTGTCCCATCTACCCGAGCATCCCTTTATCTACAGGTAGGCTTTTGCCAGGCTAAAACCTCCACGGCTCCTGTTCTCTCCGTGTCCTATGTCCCTGCCAAAGGGTACCGAGCATCACAACTTTCACCACAGCACACAACTTTTCCTGGAGCACACAACTTTCACTTACCCCCTCCCTTTCCCCATTCACTTCCATCACAAAAGATCCGCTTACAGGACAGCTTTCCCAATCCACTCCCTCCTCTGGCTGCAGCATCCCTGCCCTCCCAGCTCCCTGGAAGCAGACCCCCACCTCACTTCATGCCTTTCCCCCGGGCGCTTTGGGTTTTTTTCAGCGCAAATTGAGGCTTTTTGCCTGCCGAGCTGCATTCTCACGGGGAGGGGTGTTTGCAATGTAGCAGTGGTGGGGATGAGCATCACATTGCTTCCCATCCCCACTCCCGATCCCGGGAACTGGGCACCGTCGGCCGTTTGCAGGCTGAAAAGCCGCCGGCAGCCCTCACATTAACACCTCATCAGTTCCCTGGGGACCCCGGCAAACACAGCCCGCCTGGGCAAGGAAATACCCCAAGGCGTTGTGATGCAGAGCCCCTGGGGTGGGAGGAGGTGGAAACGCAGCTGCCTCCAGCCTCTCGGGTGGGCAAATAGCACCTGGGAGGGCAAGGATGTCAGGATGTGGATTCAGGAAGCGCCCTTGCACCCCGCTGCTCCCCAAGCCACTACTCATACAGATGCTAATGGGTTCCCCATTATCCCTCTTTCCCTGCTGCAGAAGGGGATGCTTCCCCTCTTCTCACTGTGCCATGGGATTAAGCCCAGCACGGGGGGCTTCATCACTGGCACACACCCGACAGCCTTGGAGGAAGGTTTCCCGCTGCTGGTGAGGTGGGGGGAGACGGACAGGATTTATTCTCCAGTGGCAGCTCACAGCCATGAACGCCACCGTGAAAAATGGCAGCCGCTGGCACATCCTTTGTTCGGGATGCTGCAAAAAGCAACCCCATGGCTGTGGAGAAGATAAAGCAGCGTGTCAGTGCTGTAGAGGTCAGGGCTGGAAATTTATCATGCTGATACCTCCCCTGCCTTCTTCTCTGGGGCAGCAAAGGTAAACAGATGCTCTTGAAGGGAGCAGGGGAAGGTTCAGGAATTGCACACCTTCTACTCAGGCAAAAATATCAGCCAGGGCCTGGAGAAAAGTGAAAAGCACCCACAGCCCTCCCCACGGCACTCCTCCTGCTAGTTCTGTTCATTCAGTCCCTACAAGTTTCTCTGTTCCCTTCAAACCCCTCTGATTTGCCTACACGTGGAGTTCCCAAGCCACCTGCAATCACTTTCGGACCCTCCAGAGTTTATACTGATGATGTGATGCAGTTTGCCAATAGAAGAGCCTATAGAAAGCCTCTTTCCCAGCTTTTGGTGACTCCATGAGTAAAGAAAGCTGTGTGCAAGAATGTGCCCATAGGCTGAGAGGCAGTGGCACGTTTAGCATGCCAATATGCTCAGCAGGCACCCGCCATCCTCAGACATAAAACTTCCCCATGTGTTTGCTCACTTTCAATAGCAGGAGCTGGTATGCCAGTGCCTATCCTATTTGGAAAAGCAATCCTTTAGGTTGGCAGGAGAGTGGAGGGAGTGTCTTCCAAAGCAAACTGCAGGCCAGTTGGAGCAGGATGCTCAGGAAGCCCTCCAGTACGGACAGATCCCCACATGAAGCTCCTCCTTAGGGCAGCTGGGAGCCGGTGTTCATCTACCCACAGCAATGTGATTATTATTACTACAATTGCTCCCTTATAAAGGTGAAAAAGAGTGCTTTTTTACAAATAAATAGAGGCTGGCTTGCAATCTGAACTCACCAAGAAGGAGAGATGGTAGGCTCAGAAAGGGGAAAATAAACAAATTTGGAAGCAAACTAACTGAGCAATCCTTCACTTATCTCCGAGTCACAAGTCCTGCTTTGCCAGGTGCCGGCCGATAACATCGCTAAAGCAATATAAGGCATAGAGCTCTCCGCAGCGCTTTAGCTGAGTGATGCAATCAGTAACAATCCCGAACTCGGCTCTTGGCAGATAAAACCTTTTCTTGTCCCTCAGACGGCTGAAATCAGCTCCTGCCGCTGCGTCTGCCCGATACTCCGTGCTGGCATTTCGACAGAGCTGGGGGGCTGTTTCTAAAGTCGGATGCCTCACATCAAGAGCAGGCATCAATTTGGAGAAGAGCTGATTTGGGGAGCTCATGTGCCACAATGAGAGGCTGCAGTCCTTGGGACAGCAGGGATGGGAGTGCTGTAGAGATCAGTGCTTGCTCCAAGCAAGCACCTTGCGCTATCTCCTCATTCCTGCTTCAGGTGTTGCCTAAATCAAGGCACTGAGCTTGTCAGAAGGCCACTGCTGTGCTGGCTTGTGAGATCCAGGGCAAGGCATGGCCCAAGGGCAAACCCCTCCACCCCATACGGCCTATGTCTGCAGGGACCATGGGATCCCACTGCTCTCTTCACCCAGGAAGGTGGTTGAGTCACCATCTCTGGAGGTATTTAAAAGACAGATAGATGAAATGCTTGGGGCTATGGTTTAGTAGTGGACAGGTACAGCTGGACTCAATGATCTTGAAGGTTTTTTACCAACCAAGCGATTCTATGATTCTATATCAGGGTGATGTGCCAGGCATGGCGCATGTGCTCCCCAGCCACAGCTCTACCCACTGATGAGTGATTCCATCCAATCCCCTGCTCCTCCTGGAGCACTTCCACTGTTGCAAGAGCTGTGCCCTGCACTGCTCTGCCTGCAGGCAGGAGCTTCTGGGTTTGTAGAATACATGTCACCAAAGTCTTTTTTATTTCCGAACCGATGAGCAAACCCCAAAAGCCATATCAAATTCAGCACTCAGGACTACCAGTCACTTAAAAAACACACGTTGAAATATCATCTAGTGATCTAATGGAAAGTGTTCCTGCCCATGGCAGGGGCATCGGAACTGCATGATCTTTAAGGTCCCTTCCAACCCAAACCATTCTATAATTCTATGATCATTTTCAAGAAGCTGTTCAGGTTTCAGTGTGATGTATAAAACGGCTGAAAATACACCACAGCTTCAGTGTAGTTGCATAACCTGATGTTTCTGGGAATACACCATTGTTAAACATCACATTTTCCCTAAGGTGCAAGGAGAAGACTAACAAGGCTGTATCATGTCCCTCACACCAATGTGGCCACATGTTCATCAGTCACATCCCTGTCCACAGCATCACTGCCCAGGGATTGTTCCCAGAGGGACCCTTAACAACATCACCATGGTCTCAAAATGTGACAGACACATAGAATCATAGAATCGCCTGGTTGGAAAAGACCTTTGAGATCATTGAGTCCAACCGTACCTGTTCACTGCTAAACCAGATCCCTGAGCACTTCATCTACCCATCTTTTAAATACCTCCAGGGATGGTGATTCCACCACTTCTCCAGGCAGCCCATTCCACCTTATGTTGTGCAACAGGAGATCCTTGCACACAGTTCATGGCACTGGTACTTACTGAGACACATAAATCATTGGCGGGCAAGAGCTCCTCACAGTCTTGTTTGACTGAAATAATTTTATTTGAATACAATATGCTATTTCAACAATTTTAAGTTGTATGGGGTTATTTAAGATGGATTCAGTCTTAATTTAATCAGTTTAATGGGATTTTATGTTTTTAGATATAGCACCTCCAAATTGTCTGATTAACTTTTCAGAATCAATACGCTTAACAGCAAAGCATACAATTACACAGGCAAATGATCTCCTCTGTGGCGTCTGCATCAGCAATCACTTGACTTCAGCTTGGACTCTGTGGGTACAGATCTACCCTTGTCCCCTTTACTCTGGTTCAGTGCAGCAGCTTGGCCTCCCTCCCCAAGTTATATTCCCCAAGGAAGAAGGTCTCTGGGGCAGTACAGCTGGTGGAATGCTGGAGGAAGGCCTCTGGCCTGTTGGTTTTTCTTTCACACCACCATTTTTTAATTGCAATGTGTTAAAGACCCCAAGCATTCACAGAAAAGCTGGGCTGGGACTGTATCCACTTATGTCACCAGCAAACAGTCCCATTTTGCCTGGTAGTGGTACACAAGGATAGCCCCATGCTCCCCCTCCCCCCTTTCCTCACCCCTTTACACCTCCCTGTGCCCCCACTGTGGGTGCAGGAATGGGCCCTATCCAGCCCAGCTCTCAGCAGCATCACTCCTACATAGGGCATGTACTGCCTCCAGCTCCCAGTTTATTTCACCAACCTCAAACATCCCCCCATGCTTTTGTCAAGTTGCATAATTTTTGAACTTACATACTTGAAAAATTCTTTTAGAAATGTCAAGGTGACTGGCGTATTAAAAATGAGCCAGAGCAAACAGGAATGACATTATTTTAATTCTTTCAGTGCCAGGTCATTTTCTCTGTAATAACACAGCTTAGATACCACTCCTCTGCCCCTTGCATCATCCTTCCCATCACTTTCTTGGTTGTTTTTATTTGTTCATCCACTAGATAAAAGCAAGGAGAAAGAAAGAAAAGCCACTGCTGTTGTGAAAACCTCTTTCACCAGGATTTAAGAGATTTGTTTCAAAAATCCCACTGAAATTTCACAGGGTCTGGACAAATTCAAACACTCTTGAAATCTCTGACCTAACACAGTAAAATCCCATGTTTTCTTTTAGTATCTGGGTGGTTGTCTTCAGGGAGCATTCCAAATATGCACACTGGACCATACATTATTGTAATAATCCGTATCAGTAATGCCTGGCACATTCCCAGCTACAGGGTACAAGGTGCATCATGTTGGTTTGCAGACAAAGAAACCAAAGTCTGGAGAAATTAAGTCCATTAGGAGAGCCAGGACAAGCTAATGCTCAAAATTCTGCCCTTTCCACTGGGTTATGCTGCTCCTGGAGGCGGCCAGCCAAAATACAAGCCTATATCACTCCAATTGTAGATGCTCTTCTTCGCCTGGGGCTATAAACACCTTGCAATTTGCAGAATATTTATAATTAAGACACCACAGAGTGAAGGACATCTTGTGATAACTCAAGGCACAGCAGCACTGTGATCCAGCTGGAGACGTCTGGTTAAAAAAAACACAAACACATTTCCTTTGGCTCATGGATAACAGGGTGTTCTTGGTTCTGTTTTCAGCCACGGCATTTTACTCTTCTCCTTCCACCATCAGCCCAGCTTCTTTCACTCACTAAACCAGTGGAAGATCCACCTTTTGCCGGTGAGGTTTGTTTTCTGATGGATTGGTGAGATGAACCAGCTCACAGGAAGAGCAGGAACCACAGTTGGAGCATGTTGCAGGAACTGGAGGGAGACCTTCCCCTGCCACACAGAGCTGCACTGCACACATTCACCTTCTGCAGCACAGGTGGCTACGCTTTTGGGCTCAGAAGGGCTTGTGACTTGGAGGTACTACATTGCTGGGCTTGCCGAGTTGTAAAAAGCTATTTTGAGAGTCACCCACCTTTACAACCCCCTTGCAGAGGATGCTCTGCAGGACAGTGGGAGTGCAAGCACACCTGGACCACAGCCTCCCTGCTTCAGAGATGCTGAATCCATGTAAAATGCTGAATATCAAACTGGGAGGAGAGGACACCTTCCCTGCCTTCCTGACCAGCACAGGGATGCTGAAAAGTGACTAGGGGAGCTGGTAACCTCTGACACTGCCACAGCTGTTTGCTTGAGCAAACAGCAGCCAAGCCTTAAGGCCTCTTTCTGCTCTCCCAGCTGCCAGACCTTGCTCCGACTTCAGGCAGGAAAAAACATTTCCTCAGGTAGGGCATTAACTGTGTGATTGAACTCGGGAGTTATTTTTTTCTCCAGCTGTGTATACAGTAAGTAAAGCCCGTGAGTCAATGGGCACTAAGCTCACACTTCAACGTTAAGCCTGTACCATAGTGGATTTAAATGTGTTCCTAGGCTCTCCATGGAGCATACAACCAGACCTAGGCAGGGGGTTCGCAGATGCACCAGCATTCCACCTCTGCCCCTGGGAAAGCAAAGGGGATGCCCTCTCCAGCCCAGTTTGCACCACCTTAAACAACAAGGATGGTTCTTTTCCAAATCACTCTCCTCACTACAGCATGTGGATGTGAGGCAAAGCTGTACACCAAAAAATTTTAAGAGCAGCATTTACACTGCTCAGAGGAAATCACTCATGAAAAACTGCTGGAACTGTGGCCAGCTTGAAAGCGGACAATTAGAAACTGCTCAACAACATTGTGAAGCTAAGCCTATGCTCAAGCAGAGGGCAATAAACACGCTGCTGCAAGAAAAAAAATTATATATTTTTTTCCAGTGTTTGTCTGAGCAAACAGAAGCTATTTGCAAATGGTTTTGAGGTTGTAGCAGCCTTCCTCTGCGAGTGCCAGAGACTCGAGAAAGCGCAGGGGGTGTTTCCTCACCCAGTGCAAACAGGGAGATGGTCTGGGCACCCAGGCGAAAGGATGGTAGCCTCTCTTTCCTTCAAGCAGGTGATCTGGGACACAGCACCTGTGGGGAAGGTGGAAAAGGGGAGATCCCTTCAGCCTGACCATGCAAAAAACAGGGGACAGAAAAAGGAGCGGTGGGTGGGTGTGCAGCCCTGCAGGACACCACAACCCCAGCTTTCCAGCCAGAGCAAATCTCCACTGTCAGGAGACCTGCAGGCCAGCTGGGGACATTTCTGGGTGTCAGAGCCCATCCCCATGGCCAGCAGCCACCGTCCCCGCAGAGCTGGCCCGCCCTGACAAGGGGGACCACAGGCAGGGCCAGATGCTTTCCGGCTCTCTGGTTTCCTCCAACCAGAGTGTGCCTGGGCAGAGTCGCTCTGCAAAGGGAGCAGCTCAAGATTTTCTATTTATGGGCTCTATTCATCCACAGCTGGGTTTCAGCGGTGCCCTGCCATAAAAGTTGCCTGCTTCTCTGTCTTGGCAGCCAGGAAACCTCAGCCGGCTTGAGGAGACCATAGGAAATGGCAAAGGCTCAGGCTCCAGCTCTCCAAAACAAGGTGCAGCTAAATTAATACGGTGTGAATGAATGGTGAAGTGATGTCATGTCAGCCTTATAGAGAGCAGTGGGGGGCATAAATATATCCCTCTGTCTTGGCTTCATCCTCCTCTGCCCAGAAATGCCCTGGCTGGGCTATAAGAAAGGCACCACAGAAAGCTACATCCTGAGACATAGGACACACAGACACAGGAAGAAACTGGGAAATATTAAGGGATTTAACACAAAGCCATCATTGCCTTTCATGGTGGGAAGGGGAACCCTCCTTTTTCCTTTCTGTACTAACAAGAGAAATTCTCATACTACAGTCAGCGGTTCTAAGAAACATCCCCATCTTTCCCAATGAGGCACTTATGAGAACTGTGAAATTTTGTGACCACAAGCACCTTTTGAGTTACACCTGTTTTCAGTGCTTTCCCTTTTCTATTGGTTTTGCCCATAGCTAAAGTGATAAACTACAAATATAATACCCATCAAGAAAAAAAAGCACCATATCCCTTTTACATCAGCATTTGGGCCAAATACTCAAGGCACTGTAGCTTCTGAGCACACATTTGGCTGCTGTATTTCTGTACAGCACAACTTGCTGCCATTTCCATCAGAAATTCAAGCTCATCCATTAACACGTCTGCATTTAATCTAGCAGGATTTAGACAAATTCCACTGCACTATTTAAATATTAATTAAAATTTCTCACCCAGTGCATCCTGCTTTCATCCCTCCAAATCTGTGATAGGTTTTTCAAGTAGGTTTATAGCAAACAGGCCTAAATAGGCTGGCAGGCGCTGGGAGTGAATGGCAGCATGGTTGCCTTGCCATCCCCCAGGCCCTTTGAGAACCAAGGAGCCTGGCAAAGCCTTCACCACAGGGATCAGACCTGAGCAGGGCAATAATGTAATTATTAATAAGCTGAATTACTTCTCTCTCCATCCTCAGCTCCCCAAGTTAAAAGGTTGGTACAGCCTTAGGTGATATGGGATTAAGGGGTTTCCTCCTACTGCTGAGATAAATCCAGCTCATTGGTTTTTGCTGCTCTGCTGTCTTGTCTAGCCAAGCGCATGTGCCCTCTTAGCCACTCACTGGATTACTCTTCTTGCTGTATAGAAACATAGAATCCCTTGGTTGGAAAAAGCCTTTGAGATCATCGAGTCCAACTGTACCTGTCTACTAGTAAACCATATCCCTAAGCGCTTCACCTGCCCGTCTTTTGAATTCCTCCAAGGATGGAGACTCAACCACCTCCCTGGGCAGCCGTGCCAGTGCCTGACCACCCTTTCAGTGAAGAAATGTTTCCTAATGTCCAATCTGAACCTCCCCTGGCACAACTTGAGGCCATTTCCTCTCGTCCTATCGCCTGTCAGTTGAGAGAAGAGACCAACATCCACCTCGCTATAACTTCTTTTCAGGCAGTTGTAGACAATGATAATGTCTCCCTTCAGCCTCCTCTTTTCCAGGCTAAACAACCCCAGTTCCCTCAGATGCTCCTCATAAGACTTGTTCTCCAGTCCCTTCACCAGCTTCGTTGCCCTTCTCTGGACACGCTTCAGCCCCTCAATGTCTTTAAGTTTGTTATGTACACCTGTAGGCATAAGCTCTGCAAATCCATAGGGTTCAAGTAATATAAGGGTCCCCCTCTGCTCAGTGCCATGCCTCTGCCCCTTCCCTGCTTTGTAGTTCTTTATCAACATTTCACAGACCAGCCTGAATATTTATGCCAATAAAGCCAAGGTTTGACCACACAGAAAATTGTACAAAACACCTGCACTTTGCTGTGTGCAAATGAAAACCTAATTCACAGGTAAGAGCAAAGGCTGAACTCAACAGACCTGAGTGATTTGGGCTTGGGGATTGGAAAGAGAGAATCCAGACAGGACATCCCACTACCCAGCTCGTGGCTGTGCCCCAGAGCCAGGCCATGCCTGCTGCAGCTCGTGCCACGTCTCCCAGCCCATGGAGAGGACGTGAGAAGCATTCAGATGGAGTGGCAGGCTGAAAAGTTGGGTCAGACGGGGCGCAGCGAGCCGACCCTGGCCAATGTCCATTCCACGACGTGTCGTGTGTACCTTGGCCATGACCCCAGCCCAAACTGGCAGCTGGAACCATGCTGTGTCCCCCCCTCTGAACAGCTTGCAAGGAAGGGGTTCAGGATGATTAAAGTTTGGGGACATCCCTGCAGCCCTAGGGTTGTCCCACATCCCGTGCACCCCACACCATCAGCTGCTCTATCCCCGGGCTCCCACAGAGGTGTGAACGTTTGGAGGAGCAGACACAGGGGCATTGAGTGGGTCTGTGAAATGCAGCAGTGTCTGCTGCACTCCCAGCCAGCACTGCCGAGCTGCCAGCATCCAGGAGCTGCCGGGACACCAGCCAGGGCAGGAATAAGTAACACCACTGTGGTTCCTGAGACCATGTAAACAAATACCTGCTCAACCCAGCTCCCCGCCCAAGCTCTGCCACTGACATCGGGGGGACACACAGAGCCCCAACTTCCATCTCTCCCTATAAGCAGAGATAAAACCATCTCTTCAACCACCAGGGAGGAGAAAGGTATTCAGATATTTGTGTACCATCCAGGTATTCTGAGGATAAAACAGCAGCAAAACACTTTGGGAGGTGTCAACAACCTGCCTGCGAGCAGGGCTGAGGAGCAGGCAGCTGCATCCATCCCTTGCGTCGTCCAAGAAGGACTCACGTAGGTAGTACTCTGCATGCTGACAGCAGGAGCAGGGGTCTTGGCACACACACATGAGCAGAAACACATCAGCCTTCCAGGCTCCATCTGAGCTTCCTCTCATATTTTGAGATATTCACTTTATAACTGAAAAAAACTGCAACAAAGGCCCTGTTGCCCCTTATTATTTGTATGAGGATGTACTTATTGAGGACTCTCGCGAAACACCTCTCCAGTAGTAAGATGGTCTTTAAACTACATGTAGTTTCTTTTTATTAACACCTTCATTTTAATTGCTTTAAATTGAGCAGCTTGGTCTAGTGGGAGGTGTCCCTGCCCATGGCAGGGGGGTTGGAACTCAATGGTCTTTAAGGTCCCTTCCAACCCAAACCATTCTCTGATTTTGTGGTTCATTTGCCAAAAAATGGTTTCTTTCTTGAAAATTGATTTTCCCCATGAGGTAGCAAAAATTCCAAGTGTATGAGAGGCAAAGGTTTGAAGAGTTTAAAGATAATATTTTCTGGAAATAAAAGAACAGTAACTGTGCTGAAGATGTCTACTGACTACCAGCCATTAACAGCAATGGTCAAAAAAACCTTCTAGGCGTTTTTATTTTGGCCAGAAAATTGTTCCTAATCAAAAGACACAGTTTTACCACATCTCCCAATGACATTGCATTTCAGGAAAGGCAAAGAAGTTTTCATATTGGTCAGTACCTGTTTGTTTAGCGTTTTGGAAGGATTGTACCCTGACGCTTCTTAAGCTTTCTTTACTGGAAATGACTTTCTGCTCTGAAATTGCAAGCATTGTTAAAAAAACCTTAATGTATAAAAATAAAATAACTAGAAAGTGCCTAACCAAACACTTAGATGGAGCCAAGCTTCCTTTCTCTGCAGCTGTGCAGCTTGCAGGTGCTCTGGGGTTTCAGCCCCGCAGACCAATATGACAGCAGAGCACATCAACGGGGTTTCAAATGCACAGCAGCCTTAATAATCGTGGTTATGACGTATGGGAAATTCCTTTTGGAAGTATCGATGCGCTTCCAGCTGGCTTCCTTTGCTTTGGTTTGTCTTCCAGGGCTAGAAAACAACCTACAGGCACCCTAAATCCTGGTGCATCCCGGAACGGGGCGGCTTCCAGACAGAGCTAACAGGAGAGGGCAGCAGAGATTCACATTTCATCCCATTTCGGTCTCTCCTCAGGCAGCACTCGTAGAGCTGTTCCCACGGCAGGCAGGGAAACGGGGACAGCTTCGCGAAGGGACTTGTTACAAGTGCAAGTAGTGATAAGACAAGGGGAAATGGCTTTAAATTGGAAGGGGGAAGATTTAGATTAGACATTAGCAAGAAATTCTTCACGATGAGGGTGGTGACATTCTGGCACAGGTTGCCTAGGGAAGCTGTGGATGCCCCATCCCTGAAGTGTTCAAGGCCAGGCTGGATGGGGCTTTGAGCAACCTGATCCAGTGGAAGGTGTCCCTGCCCACGGAGTTGGAAATGGATGATCTTTATGGTCCCTTCAAACTCAAACCATTCTATGATGCTAAGTGCCAGAAATGCATGGATAAATACAGCCCCATCATCCATTGCCGCACTGTTTGCACTCCTGATGCTCTACAAACACAGGGACACAGAGAGATGGACTGCCCCACAGACCCCAACACGGCAGGCAGCTGCCCCCCAGAATCAGGTACAGCTGCTAAAGTGGAGCTTGAATGCATGGGGCTGCTCCTTGCAGGGTCAGCAACTTAGTCACAGGGAGACCACAAAGCTTTCAGACTGTCTCTGGGAGGTGGCACAAAGCTGCCAAAAAGCCCCAATTGCAGCTACTTGGCATAGAGGGTTTACTGGAAGAAGGAAGCATCACCATGCTTATTTTGCAAATATGCTCATTTTGCAAAGAGTCCGTGTCAACTAAAGTGTCATCTCCTCCAGCTGTTTGTCACCAGCCCCCAAGACCATGCAAGGGGGCAGCAAAGGTCAGTTAGCTGCATTAGCAAAACCTGGCTTAGCAAAGCCAGCCAGGCGGGATTTTACAGCAGCAGCCCATGCACTGCAGGCAGAGGCAGCAACTTCCTTGCCAGTGATTAAATGTGATAAGAAACACGAGCAGCAGTTGCTGCATCTCTCCCTTCACTTCATCAGCCATGTGGTTCCACTCAGCACCCTCTTCATTTGACACGGTCACAGGGAATACAGCAATTTTTGGAGACAAAACACAGAATCATAGCATGACAGATAACAAAAGCAGGCCGTGAATATCTGTAGAAGACCCACATCCCCTCAGTACAGGAAGGGCTTTGAGGTGCTGCAGTGTATCCAGAGAAGGGCAACAGAACTGGTGATGGATCTAGAGAACAAGTCTAATGAGGAGCAACTGACGGAACTGGGGTTGTTTTGCCTGGAGAAGAGGAGGCTGAGGGGAGACCTTATTTCTCTCTACAACTACCTGAAATAAGGTTTTGGTGATGTGGATGTTGGTCTCCAAAGTAACAAGTGATAGGACGAGAGAAAATGGCCTCAAGTTGTGCCAGGAGAGGTTCAGAATGGATATTAGAAAAATATTCTTTACTGAAAGGGTGGTGAAGCATTGGCACAGGCTGCCCAGGGAAGTGCTGGAGTCTCCATCACTGAAGGTGTTCAAAAAACTGTGTAGACGTGGCACTTCAGGTCACAGTTTAGTAGGCACAGTGGCGTTGGGCTGACGATTGGACAGGATGACTTTAGAGGTCTTCTTCAACCTTAATGATTCTTTCATTCTATGATTTCCGTAATAATCCTGAAAGAGTTTTTCTCTGCCCATGAAATACCACATCAGTAGCAAAAGAAGAACAATTGCAAGATGAAGTCAGCCTCACTTGTGCCCTACGCTCTCCAGCTGCCACAGAGGAAGGGAGGGTGCAGTGCCATCCTCAGTGTTTATCAGGCACAGGATAGAAAAGCAGCTTTGAGAGACTCTCAGCTCTGCTAAGGACAGGCATGAAACAAAAGCTGGGGCTGCAGCTGGCAGAAAGCAAGTTTGCTAGAGCTAGCAGTATGTCTAGACATGCAAAGCAAACACCAAATCCTTCCTCCTGCTAGGAAAAAAGTCTCTAGCCTGAAGGCAAAAGGAGAATGGATTTCTTCAAGGTCACATAGTATTTCTCTGCAACAGAGCACAGCCCTAAAGGCCCAGACCAGTGTTTTCATAACACATGTAACACAGCTTTCCCAAACTGGTTAACAGAAGTCACTGGGACAACAAATGCAGACCAAAGCAAATCAGCACTACAAACAGAGAAGCACCCAGCATGCTCCCCATGCACCCTTCCCCTCCCTGCCCACTAGGTCCCTGAGTTTCAAGTCAAGGAGTGACGTGACAACCCTGATCTGTTGGAGCTACTCCCTGGATGCACTGAGAGCCTGATCAGCTGAGATTTATAACTGCACAAGAGTACATCCAGGTTTCTGCTTCCCTTCAGCCCTGATGAGCAGTCACACCCAGGGAACCACAAGCCTCTACCAACCCTTACCTCCACCAAAACCACACTTATCCCACAGGAAAAGGCCCTTTGCACCCTTTAAATTGTAGTTCCCCCAGACAAAAACACCTGAGGAGTCCTTGTTTAGCTGTTAATTAATCCCCCAGTTGTGCCCTCTGCCACGCCTTCAGTATCCATAGGCTCCCCTGTCCTTTTACCACCTGGGGCTGAGCTCTTTGTGTGAATTTGAGATCTAGTCATGGTGGGGGAGCATGGCAGGTCTGCTGCCAGCAGGCACCAGGAGTTCACGGCATAGAGAGCATGCAGCAATGAGAGTACAAACACAGGCTAAGGAGAGTTAACCAGCCCGTTTCATAAAGCTGGGGCAGAGGGAAAACCATGTACTGCATAAATCCCAGGACTATTCCCTTGCAATTTGTTGACTTAGAGATTTCCTACAAACACCGGATGCTGCAAACCTTGAAAACTCAAAACTGGTGATCCCAAGGTCCATGGCTCCCCTGAGATGTACAGCATCCCCATGCTCACAGAGATCCATGCAGCCCAGTGAGCAAATCCAGTTTTTCCCTTTGCACCGAAACAGGCTTCAAGAGCTGGTAGGGGTTGTGTGCACAGTGGGGCAGCTACGTCAGGGTGCAGTGTGCCTGGCATACTTCGGGGGAATTAAAAGATTAAGCTTAAGGACATTTCTATGAAACAGGTGGAAAGCAGAAATTTCCAGAGCACTGCAGAATGGCGACAGATTTTCTTCTCCCTGCCAAGTCCTGGTCATAATAATATTATCATTATGCTGTAATATTTAAAAAAAAATACTAAACCCTTAATTTTTGTTAAATCACAAAGTGATCAAATCACCTCAGTGTTGCTAGAGGCAGTGGTACAGTACAGAGGGAGAATTTGCACAAGGTTATTCTCATCATTGACAGGCTAAATAAATAAGAGGGAGGTGCACTGGTTGGGCTGGGGGGTGGTGCGAAGGGTGTTGGTTGTGAGACATAGCCTTGGCAAGAGGCTCAGCATCCCCCATCCCATAGCACACATTCCCCGTGTGGGACAGAAGGGAAGAGGAGACACGACAGGGAGTGTCATGTTGTGGTCTTCTGAACTATGCTGGCAGCAGAGCTGAAGAGACGTGTTTGCACCAGGATATTTTACTTATGAGAAACATCTTACTGACTGCCAGGAACTGTTCTGATTCAGCTGAAATTTTTTCAGACTTTTTGATAACTCAAACTATTTAGGACAGAGAGCTGTTCTGGGTCCCATCCAGTTCCCCCTTTTCTCCCTCCAGCGAGAGGAAGGTACTTTGCCCTGTTTAGCAAATGAAGCATTCTTTCAGTCATTGAACCCTGAATTTGTTTTCTTTCCAGTTTGGCAGGGAAGGCGTAAATGCTGTCAGAAATCTGAAATACAAGCAAGGGGAGGGTGCCTTTTTTTTGACATAACTCGTGCTGCATTTCTGCTACCCTTAGGTTCAAACCCTCCTCCCACAAACCTGGCTGTGGGGATGATGTTGAGTTTGTTCTGGGAGGGAGAAAATGGTTTGTAGCCCCCACAGAGTCCCTTGGAAAGCCCCGTGTGGGGTGGTAGGCTGGGGGGTTGCTGTGATCCCCCACCTGAAAGGAGGGATGTGATTTTCTGTGGTCCCTCTAGTCCCTCTAGTTTTGCAAAGACAAACAGGCAAAGCAAAGACATGTCCACTTCATTCTTCCAAGCTGGAGGAATGTTAAAATGAACTCAAAGCATCTGTCCAAATTAGTGTTTCAGGATGAAGTCACACAAATCATTAGGGCTTATTTATTTCTTTGTAATTCTGAGCAAACTCAGCATGAAAAGAAGAAATTTGATCCGCTTCTAAGGAAAATACGGAAAGGGCAAGGACATTGGCACAACACAGACAGCTCTAGGAAATACTTTTGCAAACAGTTTATTCACTTAAAAATGAGTGTGTTGGCCAACAGCAAGCTGTTAGTGATATTTGGATCCTGGTGATACTTAAGTGTCAAGGAACATTTAATAACCTTTGAGGGTTTTAACAGGGCACTGCCTGGTTTGACAGACCCTCCCTGGGTTTTCTTTGCAGCCGTGAAGGCAAGAGCCTCACCTTTTATTACCATGTTATCACAGCAAGCTAGGGTGCTGGTGCATGACTGGGAGGAGAGGAGTAGCTCCTGGCTCCTGGACTGGGGCACAAGACCCACATGTTGAGAAATGTAGCTCTGTGGGGAGGAGCAGAGGCTGCCAAGGCTTGGCAACCTTCTGACAGATGCCTGTAGCAGAGGCTGGTACCAAAGCAGTTGTTCTGAGGTCATTTCCTGGCTACTTGTTTCATGGAAATTTGCCGATGTTAGAAAACATCTTCAGAGCTGCCCAGACAAACTCATTCCCAATTGATTTAGGGAAGAGACAAATACCCTCTCATCTCTGTTAGAAAATGATGAATTAACCCACAGCTTCAGTTCCCCACAGGCAGTAGTGCTCCAGAGGGGGATGGATGCCATGGCTCCAGCTGTGCTGTGTTTGATGCTCTAATGCTGCTTCAAAGCAAAAAATTACGATGAGCATCCTTGCCCCTTAACATAGCACTGAGATGCAGCACATCGCTTTAAAGAGAGGTCTCAAGGGGCTACCAAGATGCTCTGAACAAGATATAGCATCTGATAGTGCAACCTGGGGAAGGTGGAACCCTATCGAAGTGGCTCTGTTTGGGACAGCAAGGGAAGCAGAGCTCGGCAGAGGAAATCCCCAACTGTCTGAGCATAAGCAGGTCATTATCTTTGTCAGCAAAATGAGGTCGTTATCTTCTGCAGCAGCTGTCATTTGTGAAATGACATCCCTGCAGACATAGAGGAGGGAGGTGGAAGACACAAGGCAGGGGGGAGCTGGGATGAGAAGGGAATTTAGCTCCATTGACCTAGGATGCAAGCAGCCAGACATGAGCTTTCTCCAGCACAAAAACAGCTTTCATGCAAGGTATCACCACTCCCCATACTGCTGGCACTTTGTGGTCCTGGGCTGGTGGAGGAGACTCCCATATCATGCTAGAGGTAGTCTTCAGTGGAAAGGACAACAAAAAGCAATCCAGAGTTTGTATGGAAAACAAGGGCTCTTTCTAGTTCTGCAGATGACAGAAGGGACCAAACCCATAAAGTCATTGCATGGGAGAAATCATGGAATTACAGAATCATTAAGGTTGGAGAAGACCTCTAAGATCATCCAGTCCAACCATCAGCCCAAGATCAGCGTGCCTGCTAAACCATGTCCAAAAGTGCCATGGCTACACAATTTTTTAACATCTTCAGGGACGGAAACTCCATCACTTCCCTGGGCAGCCTGTCCCAATGCTTCACCACGCTTTCAGTAAAGAAATTTTTTTCTAATATCCAATCTAAACCTCCCCTGGTGCAGCTTCAGGCCATTTCCTCTCATCCTATCACTTGTTACTTTGGAGAAGAGACCAGCATCAGCAGGTCCCCAAGTCTTCATCCCTGGGCCAGGGTGAGCCCTGAGGAGATGCTCTAGCACTGGATGTGTTTGTCACAGCCTGCCAAAGTTTGCCTGGCCCCGAGAAAGAGAAAAGGAAGGACCATGCAGTGTATTTCTGACTCCAAACCCCTCATCTCCTGCCATCATGTGTCACCTGATGGCACTGCCACCATAAGCTGGATATCGCAATATTCTGGTGGTTAAGATAAGAGCTGGGACCACACCAGGCAGAGGTGGAGAGCTCAACCAGCTGCCTGCACATCCCCTGAGACACATGAGCATGGTTGTGCAGTGGTCATGCCCCACTACAGGGGGTGATGCCTTGCACCAAGCTGCAGCCTTGCAGTGGAAATCATCTCGGGCCTCTTTAAATGTGAAAATAAAAAATAATTGAATATTTTAAAATATATTTAGCCCCTTTTTCCACAGTGTTCACACTTATTTATCCTGCCAGTGAGTCCCTGCTGCTTCCTAAAGTGCACTGCTTTTCAGCATAAAGCAGGGAGTGAAGCAGCTACGGTTGGATGGACCCAGAATCAATGGATAACTGGACACCCGAAATCCTAGCACTTCTCTGAACCCTCTGTCTCACTGCCCTTTCCATCATGCAGAAAGATGCCAGAGGACAAGAAGAAAGCCAGCGGGCTGGGGTTTAGCTGGCTCCAACACTGAGCACAAATTAATAGCAGACCAACTGCAGGGAGGCACAATTTTGGAGTAATTTATTTTGTTTTAAGGGCCTAATAACTTCCAGCTGGTGATTTGTAAATGAACTGGCTCCTAACAAAAACCTGAAATGAAGCATTTGACACCGAACTCTGTTTTGCTAAGCCAGGAATTTAACACTTGCTTCTCAGCAGAGGGAAAAGAAACACAGTAGGGAGAACAGAGGAAGGGAGAAATGCCTTTCCAACATGTATTAATGAATTTATTAAGGGTGGGGAGTAGTTGAACATGTCTACACCCAGCCCATGGACCTTAGTGGTGATGGACCCAGTCTCATTAACAATTACACATGGTGTCACCTGTGGCCACCACAATGGAGAACTCTGCATACCAGCAGATCTCTCCACAATGCTGAATTGCCATGGGTGTTGCAACTAGAGCACTCAACCCCCCTGCAAAATGCAGCAGCCCCCCATTTGTGCAGTGAGACCCCATTCACACACTGCAGGAGAGGAGAGCTGCGGAATCCAATGAGAACACCACCTATCTTGGGTCACACAGGCTCCATATGCTGTTGTTTTTCTCCTGCGATAACATCAGTTGTCTGGACCGAAGCATCATTAAGCAAGCATGTTTCCATCCTCAGGGATGCAGAGTGTGTGGCCGATGCTAAAAGAGGGGAGAGCTGTGCTCCCTGGGAAACTTACAGCATTGAAAATAAAAGCCACGTTTGTTATTAGAGGGAAGGAACAGAGAGGGAAAAAAATTCCCCTAATACCCAAATCTCAGTAAAAAGTACAGTGATATGGATGTGCTTGATTAACCCCTGCAGCAGGAACACTTGCAGCAAGGCTGAAATACTGGCCTCTCTGAAAAAAGAGACTTCTTTGCATGGAACTCCAGGGAACATCCAAACATGTCATACTTTCTCTGGAATTTGGGTGTTTTTCCGTAAAAACAAGGTTGCAGAAAATTGCGAAACAAAAAACAATCACTGCATCCAGGGTGACATGTGGGCAGAGGGATGCCAGCAGTGCAGCTCTCTGAGGGTGCAGGCAGTGGGATGCCAGCACTGCGGCTCTCATGCTGCCACCCCTTCATCACCCACGATAGGGTGGAGGCTCTGGCAGAGGCCCTGACTCTGTCTAAAAGGGCTGGGATGGGAGTGCAAGGACCTGCCCTGAATGCAGCAGGGCCACACCAACCTGGGAGCAGTCCACCATCATCACCAGCCTTGCTCATTATTTCCCTGAAGGTTCTCAGTCCTGGAATTTCCTTTAGAGGTGCAGAACAATATCAGGAAAATCAGTTTTTCTTTTTTTATCTTTTTCTTTTTTTCTAAAAAGCTGATGGAAGCCCGTGTACCCTATCTGGAATAACATCCTCTGCAACCCAGGCTCCCTGTCTCCCTCTGCTCACCCTCAGCAGACTGTCAGGTTCTTCACAGCCACAGCGACACTTGTTTCCTCTTGGTTCCCCATGCCAAGCTTTCAATCCACCCTCAACCACATCTCACCCTGGGCACCTCAGCCATCTCTCAGGCAGGGTTTTGAGCCTCTTCCTCCCATTGCACAATCCTTGGTCATGCAGAGGGCCTCCCATCGCAACCACCAGCTCTCTTTGGGAGCACAAGGCTTTGCTGAGCTTGCTTGCGACCTATAGCACAATGTGAATGCAAATGTTTTACTTCTCAATTCACTTCTAGATTAAAGCCAATACTTCCCCCCTCAGGGAGAAAGATGAGCTGCTGCTGAGTTTAGAGACAAGAGCAATACCCGACTTCCATCATTTACACTTTTGCTCACCCATATCATAGAATGGTTGGGATTGGAAGGGACCTTAAAGACCATCCTACTGTGCTATCCCACATTTCTGGATGTCAGCTACTGCAGTGGTTTGGGTGTCTCCTCCTAGCAATGGTGCTCAGAAGGGCTTCCAGGCTTCTCCAAAATTATAATTGCTCTTTATAAATGGGAAGCATTTGAGGCAATACATTAAGCCCTCTGATGCTCGATTTAAATTTGAGAACAACTTTAACTTTTAGCCGGACTAAAGTCCCAGAAACTCAGGGCCATCAATAGGCAAATGTACTTTCAGGAGTTTCTCTTTTCAGAGGCCCTACCTCGTATGAAAGTGAAAGATTTTTCAGAGCAAAAGTCTTTCTTTTTTTTCTGAAAAAGGGACTTCTCCTCTCCACTTTTGCTCTGAGTTGTGAACAGTCATCATTAGAAAATACCACATTTCCTTTCGGTACCTCAGTCAAGCCTTTATTCAGATCAGGAGCAGCACTGAAACAAGATTCAGGGTTCCCCACCACTACCACCTAAGACGCAGTTAAGATAATATCTTAACAATGGTTTTCGTACAGACACTGAGGCAGGAAAGCAGGTACACACCAAATGTGTTGTCCTTGGGCAGGAGTCTCCCAGCACCTTTTTCCCCAGCCTGTGCTGCCAGTGTGGACAAGGCAAAACTCCCTTTCACTCTCGTGTGCTCAGGATAAACCTCCAACATGTGTTCCCCGCTCGGTTTCCTGAGATAACTCAGAGGAAAAAAAGTAAAGATCCTTTTCTCACTGTTGAGGCTGGCTCTCCCAGAGCTGGGGGAGCTGGGGATGATGCTATCGGTGCCTTCCAGCCCCTCCACCCACTGCCAACAAAGGCAGGATGCGGCATCTGTCATCTCGCAGCTTTTGGGATGGGGATGACCCTGCCCAGGCACTCTCCAAGTGTTTATGCACCAGCAGCCGCCCATTGTGCATCTCCCTGTCCAGCCGCTCCCACAGCATCACCCACTTGGCTGTCTCCCTGCTGCCTTTAGTGCTGCCCAAATTATTAGGCAGGGCTCTGGCTGGCTTTCCAAGACACCCTAAAAAAGAGTCCCTGCCTCAAAGAGACATCCTGTAGCTCAGCATCGCTCCAGTGTCTACTTCTCCTATCTTTCCCATCTCAGTTTTTCTGACAGACAACTTGGAGTTTTCTGGGAAGGCTGCAGCTAAAGTTCTGTGTTTCCTACTTCTGCCCCTTGTTGCCGCTCCCTTGGCCAGGTTGCAGACCCATGGGCTCCATCCATAAAAGCCACAGCCTTATTTAAGATTCTGAGTTTTTCCCACGGTGCTGGGGGATGCTGTGGTAGGTTGGGGGCTCACAGGTCACCGTAGAGCTGGGGTTGGAAGGGGCCAAGAGGGAAGGAGCCAGGTTCTGGCAGCAGGGCAAGCGGGAGGAGCATCTCATCCGGTGCCTCAGTCAGGCGCCCAAAGGGAAGGGTGGGGGTGACATCCTTTTGGGAGGGGGACAGCCATAATTCATGTCCTGCCGATCTATCAGACTTCTGTGAATAAACATGTCCAAAAAGCTATCAGATATTGCAACAGCTCCTACCCTTCCAGGGTCTGACCTTTCCTTGCTTGAGGGACTGAGCACTGCAAGATACTTTGGCACTTGATAGGAATTGTGGTGGGGAAATGATCCTGTCCTGGGGGCGCCAAAATGCGGTGTCAAGAATCAGTTTTATTTGCTGTATGTGGGAAATTAAGCAGGTTTTCTGGGACCCAAAAAATGCTTCCTTCCCTGTTTTTGCATGACGTGTTACTCCACACATCTTTTGGGGAACTCAGATCTGACTTTGCAACAAAGCAGGTCCCTGCTTGGAGGTGTAACACAGTCCCAAGGCCAAAAAGAAAGCTAGGAGAACACTTTCAGCAAAAAATCTCAGAGAATCTCATGGAATGGTAGGTTCTCTTTCGGCATGGGTGGGGGGGTGGGCAGGGGGCGGTTTGCTTACTTTGAGAAAGACTTGTTTTTCAAATGTAGTTGCTGGAAGCAAAGGATTTCTGTGAAAATGCAAGAGCTGTCACTGGACACACAAGACATTTGCTTCTTTTTTGCGTTATGGAGAAGACAGGAGAGAAGCACTACCCTGCTGGACACAACCACCCCCTGCTCGGCTCTGTTCTGGGCAAGGATGGGACTCCCCAAGGGCATGGGCTGTTTCTGGTGTCAGTACATCTCGCTCCCCCTGCCTCAAAGGTGTGGTGCCCCTGCTGATGTCTGCCTTCTGTAACAAAGGATATGTGTTCTCCGCCAGGAAATCCCCAGCCCTGCAGAAACTGGCTGCACCTCGACGAACTCCATTGTCATTTGTGTGAAATGTGTTTTTTTTAAAAAGATGATCTGTAGGAATGGCCATGTGCTGCAGGGGAGCAAAATATCCCTAATGTGTAATGTTCTGTCCTCTGGCAATGGGGCTAGGCTGAACTTCTCATCAAACATCTTGAGAGTGTAAGCAAGACAGCTGTAACAGCCTTCAGGGCAGAGCCTGGTGCAAATAAATGCCTATTTCTTTTTTCTCATTGCTTTTATTGGGCAGTTGCTGGGGAATCACCAACCACATGAAGTTTAACAAGGGCAAGTGCTGGATTTTGTACCTGGGACACGGCAACCCTGGATATCCATACCCTGCAGAAAGGGATCTGGGGATTCTGGTTGATGACAAGTTGAACACGAGCCAACAGTGAGCCCTGGCAGCCAAGAGGGCTAACTAATCCTGGGATGCATCCAGCATGGTATTGCCAGCCGGTTGAGGGAGATTATTGTCCCATTCTGTTCCACACTGGTGTGGCACTGCCTCGAGTATCGTATGCTGGTTTGGGTACCACAGGATATAAAGGCACTGGGAAGTGTCCATAGGAAGCCACAAAGCTGGTGAAGGGTTTAGAGGGGAAGCTGGATGAGGAGTGGCTGAAGAACTTTGACTGTTCAGCCTGGAGAAGAGGAGACTGAGGGGAGATCTCATCACAGTCTGCAGCTTCCTCACAAGGGAAGGAGAAGGAGCAGGCACTGACCTCTTCTCTCTGGTGACCAATGATAGGATCTGAAGGAATAGCAGGAAGATGTGCCAGGGGAGGGTAAGGTTGGGTATTAGGAAAAGGTTCTTCCCTTGGAGGGTGGTGGAGCACTGGAACAGCTCCCCAGGGAAGCAGTCACGGTACCAAGCCTGACAGTATTGAAGAAGCATTTGGACAATGCTCTCAGACATGTGGTGTGAGTGTTGGGGTTGTCCTGTGAAGAGACAGGAGTTGGACTCAATGATCCTTGTGGGTCCCTTCCAACTCAGGACATTCTCTGATTCTACTTTGTTAGAGGAAAGTGTGAGCAGAAAAAATTCAAAAACAGAGAGCAACCAGGAGGGTTAATTTTATTCACCTGGTCCCAATTAAACCCTTTACCATATAGGGGTGTATTGGGAGACATCCAAATCTCACCTGATGCCAGGCGCATCTTCCTCTCCTTGCTCTCCATACTGGAGAGCAAGCTAGAGCTGGGCATCACAGGCATCAGAGTGTCCTCAGCCATGGACAGCCATGACAAGGGTGTGCCCAGACGTCAGGTCATTTTTTTGGAGGGATTCTTTCTAGTATGAGCTCTTGCTTTTCATTTAGCTAATTGTGAGAGAGGACTGTGTGGGAAAAATGTAATATGTCAAATTTCAAACATCTGGGTGGGGATGACGGGTCTCCCCTGACTTCAAAGGGCTATGGTGGTGCCCAGACTATACAGACTTCAGTACTCCACAGACTTTGAAGTCAGGCAAACACTTGGATTTTTCTGATGCTGCTCTTTGCCTTGAGCTGCCGGCTCTTGTAACATGGCTGTGAAGAATCTCACATCTCTCTAAGAGCTAGAGTTTTTCAGGAGGAGCCTGTGTTACTCTGTACCATTGCACAGTCAGAAGCACAAAGCCTGCATTTGAACTTCATTTGTTCCAACTCATTTTCTGTCAACTCTTTTTGAAAGCAATAACTGAAGAGTACACATTTGCCCAGAGGGAAGGGTGGGATATGCAGTGTGATTGCTGCTCCCACACGAAACTGAAAACTGCAAAATCCTATAATATGATTTAATGAATTTTAAATCTCTCTTCCTTCTGTGCTTGACTATTCTGCTCCAGCAGTAATGATATTACCTCATTTTGTGATATTTTTGTTTGTTTGTTTTTTAATTCATAGAATGGTTTGGAATGGAAGCGACCTTAAAGTTCATCCAGTTCCAACATTCCTGCCATGGGCAGGAACACCTCCGGCAGGATCAGCTTGCTCAAAGCCTCATCCGACCTGGCCTTAAACACTTCCAGGGACAAGGCATCCATGACTTCTCTGGGCAACCTGTGCCAGGGCCTCACCACCCTCACGGGAAAGTATTTCTTCCTAATATCTAATCTAAATCACCCCTCTTTCAACTTCAAAACATTCCCTCTTGTCCTATTTCTGCAATCCCTGATAAAGAACCCTCCCCCCCAGCCCTCTTGTAGGCTCCCTTTAAGTACTGGAAGGCTGCTCCAATTGAAATTTTGAAATTTTAATTTAATTGAAAATTCAATTTGCATTTGAAAATTGAATTGATTTTTTTTTTAATAAATTTAATTGAAATCCCTTACAAGTAGGGTATTTTGGACATATTTTTTCTCCTGGTCAGAACAATGCACAAACCTATGTTAGACAGCTGTTACTCACCAGCCCCACTGGCTATTGATGCTGTCTGCTGCGATGCTGTTATTGCGTTTGGGTGCAACACACCCTTGGAGGGCCATGTGCTTAGAGGCAACTGCTGTTCTCAAAGATGACGTGGGGTATTCTGCTGAGCAGTCCTCTTAGGATATTGGTCTCATTTAATGAATCAATGCAACTGTTAATTTCATAACGCTACAATTAAAGTTGGACAAGCTGGGTCAGGCATTTGAGTCTGATCTCCTGCTCCTCCTTCCCAACTGCATGATATTCCAGCAAAGTTTTTGATATGCAAAGGTTTTTAGATTCTGCATAGCTAAAACCAGGGGGGAATATCTATAAAGGCTGCAAAGCAAAGATGTTCAAGTTTTATATTCAAGATTTAAAGGCTAAGAATGGAGAAAATGCACATTTAGCAGTGTCATTTTTATATTAATTCAGCTCTTACTGCAGGGATTGACCTATTTTTGGCTCCAAAAGCAGCTCCTGGATGCTGACAAAGTGGTTGCACTTTGTAACGGCAAAGAAACCTCCGGATCTCAAGCGTGTGCCTTCAGCCCCAGCTGCCTGCAGGGTCCAGTCTAGCAGAGCCGAGCCTTCCAGGGAGGCTTAGCCCTGCGAAGCCCTCAGCGTGTCTTTGCTTCTAATCAGATTAGAAACCAGATGTAAGTTGATAATAGTGAGATAATCAGCCATGAGGACAATTAACTGAAGGAAATGATATGTTCCTCATAATGGGGAGTGTTTACATCAACATTGAGATATGGAAATTGGGCTAATTCGACACAGTCTCATATGTATGTTCCTGCTGGGTACATTTATATGCAGCTCCTGCAGACCAGTATCCCTGGTGTGAGCTTTACCAGCCACACCATGCAGCCTGGCATTGGCTGGAAACTCTCTTTGCACCACAGGCTATTAGTTATTTTATAGTCTATTTTTCAGGCATTTTCAAATTAGAATATTTAACTTGTTCCATTTTGAAACTACATTTTTTTTTTAGCACAAGATTTTGAAAAAAAAGACAAAAAGAAAAAAAAAGTCTAAAAAGAAGAAAAAACCCAGTCTTTTCTGCCCAGCACTATATTTCACTGGATTTTCATCTTGATCAGAGGCATTTTTGTAGGCCATTTTGAACTCTTCTGGCTGTATTTCAAGGTGTATTTTTTGTTGCAGCCACAAAAAAAAAGTCAACCATCAGCTGCATTTTCCTGGAAGATTGGGCAGGACAGGGTGGCGGCTTGGGTTTACAAATACTGAGCTGGCAGAGATTGCAGGTTGCTGTTAGAGGGAATCCCCAGTTACACGCTGTTCACACCAGGCAGGCCTGGAAAAGGACATGTTTGCACACCCGGTTTACATGGCTGTCAGGCAAGAGGGTGCAGAATTGGGTGGGTGGACACTTGGCATCCAAAAAATCATATTCATGTGCCAGCTTGCCCTTTGTTTGCAATGAACTGATAATGAAAGACTTCAGATTTCACCTGCAAAAGCCAATTTTTATTATTGCAGGCTGTGAATGTTAAGGTTGGGGGGTGGTTTAACCAATTTAAATACTACTTGGTTCTGTCTTGGGTGGGGATTGACCTGCATTTTATTTTAAAGTTCACCATCTGGAGAGCTTCAACTGAGGGAAGACAGGTTGATTTTGCTTCTTAAGCAATTCAGTTAAAACCATTCACTCTTGATAACGCATCTCTCATCTCAGATCTTTCAGCTCCATGAGGTTTGGAAGGCAGGAGGAAGGGTTGCTAAAGGCTGGTTAGCTCGGCACACAAAGCAGCACAAGCAGAGGGTTTAAATCCATTACTGCTGGTCATCCTTCCAGCTATGGGGAGTGCTTTGGCTTAGAAAAACAAGCAAGCTCTTGGGGCAGGATCCCCTAGGAAGTCACCCCAAGCAGGAAAGCAGCTCCCAAGCTGCTAGAGTGGTACTTCCTAGGGCACCAACAAACCACCCTGTGTCAGGGCACCCTCAGCCGCCTACAAGGAGGTTCTCATGGCATCCGCCACCACAAAATGTTCCCCCGCAGCCAAAGCAGTTGCTATTCATCCCTGGTTCTCCCCACCCAAAGCTTTTCCATGGAAGTACTAGTACCAACCATACAATGTGGGCAAAAGTCCTGCTCACTGCGAAGGAGTTTCCTCCTTTACAGTAAAAGAGCATTTAAAAGTTTCCTGTTCCTCCTGGGAGGTGGAGGGGGTCGATGTAATCTGCAGGCAGTTTCATTGTTTTATTACACATTTTCCGGTTGTGGGCTGCAACAGGAACCCCTGGAGCATGGTGCCCCTCCTGGGCCTCCGCGCCCAGTCCAGCAGCCACTGATGCTGGGAACATTTGTGTCATTGCAGCGGATCACAGTGCCATTTTTCCCCCAGTAAAACACCTCACGGAGATTGGGGGGGGGGGGGGGAAGTAGCATGTGGAGACTCGGTGCTCCACTCGCAATGCCATGGTCCCCACAGCTCCAGCACTTCTGTTCTTCTCCACATACATTATATTTAAGCTGGGATGTCGTAGCCAAAACATCTTTGCCAGATGCATGATTAACTATGGTCGTATATTTAAGCACCAAGAGGAAAATACACCTGCTTTCCCATGCACATCCAGCCTGTTCTCAGTAATATAATATACACATTTATCTATATTCCCATCCATGCAGTCAGAACCGGCCCCCCTCCTGCACAAATGAACTCATTCAGCCAGCTCGCTGTCAGCCCACAGCTCCACCATGACTTCCCAAAACCTCCACAACCCCTGGTGCTCTCCCAGCACAGTGACTTGGGAGTATGAGATGCAGACAACTGTGAAAAAGGTCCTTTGCTCCATCACTTGATGGCCCAGAATATGAGGGAGCACTGGAGTGTAGGATTAGGGTTGCACCATCAGAAAGTCCCTGGCCCCACAGACAACCATGAGTGGTCCTCCCCGCCCTGCCCTAGACCTGGGCTGTCGCTGAGCTGAGCCACTGTTGTCTCAGCACAAAGGTGTCCTTGATCCAGGTCATCAAATAAAAAAAAACAAACAAACCCCAAACACAGCAGTTGCTTAAAAAAAGAAACCAAAACCACCAAAAAACACCAACAAAAAGAAAGATGCACTTTCATCTCCTTTTTACTCATTACACCATGAAATTCAGTGTAGACTTCAATTTGGGGTGACATTTTTGGTGCATAACGAGTTTGGAGGCCAGGTTTAGGCTGGTCCTCGCCCTGCCACCTCCCCAACCTCAGTTTTGTGGAGGACCAGCACTGTGGAATGCATCTCTCCTGCCAACGAAGGAGTGAAGGAGTGTGGGGGATCCCTGCCTGCATCCCCCCGCCTTGCAGTGGGGATGGGCAGAAGGGATGCAGGAGCGAGCGCGGGGGGGGGGGGGGACACGGGCTGCCTGCTGTCGCCAGGGAAACCTGCATCCATCTCTTGCTTTGCCGGAGTGGGGAGCATCTCCCCAGCCCCCCGGAGGGATCTGCCGGTGCAAGGGGGATGCAAAGGCGGGGTGCGTGGGGGACCCCATCCCTCCCGCCCCGCAGCAGTGCCCGGACTGCAGCATCCCACCCGCCGCAGTGCCTGCAGCGTCGGGAAAGGAGGATGCTGTGTCCCCTCACCACAGCCACCAGAACACAGCACATCTCAGAGACAAGGAGGAAGGGTATGTCTGTTGCTTTATTTTCAACTGGAAAGTGGAGAGCATAAATTGGCAACTTGGGTTATTTGTTCGTTATTTATTTTTAATGCCAAAGCTGATTTTCATGGCATAAATGATAGGGGTGAGGGAGAATAGCCTGTATTCGGCAAGCACGGTCTGTCTTTCACTTTAAAAGGTCCGGATCCTTCTGGTCATCTGATTCAGATCAAGCAGGACTTTGCATTGCCAACAGCCCACGGATCGCACAGGAGCAGCTCCCATCCCCGGCTGCTGCCCCCTAAGAGGGAGGCAGGAGGCTCTTTCAATCCCTGGAGGACCTAGAGGTAAAGTATCTACAGCTCGGTTTATCCTCTATTTGCTTTCCCCGCAGGGGTTAATGAAACCATTGAGATTTGTAGAGGTTTGTTAAGGTGGATAGTGAAATTGTTTCCCAGACCATGCCATCGGTTTGCCACTGGCAGCTGAGGTGCCACCAGCAGCAGAGGTCTCCCCATGTGTTGTTAATGCATACGCCATGCCAGAAGCCTCTAAGACCCCAAATAGCTGGGATGCTCCAGTCTGGAGAAGGAGGATGCTGCCCTGAGAAGCTACATGAAGGTGCCTGGGAAGGGAGGGGGGGTGGATGGACCGAGCAGGGGGGCCACAATCAGAGCTTTCCAATGCATGAGGCTGTGATCCAAGGGGAAAGGCAAGGATCCGTGTTTTGCATTTGATGTGCACCACAGCTCTCATCCTCTTCTCTCTCTGCCCGTGCCCTGCCTGCAGGCTGGCCCCCATCTCCAGCGAGTTCCCATTCATGGACCACCACCCAGCATGAGTGCTGATGCTGAGCAGCTCCCTGCAGGGGCCCAGGCAGCTGGTGTGCCCCTCTGGACCGTATCCAGCTGGGCTGCCTCCGAGGTACCCCCCAACACCAGTGCAGCCGCAAGGGAGGCTGGCCAGCAGCATGGGCAGGTGGAATGGGGCAGCAAGGCAGGTGAGATCGCAGGCATGGTGGTGATCCAGTGCATCTATGCCCTGGTGTGTCTGCTGGGACTGCTTGGCAACTCCCTGGTGATCTTTGTCATCCTGCGCTACGCCAAGATGAAGACAGCCACCAACATCTACCTGCTCAACCTGGCCATTGCCGATGAACTCTTCATGCTCAGCATCCCCTTTGTGGCCACATCAGCTGCCCTGCACCACTGGCCCTTTGGCCGGGCCCTGTGTCGCACCGTGCTGGGTGTCGATGGGCTCAACATGTTCACCAGCGTCTTCTGCTTGACCGTCCTCAGCCTGGACCGCTACATTGCAGTGGTGCACCCACTGCGGGCAGCCACCTACCGCCGTCCACGGGTGGCCAAGATGGTCAATGGGGGTGTGTGGCTTCTCTCCTTGCTGGTGGCCTCGCCCATCCCCATCTTTGCCGGTACGGCAACCACTCGTGATGGCCAGTCTGTGGCCTGCAACCTCCTATGGCCAAGCCCAGCCTGGTCAGCCGCTTTTGTGGTCTACACCACCTTGCTGGGCTTCTTGCTGCCTGTGTTGGCCATGGGGCTGTGTTACCTGTTGATAGTGGGCAAGATGCGGGCGGTGGCTCAGCGGGTGGGCTGGCAGCAGCGTAGGCGCTCTGAGGGCAAACTGACACGCCTGGTGCTGATGGTGGTCGCCATGTTCGTGGTCTGCTGGATGCCATTCTATGTGGTGCAGCTAATCAACCTCCTGCTGCCCGGCCGCCTGGATGCCACAGTCAACAACGCCTCCCTCATCCTCAGCTACTCCAATAGCTGTGCCAACCCCATCCTCTATGGTTTCCTCTCCGAAAATTTCCGTCACTCCTTTCACGGCGTGATGCGCCGCTGCCTCGACACCAGCCTCTGCTGCTGCCACACCAGGGAGGGGGCTACAGAGGAGGAGGAGGAGGAGGAAGAGCCCCTTGACTACTGTGCTGCTCCCCGGGGTGACGACAAGGGCAAGGGCTGCATGTGCCCACCTCTGCCCTGCCAACAGGAGCCTGTGCACCCTGAGCCCTGCTACAAGCCTGGACCCCTCCTCTCAAAGACCACCACCTTCTAGGGTGCCCCCAAGTCTCGTCAACCCCTGGATGAGCATCTCTGTCAGGTGGAAGCAAAGGGGACTCCAGCCAGAGAGTGGGCAAAATGCCATGCCCCGTGCCGCCAGTCCTCACTTGTGCTGTGCCGTTGGACAAAATAAAAAGCCATAAAACTGGCCCATGATACAGTTAATTACATCAACTGAGTAATTATTGCCGTTACCTTTGGCACCAAGGAGCCTCCACTGGGATCAGTGACGGTGAGGATTTCACAATGCATTAGCGAACAGTGACTGTAGCAATGGGGCGGGTGCCCCTCCAGAGTAATAGAATGGAAACTTTCCATTCCTTCCCAAAACATGTTCTGGAAGACGGAGAAAAGTCCTAAAGCCCATCAGCCCCACTACGTCTATAGCAGAGTGCGAGGTAGGGCCAGACTGGACTTCCACATCAGCTGTATGGGGCATTGAGAGCACAGGATCATTTTGACCCCACAGTATCACAGTATCACAAGGTTGGAAAGGACCTCTGAGATCATCAAGTCCAACCTATAATCCAACACTAACACCAACCCATCATCTAAACCATGGCACTCAGTGCCTCATCCAGTCTCCCCTTAAACACCTCCAGGGTCGGCGACTCCACCACCTCCCTGGGCAGCGCATTCCAATGGCCAATCACCCTTTCAGTGAAGAACTTTTTTCCTAAGATCAAGCCTAAACCTCCCCTGACGAAGCTTGAGTCCATGCCCTCTAGTTCTGTCACTGGTCACCTGAGAGAAGAGACCAACCCCTGCCTGACTACAACCTCCTTTTAGGTAGTTGTAGAGAACAATTAGGTCTCCCCTGAGCCTCCTCTTCTTCAGACTAAACAGCCCCAGCTCCCTCAGTCGCTCCTCGTAGGGCTTGTGCTCCATCTCCTTCACCATCTTCATTGCCCTCCTCTGGACACACTTCAGCATCCTGACATCTTTCCCAAACTGAGGGGCCCAGAACTGCACAGAACCCCCTTTGGTTCCTCAAAAAACCAGGGTGTTCATATCTGAGATCAGAGCTTGAGACTACACAAACTGAGCCTTGGCAGGTGCCATGGAGTCCAGGGAGTCCCAAACCCCCCTTCAGCGAATGCGGAAAGGAGAAAACTTAAATCCCACCAATAAACATCCTCTGCCCCCCTCAAATTCCCAGGCAAAGGGATTTTAACACACACAGAGGACCAAAAAACCCAGGAAAATCCAATCCTATTCTCTCTGCCACAGGAAAACATCATCTCTAGTAGCCCTTGAAACATATACCCATAGAAACTTCAGCTGAGAAACAGCACTGGGGCTGTAGAGGCTTGACCGCACTGAGGTAGCATTAAATTAGCCATTTCCAGATTATTTGGTTTTAACTTCTTCCTTTTAATGTTATTCTTGTTCTCCATTATTTATGGCTCATTCCTTCTATTTTAATCATACTGGTGAAATAACTGGCAAGGCATGTTTGCAGCCTGATGTTCTGTTAAGAGCCCACAGCTGCTTTTTTTTGTTGCTTCAGCAGGGTTTGTGACTTCAGGAGCTTTAGCTGCAAGGCAGGACTGGGTTTAGTGGGGGAAATCCAGACATTTTAAGGAAGGGGAGGAAGAATATTTCATTAGCAGCTTTCTATAAACCAGACTGTAAAAGCTTTATTGGTCTACACACAAAATCACCATGTGATTGTGCATTGCATAGGGTATATTTCCAATAAATAAATAAGTATTTACAAATGTGCCGGGTGTATAAAACAGTGGGTTGAACCATTTACATTAGGAAAGCTACAGTTCACACAATGCTTATCTTTTTATTTTCCTTGGAGGCTGCAACGTAGCTCTATCATATCGAGAGGGGGAAACGCCACACATAAGGGGGGATGCAGGGAGTCACAACCTTCCCCCAAGTTCTGCAGCCCCCTGCAGCGCCCACCCCTCCTGAGTTCTGACCCCAGGCTTGCAAAACTCGTTGTGGGAAAGCTAAGCACTGCTGTAGGTTGATATTTCATGGGCGTAAAGCTGTCAGCACCTGCTACACCACTTGGCCCGTGCTGGTGCTTTTGCCCCACCAAGGCAGGCAGAGCAGGAGCCCCCCAGCCTCCCTAGCTCTGCCCAGCAGCACACTGGCTTTGCAGAGCTGCCCCTTGTCTCCCCACCAAACGATGGAGCTAGAAAAAAGCATAAAATACTTTCCCATGTTTCCCCCCAGTCTGGGGCTAGGAAGTAAGCAATGGACCAGATCCTCCACCCCACCCCCGGGAAAGTTTTGTCGTGGGCTTCAACATGGATTAGACTCAGCCCTGGACAAGAACAAAGAAAAGACAGGAAAAAAACCCTGTGGGCAGGAGGGGTTGGTTAAGTGGGTTTGTAGAAAAAAAAACCCCAAAGAGTTTAACACAACAGTTGGAGAAAATCATGGAATGATTGCATTGGGAATAAAAGGTTTCCCGGCGCTGCAAATGACTGTTCCCAACACAGAAAAAATCACTTTGGTGCTCCCTATTTAACCTCAGTGTCCCCCCTAAAAAGCCCCAAAATGGTAAGAGGGAATAGAAATCAGGCATTTTAGCCGTCACGCAGTGATGCTCAGCAGGGTCCCCACAGCTGCTCATGATTCAGGGTGAAAGAGAGAGGCAAAATACAGGAATCGGAAAATCAGAAGCTGAGATTTCTGCTGATGAGACAGAGTGGGGCAGAGAAGCAAGGCAAAGTGCTGACCACAACTTCTTTGCTCCTTCTTCCATGACCCATCAATTAAAAAACCCCAAAACAAATAACTAAACCAAACTCAGACAAAGGCAGGAGCATTGCAGCCCCTCGCCACCCCAGGAAACCCATCATCTCTAGCCCCTGGCCAAGGGGAGAGGGGTTTGGGGCCGGGTGACCTTTACGGTCCACAACAACTTATCCAGCCATGGCAGGTGTGCTCTTGTCCCATGGTCAATGTAGATTTAAACAGTTCCAGAAATAGAAGTCCCTCCTGTAACTCACACATGGTTTTTCCTTGAAGCCACCCGCTTCCTGAGTGCTGGCTTGGGAAAAGGAAAGCCAAATGCCTGCCACTGTCTGGGAAGTGAGGAAAAACAGCAGTGCTCTGTAGCTTCCACTTTCCCTACTCTCTGGAGCAAATATTCTAAGAGCTGGCTGGAAAGCAGTGGGTATTTTTGGAAGTGAGGGTGATCATAGCTTTTCCCGAATTCTCCTTATCATTAAGAAATTGGCAGGGGGGGAAGTAAACGCTACCCAGTTCTGTCCACCTCCCTCTTTCCGTCCATCCCAGTCTCCCTACAGTTTCTGGCTGGAGGTGGCACACCCTGAGGCGACCGGCTGAAGTCCCACTTCCTTTTCATGGGGGCCACTGCACTTGTAATCCATGGTGGTTGGGGGTCTGCAGCGCTTCTTTGCCAGGTGGTACCCCAGGGCCAGCAGGGCCAGGGCTGCAGAGAGGACACCCACAGCAATGCCCACCAGTGCGCCAGGGTGGAGGTGCTCTGCCTTCGGTGGGGTCCGGCTGGGGATAGGTATCTCGGGTCCAGGTCCAAAATTCCCCGAGAATGCTCCCTCCCCCTCCTCCTCTGTCGTTTTGACACAGATGTTCTGGTCATGGAGCTGATAGCCAGCTTGGCAGTGGCACTCGTAGCCGCCAGGGTAGTTGGTGCAGTTTTGTTGGCAGTAGTCCATGCTGCACTCGTCTATGTCAACACAGACATAACTTCCATCGGCACCTTCATCCAGTAAGAAGCCCTCGGGGCACTCACAGGACAGGGTGTGTTGGTCGCATTCGGCGGGGCACTGGCTGCGGTTACAGTGCAGCAGGCAGCTTGTGGGCTCTCGTGGGTCGACGGCATAGCCAGGGTAGCAGCCGCAGCGGTACCCATCAGGCACGTCTTCGCATCGCTGCTCACAGGGTGCCTCATAGCAGCGGGAAACAGGCCGGCAGCGTCCCTCCACCATCTCGTAGCCACGATGGCAGTGACACTGGAAGCCGCCCTCAGTGTTGACACAAACCTGTTCACACAGCCTTGGCAACACAGCACAGTCATCATCATCCTCACAGCTGCTGCCATCAGCGGCCAGTCGGTACCCCGGTTCGCACATGCAGAGGAAGCTGGAGCCGGCGACGACACAGTGATGCTGGCACGGTGCACCGGCGCAGGGTGAGCTGCAGCTGCGGCCATCGGCTGCCAACACCTTGCTGTCGGGGCAGAAACACTGTGGCCGTCCATCCTCTTCACTGCACACTCCCTCACAACCCCCATTAGCCAAGCGGCAAGGCCAAGCTCCTAGCTCAGGGCGACCCCAGCGCAGCACCCCACTTTCCAAATCCTCATAGCAGCGCAGCTCCAGGTCTATCGCTGGGATGATGGCCACACTTTGGGGTGGCAAAGCCAGAAAGTCCCCACCGTGGGCACCAAAGGGGGTGGTATAGGTGACAGGGATGCCCTCAGCAGGAGGCAAGCGAGGGCAGCTGCCTGCGTAGTTGTACTCGCAGAGAAAGCCATCGGCAGGCAACTCGCAGCGTCTTTCCTCCCAACGCAGCTCCCGGGACACTGTCACACAGCGTTCCCCACATCGTCTCCCCGATGGTGCCCAGTTGGAATAGTCTGTGCGGCGATCACCCGTCACCCACTGGAAACCTCGGAGCCTCTGGGTGGGTTCGGTGCAAGGAAGAGGCAAGCTCAGCCCCAACCACAGCTGTCCGCTGCGATTCTGCACCAGCAAAGCAATGGCATCCTCGGCCACGGTGGAACGCACCGTCATGAGGTGCCCACCACCCTTCTCGCACGCTTCGCTCGCATCCGAAAAAACCCGTGCAGCCCAGAAGATGCCGAAGCAATCGTGCTCCAAGCACTGCGCTCCAGAAGGAGCCCCCGGGTCCCCCCCAAAGCCCAGCCTCAGCCCGGCCAGCAGCAGCGGCAGCAGCAGCGGGAGCCGCCGCATTGCGGAGAGACCGGCCGGCTCGGGAAATCTCTGGCATGAGGTCTTCCCTCTCCTGTTGCCCCGTTTTATAAGGGCTCCGTTCCCTCCCCGCCGCAGGAAGGAAGCGCCTCCCGGGGACAGGGGAGTGATTGCAGCGAGGGCGGCCCCGGGTAAAGCCCGCAGCCCCGCCGGGGCAGCCGTACAGCCGCCCACCCCTTCCTTCTCCTCCCCGCCTTCTCCTGGATCCTCCTCTCCGCCTCGTCCCACATGGGCGGCGGGACAGGGACCGCCCGGCTGGGGATGCTGCCCCGGGGAGCCCGCGGCTTGAGACAAAATCATGGAATGCGTTGGGGTGGAAAGAATCTTAAAAGATCAAGCAGTTCCATCGCCCCTGCCGTGGGCAGGGCCACCTCCCACTAGATCAGGTTGCTCAGAGCCTAACCCCACAGTAGTTGGACTCGTTGCTCCTTGTGAGTCCCTTTCTCAGGTCATTCTGTAATTCTGTGATTCTGTAACCTGGCCAGGAACACCTCCAGGTAACCTGTTCCAGTGCCTCCCCACATTTCTTCCTGATATCTCATCTAAGTCTCCCCTCTTTCAGCTTAAAACCTTAGATCAGGTTGCTCAAAGCCCCATTCAACCTGGCCTTGAACACCTCCTGGGGCGAGGCATCTACCACTTCCCTGGGCAATCTGTTCTAGTTTTGCTTGGAGGGAGTTGTTGCCAATGGCTCTGGAGAAGTCAGGGCTGGGGAGGTCACACCAGGCCGTGAGAGAGCCTTTTCTCTTTCTCCAAGGCCGCTCTCTCTATGGCCTGTTACAGGCACAATTTTCAGTGTGGGTTCAGAAAATTCAACTTGAGAGTTGCGGTAAGGCTGAGCCATGTCCTGCAAGCATGGCTGGTACCTTTTCTTTCCTCTGGCTCCTAGTTTTATATCAATTCTTGGACTACAACCAGGAAAATTAGCTGGTGCTGTTTCCCACATGGATTAAAGCATCACAAGGCTGGGTGTTTGTGACATCTGGCACGGCTTGTTCCCCCTCATCCTATCCTGGAGAAGAGAAGGCTCCAGGAAGACCTTATAGTGTCCTTCCAGTACCTGAACAGGTCTACAAGAAAGCCAGGGAGGGACTTGTTACAAGGGCAAATAGTGATAGAACAAGGGGGGAATGGCTTTAAATTGGAAGGGGGAAGATTTAAATTAGACATTAGGAAGAAATTCTTCATGATGAAGGTAGTGAGGCACTGGCACAGGTTGCCCAGGGAAGTTGTGGATGCCCCATCCCTGGAGGTGTTCAAGGCCAGGTTGAATATGGATTTGAGCAACCTGATCCAGTAGGAGGTGTCCTTGCTCATGGCAGGGGGGTGGGAACTGGATGATCTTTAATGTCCCTTCCAACCCAAACCATTCTATGATTCTATGATCTCAGGAGGGAAATCAGGGCACTTGAGCCCTGATGAATTCCTTATCCCATTTGTAAGGGTGCCTGTCTCAGTACAGCATCAGCTTTACTGCAGTCAGCACCATCCCAAAGCCTACAGAGCCCCAGAGGCCGACATGCGACCGTGATGGCAGCAGCACTGGTGACAGCCCTGCAAGCCGTCCCCTCTACTCCCCCGCACTCAGGACACCTCATCAGGGCCAGACTGGTGGCCTCCTGATCCCTTCCAGCCTAACCACCACTGCTCAGCCACTGCCTCTCCAAGCTTCAGTGTCCCAATTTCATATCAATCATTTCTGTCCTCTCTGGGGGAGGCTGTCACTCAGCTGCAGAGCTTTGGACCTTCAAGGAAGCCAGGATAAGGGGCTACAGGGTGATGGGTGGGTCTCGCCCCCTGACTCCCCCACCTTATGGGCCTGCTTGCTGCTGTTTTCTGAACAGCTGCATCTTTTCCATGTTTTTATCTTGGCAGGATCTGCCTCTGCTGTCAGAACACAGCTAAGAGCAAAATAAAAATGAAAAGCTAATATCCAAAGCTTCACCACTCAAAGGGAAGGGTATTTGACCCCTTTTTCTTTTAATTTTGAGAGCAGTGTTTTAACCAGAAGACTCAGTCACTGCAATTAGCCCTCGGGATCCCCTGCGGAGAGGGAAATCCATATTTCCTTGCTTCATTCATTGCAAGGAAGGTACTTTATTAAACTCTTATGATTTGTCTCATCCTCTTCCAGCCCTGTGTGGTTTGAGTAGGTCACACAAGGCTGTGGGCCTTGATTTTGGTTGTGGAGAAAAGGGAAGATGAGGAGAAGAGTAATAATAAACCTTTATAATAATGATAATGATGATGATACTAATAATAATAATAATCACCAAACAAGCTGTGCTGTTTGGTAGATGCACAGGTAGCCTGATGGAAATGGGAGTAGAGGAGCTCACACTCTTTCCCGCTGCCAGTCTTTGGCCTCTTTCATACCTTCATCCACATCTCTCTGGGAAGAGGAATATCAAGGAAATGCTGTTTTCTGCTCAGACTGCAGGAGGAGCAATGGAGAGCTCAGAGCATGGCTTACAGAGCTTTCACATCCATTATCTCATGCGCTTGAAAATTTAAGCTCTGTCACCTGTACGGGAAATAAATGTCAGTGGGGCTTAATTTCATAAGCAGGGATGGGGCCCAAGAAGAAAGGCAGACTGGGGTACAGTGCAGGGCAGGTTCATTTTGTCCACTAATGAAGCCCAGGGCAAGGGTTCCCTAATCTCAACCTAAAGCCATCCTCTCCTCCTAGATGACACATGTCCTGTAGGTCTGATCGGCCTTTCCTCTGATCTCTGGCAAGGAAGGACAAATTAGTGTACGTATGGATGACCTTGCAAAGGCTTCCTGGCCAGTGTCAGTCACTCCCTGGATCAAATAATTCATCTAAGAAAAGCTCACTTACTCTTCATTCTCACAAAACCTGTAAATAGGATAATTTTTAGAAGGAGGGATTTGATAACATTGACCTTTCTTTCCGTTAGTAAAACCTGTTGTTTCCCCACGATTTTGGGGGAGGGGTGTCCACTTCTGGTGGTTTTCTTTTCTCTTTTTTTTTATATTCTTTCTTTCATCCCCCCTTTCTTTTGTGTTTTCAGAAGCAAATCAGCAAAATAACAAGAGAAAGTCAAGGCAAAGAATGGAGGAAAAAAAAAGAAGACAGAATGTAATTGTTGGAAAGTAAACCTCCGTGATTTCTGGTCTTTTTTTATTAAAAAAATAAAATTATAAGACCAGATTAAAATTCCATTTTCAAGGCTGCATGATGAGAAATATTTATACAATTTCCAGGAAAAAATATAGTACTCCCAAACCAATGATTTTTCAGATCATCACCCTGATGTCCTTGCCCTGTCAACCACAGTTCCCAGGGTTGATCTTGCGAGTAGAAGGGAAAGATAACCAGGGCAGGAGTAACAAGATTAATCATGTTTTAATAATTCTTTTTATTCTGATGATCTTTTCCCACTGTTGCCTCAAAGCATGACAGGCGTTGACTGCTGTGGCCCTGACAGGCTGACTCACAGATACAGAAATGCCCTTCCTGCTGACATATTGCTTTTCCTTTATAAAAGTGGATTAATCATGTTCCTCCGCAATGCAAAGTTATTGCAAGACATTGCTGGCTGTCTGCTGCGATAACAGGGGGGAGACCTCTCACTTTACTTGAGTCTGATTCATCTGAAAAGTTACTGTCACCCTTCAGCCAGAGGAATTCTGATAGTGGGTGTTTTGAATATTTTTTTTAACCTGTGGTTATGGGAGTATGTGTCATGGATGTTCTTTCCTTGTTTGTTGGATTTTGGAAATGAGGTTCCTAATGTCAGAATGCTGACAGTTATGCACAATGTAATATAGTGTAATACAATGCAGTGCAATATAATAATGTTATATAGATTAATATATTTATTAATTAAGGCTCAGAGGAGACCTTATAGCAGCCTTCCTGTACTTAAAGGAAGGGGCTCTTTATCAGGGAATTAGGGATAGGGTGAGGGGGAATGGTTTTAAGCTGAAAGAGGGTAGGTTTAGATTAGCTATTCAAAAGAAATGTTCTCCAGTGAGGGTGGTGAGGCCCTGGCACAGGTTGCCCAGAGAGCATGGAACAGAATCATAGAACGGTTTGGGTTGAAAGGGACCTTAAAGACCATCCAGTTCCAACCCACTGCAATGGGCAGGGACACCTTCCACTGGATCAGGTTGCTCAAATCCCCATTCAGCCAGGTCTTGAACACTTCCTAGGGTGGAGCATCCACCACTTCACTGGGCAATCTGTTCTAGTTTTGCTTGGAGCGAGTTGTTGCCAATGGCTCTGGAGAAGTCAGGGCCGGGGAGATCACACCAGGCCGTGAGAGAGCCTTTTCTCTTGTTAAATCTGGCAAAAAAAAGTTTTCTCTATGGTCCCCATCTCTATGGCCTGTTACAGGCACAATTTTCGGTGTGGGTTCAGAAAATACAACTTGAGAGTTGCGGTAAGGCTGAGCCATGTCCTGCAAGCATGGCTGGTACCTTTTCTTTCCTCTGGCTCCTAGTTTTATATTAATTCTTGGACTACAACCAGGAAAATTAGCTGGTGCTGTTTCCCACATGGATTAAAGCATCACGAGGCTGGGTGTTTGTGACATCTGGCATGGCAAGCGTCTGACTACTTCTACCATCATCTTCACCTGATGACCTGCCTCTACACCATCTCCTGTCCCTGTGCCCCTGCCCCAAGCCAGCGTAAGATCAATTAATTGGTATCTCCTTCAAATGTGGCTCAATTTACAGGGGATGGAGAGTCTTTTGAATTCGTCTTTGCTCAGCTAGACAAACCTTCTCAGGAACCAAGCAGGGAAAATATTGAAAGCTCTGCTTATTTAGGGGCATTAGACTCTTGTCCTTCCCCATGAGCTTTATGTCGAGCCTTGCAACACCTCCAAGACATGCACTTGCCCGTATCTTGAGACACTTGAGGCTGGCTTTTACTTTAGGAAAGCTGAAGGATATTTTCTCTGCCACAGGCTGGCTTTCCCTTCATCACGTTGTCACCAGCGCTGCTCAAATCTTCTCGGTGAGGTGTCAGCTTCACTTAGCAGCCTTGAAAAGGCTCGGGAGAGCCAAATGCCAAGAAATGTTAAAAAGATAAAAATAATAAAAAGAGGAAATGAGCAAACATTTTAAGCATTTGTTTTTGCAGTGGCTGACTCTTTGTGGGGTTTGAAGGAAGGAGCAAGTTTTTTGGTAGATTGTATTTTAACATTACTCAGTACCTTTTCTCTGAATTCTTCTGATGGAGGCTGTTTCCTTGCAGCACCCTTTCCCAGAAATGGGGAAAAATTGTACCCTGGAGTGTGGCTGAATTACCACGTTGTGCTTTTTCAGTTTGATTTATCAGGTAGGATTTGAGGCTCTTGCAGGGGGAACTCCCTCCAATGTGCCCAAACCTCAGCAGGGCAAATTGATGGAGGCTTAGAGGTAACAGCAGGCGGGTGGTCTCTTGCCATGCCTCGGGTGGGAGCAATGCTCCTACTAAATTATAGCCATCGTCCCACCCTTGGCAGCCCTTGTGCTCAGCAGGGACCCCAATGCTCTTTGCACGGACTCTGCTGGCAAATTTTACATGGCTGTTGCCTTATCCTATGGACACCTCTCAGGGCAGGCAGCACAAGTCTGGAAATGCTCTTTGTAGTTTGATGTTTGAAGGCACCAAACATCCAACACAAAATGTAATGTCTTTTTTCTTTTTGGGTTTTCTTGATTTTTAAACACTACTTAAAGCAAATGTCAATAGCTGATAGAACACCACATGAATGCCATCACAGACATGGTGGATAGAAGTGGGGGTTTCTGTTACTGAGGGGGTTTCCCCCATCTCTGTGACCTTTTTGCCCTTTAAGTACAGTGATGCGTGTTGGGGAAGGAGTTCTAGCTGTCGGCAGTCCTGCAGTCTGAGTTCATCAAGTGACCTCTGTGCACGGTTACTGACCAGAGCCAGAAAAGCAGATCTATGCCCTTGTACATAGTTACACTGACATCAGTGGGATTCCTCGTGGGCTTAAGACCTTGTGGGCTCAAGACCCATGTTTGTGGGTTTAGGATCCAACCAAAATCATCCCGTGCCCCCACCCTATGGCCTTGGTAGTCCTGGAGTGAATGGACCTCGCACAGGACAGCAGTGCCTATGAAAGTCTGAGACCCCACTGACTTCACTACATGCCGGATGAGCACGGACGGAGGCTTTGTTAGTATCACCCACCACTGTAGAAAATGCTAGAGTTATATGTATTAAATTAATAGAATTTGATATAATGGATATAGAGCAGCCCTGAAGATAAGTATTCTGGGGTGCTGGTGGATGAGAAGATCAACATGAGGTGGCAATGTGCACTTGCAGCCCACCATATGCTAGGCTGCATCCAAATTGTGAACAGCGGGGTAAAAGAGGGGGTTCTCCCCTCCCCCTCTACTCCACTCTCGAAAACTCACCTGGAGTCCTGCATTCAGTTCTGGAGTCCTCAGCACAGGAAGGGCATGGATATGTTAGAGTGAGTCCAGAGGAGGCCACGAAGATGATCCCGACGGCTGGAGCACTTCCCATATGAGGACAGGCTGAGAGAGTTGGGCTTGTTTAGCCTTGAGAAGAGAAGGCTCTGGGGAGACCTTAGAGCAACCTTCCAGTACTGAAAGGGGGCTACAGGAAAGCTGGGGAGGGGCTCTTTATCAGGGAGTCCAGGGATAGGCCAAGGGGGAAGAGTTTTATCCTGAAAGAGGGGAGACTTAGATAAGACATTGGGAAGAAATATTTTCCTGTGAGGGTGGTGGGGCACTGGGACAGGTTGCCCCGCGAAGTCATGGATGCCCCATCCTTGGAGGTGTTCAAGGCCAGGCTGGATGAGGCTTTGAGCAACCTGATCTGGTGGGAGGTGTCCCTGCCCATTGCAGGGGGGCTGGAACTGGATGTGCTTTAAGGTCCTTTCCAGCCCAAATCATTCTAGGAGTCTGTGATTCTATGATATTGTATATATTTATTAAAAACCACTGAAGATGCATTCTCTTTAGATTTTATTCGTGTTTCATCAGAAAAGCAACATACAGTGTTATTCAACTTGTGGGATAACCTTATTCGTTCAGTCGAAGGCACCTGCAAGGCTGTGGTGCTGTGCTGTTGCTGTGCAGATGACAAAGTGAAATTCAGTCTTGATGTGCCATTTCCACAAAGGATGAGGTGTGCCTTAATTCTGGACCATGAAAACATAATGCTTACTTCGTTACAAACCCATTGATATGTACAAAGCATTTTGGATGTGTTGGCTTCCCTGCCCTGCCATGTGACAGCAGGACAGATAGAGGTTTTGCTTACAATGGCATTTCATTTATACAGAAAGAATGGGGAGCAGAGGTAGCTGCCCTGGGCACCGCGGTAAAATCCCCTTGGGTAAGGATGAACATCCCATCTCCTGACTGTAAGATGGGGTACCAAAATTTCTACTCCCATTCCTATTGGCTTTAACCCACAAGTTTCACTGGGCCCTGGATATCTGCATAATAAGCACATATATCAAAATGTTACTACTGGGTTTGTGGCAGTTGGAAAGGGAGACACAAGATTATCCAGGTGTAATTGCACCAGGGTAAAGGATGCTACATCAGCAAATATTCCACCAGAGAGAAAACAAACTAAACCTAGGCACAAATTAATATCTTCCCTAGGCTGGACCCGTCACCATAATCCACAGGTAATACAGTACACACACCGGAATACAGAAAGGTCATAACAGAAATCAGGATTATAGGTTTTAACAAGGAATCTCTGGAATAAATAGCAACTCTCAGATTTGTACCAGCTCTTAAGCCCATGCTTACGCTTCCTTTTTCCTTTTTCATAGTGGAAGAAGTGTTATATACAACAATTAATGGATACCTTGACTGAAAAATAAGGCAGAAACACTACTGAGACTGTTAACATCTGGAAAATGCCTCAGCTTTTGATAAAGTGAACCAAGTAGTCGGTGCAATGCGAGGCACATGTGATTGCCTTTTCCCCACACAGGCCCTGAGCTGGCATAGCCCGACGGTGCAGGCATAATTTTATGTATGTAGGTTGTCCCACTGATTTGAGGAGGATTATTCGTTTGCTTAATTTATTCATGTATTCTGAATGCTTTGCTGGCTTGTCATAACACAGATAGGGTAGGAATTTTCTGCGGGACTTCCAAGAATGCTGCTGCTGCATTCACTGCTTCTCCCAGCCACTGCATAAGAAAAGGAAGCGTAGACAGAACATTAAAAACATTTCTAACAGCTACATTTTCCTGTGTTGTTTTGGCTTTTGTTTTACAATGGAGAAATGAAGACCAAAAAAACAGCAGGAAAGGGTTTTACTCCACACATGGAAGAACAGGATGCAGGTCGCTGCCTACAGCAAACTGCTTTGTGTTCAATTCCCATTTCGGTGGCAATTAAGCCTCAAGTATAAAATAAACCCAGCAGAAACTTCAGGAAACTTATATATCCTTCAAATCACATGCCTGTTCTTTTCTAGCACCTTTTTGCCTTGTCAAGCATGGGTAAATAATGAAAATAACACTGCTTGATTGGAAGCAGGAATGGCCCCTGGGCCTCTCATTTTTTTGTGGAGGATTCACGCTGAAACAGCTCGAAGAGGCTTCATTTTCAGGAGTGGTTGCCTATAAACAGATCTCTGAAGTTAGGTACCTGGGGAAGATTGGAAAACAACTTCGCCCTGAGAAAGCATTTGCTTTGAAGCGGCATTAAAGGCTTTATATACAACAATCAGCAAATATACAATATCCAGTGTATTCTACACAGGGGGAGGAATGGAAAATACACTCAGTCTGGACCCCCAGCCGTCAGGAAGGGGTCCTACCCAAAACAGGAAAAGTCCAGTCTCCCATCCAGCTGCATTTGAAGGAGAGCATTGTTTTCTGTATTTTGCAAGGGTTTTTTAACTGAATACACTGGAAATGGATGGGTGGTTCTTCTAAACATAATTTTTCATACCTTTTTACCATATACTCTTGGCCCCTTGTCTACAAGACTGAGTTGAACAGCTTTCCCCGTGCTGTGCACCTCCTGTGCTCAGGGGGTGGATTAAGGTTCCTTACCAGGCTTGATGCCTTGTGGAAGCATCACTGTTTCACCACTCCAAACCCAGTGCAATCATACAGGCTCCTGTACGGGTCTGGGGAGCTGCAGGGACAAACACTAAAAAAATCCCTTACTTGAGACAGCAGAGACCAGTTCTTGCCCTGGTGAAACATACATGAATTTCAAACATATTTCAATGAGAACAAGGCAAAACCAAGGGTTGAATGCAGGCTTCTGCTGTCTGGCAAGTGACAGGAGGGAGTAGCATTGCTTTTAGAATGGCAAAGGGTTGGGGGAGCTGCAGGGATAGGGCAGGGAAGGTGCTGCTTTCGCGTGTTGGCTTTTCAAATACAGGTAGGGGAGACCAAATAAAAAATGAAATTAACTGTTTAGCTTTAGGATGACAAATCAATACCTATAATACAGTGATGTTCTGCGGAGTTGAAGAGCAGCCCTGGCAGGCAAGTTCAATCCCATTCCCTCTCCACTTTGGAGCACTGTCCCTGTTAACCCTTCCCTGGCAGGAGTGGTAGCTAGTTTATAAACTGCAGGAGTGATTTGGGCTGTCTTCCTACCCAGAGCTGAGATCTGTGCTGTGCAAGGAACAGCAGGACAGGTTCTGGGACATGTAAACCCGTGTTGAACAGACAGCATCACCCCTTTTCCCTTTTACGTTTCTTTTTAATTTGCAAAAACACTCTCTGACGCTCCCAGCTCTGCCTCCCCTGTCGCTGCCCCGGGTGCCGTTACCTGCGCTCACCGCCTGCCCCACGGCTCTCTGGTTGCTCAGGCACCCAGCAGTAGTTGTCCGCTGCATTTTTGGCTGTCCGCTTCTCCTGCTTGGCTGCCCTCCTCCTACAGGCCAGCAAGACCAAAGCAAAGGCCAGAACCAGCAGGATGGCTACCAGGCTGCCCAGGATATAGTAGAGGAGCAGCCTGGGGCCATCAGCGCTGTGCTCGGGGCCAGGAACTGACCCTACCACTGTGGGGGCTGGTGGCGTTGCCCCAGCAGGGATGCCCAGGGTCTGGGGGATGCCTGTGATCCAGGGAGCACCTGTGGTCTGGAGGACAGCCGTGGTCCGCAGGCCATCTGTGATTCGTGGGATGCCTGTGGTCTGTGGGTTGCCTGTGGTCCACGAGGTGCTGTTGGTGTTCCCTGCAGGCTCCTCTCCAGGGGTGGGTGCAGCGTGGCAGCCATGTCCATCCTCATCTGGGATGAAGTTGGGAGGACAGAGGCACTCGAAGCTGCCAGGAAGGTTGTGGCAGGGACCAGGGCAGGGGTCCCGCTGGCACTCATCCACATCCAGGCAGACATCACCACCACCGGGCTGGCGCTGGTAGCCAGGCCGGCAGGCACAGTGGAAGGAGCCGGGAACGTTGAGGCAGATCTGGGGGCAAACGCCAGGCTGGGCGCACTCATCTTCATCGTGGCATTGGCGGCCACCTGGGCCCGAGGGCCGGTAGCCGGGTTGGCAGAGGCAGACAAAGCTGCCATCTGTGTTGCGGCACTCATGCTGGCAGGGCTTGGCCAGGCATTCGTCCACGTCCAAGCAGTGGCGGCCATCAGGTGCCAGGGTGTAGCCAGCCTCGCAGCCACACTCAAAGCCACCAGGCAGTGTCCGGCAGGTTCCATGGCAAGGGTTGGGATGGCAAGCATCCTCGGGCAGGCAGGAAGCCATGTCGGGAGCAAGAACATATCCAGGATGGCAGGCGCAGTGTGGCGGCTGCCCCAGCTCCTCCAGACAGCGGTGCTGGCAGCCCCCATTGCGGTGGGCACAGACAGTGGGGCAGAGAGGTCCGGGGGGGTGCCAGGCAAAGCCACCCCCTTCCAGTGGGACCTTGCAGATGGTGAAGGCTGGGATGCCACCTCCCTCGCACTCAGCCTCCGCCAGCGTGCCAAAAGGGGCGACAGCCAGCCGGGGGCTGCGCACACCAAAGGGGGTGGTGTAGCTGACCCGGCCGGGTCCAGCCAGCGGGAGGGGTCCGCACATCCCCCTGAAACTGAACTTGCAGAGAAAAGCGGGCAGCTGGACACGGCAGAGACGATCAGCCCAGCCGGCCGTGCGCAGGCTGACGCAGCGGGTGCTGACACAGGTGATGGTGGGCTCTGACAGCCAAGCCGAGAAGTTCCCAGGCTCTCCACCAGCCGCCCAAGTGAAACCCCGCAGTGGTTCCTGTGGTTGGACACAGCGGCCCCGTGCTAGCGACAGCCCAATCCAAGCCTGGTCCATCCCGCCAGCCGCCAGCAGCTCCTGCAGCAGCTCTGCCTCAGCGGGACTGCGGGCCGGAGCCAGGTTGCCACCATCGTGCCGGCAGCGCTCCTGGGCAGCATTCCAGGCCAGTTCAGCCCGGTGAAGCGTGTAGCAGGCGTTGCCAGCACAGAGCACCTCAGCATCCTCCTCTCCAGATCCTCGCTCCAGCAGCAGCAGCAACAGCAGCAGCCGGGTGACAGCCATTCCGCTGGCTGGACAGACAGACAGATGGACGGACTCGTCAGCTGCTGCCTCACATCCCCTCGTCCCACCGAGCTCCCCCTGCACGCATCCTGTGCTCTCGGGTCTCCTATTTATCACCGGAGGCTACGGCTTCCTGTAGCGTGGTCTGGCTCGCCGCGTGTTGGTGGCAGCCCAGGCGCTGGCCTCGCTGTCTTTCCCTTCCCCCCAGCCCAGCCAGCTCCTCACTCCCATCCTACAGCTCTGGCTGCCAAGGGGCTCACGGTGCTTCGGCTGGCGATGCTTTCTGTAGGAGAAACTACCCTGCTTTGTTTTTTGATTTTCAAGGGCTTGAGTTACTCAGTCACCCAGCAGATGATTTTTCTAATCCTAATAGGGCCTGATAGTTTTCAAGCATGTTTTTGCTAAAACGGGAAAAAACCAACAAAAATAAAAAGTCGTGGGATCCTTCGCTATCAGCCTCTAAAAGAAACTGGATATTTGGCACGGTGTCTCATGCACACACTACATTTTTCCCCTTCTTCGTGCGCTTTAAATAGATGGACAAGGCCTGAAATAGGAGCTAGGTCGTGGGAAGGTCCAGGCTGCCAGGACAGAGCCAAGGCCGGCCAGTCCCAATGCCATCTGGAGCAAGCCCTCCATGCCAGGGGAAGCACTGACCAGACACTGACTGAGCATCATGTGGGTGAGGGTTGATGCTGCGATGCTCTGCATTAATAACTTGTTAATCACTTGACCCCGATCTGATGTAGCGCAAAGAATCATCTAGAGTTGGCTGGTGTTGGTGGCTTTGCAGAAGGCAGTTAAAGAAAGGGAAAAGGCATTAATAGAGCATACTGCAATGCTTAAACAAACATTAATGTTGCAAAAGCCCCTAAAAGGACTTGACGAAACTTAACTGCAACAGAGTTTTAGGATACAAAACCGTTTTAGCAGCATGACTGAAATTTAAATATTTTAAAATATTTAAACTAAATAGGAACTGGTGCAGAATTTGCTGTGGTTACCCTTTGAGATGCCAAGCAACTCAGTGATTTCTTTTCTGCCCCAGCGCTGCAGCGGGTGTGCTCACTATTGGGGTGCTGCAGCTGTGCATGTAACCAGCCGTGCATGGCTGCAAAGTGGCATTTTGCACATCTGACCACCCCCAGGCATGTCCTGGTTTGGACCCGTAATTTTCTTATTTTACTGTAAAGCTGTGCTTTTCAAGCAAATTCATGTCTGCAGAGAGGTCAGAATGGTGACAGTGTTAGAAAGGGTGAAGATGAATGGACTACCCTGAAGAAGACAGGACTGCAGGAGAGATTCTCCAAACAGTGTCCTTTGTGCTTTCCACTTGCAGTTTGGAGACCCTTGGATTAGGATGAGCAGGCAGAGTGGTTTAATGACAGCTAGTAGAAGATTTACACATGTCAAGTAATGAGGGGCAGTTTATTTACACAGTCATCAGAGTACGTGGTAGGGCGAAGAGGGGAATAGCAAACGAGCAAAAAACAATTAATCCTGATCCACCTGTCCATCCCAGGATCTCCTGGAGCTTCCTTCTCACAGCAGCTAACTTGGAATTTAGCCCCTTGACCTGAAAGCTTGTTATCTTTTCCTTCTTAGCAGGTATCCATCATAAACGTGCAAGTTTTGGGGTTGTCCTATGCAGGGGCAGGAGCTGGACTCGTTGATCCTTGTGGGCCCCTTCCAACTCAGGGCATTCTATGATTCTATTATTCTATGATAACAATTAATTCAATGTTCATTCCAGTAACCTTTGTATTTGTTAATTTATCTGGGTTTTGTCTGCTGAGTTAGCTCAGTCACTCGCCGCTGTGCGAGTGACAGCAGCTCAAGCAAGGAACTGAAACAAGCAACCTGCTTGTTCACATCCTCCCTTTATACCCTAAATATAAAAGTTTCAAAAAATCCTAATTGTGAAGACTACAGATTTCTGTTGTTCTTTCTCAAACATGTTTACATATAGCATTCCTGGAAGACTCCCAGGTGTTGGGATCTCCTCTGACCAGCAGCAGGGACTGGTGCTGGGGTTTGGGTATTGCCACATTCGAAGGCTGCAAAGACCTTTGTTGCAAAGGAGGAGGGGGCAGGATCTGGAGCCCCTTCACCAACCTCTCCTGTACTGTATAGTTTGGCAAGCTACTGGTGGCACTGCCTTCATTGAAAAACAAGAGAGAAGCATCATTTGAGTGATGTGGAGGTGTCCCTCTTGTCTGAGCTGAGAATAAAATGAAGGGATCTACAACAAATGCTCCAAAACTGGAGTGTTTTGGGTCAGTGGCTACACAGAAAAACTGTTTGGTGTAAAAATCTTCTTTAATGTCATCTCAAATAGGTTTTATTCAGAATTTCCTACTGGAAGAAATGGGGTGGGGTTTCTTTTGCCTTGTACAAAATAAGAAAGCTCAACATAAAAGCATTTCCTTTCTGCTAAACCAGTGTGTGTTTTTGCTTTTATAAAAACACTGCTAGTGTTTTCTCTTTCCCGCTGAAATCATCAGACAAGCTGAGTGCTCAGCTGACAATTTATTTCAGCAACCCAAACGAGCTTTTTTTGCACAGCCAAGTTCCATGGACAAAGTTGGCCAATTCTAACTATAGTTCCTCCAGACATTTGCAAGCTGTAATTATGGACAAAACAAAAAATACTTCAATATGCAATGAGAAATTATTTTTAAGAGGTCATTCTAACAGAGTAATTTAATGAATTCCTGGTGATATTCTTCATTAGGATGTGTATGAGGTCTTTATTGAATCATAGAATCATAGAATGATTTGGGTTGGAACATCATCCAGTTTCAACCCCCCTACCATGGACAGGGATACCTCCCACCACATCATGTTGCTCAGTCTCATCCAGCCTGGCTTTGAACAATTCCAGGGATGGAGCATCCACGACTTCCCTGGGCAACCTGTGTCAGCGCCTCCCCACCCTCACAGGAAAACATTTCTTCCTAAGATCTCATCTGAATCTCCCCTCTTTCAGTTTAAAATCATTCCCCCTCAGCCTATCCCTGGACTCTGTGATAAAGAGCCCCTCCCCAGCTTTCCTGTAGCCCCCATTCAGTACTGGAAAGCTCCTCTAAGGTCTCCCCAGAGCCTTCTCTTCTCAAGGCTGAACAAGCCAAATCCTCTCAGCCTGTCTGCATAGGGAGGTGTTCCAACCTTTGTGGCCTTCTCTGCACTCGCTCTAACAGATCCAAGTCTTTCCTGTGCTGAGGACTCCAGAACTGAAGGCAGGACTCCAGATGAGGTTTCAAGAGAGTGGAGTAGAGGGGCAGGAGAGCACAGAATGATAGAATCACCTGGTTGGAAAAGACCTCTGAGATCATCAAGTCCAACCCTACCTGTCCTAACTAAACCATGTCCCTAAGAAACTCATCTACCTGCCTTTTAAACACCTCCAGGGATGGTGACTCAGCCACCTCCCTGAAGTACTCCTAGAGTAGAGGGGTCTAAACAGGTGAAAGTCAGGGCACCTGTCGCAGGGAAAAGAAGTTTTTGAAGACTGTTGTGTCAGAGACTTTCCTTTAAATATTCAATAATAACTTTTTCCGGTAACTTTTTATTTTTTTAATAAATGATTGAATGTTCCTGCTAGAGCTGTTTATGGGCTGGTTACAATTTTGTGGACAGGAAACCTCTCACACACACACACACACACACACACACAGTTTCTAGTGAGATCTTCATCTGTGAAGCTTATGCTAAAATTTTTACCCACAGTCTTGGCAAGAGAGTAAGTTTTGGTAACTTAAAAACATGTTGTGCTTCTATTGTTTTCTATTAACTACACCATGCTTTTTAAATTTACTTCACAGTTAGGCAGATGTTCCCATTCAAAAATCAATCAAAGTCCTGTTTCCTAAGTTAAAAACTGTTTTATTTCCCAATCCCCTTGGCTGAACGCATCTATAAACCACTGTTTCAGAAAATAATCAAAACCAAATTATCTTCTGGAGACCAGAAATCCTGCTGAATTGCATACTGCACTTAAAAGAATATAAAACGAAATTAAAATAATTAAAAAATCAGCTTGCTGAAGGAACTGGTTAAAAAATGTTTCGCCGTGGCCAAAGAAGGAAACGTGTACTGTCTGCTTGACATCAGCAATGGTTGTTTCTGCAAACCCTGAAGTCTGGAACAAGGCACAATGGGGCCAGGGAGGGGGGACACCTGCGCCAGCAGCAGTCAGAAAAGAATAGGAGGAACTGGGTTTCCTCTGGGGACATCCTCAAGGACATCGTATTAGGTCGGTGGTTTGCATCAAACCGGCTGCTCCCCCGGGCAAGGAGAGGGGCCTGGCAGTCCCCTCGCTAAGTCCATACTCTTGGAGAGGAGTAACATTTTTTTCATGTGAAATCGGGGGGAATTTGTTCAACATGGAACTGGGTTGACTCCTGCTAATGCCAAACACAGGCACTGGAGAGGTTGCTGTGTGTTTGCATGAGTGCACTTTGGGTTTGATGATTTACAGCATCACCTTATTGGATAATAAGATGTTTATCATCTGCTTTTAAAGCAAGAAAATCTTAATATGATCAGATCTCATTGCAACATTTTCCAGTTAAATATTTTTTTCAAGGATGATGCTTAGTGGCCGGTGTTGGAGTCCTTTGCTAAGAAGCAGGAACTAACAGGGCCGTAAAGGAAACAAAATCCAAAGCACCAGGAACAGGACGTTGCTTTATTTAGTTTCTAGCTATCATTGTTATTATATTTATGGCAACAGTCAGTGCATTTGCTTGCATGTCTTGCAGTCAGGTAGAATGTTGATTTTCATTAAGGGTCTCATAATTATGAAGCCGTGGCACGTTGTTTGCTGGCTCATTCAGCAGCTCAAAGCAACTATTTCTGATGTACTTTTTGGATGCAGCCAGATGTGAGGAGGTGTTCTCTCTCCCCTGTTCCCTCTGTGCTGGGTTTGCCCTGCCAGGAGGGTCAGCAGAGCCCTGGGTGCTGCCTAAGCTGAGCACCAGGAGTCACAAAGCCTTAATGCTTTAGCCAAGCTGCTGGAGACCCTGTGAGTTATTTAAAACTGCCTGGAAGGAAGTAGAAAAGCAAACAGCATTGAAAACAAGGGCTGGAGTGGACAACAGAAAGAACGCTTCCAACGGGACAGATGGAGAGTGGCTTTGCAAACAGCGGCGAGCACCAAAGCCAGCTATTGGGAAACATCCATGGGAGGGGAGCACATAGGGTCTCAACCTCGGGGGAGGTCTTTCTGCACCAGGTTGTTGTCTCATCCTTCAGCTGCAGATGAAGTTACAAGCCTGTTCACCCAGCCTCAGCTGAGCTTGCACAGCCTCCGTTTTGGGGGACCAAGCACAGTCACAATGGGACTCAATACCACAGTTCATTCATTAATATAATACTTGTATTTGCAGAAGGTATATAACCTCTTCAGTTATTATTTATTTATATACATACACATCATGATATTATACACACAAACACGTATCCATACTTTATAGAGAGATTTATAGACCTTGTTCTACATATTTTTATCAACAAGTATATTAGAATTCCTTTTGGGTTACAGTGGGTTGTCTTAAGTCAGATTGAGGAATATCTCGCTCCGATAATCCTCCTGGGATTTTTGCATGGGCCTTTACACAGAGAAAGAAAAATGCTCCCGTGAATAAATGGAACAAATTCAACTTTATAAGAAAACAAATGAAAATATTTCACATTCTTTACTGGTAATTGCCCTGACTTATTTTTGTGAGACCTTCTTCTAGTGCTATTAATTTTTCTAAGTGTCTAGAACGAAGAAAGGACCTCACCATGGAGGGGAAGGATGTGTTTCCACCTTGCTTTCAGTTCTTAAAACAGCTAGGAAGGCTCATGAAGCACTAACACAGCTTATGTTCCCCACTGGGATAGCAGAGGCACTGCTGCCAGTGGCAGAAAAAAAGGAGGCTGAGCATCCAGCTGGGACCAGGCAATGAATGAAACCGTAACCAGAATTACTCTAGTTTATTCTGGAGCAAACAGACCACCGAGCCCCAGAGGTGTTGTTCCCCCCAATGCCAAAGAGCATCAGCTTCAGGCATCAGATCCACAAAGCCATTTCTGCATCAGGCTACGCAAATACCACAGTCACCAGGATCTGGATGCTTTCGAACAGCAAGTGTTTTTTAAAATAAGATCTTATCAGCGGCTCACATGAAAGGCAGCCCCATGAAAAGAGCATTTCCCTCTCCAGCAAGCCTCTCTGGCTTTGCCCACCCACTTGGCTGAGAAGAAACAGTGCCTTTTATCCCCAAAGGCAGGGGCTGGGCATCGTGCTGTGTGTCTCTGTTTATTTGTTCTGGCTTTCCCTCTGTGCTGCAGATGATCACAGAATTGCTTGGTTGGAAAAGACCTTTGAGATCTCTGAGTCTAACCGTACCTGTCCACTACTAAACCACATCCCCGAGCACTTTATCTACCCATCTTTTAAACACCTCCCTGGGCAGCCCTGTTCAAGGTGCAATGCTGGAACAGGGAGTCAGGATGAAAGGGGGGTGCTGGAGTGGGGATGCTCAGCACCTAAACAGGCGTTTCAGCAGGAGATCAGTTTGTGGATGAGGTCATGCAGCCAGATCTTATGTCCTACGTGGCTTTTACAGGCTCTGCTAGTTTTGGAGTGGAGCCCTTCATGAGCAAACACAGGTGATAACTGCGGAGTTGGGAAGGGTCATTCAATGGTCATAGGCCACAGGCTGTGGGCCAGGGAAAACGCAGCTCTTGTGCCAACCTCTGCCACTCTTCTGGGAAAATGGTGCTTCGCTGGGATGTTTTTTCACCTTCAGAAACACATTTTCTCCCTCTTCCTGAGGAAAGCACTACCAAGGGCCAGCAGCAGTCTACTCTGGTTTTCATCCTCTGCCGCAAAGATACCTGCAGAAAGTAGCTATGTTTTCCAGAGCAAAAGAAAACATGTTTGAAGTGACATTTACTTTTAAAACCAACTGTAATTTGGCATGCTGGCCCTATTTAATGATAACAAAGGTAATGATTTGCTTACATGTATGAAGCTGGTACTAGGGAGCCTCTGTCATGGATGGGCATTGCCATGCAGATGCAAGAGAAGGTGGCATCCCCAACTACAGAGCACCCAGGTATCCATCCTCACCTTGCCACGTGTCTGCCTTCTGGCAAACTGCACAGAAACATCAATCCCACACCCAAATAACGCTTGCACCACCTGAGACTAAGAAATAGTCATATTTCACTGAGCTGTGGTCCTAGCAAACCTTTGGAGATTCAGTCGAAACAACCTACAGATGAAACACCAAAGTATTCACGGTTTATAAAATGCAGAGGGTGTTTGGTTTCAGCTAGGAGTGTGTTGGTGAGTTGGGTAGGAGGACACTAAAACCTTACATCTCCCCTCCTGTAACACAACTACCTGGGTGCTGCCATGCATTTCTCAATGGTTTTCTTTTCTCTGGCCTCCCCTGGTTTTCAGGCACAATATAATGATTGATTGCTTAGGCAAAGCATGCATTGCACAAGCTACAGTCAAAGCCAGTAATTCGATTTTTCCCTTTCCAAAGTGTCGGGATTTGTGAGGTTACTCTTTGTGACCGACTCTTAGGTTATTTCACATAGGTGATACCTGCAAAGAGCAGCTGGTTCCTTCAGCAAGCAGCCCTAGCCTAGTTAACACTGCTGCCCAGGACAAGGACCACGGCAGGACAGTCTGGATGGCAGACAGGAGGGCACAAGGATTGCCCTGGGGACAGGACTGAAGTTAACACAGAGTTAAGTTGAATATATTTGTCCTCCTCCTGCTGTTGGCAGTGTTAACGAGGAGAGCACCCTGTTTTGTCTCTCTGGGAAGAGGAGTACAATAAGGATGGGAGTGGGAGGAAAATGAAAACACATGTGGCGAGGACAAGATGGGAGGGAGAGGCAGCATGCATCCAAACTCATAAACTGTCTCCTTTTCACTCATTTTTATTACCTTCATTTATTTCCCATGTAAATTCTGTGTCTGTCTTTATTGGCGATTGGGGAATGGCTCTGAAATTTATTTTTATGAAGTTTGTTCACCAATTAAATGGGTGGTTTGAAGGGCAGATGGTTACCAGGGCTGGATTTCTCATTGCTCTGTCCTCTCTTTTGCAATCCAAATGTTCGTGGTAGATCTATACATTTTTCTGGCAAGCTGCTTATACTACTTCACTCTTGAAACTATCAAGTCTGGGGTCTGTACTTGCTTTTCCTTTTATAAAAGGCTTTGCTGCTGTTATTTACATGCAGTGCAGTCAAACCAAGTAGCCCTGAGCTGGACTTGGGCTCTGCTGTGGCTGGTTCTGTACCAGAGCAATGTTTCAGAGCAATGAAACATCCCTTGCTCTGAAATATTTATAATCTACACAAATTCTATCTAAACAGAAGGTTTAAATCCAGTGAAAGGGTTTCCATTTTCAGATGAAGCAACATGAGCTGAAGGTCCTTGCCCCTGGGCCACTGCATCAGCCCTACCTGCTCCTGTGCCCTCCTGAACACGCAGGAGATATGTGACCCTCCTTCACTGTGGACATGGAAAGCATCTACTCCATCACTGTCACAATAAAGATGTATCATATACATATATATCAGCAAGACAGATGCTGCTCCTATGACAGCACCTTCCCCATCACTCTCTCACTGCTGGCACTGTAAGGATGCTGTTCCTACAGCAAGGTGGAAAGCTGAGCTTGGGGACGTGCGGATGAGGTCAGCACAGTGGGTTTTGGAAAGCACAGCATGCAAACCCAGCCTGCCTAAGCCATCCTGAAAAGCTTGCTTTTCTGCAGCAGAGCTGGCCCCGTCATCTCCATCCTGCTTGCGACTGCACTTACACTTCCCTAGATGGGTAATAACCTGTTCCCTCTGTCCTGAGTCAAGACTAAAATCACAACAAGGGAGATTTAAGTTAAATATTTGGAGAATTTTTTAACTAAAAATTCCTGGCTGGCAGGCAGAAGAGGTATCTTGCTGGGGCTCTCCTCAGGCATCCATGCTTTCCATGTGCACTTCTATGGACCTGCTGCACTGGGACATGCGCTGCATGAAAAGTTAAACCATGTGTTTGAGTGTCTGGAGGACCAGAGCCTGAATGTATCCCTCCAAAAGACTCAGTGAAAGTCTCATCCTAATCCTCAGCTGTAGCTCAGTGTGCTCATGGCTGGTGGGCAGAGGGGAAGGCATGTCTGCAACCCCCAGTTCAAAGTCATGGCCACAAAGCAATGTTTTTTAAAAGGGAGTAAAACGGTGATGTTGGATGTAAAATGTCTTCTGGAGGCTTTTCTGAAAGTCTTTTAAAAAACAGTGTTTCCTGCATTCCAGCACCTCTGATGTAGCTCCCCTGGAGCCTGGAAAACAAGATTAAAAATTTGATAGCTTGATTGACAAGTGCTGGATAAAATCCAAGAGGGATAGGTCCAAAAGTGTTATTGATCTGACCTGACGCTGAACTGCAGCACCAAAATTGGAAGATCCGTGGTGTCAAGTTATATTTCCTATGCACACATGACTGATTTTGAGGTCTTGCTGTATGCTGTTACCTGCCAGGATTTCTGTAAGTGTGTGTGCATTCCTATGTCAGGCATACCATAAGCAATAATTTACAATAAAATTGTCCCCTTTCCCATTTTTATTGTAAAGAAGTTTCTACCTTGCCTTGTAGGCTTTCGTTTCTCTTCCATGGGACTCCCTGAGCATCAGATGACGGGCTTACTACTCAATATTTAAAGACAGAACCAAAATGTCAGGGATGTGGCTGCAGTCACACCTTCAGACACCCATGAAACCTGGGACTGTACCTTTGGAAGGAGCAGACATCATTGGGGGTGTCAATGTAATTAATGTCTCTAGCCGGACATCCTCTGCTTCAGATTCTCCTTCTAAAGCCTCCTGCTTGTTTATTTTCCAATTACATTTAGCAAAAAGGGGGCAATTAAAAGAAAACCATGAAAGCCTAGTGGGCTTGGTTGGTATCACATGCTGCAGCGCAATGGAGCTGCATTATCTGCATCTCTCCAGGCTCTGCACTCCACAGATAAAGATTTTCTCTTAATTCCCATTTAGTGAACAGAACAATCATGGCCCACAATCTCTGCCTTTCCCTTGCCCCATCGTATCGCTGTTTGCTTTATAGAGCACAACTCTCCTGGGATTGAGAAATGAGTGCTGTTATTGAGCATCCTCCTCTTCCTCCTCTCACTCACAGCACCTTTCCCCATATCATTAGCCTGCATCTAAGCACTTGGGATGGCCTCTGCTTTGACAAGCCAAAGGAAGCAGGAATGTAAAGCACGTGGGATGGGGGCCAGCAAGCAGAATGGTGCAGCACCAGCGTAAATACAGTCCTTCAAACCTATTTCAAGATGTTTAGGGGGCTGCTGGTTCCTTTTTGGCATGCCTGTAACATTTAAATAAGGCTTGCTTTGCTGGTTACCTGTTGCAGTCTGCCTCTCCACTTTCTTCACACCAAAGGAGTGTGTTTTCCACTCAGCATGGCTGGGTCACATCTAGCTGCATCTGCTCATGCAGAGAAAATAATTCTGTAACTTGGGATAAGCTCTGTAGGGTGTGATTTTACAGGGTTCAACTGAGAAGCCAACCCAGCTGCTCCCAGTTGACTAACAACCGAGATAGGTGCCTTCCTCCCAACTCCTGAACAGGCTGTGTATGCAAAGAGCCCTTTGCTGGTAGCATCTCTTAGCCTGGCATCATCAAGGAAGCCTTTAAGTCACTATTTTTGGACAGAGCTCACTGCAAACCCCAAGGAAGCGTCCCAGGGTGAAGCGGAGCATCTGTGTTGTGCAAACCAGCCACAGGCACAAGAGGTAACAGGCTGAAGCAAACAGGGCCTTGGGTTTTCTTGGGTTACTGCACCTACCTGGGTAGAAACCCCAAGGGGATTGTGTAGCTCTCTGCGGCTGTGCTCCTTAGGGTTTGATGGGCATCAGGCTTGTCCAGCTGCAGCTATTTCACTGGGCTGCTCCCCTAGCACATCTCTTGTGGAATTTTGGGCTGTGAGGACATTCTTTGTGCTGTGCATCAAATATTGCCCCAAATTCAAAGTGTGTTGGTCCTACCGATGCCAGATAAGCATCTTCAGGCTTTGCTAGGGAATGAAACGGGTAAACTGCACATTGCTACGTAGTGAAGCTTCTCAAAGGTGTTTTTGTCTTGGCTTTTGTGGTGCTGTAGCTGCTCATTGGTAATTTACAAGAAGCTGTTTTGGTGGAGATTGCTGCGGAACTGTGTTATGATGTGTCCTGGACCACCATGTCAATGCTGCTGCTGTAGCATTGGAGATGTTGAGATGCCAGGCTCTTAGTCTTGGTTACGAGACTGATTATCTTAAGGCAACAGGTGGCAGGTTTGTCTTGGGACAGCTTGAACCTCAGACATCTGTATCCTGGACTCTATCAAAAGAAGTGTGACCTATAGGTGGAGGGAGGTGATTATCCCTCTCCACTCAGCTCTGGTGAGACCCCACCTGGAATACTGACTTCAGTTCTGGAGTCCTTGCCATAAGAAAGACATGGATCTGTTAGAGTGAGTCCAGGGAAGGCCATAAAGAAGATCAAAGGGCTGGAGCACCTCCCCTATGAGGAGAGGCTGAGAGAGTTGGAGTTGTTCTGTTGGCGCTGTTTCTTTGTTGGGGATCACAGGAAAAAATGTTGCCTGTTGCTGGATGAAACATTTGTTGTTCGTATTCTGGGTTATTCTCTTGGAAAATATGCTGTTTGGGAAAACGTAGGGAAAATGGGGCCCCAACCATGTATTTTTAAGGGCTCCAAGCTGTACAGCAAAATGAATGTCATGTTTGCATCGTGCTTCAGCATATTTATGCACTGTGTTGGCAAAACACAGGTCAAAATGTTCACGCAACGTTAGCCTTTCATTTAACCACAAAAAGATGTGACAGTTCCCTTTTCCCCAAACCAGCATTAATTGTCCACAGAAAGGTCAAAGTGGTAAATAAAAAGCAATAAAAGTAAAATAAAAGAATCTTGGAATAAATCTTCTCTAACAAAACGTGTTAGCAGAAGTAAAATAAGCTGGGTAAAACTGGGACAAACTGGCAGGATTCACACGCAATGCAAAGGCTTCCAGTATCTACGTGGCAATGTGGTGCTTTTTTCCCTCAATATGCTGTTTCTGTTTAGTTGTGGTGAAACAAGCACAGATGTGAGCACCCAAAGCTTGTTGTGCCCTTTAATGGTCTGAAAACCTTGTTATTCATTAAGTACAACTAGCCCAGCAGATGCTGTATGATTGAGTGGTAGGACTATGGGAGGTTGTGGATGCCCTTCCCTGGAGATGTTCAAGGCCAGGTTGGATGAAGTCTTGAGCAGCCTGATCTTAGTGGGAGGTGTCCCTGCCCATGACAGGGGGGATTGGAACTGGGTGATCTTTAAGGTCCAACCCAAACCGTTCTATGATTCTATGGCTGTTATTTGGTGACTCAAATCATCGAGGAGGGTGGGTTTGGGGATGGAGGTGGGCTCCTAGAGCTGGCCTGTCACTGTTTCATGAGTGTTTTGCTCCCCAGTTGCTACACTGTTCCAAACCAGCTTGTATAGAGATCTTGACCCTTTACACTGTGTTAGGGAAATCCTTGTTATACCCCAGTGCAATTGCCCAGCAGAGGTGAGTTTTTGATGGAATAAGTGGGATGCCTCTATGAATGGAAGGAAACAGTGAGTGAGGAAAGGAAAGAGCAGCTCCCACCCAAATATCCCATCCCTTCTGAGAGTCAACGCAGTGTGCATCTCCTTTCCTCCCTTCAGTCTTTTTACAGGAGAAGGGGGAGATTTGCTATTTGCATGGCAGTGCAGATTTATGGACTGGTGACTTTAACCCTGGCAGTGTGCAGTTTAAGGACCCTCCCTGTAGCTTTGTAAGCTTCTGCAGTTTCTTGCTGTTGTCAGTGTTTCTCCAACATTGAAGCAACTTCCAGGCTAAGGCTGGGGGAAATTTGGGTGCATTTTTAACCTTCCCGATGGCAGATGCAATCAGGGCACGGAGCTCAATGTGATGTCCAGCCCTGGCTTTGCCCATGCAGAGAAATATTCCCCACACAATTCTCTGTTTCCTGGCTGGCTGTGGGCTTTGAATACCTCCTGCTTTTCAGCATTAACAGCAAAAGCAGATTTTTCCACCTATTTCTGAGCAGGTACCAGCAGAGCCACTCAGCTGCGTAGATACTCAATGTTCAAATCAACCTTGTTATGAAATCAAGCAGTTTCATATCTCTTGCAGATAAAACCCAAGCTGCTTTCCCCCTTATCTTGCATGCACAGCTGCTTGCTTGGGCAATGCAGGCAGGTGTTCCTCCTGGCCACGTCCTTGTCCTGCTCCTCTGCACCCAAACTCCTCCACATCCAGAATCTTTTGAGAACCCTCTAGCGGGAGGGTGTGAGGAGTGGCTGCCAGCTCTGATCGGAGTATAGGGAGCTGAGCTGGCAGTGTACAGGGCAGGGACCAGGAAATGGTGGTATCTAAGAGGGTCTGCAGCACCTCTGTTAGCAGAACATCTCTGGACAAAATAGCAACAGGCACCGGTGCTGAGAGAGCAGCATTGTTCTATGAGTCACAGGTGGTGCCAGCTGAGGTTCCTTGTTATCCATGTACTTCTCTGGGTGGGATCCCTGCGTCTTGGCTGACCCTCTCTGTGTTGGCTTGCTCGGGTGAGATGTTTGCAGGTGCTGTATGGTGTCTCTGCCAAGTAGGAGAGGGTGATGTAGTGTGTTATCAGCAGCTCCAACGATTATGGGCAGCATATGCTGCTAAAGGTCAAATAAGGACACACATCACTGCCTTTGGGCTGAAATACTCACCAGGCAGGGTGCTCAGAACCAGAATACACCCTGCAGAGGAAGGCTGAGCTATGGCACTGGGGCTGTCCTCCTTGAAGTGTTTTTTTACGCTTTTGCAAGCGGCTGTCTAACCCTTTAGGCAGTGATGTGCTCAGCAGCAAACCATTCTGCAAAATGCAACTGCTCACGGGCTGATATATGTTCACCTCCACTGTCCATCCCCTCCCTTGGGACCGTTTCAGCTCACAGTGGTCTGTATCAGTCTGGGGTTTGTTTCCTCTGTGCTTTCTCCAGATGGAGAAAGCTGTGGCTGTTGGACCTCAGTCCCTGTGCCTGGACCCTGTGCTTTTAAACTCAGATATCTCAAATGCTGCCTCTCTTTCTTCTTCTCCATTTTAATACAGTCACTGATAATCTCTGGCTGACTAATAAATCACATGGTGCAACAAGGATAACAATAACTTCAAAAAAAAAAGGTATTGCTAAGAGCTCCCAGTCTCCAAAAGCAACTTGTGCTGCAGACTCAGGAAGGAGCTGAGTAAACAGAGGCTCTGGCTGCTGCCCCTGAGGGGCTGCCGGCTGCCCTGCTGCGATAGTCAGGAAAGCTGGTGGCATCCCTGCGGTTGGTGGTGGGACACACAGCGTTGCCAGCCCTTGAGGCCTGAGCTCTGCAGGCTTTGGCCACATCTGTCTGCTAAAGGTGTTTGAGGGCTGCTGGATGAGCATCCAGGGAGGTGAAATCAGGCTGAATACCAAGGATTTGATCTAAAAATATTGAGCCTTGGGGGGGGCAGGAATAATTTTGAGTGTGCAGGGGGGGTTCATTGGTTTAGGTTATATATGGCACACCCTTCTCAGGCTCTTTTTCCTGCAAGTGGAAGGGCTGAACTGTATCTGAAATATTAGGCTCTCATAGGAACAACCTGGCAGCAGCAGCAGGAGCACTAGGACAATTAGAAAGTTATTACTCTGAAAGTCATAATAAAGCTGCCCATGCTGGCAGAGATCCTTATGAGCACAGTCTGTGCAAAAGGGAAGGCTCCTCAGATGCTTACAAAAACAGGACATCAGTGGGCATTTGTCCCGGGAGCTTTTGGCTGCCTGGGAAGCCTCCTGGGGCTGGGGACTCACCTCCTGGGAGCAGAAGCAGTGGGAGCACCAGACTCACTGAAATACCTTGCATGACAAAGGGTATTATTAACCTGCACCAAGGGATGTTTTGCCTCTTAACTTGTTGCTGTAACTTATTGCTAGAGTGCTTATATTCTTATTATTTTTTTCTTTCCCTGCATCCAAAAGCTCAGTGCGGTGCCTTGCAAGTGCTGAAACTACTGATGAGTTTGTGTTGGATGGTCTGGGGCAGCATATCGACGGGGTGTATAAAATGCAGTGTCGTAATCGTCTCTGACCATGTCTTCCTCGCAGATGGAGCACATTTAAAAAAACAAGAGAAGTAAATTAGATGCTGTCCCTTAGCACTTGGATGTGGAGGGATCTCTCCTCCCACTGGTAGGGCGAGCAATATTATAGAACAAATACTTCTGGGGGAGTAAGGTTGTAGTACAGGGGAAGGTGAAGAGGACAGACTTTTAAAAGAAAAACCCTATGACCCCTCCTTTTAATTTCAGAGGGAGTTTTAGAGATACTAATTTTGGAATCCCACCAGGACACCTGGCTAATGCACACGCCCTCTGGCTGCAAAAATAAACCATGGGATTTCTACAGCCAAATGATCCAATCCATCCTGTTAAGTTTGTTCTGGGATGTTAAGCTTGGAGGAGTCAGAGTGGTAATTTGCTTGCTGATGACCTACAATCTGAAGCATTTTTTACAGCAGCGCAAGAGCCTGCATCAGGGTGCTGCCGCTGAAAAAAAAAATGCTTCAGCCCTACCAAATACCCTCTTACTACTCTTCCAAAGGGACCTTGACAGACTTGAGAGATAGGCCTGTGTGAACCTCATGAAGTTCAACAAGGCCAAGTACAAGGTCTTGCACCTGTTTTGGCGAAATCCCAAGCACAATTACAGGCTGGGCAGAGAATGGATTGAGAGCTGCCCTAAGAAGGACTTAAGGATGTTGGTGGATGAGAGGCCCCTCATGAGGTGGCAATGTGCACTTGGAGCCCAGAAAGCAAACTGTATCCTAGGCTGCATCCAAAGAATTGTGACCCAGCAGGACAAGGGAGGTGAATCTGCCCCTCTACTCTGCTCTCATGAGTCCTCACCTGGAGTTCTGCATTAAGTTCTGGAGTCCTCAGCACAGGAAGGACATGGATCTGTTAGAGCAAGTCCAGAGGAGGCTATGAAGATGATCCAAGAGCTGGAGCACCTCTGCTATGAGGACAGGCTGAAAGAGTTCTTGTTGTTCAGCCTGGAGAAGAGAAGGCTCTGGGGAGAAGTTCCAGTACTTAAAGGGGGCTACAGAAAAGCTGGGGAGGGGTGCCTTTCTCAGGGTGTGCAGGGATAGGATGAGGAATAACAGTTTTAAAATGAAAGAGGGGAGATTTAGATTAGATATTAGGAAGACATTTTTTACTGTGAGGGTGGGGAGGCACCGGTTGCCCAGAGAAGTTATGGACATCCCTGGAGGTGTTCAAGGCCAGGTTGGATGGGGTCTTGAGCAACCTGATCCAGTGGGAGGTGTCCCTGCCCATGCCAGGGTGCTTGGTGGAACTGGGTGATTTTAAGGTCCCTTCCAACCCAAACCATTCTATGATTCCTGAAACTCATAATATATCCTGATAGTCTGCTTTGCTGAGTGAGCTGTTAGATAGTTTGGCAATGCAGGAAAGGTTGTGTTCCTCAGCCTTCTCAAAAATGTTCCTGAAGCAGTGTTAGCAATGTGGCCAGGGAGACTTGCAATACACCTTCCCAAACAGGGATTGCCTAAGAAAAGAAAAACTCGGCCATTTCATTTGCTCCTGCAGTTACTGGCCCTGAAATACAAACTGGTGAGAGATAATCGGTAAAGGCAAAAGCATGGGGAAGTCTTACAGATATTTTCCCAAAGTTGTGTCTTCTTTCTGGGGAGTTGGCTTCAAGGGCAAAATATGGTCAGAAGACATTTTTAGCGTACCCTGATGGGTTTTTTCTGTAGCTTGGGATTCTCCCCTGTCAATAATAAATGCTGGGATTTCCCTTTTGGCTCATTCCACTTGGTAACTACATTGTTTTTTTCACAGTGGAAATTAATAAAATTTATTAAATACTCATAGCAAGAACTGTGAAATACTGATATGGATACTGGAAATTCAGACAAGTGCCCACTCTTCAGAGCCCACAGCAGCCCTTGGGCAACCGTGAGCCTGATAATTAAAAATAAATAAATTATATTAAAAAAAAACCCACCCTAAACCCACAAAGCACCCTAAGCAGAAGTGAGATAAGCATGCTTAAGCAAGGACATGGCCATGTTTTCTGGCTAACACAGAGCCTGAGGACAGGACTGTGGGCTGAGCATCACCACTCCCTCCACAGAGGTGCCTTCACTAGCACCAGTTTTGGCCAAGGTTTCGCCTTCTCCTTTGGCTGCTTTAGCCCATCCAGCCCCACTTGTGTGGAGTGAACAACCATAATCTTGTTGCTCCTGTTCCCCGCATCATGCAGGTCATGAGGTTGTAGTATTTGATAGTGATGATGCTCCAAAAGTGCTATGTTGCATTTCAAAGCAAGAGACAAATTCTTGTTTTGCTTAGGTAAACTGGGGGCTCCTACATTTCCTTCAGTCTCCAAGCGCCTCAGAGCCAAGCCTGGGGAGAAATAGTTTCACTGATGTGTTTTTTTCTAAAGTTTTTGCTTCTCTTTTTTTGTTTGGTTGGGTTTGGGTTTTTTTCCCTCTTGAAATTGTAAAACTTCAGCAGAACTTAAGACCACAGGCTCAGAACTTGAGGTTTCCCTCAGTGAACAGATACTACTTTCAAAGCAGCTATTCTCCATTATACTGAGGAAAGTATTGCACAAGGGAAATATTGTACGAGTATGGGAGGAGAAGAAAAAAACAGGAGTGTACCCAAGTTGCTAACGGTACTGAAGGCTAATAAGCAGCTCATTGTCCACCCATAGCTTCTCTGCACCTCCCGTTCCTGCCTGTAAATACAGCACAGGTACTTTAATTCATTGCAGCCTCAGAAGTGCTATAAAGATGAATAACACCCATTGACTAGGAGCTACAGCAGCTGATGCTGGCTGTGTTCCTTCAGGGTGTGACGTATGGGTGTGGGGCAGCATCTTCTCTAATAACCCTGCCTAAAGCCACAGATCAAGTGCTATCCTAACCAGCTCTTGTTATTTGAACATGAGCCAACAGTAAGCCCTGGCAGCCAAGAGGGTCAATTGTGTCCTGGGGTGCATCAAGCACAGCATTGCTGGCCGGTTGAGGGAGGTGATTGTCCCACTCTGCTCTGCACTGGTGCGACCTCACTTCAAGCACTGTGTGCAGTTTGGGGCACCGCAGTATAAAAAGAATGTCAAGCTACTGGAGAGTGTCCAGAGGAGGCCATGAGGCTGGTGAAGGGTCTAGAGCGGAAGTTGTATGAGGAACGGCTGAAGTCACTTGGTCTGTTCAGCCTGGAGAAGAGGAGACTGAGAGGGGATCTCATAGCTCTTTCCTGCCTTCTCACAAATGAGGGAGGTGAAACAGGTGCTGATCTCTTCTCTCATGAGACCTATGATAGGACTAGAGGGAATGGCAGGAAGATGTGCCAGGGGAGGGTTAGGCTGGATATTAGGAATAGGTTCTTTGACCCAGTGGGTGGTGGAGCACTGGAACATCTCCCCAGGGAAGTAGTAATGGCACTGAGTCTGCCAGCATTCAAGAAGCATTTGGACAATGCCCTCAGTCACATGGTGTGTTGGGAGTGTCCTATATAGGGATAGGAGTTGGACTTAATGGTCCTTTTGGGCCCCTTCCAGCTCAGGTAATTCTAAGATTCTATGATTCTATTGCTAGATTACAATGACATATTTAATTGCAAATGGCTTTTCCAGTGCAGATTTGACCGATCTACTGCACTGGCGTATCTACAACACTGATCATCTAAGAGCTGGGCTTGCTGGGCAGCTCAGAAACCAGCCTGGGTGGAAAGGTGGATGTGGGTGGGTGAGCGAGCCACTGCCTGTCTAAACGCAGAAGGGAAGAATTGCACCATTTCTCTTTCAGGTGATATGTGAGGACTTGTCTCCCCTCTATTTATGGTTCATGAGGTTTCTTGCCCATGGAAGAAAGGCTGTCCTTTATTGCATGGGAATGTCAAGCTGTGGGAAACATCTTTGACCTGGAACTGAGCCTGCGTGGTAGGCAATGCAGGGAAGTCAAAGGTGCCATTGGCTTCAGCTTTTAGTTTTGTGGAAGGAAATTGGTCTCCTTTAGGGCTGCAAGCAAGACTTGAGATGAGCAAAGCAGAGCCTGTTTCAGTTCTGGCTGTCCTTGCATATCTTGGGGAAGTGCAGAGCCAAGCCGTGGCCAAGAAAGAATCGTTGCACTCTGCCAGCACAATGCCCTGATTTCACTTAAAACTAGGAGCAGGGGGCTTCAAGGTGGTCGCCCGTACTCTATATCCTCCTCCTTTGATGTCAGAGGGGAAATCCCAAAGGAAGCACTAACATCCCTTGCACTCACAGATCCAGCCTCTGCCGTGCATGAGCCTGACCAAAGGGGACAGTCAAGTCCAGAAACAACAGTGATGTCCAGGGTGGGGGCTTTAGGGGCTCTCGTTGATGTTTAGGCCAGTCACATACATGCACAAATGAAGGTGTCTCCAAACGTCTGTGGCTTCCTTTCTGGAGCAGAGCCACGGGAGTGGTGGGCCTTCTTTTATTAAATATAAATTTCCTCCCTTTATAGACTGTTTACTCGTAATGCACAATTTCCTGCCTGCTTTCCCTTCACCCTCCTGTTAAGACTTTCTGTGTTTGTGGCTTTCCCCCCAAATTTCCTGGCTGAGGTTTGCTGCCTGGCAGCCCAAGCATGAAACATGTGGATGGGAAAGAATTCAAGCGGCACAAAATGGTTTAAACTGGGTATCGGCTTGCTCTGGCATTGCAACTCGAACACTGACTTCTTGCTGCTGAGCTAAGCGTGATTTACTTGTAATTCCCACAGCTGGTGGGCCCAGGAGGGACTGGTGTGACATCATTCCTCCACCTACATCTCCAACACACCCATTAGGTTGTTTCTTATTTTTCTGTTTCTCCTTTTTTTTTGCTGTCCCAGCCCAGCCGCATTGGATTGCTTTTACTTCCCCCCCCTGCCCCGCTGATGCACTTGCTCATGTGAAGGAGATGAGTTTGAAGGCAGCCGAAACCTGCCCGAGGGAAATGTGAAGGAAAAGGCAGGGCTGTAAATAAACTAGGGGCTCAGACAGGGATGGGTGTTGCCCTGCCTGGGCAGCAATAGCTGGAAGGAAAGGGAGGGTGGATGAGCTGTTCCCCTGGACCCTCCCCAACTCACAGGAGCATCAGTCGAGGGGCATGGGATGTGTTTTCTTCTTCCTCCCTCCTCTACAACCTGGAGAGCGGGTTAAAAAACTAATTTAGACCAAATGATCAAGGGCTGTGGTGTGACAAGGTCATGAAATTCAGCGTGCAGTGGATAAAAGAAAGATAATTATTTCCTTGCTTTCAAAATTGAAGTTATTGTTCTTCAAATAGGTCTTCCATGCATCTTCTATCCCCAGAAAGATAGCATTTGTAAGATGTGGGCTGGATGTGCAGCCCCTTTCGGGGGCTCTGGGTGATCCCTGTGTGTGGGCGAACAGTGATCCTATAGAAAAAAGAGGGGTTATAAAATGTTATTAACTGGGGAGTATGGAGCTGCTGAGCTGCTACCAGCAGTTCAAGGAGGCTGACAGCCCCCTGCTATGGGATGTGGTCACCCCAGCCCTTCTCTGGATCTGCTGCCAAGGAGAGATCCCATTGAGGGGTGCATTTAATATGGAAGATGAGCTTAAAGCTCAAACACTTTTTTTTGAAATGTTTGGCAGAGAAGTGTCTCGTAGCACATGAAAACACTGAGGTCATCCCTCCAGGGACCCTGTGCAGAAGGAACTGATCTGAGCAATGTGTGGACTGCTCTTGCCAAGAACTTTGCAATTGGTTGTCTTCCCGAACCAGGCTCTTTTTGACGCTATTTCTTTAGTTATACCCAGCAAATTCTTGCCTTTAGAAGAGGAGGATGAGGATGGACGCACTGCCTGGGAAGGGCAGGTGCCTTTGGTTTTCGCTGGGAGTGAGGGCGCAGCGAAAGCAGCGCTTGCGCTTCCAGTGACATGAAATCAGCCCCAAGAAAAATCTGTTTTCTTTTCTGCTAATGAAGTTTGTCACTCAGAGGCAAAACAAACTGGATATTTATAGCTGATGTGCAGCATGAGGAGCTGAAAGATTAGCCCAATTCACTTTCTGCTTCCACGCTATGAGGGTGGATGCCAGCTCTGGGCACTTCTTCCACAGTCCCTCTAACTGGCAATAGCGTGGGCTTTCTGTTCCTCTTTCCTTCTTTATTTCCCTTCCTTTTCTTTCCAATTTCTTTGCAAATCCATAATTACATGCCAAGAGATCACTGGTTTTGAGAGCCCCAGCCTCTGCCTTTCTGGGGCCATGTGATCTTGTAGTGCATGCCCCTGGGTTTCGGTTGAGCTTCACATGTGCCCAACTCTTTGCAAGAAGCTGCTCCAGCGTTTTGCAGGGAGCTCAGCAGAAGTTATGGATGTGTCAGGAGCCAGCTGGTAAGCATTGCTGAAGCTTTAGTTCTAGTGTCATCAAAGCTAGCTGAATCCAGTATAAACAAGTAAGTTATCTTTAGCTAACATTATTCAATATAAGCCTCATAATATAACCATATATAAACAGAAAATCAAGGGGAAGCCAAAGATAAGCCTCTTTGAGCTGGTCCCCATTTTTTGATGTTTTTTTCTAAGGCATGGGGTTCAGCTGGAAGTCATACTTAAGGTAGCAAGAAGTATCCAGTGCTTCATTCCTGAGCCTGGATGCTGGAAGGGCTCAGGGTTTAAACCCCAAAAGTTTGGATGCCAAGTTCAGCAAATGCACTGGTATAACCGTTCCCTTCATTCCTTTCCCTGTTTCTAGCTTGCACCCCCTGGGATTCAGGCCTTGGAGTCTGTGAAAGTTGCTGCTGGGTCTGTTTTCTCAACCAAGGTGTGTGATACTGTAGCTCCCGGTGCAAGGAATTCCTAGTCGTTCCCTGTCCTTTGGTATGCAGAGCTGGATCCTACTCTGACCCCTTCTCAAACGCTTAGAAATTCCTAAGCTAGTGTTTACGTGCTTGCTGCATTCACTCACATGGGAAGTATTGCACTTAACCATAGGCAGGCAATGAAGTGCAAAAGTTTTGCTAAGTGGGAAATAAATGTGTGTTCCCATCCAGATGAAAATAAATAAATAGATGTGCAAATATTTCCTTCATATATCAGTTTCTTGAACTGCAGCTCCAGATTTCATTTTAAAAACACTAAATTTTCTAGCCTCTTTGGTTGTGGAGATATGTTCAGAAACCTACCCTATCCTTGCACATAAAACCCCAAAATCAAATAGAACTGAGCAGAGGGAAAAAAAAGGCTAAAAAAGGGATTTCAAAAGGCTATCAGCATGATCCTCAAACCTAGCTTTGAGCAGAAGACAAGACATTACTCATGCAGCTCCTGAACAAGCAGGTGATGCTAATGCAGCCACCCCTGCACTCAGGCTGGCCCGTTTCCTTCCAGACCTGGGGGGAGCATCTCCCCATGCTGCTGCCTCTTTAGGAATAATATCTAAGCTGGGAAATTGTCACTTTAGTGGTTTTAACTGAAACCTGTGCATGGCCAAGATCCATTACAAGGTGTTTCCATAGACCTCGAGCACGCTGGGATCTCGGTTCTGCAGCCAAGGCAGACGTGCCCTCTTCTGGCTGAGATTCACAGAGGCCATGGAGTATCCTTAAGCCTGGGAGGGACTGCAGGGATTGCATGGTGCCTTTTGCAGGATCACTCATTTTGAGAGCTGGTATAATTACAAAATACTGAAGAGTTTCCATTCTGGGGGGAAAAGATTTGCCTTTCACCTACATTTCTTTTATTTCTGTTTTTCAAGCCAGCATGATAACCACGTGCAGCCTCCCCTCAAGCTCCTGGGAGGTATATACTGACAGCAGTTTTAATAGCTTGCAGTAGAGCAGATGAATTAAAACAAAAAAACATGTAAAACAGGAGGAAAGAAAAAGCCTTGCGCTGTTGCAAGCTGTTGTTTACCTTAGCAATGATGACATGAAGGGGGGACACAATGAAACCCCCTTTTTGCACGGAAAATGAATGCTTTGAGTCATAATCCCGAGTACAGCCTGGGAGAGCTGCTGTTGTGAGCCAGTGGAATATATAGAGCAATTCCAAACAGTTTTTATTTTCCACATCCTCAAGTTGGTCCAAGTTTTCTTTCTTTTGTTGGTTTTTTTTTTTTATTTAACTCTTACCACTTAAATCTTGTATTTACCTACGGAAACAGTGTTGCTCGGCATTTCAATGGCAGGAAGGCTGGAGCTGCCAAGCCCCATGCGGCATCACTGTCTGCCAAAAGGTCAGACTTCTGCATCCGTCTTATTATTGTACCGCTCACGATGCTGGCAGTGGGACCCTGAGATGCTTCCTTACATTAAAATAGTATGGAGATGTAATAGCTTCTGAGATGGGTTCCCCATCACCACCACTGATATAGGGATCAGAAAAGGGGCATCCCTAGAGCTGGAGCACCTTATGTCAAGCTTCCGCTCCAGGTCAAACCAGCAGCTAGGAAACCAATGTGTTTTGGGGACATAAAAATATGTATCTCTAAAATCACCATGAAAAGGTCAAGCAAGGTTTTATTTTCTTGCTTTGACTCCAAGCAGAAGCAAATCCCGCCTCATCTGAAGGGCTGCTGGGATCTTGGGTGTTCCTGCACGGATGCTGGTACAAGACACCCTTTGCTCAGCATCACAGTTGATTTGTGTGTGAATAAAGCCCAGGCCCTGACCCCCAGGGTTCTTGGAGTTGTTAAAATGAGCTGGTCTCTACTTAAATGGTGAGCTGGAGACATAGTAAACGGTGTGCCTAAACCTGTTCCTAAGCCAGATGGATCGGGAGGGACAGCATCACAGCTCTGGCAGGAGGAAGACCTCCAAATGCAGAAGGTGGCACAGAAAATGTCATTGATTCTTCCTGTAATACCTAGTGAAACAGAATGGATCTCATCCAGAGGTCACCGCTGCTGGGGCAGAAACTTCAGCTCCCTTTGGATTGTGTCCATAATTAACTTGCTCTACAAGTGTATATCCATACAAGACTAATAACCGGTGACCCACGGCATAGGGAGCCCCTGCCCTCTCCCCAGCTCCTTGCCCCACAGGAGGTGATAGGAGGTGAGATATGCAGTTGGGACAGCTCCATGTGATAGTGGCTGTCTCCATCCAAGGGCAGCTTTCAAGTGGCACAGGTTCATTGTGTTTTGCCATTTGGAGTATTAGTCTGGAAAAAAGCAATTAATAATGAGCTGAGGTCCCCCCTGTTGTAGCTTATAAGGGTTAAATTTCTTCTCTGAAAGGGCTGTCAGGCACTGGAACAGGCTGCCCAGGGAAGTGGTGGAGTTTCCATCCCTGGAGGTATTTAAAAGGTGGATAGATGAGGTGCTTGGGCATATGGTTTAGGAGTGGACAGGTAAAATTGGACTTGGTCTCAAAGGTCTTTTCCAACAAAACAATTCTATGATTCTAAATGATTAAAAGGCACTGCTTGCAGCAAGACATAGCTAAATGAACAAAAAGCCTGTGTGCCCCAAATTGATGCACAAGCGGACAGTGTTTGGGGATCAGGACCCTGACTTAATTTACCGAAGACACCGAGCTCTGCTTTAAACCACCTCCGAGGGTTTCCTTGGTAGTGCTGCTTTGGAAAACAAGGATCACACTGCCTTTTCTTCCCTCCACGGGCAAAGTGAAATCTCTCTTTCCTCCAGTGCAACGCTGGTGGTGCAGTGCTGGTGGTGGAGGAGAGGCAAGGGCTGGCCCTCCAGTGGGATTTTGCAGGAAAGCGAGGCGCTCCGCAGTACAATGCATTATTTCCTGCAGGGAGGGACCCTGCAATACAGGAAAACATCAGCAGTTTTCTGCAGTCATTGCTTGGGCATTGACTGGCCCTGAGTAGTCCTCCCTCTCTGGTCACTGTGTGCCCCCAGCACACAGCTGGCACCCCTGGGGCAGCACCTATGGGCAATGTTAGAACAGAGATAAAGGGTGTTCCCCAAGATTTTTTTTGCCATTGTTCTAACAATGCATATTTTAACTATTTTTTAAAAAATCATTAAGAATAGATTTTTTTTTGCTTGAATTGGGCTGCTATTTATACTCATAGCATGCATCTTGCATCCCAACTGAGCTCAGATGTGGCTGCATCCCACGTGCGTGTGCAGGTAATATGGTGCACCTGAGGCTGACCTCGCTGTACACGGATGCTGGAGGCAGCCTTGTTTATAATTATTAACCTCCGGGATTAGAACTTCATAAATAAGAGATGGGGACATGGCAATTGTTCGTAACATGGGCTATAAAGATAAGAGCTGGAAAGGTTGTACAAAGCCCGCCCAGACTGCTCTCTAGCTGGTCAGAGGATGTGTACCCTTTGTCCGGTATTTGCATTCCTCCCTCCTTATCGCTGCGCAGCAGGAGCTGGGTTCTGGTGCCAGGGGTTTTGTTGGCTACTCGGGTTTAGATGCCCGAGCTGAAACGTAGCCTCTTTAGCAAAAAAAAAATAAATAAAGTAAATAAAAAGTGAATATCCCCTTGTCTGGTGCTGCTCTGCATTGGAGAGGGAGAGCTGCTGGGCTCTAGGGTGCGTCTCAGCCGGACGAAAGCCTCCCCTTGACTCTGGACCCAGCTCTGGTTATTTTTTTTCACCCTCTTGTCCTGAACTGCCAAAAGCAGCGAAGAAAATGCTTACTCAGGAGTTTAAAACAAAGCCACTTTATCTCTTTTACAGCATTATTTCTTTGTGTCCCCATAGGCAGGCTCCTCCCCTGCACTATGATAAACATGTGTCTTATAGGCATCCGCTGCTTGATTTGCTTACCGCGGGGATGTCTGATTAACGGAGCCGGGGGCTGAGGTCACTGGTACTTTGGGGCTTTGATGCTGCTCTATCCTGAGACTGCTGGCACCAGGCGAACAACGTAAATAGTGACAAGTAAGATGTATTGGGCTCCAGTCTCCAGCTCCAGAGACGCCAAGATGCCATTATCATTTCCTATCGTTCTGGAGGACTTGGATAGTCACCGAATAGAGAGATGTCCCATCTCTGCTTTGGAAGGGGAAACCCACTGGCTGCTGCCAGTTGAGAACAGGGATCAGGACCATAACCACGCCTTCTGAGGGCTGCATCCTCCTGACAGTACCTTAGTGGAGGCAGCTGGTCCTGCAGCACGGAGGCGGGATGCTCCCCCTTTCCGAAGCTTGTTTTCCCAGAGGGTGGTAGAGCACTGGAACTGCTCCCCAGGTAAGCAGACACAGCCTGACAATGTTCAAGAAGCATTTGTACAATGCACTCAGGCACATGGTGTGAATGCTGAGATTGTCCTGTGCAGCGATAGGGGTTGGACTTGATGATCCTTGTGGGTCCCTTCCAACTCAGGTCATTCTGTGATTCCACAATTTCCATATTTTGGTGATTCATCCACAGCTGTGCCGTACCGTAGCTGCAGCTGGTATGGGATTTCATTGCCATCTGGTTAAATAATGGCCAACCTCACCTAATTCTTGCATTTATAAGTTGGTTGAGATTAATAAGGAAACTTGTAGATAACTCAGGCATTCCCTTTCCTCTGGTATTTCCCAGGCTTTTTATCTTAGCCAGGAGCTAGCCCATCTGTAGGGGTTATCTGTGGGTGCTTTCTGAGCATCCACATGAATTTCAGTGAAGGACGGCATGGCCTAGGGACAGGAGAGCATCCATCCCACTGGAAGTGCAGGGTGGTGGTGGGAAGAGCCCTACAGATAAGCATCTGGATCCTGCAATTGTTATCCAAAAAGGAGCAGCAGGAGAAATGTGGGGAGGAACAAGGGATAGGTCTCGGTCAGGGCAGTAAAGAGGGGGGCTGAGTGCAACCTCGAACTCGCAGAGGGTGGGACTGTTGTGGGGGTGTTTGCAAACCCCTGTAAGCCCTTGAGGGTGCAAAAGGACAAATCCTGGCTGGCTGTACTGTAGTGCCTTGTCCCTCCCGGACACCTGCATACCCTCGCCTGATCCAAACCCAGCTGGAGGCAAGTGCAGCCTTTCCACTGACCTCACTGGGGAAATATTTTCTCCCTCCTGTTTTTGCAGGAAGGAATGGATTGGGCAATGAGAGACAGGACACGAAGAAGGATTTAAAGAAAAATGTGTGCCCTCAGCTGTGGCAAAACACAATGAACCTGTGCCTAAAAATTTAGCCTGTTCCCAAAGCCCTCTCAGGATTTCCCAACGAGCTGGAACCCCTTTTGCTCACTGCCAAGACCCTACAAGGGCTCCTACTGGGATCAGGGCTGTCGCTGAGCCAACTGTCCTTGGCAACGGGAGGTCTGGGGACCAGCATCCCCCAAATTAAAAGCTTCAAATTCCTTTTCTTCCCCCCTTAAGGTTGCCCTTTGTGACCGAGCGAAAGCACTGTGCTGCATCTGGGCTTCCCGTTAACCCCTCCTGCCAAAGCTGATTCATTTATCTGTTAAACAGCTCATGCAGAGTGGCTTGGCGTGATTTTCAGAAAATTATCATGAAGTACTGGAAAAGGCTTGTCAGGCAGCTCTGCCTATCAATATTGCAACACACTGATAGCAGAGCCAGAGCTGGGGGTTCCGTAGAGCAGGCAGAAATAGCAACTTCTCATTATTCTTAGGAAGGTGCGTTTGCATCGGTAGGAAGCAAGTTTTACTGCACGAGCACTGTAAACTAGATGACTTTGGAAATAGAGAATATGATTCCCATCTTACAAACAAACAGAGGGCAAGCTTATTTTCCCAAATAGGTGTGATCAGGGTTATAATATTACTGGCATTACTGTAGCACCGAGACTTGGGTGCAAGTTGGTGCTCCCGTTTCTTCTGGTGCAGCAGACCCTGCACCCAACGTGGAGCAGTACCAACTCGCCCTCTCTGTCCTCTGAATCGCTGGGGTTCTAGAGAGTGGGTGAATCACTCAGTTATGCAAGACTTTTCTTTTAATTGCACTTCTATATTGGCAGAATTTAAAACAGGCAACATCTCTTTGGCTCTTTAAAGGGCAGAGGTGGAAATGCGGTGTCCCGTGGTTCAGTTCATGGTTGTAGGAATGTGCAGTGCTGGCGCCGTCATTCTCTTCTTCCCTTGGAGCTCTTCCCTGCCCTGTTTTTCAAGATTTCTTTATTTATTCATCATTTTTACTATTAACAGATGGCACCAAGAAAAAGCTGTGGGGTCTAACAGTGCTCCTGATGACATCCCATCTCACCCAAGTAGCAAAGTCAGTACCAGAGCCCTATCCAAACCACAAACTCCTTTCTAGGAAGTGATAAATTTGCCTGCTAGAATTATAACCCCTTTATGATACGATCTGCATGTCTTCTGAAAACAAGAGGTTTTTAATGTAAGGCAGCACTCATTTATCCTCAGCAAATTCTCATCTTGGCTCGTCACAGCGGATTCCTGCAGCCCCCTGGTTAATGTACAAAAGATACAAATCGCTGTATGCATCATAACACTGCAGACTGAATCTCGGATATGATCTTGCTTATATGTGCATCTCAAAGTTCGTAGCATTCCGGACTGGCCTCCTGTGTAACTTGGGCTATAAATTCACCCAGCAGTTTTGGCGCTGAGCAAGAATAAAGTGGGTTTGAACTCTTGCCTAGCTTTAAAAAGGCGTTTGGTCTTGATTAAAATATTGTAAAGGTGGAGAATCTACCATGTCCCCAGACAATCTGTCTCAGGGTGAAAGAGCCGTGGCTCAGTAACGCATGAGTGTTATTTATGCATGTTCAATCTGCACACATCAGCCCCAGCATCCGTCTCCAGGTGTTCCAGCTGTAGCTGCTTACTGAAAGCACCAGCACACATACTTGGAGATAGCCAGTGCTGTGCAGTGGCCTGAATCCTGCCCAAGCCTTTTGTTGCTGGCATGAAGCAAATTCCTATTTTGCTGAAAGGGTGCACAGCTTCTTTGTAGAAATTATCCCATCCATTTATTACGGCCACAAACTTGGAAGGAAGCAATGCAAAAGGTTTGCTGCTTCCAAATTTCAGTTGCAAGTCATTGTGGCAATCTTGCATACATGGTTTGTGCAGCTTTGGTTGTGTGGCCAGCCTGGCATTTCAGAAAGCAGAAAGCTGTGTTGGTGTCATGCCATCCCTACGTTGTTGCTTCTCTGACCTCCTAACCCCCCTGCTTCACTTAGGGCTGTGCTGGGTCCTGACTCCATGTTTTTTTTTCTTGGAAACTAGGTGGAAAGTGATACCAAAACCACAGGCAAATAAACTGTCTAAGACCATTTTGGAGTTTTAGAAAGCAAGCAGTCTTTAATTTCAGTGCTGGACACATGAGGGAATGATTTCCATCATCCATGCACAACGAGACAAGGCAGGATATATTTCCCACTTACGTGCATATGTATAAATTTTCCCAGAAATTTTATGCATATTTTATTACTGTCCAAGAACTAATTTTAATTTTACTATGAACTTCACAACAGCCAAATCTCTGTTAATTGGAGCTTTGGAGCCAGCTCTATCTGACCTTGCATTTTAGATAGGGAAAGACTGCAAAAGAAGTGATTACAGAAAACACACACCTGTTCAGCACATACTATACTGGGCACAAGAAATTATCATTTCTCAAAGAGCAGTGTCTGGAAAAACACTGCTTGAAAAATCTTGCTATTAAGAAAACATGCTAGGGACATTCTATCTAACTTTCAAAAAATACAGTTGCTTAGATGAAACTTCAATCAAAATACTCCACCTCTTGTAATAGTAACTGCTTCTTGTTCTGAAGGCATCTTCAAAAGGTGCTTTTTTCCTCCCTCTTGTGTTGGATTGAGTAATCCTTCCCTTCCTTGCAGGATCACTGGGATATTCTTCATTTATCTAGGACTCTTTGGGCCTGGCAACCCTCTTTGTGCCCCACAGCTGAACTGACTGTGTGTGAAGCACATGAGCAATGACGGTGGCTCAGTGCAAAAGGGGACAGAGCAAACCCTCCCAGTCCCACAGTCCCATGAGAACAGGCTCTCTGGTATTAATCGGGAGCTGCTGAGATCATGCTGGAAAAATACATGTTGTGGTCCTTTCTCTGTTGCCATGGCAATAAGCTCATGGTTTACATCAGCAGAGATCGATGGGGTCATCCGTGGTTTGCCTGCCTTCCTGAGGATCTCCCATGTTCTCCAGTTCCAAACCCAACCAGGGCAGGAGGTGAATTGCAGATGTGGTTTGGTTAAGGCGATGGGAAATAGAGCTGCACTGCTTTAGGATTTATGATAAAAGCTGGTCTGCACAAAGAAGCCCAGAGACGAAGGCAGGCAGGGCCTGGCTTACAAGCTGGGAGGAAGAGACATCCTGTCTGAACACTTCCACAGCTGTCTCAGCAGAGTCCTGCCATCCAGATGGGGAAATCCATTGAGATGAGTCAATGGGAGAGACTCTGCAGGCACCTCTGGCATTAGAAGGTCACTACCATGGGGTGTGGGCTGCCTTGTGGCATGCAGGGAATGTGTATTTGGGGGAGCTATGTGTTTAAAGCCAAATGTGTTCGTGTCAAGTGGAAAGCCTGCCTTGGGTTAAAATCCATAAGAACCTGGACTCTGAGGGCAGGCGATAAGGATGAGGGGCACCTCTTCTCTTCTTGCTGCACCTCTCATGGGAAGACTCCTCTTCTTACACTTTGCCATGGGCTTGAAGCCCTCTGCACCTCCTTTCTCTTGCCTCCACTTCTCTCAGAATCTGCTGATCCTCTTGGCTTGCTGGTTGAGGACACCAGCACAGATCAGCACACAGTGGAACCTGAAGAGACCATTGAAAGGCAAATGCACCCTTTCCTGATGCATGTCCTTGCATTTAGAGAGGTAAACAAAATCCCTCAAAATTGTGCTGCATGTATTAATACCTTGGCTGGGAAACTGGAGCATCTTGACGTCTGAGAGTAAAATATTTTTATTATAAAAGCTAGCTGCATTCTTTCTTCTTGCTGCTTATCCTTGTTAGACTAAGGTAAGGAAAAGATGGATTATACTGCCTGCAGCAGCCCTCCAGAAACAGAGGGAGCAGGAGGCAGTGAGCAATAGGATGTGACTGCTCTCACAGGCTCTTGCTATCCCCTCCATCAGTATAAGATCCCAAGATCATGCTAGAAAAATGAAGTTATTTTTGGATATCTGTGAAAACAGCTTTAAACTGGCAAAGAGGACGGAAAAGCAATCGTGAAATGAGGATATGCTCCAATATTCCTTACAAGTATCACAATTATTTCTGTGAGGACCTTCAGAGGAGCTGCACCAGCCTCTGATGCTGGATTGGATCTGTTGGTTACCCCCTTCCTGTTTGCCCCCACTGGCAGGGCAGGCTTGGAGCAGCCAGTGGTGCTTCTCAGGAAAAGCTTTTCCATCTTCAAGCAGCGTGGACGGGATTAAAGTGAGCAGCTCATTGCCTTCAGGGAAATGGTGTGAACATATAAGTTCTAATTATTGCAAACACTTTAAATTTGGGACAGCTTGAAAGGATTACAGAAAATTAGCAAACATGGGTCCTCCGTAAGGACATGAGAGGTGGTGTGATTGCCTTGCTCCATCACAGCTTGCATGCTGCCTTTGTCATCCCAGTCTGGCTGACTTTCAGCTTACTAATGGATTAAGCACAGTATTCGTAGTGCATGAGTCTATATGCGTCACGGGTTGGGAACCCCCCTGAAAGGTGCCTCTTGTCCAGCAGAGCTGCTCCAGTGGGAGAGTGGGTGTCTCAGCACACAAAATATTTCCAAGGACTCCCCATCAGCTCAAAACCATCCAGCCAAGAGGATCTTTCACTGTATTTTCACAAAACTAAGACAAGCACACAGTGGAACCTGAAGAGACGCTTGCAAGGCAAATGTACCCTTTCTACATTGTGCGTAGCTGACGAGCTCCAGCTGAGCAGCTCATTTGGAGGGAGAGCAGATTTCATCTTGACGTTATGTCAGTTCCCAAGCACTTGTGTCTTGGCACCCTGGCTGTGTATTCAGGGCACGCAGTGCCAGAAGCACCTGGGGATGTGCTTGCGGTGCATGTGGTGTTGCAGGGAAGGCCTGACATGCAGGGAAGGCCTGACTGCTTTACCAGGGGCTTGGAGGTGGAAACTTCCAAAATAAACAGGCGGGCTGCACACTGCTGCCCCAAGGTGCTGAGGAAAAGGGAATTCCCAGGCTCATCTTTGGAAGCAGGATGTTTGTGCTGCTGCTTGAGGGACAAAGGGCCCTCTAGGAGGGGAAATTCACTTGCATGACCTCCTCAGCCACCACAGCTGAAACAGCAGCCCTGTCTGAGTGTGATACTTTGGGTGGGATGCACCAGCCAAGGAAAGTGTTTCCCCAATGTACGCTGTGAGCACTTTGGAGGAGAGCAGTTGCTTGGATCTTTCCAAGAGTGCCGCAGGTGCAAGGCCACAGAGGAGGCCAGCCTCTTGGCTTTATCTTTCTGGTTTGTGTTTCCCAGCAAAATAACCCAAGTGACTTTTTCAGCCCCACTTAGAAAGTTCAAAGGAGGGGAGTGGAGCGTGCCAAGCCATCTCCTCTGCTCCATCCCTGCCAGAGAGTTAGACACCCAGCTGCTCAACGTCGTGGTGCAGGTGCTGCACCCTGTCCTTTAAATAAAAGGGTGAGGTGAGGTTATTGCTTTGTTCTGTACAGAAGCAAATATGGGATGTTCCTTCCCATGTACTAACATTTTCCAGAGGAACAAAATTCCCACCCTGATCCTCACGGCTCAGCCCGCAGTGATAGGTATCGTGTGACTTTGTGCACCTTGTCCTGCTGCCAACGGGTCTCTCATGGGCTGGTTAGCACTGGAAAAAGGCAGGAAACATTTGAGCAGCCCGGTAGTTGGCATTTACTGATGTGAGATTTCTGGGCTTATAAATGGCTGTTTGCTCATGTCTCAGTTCTAGGTGTGTGTCTTGAACGTCTAACCTCTTGCTCTGGAGCAGAAAGTGCTATTTCCAGAGCCACACTCACACAGAAGCACTCAGAAACTTTTCCATAACCTCTGCTGATGAGTGCATGGTTCCCTTGGGAAGTTTGAAATGTCACATTGTGCATTCACCACGTCTCCTGGCAGCACGGGGCAAGGAAAAGTCCACTGTGTTCAGAAGTGGCTGGTCTGCTCCTTGGCTTCCAGCTTCCTGGAGTCCATCCAGGCAGCCCCGCCTCGAGTACTGGGTGCAGTTTTGCATGCTGTGGTATAAAAAGGATCTAACGCTACTGGGAGTGTCCAGAGGAGGCCACAAAGTTGATGGGTCTAGAGGCGAAGCCATATGAGGAACGGCTGACATCACTTGGCCTGTTGAGCCTGGAGAAGAGGATACTGAGAAAGGACCTCATAACAATTTACTGTTTACTCACAAGGGAAGGAGGAGGAGAGCAGCTGCTGATCTCCTCTCTCTGGTGACCAATGGTAGGACCCGAAAGAATGTCAGGAAGATTTGCCAGGGGAGGTGTGAATTGGATATTAGGAAAAAGTTCCTCACTGAGAGGGTGGTGGAGCACTGGAGCAGCTCCCCAGAGAAGCAGTCAGGGCACCAAGCCTGACAGTATCTAAGAAGCACTTGAACAATCCCCTCAGAAGCACGGTGTGAATGTTGGGGTTGTTGTGTGCAGGGACAAGAGTTGGACCCGATGATACTTGTGGGTTCCTTCCAACTGGGGTCATTCTGTGATCCTATGAGAGTGGCTTAGAAATGAAAGGCTGATGTTGAGGGAGCTCTAAATTATTTGCCCAGGACCATAAAGTCTTTAACAGTAGTAAAAGTATCTGGTGTGCTCCAAGTGCAACACCTCTGTTCCCAGCATGCCTCTACCCTGTGCATGTTTAGGCAGTGCATGCCACCACTGCGATGAATTCCAGTGAGGAACCAGATGATGTGGGGAGGATATTTTGATCCATAAGGAAGAGAGAGAGGAGACGTGGGTAGATCTTAGAGCAGCCTCCAAGTACTGAAAGGGGGGCTCCAGGAAAGCTGGGGAGGGGCTCTTGATCAGGGAATGCAGGGACAGGATAAGGGGGAATGGTTTTAAGCTGAAAGAGGGGAGATTTAGATGACATCTTAGGAAAAAATATTTTCCTGTGAGGGTGGTGAGGCCCTGGCACAGGTTGCCCAGAGGCGTCACGGATGCCCCATCCCTGGAGGTGTTCAAGGCCAGGTTGGATGAGGCTTTGAACAATCTGAGCCAATGGGGTTGGAACGGGATGGGCTTTAAGGTCCTTTCCAACCAAAAACATTCTATGATTCTGTGAAGCTGGTGCATCATTGTAGCTGGCAGTAAATGGTTACAGTCTGGATACAGTCAGCCCTCTGGTGCTGTGAACAAATACAGAAACAATCTGGGTGGACATTCATTTCTGGTGGCTTTCTGCAGCCTCCAGTCTTCCTCTGCTTCACTGTGCCACCAGCACATGCTGAGGAGGAACTTGGCTTCTCAGTCTTTCAACGTGCTGTGGCAAGCTGTGCCCTCAGCAGTCTCTGGCTGAGCAGCAATAGTTCACGAGATTAACTCAAAAAGTAGTCTTCGATCTTTTTCTCTTCCTTTTGGCTTCTGAGCCTTGCTAAGGCATTTAAGTTGCTGCCAGATTTTTCTCTGACACTTTAAGAATATAGCATGTTGTCATTTATTTCAAAGTCGTTTTTTCATGTCTTCATGAGTCCTTGGGAAGTAGGGCTTAAAAATATAGGGCTTAAAACTATTTTGGTATGCTTTTCAGCCACCTAAAGCGAGCTGAGGCTTTACTCATGTGCACCCCACGCAGTCCCACTTCCAGTTGCACAGCTCTGCACCACCCTGACTGCAACCACCAGCACCATCCCTGTGCTCCCAAACACTGCCTGGGGACTGTGGAGCTGTGGGAGCTGAGATTTTGGTAATTAGTTGTGCATCCCGGTGACCCACTGACGTGATCAGAAAAGCAGGGATGGAAGTCAGCATAGCAGCTGTGCTTCACTTGCAGTCTAAGCCTGGGGAGTGTGTTGCATATGTCTCCCGAGGAGAGAGAGGAAACACAGGATGTTCAGGACAGCCTTTGATGAGGGAAGCATCCTGCGCAGGAGCAGGGACACAGCCAGACCTGCCTGGGGTGGTGCAGGAAGGCTGGCACGCATGGCAAGCACACCCTGCCCTTCCTCCCACCCTGGTTGTCTTGCATAATGCCCTAACCAGACTCCTCCAAAACTGGGAGCAGATGGTTGACCTCAGAGCCAAGCCCCCCAGTTAAACAGCAGTGGGTTCTGGAAAGGGAAAGCCGTTAGGAGAGCTGCTGGCTTCTCTGTAAAACAGTACATGAATAGTTTCCTCTGCTTTCTGCCAACAGCAGAGTGATCTGCTGCAGGGTGGCCAGGAATGGTAAAATACCAAAAGAAAGGCTTTGTCCACACAGAACAGTGGGACTGCGGCACACAGGGCTTCCCTGTGCTGTCAGTCAGGACCGCAACTGAGCTGGAGAGGTGGAGTGGGGATTGCTCACTCCCAACTGGCTTCCACCTGTGGGAATCATCATAGAATGGTGGTTGGAAGGGACCTTAAAGATCATCCAGTTCCACCAAGCCCCCTGTCATGGGCAGGGACATCTTCCCCTGGATCAGGTTGCTCAAGACCTCATCCAACTCGGCCTTTGAACACCTCCAGGGATGGGGCATCCGTGACTTCTATGGGTAACCTGTGCCAGTGCCTCAACACTCCTGCAGCAAAAAATTTCTTCCTGCTATCTTGCCCAAATCTCCTCTCTTTCATCTTAAAACCATTAGGAGCAGCCTGGCCATAGCAGGGGGGTTGAAACTAGATGATCTTTAAGGCCCCTTCCAACCCAAACCATTCTATGATTCTATGACTATCCCTCATCCTATCCCTGCACTCCCTGATAAAGAGTCCCTTCCCAGCTTTCCTGTAGTCCCTTTCAGTACTGAAAGGCTGCTCTAAGGCTTCCCCAGAGTCTTCTCTTCTCTACGTTGAACAATCCCAACTCTCTCAGCCTGCCTTTGTATGGGAGGTGCTCCAGCCCTCTTTTCATCTTGACTCGCTCTAAAAGATCCAAGTCTTTCCTCTGCGTTTCCTGGGAAGCCCACAGCAGCCTGCTGAGACCATGCAACACCCTCCAGTTGAGGCACTCCCCTTCATCAGTGCTGAAAATCACCCTTTAGCAATGACAGCGAGTTTGGAAACCTTGTGTTCATTGTTTTGTCTTCAAGAAGTGAGATGTCTCTGGAGTCACCAGCATTAGTCATCCACAGGGTGGGTGGAGAGGAGACAGCCTAGCAACTGAGCAGCACACCAGTGGGATTCCTGTCCCCTGCCTTGTCTTTTGGTAGCACTCGAGTCATCTGGGATCTGCCTTTAAAACGATATGACTCTGTGTGATGTGTTATTGTGAGTGGCGACAGCCTGCAATTGCTTCAGAAATGTGGAAAGCCCTTGCCGTGCTGCAGTATTGTGACAGCTCAGCTGCTGATTGGGATAGATGTGACTAAGTTTCCTCTTCTTCCTCACCGGTCATGGTTTTCAAAGGCTCACCCCCCTTGGCTGTGTGGTGACAGTGCGTGGCTGGCTGAGGATGGGATGCTCACTGTGGCTTGGGTGCTGTGCATGGCTGGGAGCAGCTCTCCTTGCAAAACCCCTATGGGCTGAAAAAGTGATTTTGGGATGCTCTGCTGGCATAAACAATGCTCTATAACTCTGTTGACAGGCCCTCCCTGTAAGTCCAGTTGGTATGTTTTGATCCATCTCACCTGGAGTACGGCACTCAGTTCTGGAGTCCTCAGCAGAGGAAGGGCATGGATATGTTAGAGTGAGTCCACAGAAAGGCCACGCAAATCATCAGAGGGCTGGAGCACCTCCTACACGAGCAGAAGCTGAGAGAGTTGGGGTTGTTCAGCCTGGAGAAGAAAAGGCTTCAGGAAGACCTTATAGCAGCCATCCAGTACTGAAAGGGGCTAGAGGAAAGCTGAGGGAGGGGCTCTTTTGTCAGGGAGCACAGGGATAGGACTGTTTTAAGCTGAAAGAAGGGAGATTTAGATGAAATATTGGGATGAAATTTTTTATTGTGAGGGTGGTGAGGCACTGGCACAGGTTGCCCAGAGAACTCGTGGCTGCCCCATCCCTGGAGATGTTCAAGGCCAGGCTGGATGAGGCTTTGAGCAATCTGATCCAGTTAGGAGGTGTCCCTGCCCATGGCAGGGGGCTTGGTGGGACTGGATGATCTTTAAGGTCCCTTCCAAACCAAACCATTCTATGACAAATATCATTATGCTAGCATGAGGCACCTGGAACTGAGGAGTGCTTTGCAACCGTGAACTAATTATCTTCATTGTATTTCAGTGTGATAGGTGAAAAATTTTCTTCCTCTACATAAAAATATGCTGTTTATCGTGCTTGGACACTCTCCTGGAATAAGAGCAGCACAGCTGCAGGAGAGAGTCATCATTTGTGGAGGCCACAGCAGTGTCTGGCACATCTCCCACTTCCATCTTGACCTGCCACTGAGATGTTGCAGGCACGCAGCCGTTGGAAATCCTCACAACCCTACGCGTTATTCTGAAGCTGAGTGCTTTGACAAGTTCTGGGCTGTAAAAATAAGTGCAGAAAATGTCACCTGTCTTTTCTCCTGTCTCTCTGCCACTGTGATTCCAATCCAAATAAAAGGAAACTTTTAAAGCAAATATGTCCTTTGTCAGGCCTGCATTGTTCTGCAAGTCAGTATAAAACATCTTCTTCCCCTCCAGCAGTTTCATTGTGTCACCCAGCTTCTATAGGAACTGGTAATTCAAGCTGATTTATACAGATTCTTAATGTAATTTACACAGTTTTCAGACACTGAGAAAACTGCGCTCTCTAGAACTGTGCAGCAATTAAAACCAGATTTTTATCAAGTGACACAACTGCTTACAGAGCCTAACATTAATGTTAGAACACTTTATTGCTGACATGGATGAGTGTGAAGATGGAGAGGAGTGTTAGAAAGACGACATGCTTAGTCGTATTTATCCAAAATACCCTTTATTTGCCCCATTTCCAAGGGCACTTAGAAATAAATCAACCTAAATCAAGCCAAGGTTTTTGGATGCATTTGGAGGGGCTGGTTTGGGTGGTGTGGCATGGGGGGCTGCAGCTTGTTATAATCCTTGAGCAAGTTTCTTTTGCTGCGTGAGTTTATATAAATGGTGTGTTAGCTGAGCAAGAGGGATGACAGAAGAAGGGAGATGGATCAGTCTGGCCCAAGATGATGAATGAGAGCCCTGGCCTTTGCTTTATTCCAGAGCTCCTGGCAGGGAGTTTTATTTTAATTGTTTTGAGAGCAATAATAGAGAAATGAAGCAAACCACAGCTCTGATGTGCAATGTGAATTCTAAAAATAAAACCAGAATAGAGACCACAGCCTGATATGAGCAAGTAGTGCTCACTGCTGTATCTGTGCTTTTCTTCAACTGGTGAAAAAAACAGGAGTTGCCAAGCCGTGACTGCAGCATGGTCATGGAGTGTTTAAGCCAACATGGCGAAGTAAAAGCATTGCTGTTCACACAGTTGGTTTTGGTGCAATGTGGATCCCCTCATCGTGCAGGTGGGAGGTGAGGAGGGCAGTAATAACAAGACCCCAGACCCCTCCAGCCACATAGGGTGCAATGATTAATTTTCCATTTAAGACTAATAAAGCAATGGGTGTTAGGTATGGGAATAGGGATCTGTCTAACACAGCCATGATTTCTGTAATTGCTCAGCATTCCTTCACTCCCAGCGTACCTGGGCTCAGCTCCTCTTCTTACTGGGCTTTTCTTCCAAATTACATCAGAAGTATCCAACTGACTGTACTTAAAGGTCCTTGTTATGGAGGAATTCAAGTAAATCTGGTTCTGTTTTCATTTCAACTTTTTCCCTGCAACAATCTGCACCCGCAATGCCATCTCCAGTGCGTTGCAGCATCGCTCACACCCTTGTCTGACATTGTCTCCTCTCAGTTTGTTTACAGTCTCCAGACAGTGCAATCTAGGGACTGACTGAATTTACATCTTTTTTGTATTGATGTGTGGGATTAAGAAGCAAGCCACGCTGGCAGTGTCGGTGCCAGTTGCTCAGAAAGTCTGTGCACACAAAACACAGTTGCTTCGCTTACATTCATGATTGGAGAAATTGTTTTTTCCCTATGAACACATTTTATCTGGGGTGAGGGAGGGGGAAGGGTGGTGCTCACTGCAGGAGAGGTCAGATCTGTACCTTTAGACACTAGAGTTTGTTTTGTCTGTGCTTATCTCAGTAAAATCTTCCTCGCACAGAGCCTTCTCCAGCCCTGTGCCCAGCTTCCTGAGCTGGTCTGCAACTCTGCTGTTAGACTCTTGCCTTGCAAAGCTCAGCATATATGCTCTGCCTTAAGTTCCTGCTCATTCTAAAGCTTCTTAATGCATCTGTGAATCCTTGGGTGCTGCCATCTTTAGGCTGTCACTTCAATAAGGTACATCATGGAAAAATTCTGGCTGTGGACAGATAGGCTCAGCCCCACTTGTAAGCAGGAGAACCTGAGCTGTGCCATGTATACATGTGACAATCCCTCCTTCAGGTACAAAAGGTTTAGGCTTGCATTACAATTCCTGCAAGAGCATGTTTGCAGCAATGTTGTTTTCTTATTTCTGTGCAATACTAGTTTATAATTGTATAAAGCGTAATGAAATAGGAATGCAAAAGCCTATTGGTGCACATGTTCTGGGACTTTAGTTAAGATGAAGTAGAACTTTGTAAACCTAAATTATGCCCAAAGGAATATTTTTACTTTCTTCACCCTGGCATTTCTACAGCTCTTGAACTTGTGTGTTTCTGTCACTCTACAGTCATTGACTGTCCTGAAGTAAAAGCAGATGCTTTTAACAAAGAGTTCATGGCCTGAACAAAAGTCACTGCTGCTTATACTGAAGGGTGTATGGTCTAGCAGTATTACTGTGGCAATACAGAATCATAGAATGGTTTGGGTTGGAAGTGACCTCAAAGCCCACCCAGTTCCAACCCCCTGCCATGGGCAAGAACACCACCCACTGGATCAGGAAGCCCCAACCTGGCCTTGAACACCTCCAGGGATGGGGCATCCACGACTTCTCTGGGCAACCTGAGTCAGTGCTTCAACACCCTCACAGGAAAACATTTCTTCCTAATCTAAACTAAATCTTCCCTCTTTCAGCTTAAATGAATATGATTTCTTGAAATATGATTTTTTTAATGGTAGTTGGGGACACAATCTTTTAAAAAAATCAGTTATTCGTCTGGAAATATTTCTACATATTTCTCTTGTATATGTGAAGACAAAGGTGGTTCTTGTTCCACAGTGGAGACCAGCAGGCCTCAGCCAAGCTTTCACTTGATCCTGCTTCCAGCAATGAAAATCATCTTTTAGGTTTAGTACTATGTAATTATTTGAAATAAGAACAGAGCTAGTAAATTATTGCAGCCTTGGTAAAAACTCTGCAACCCTTCTCCTGCTCCTTCAGCTGAAGTTAATAAAGCCCTTTGCCCTAGACATGGATTAATTTTGACTTTCACGATTTTCAAAGCAAGCTGTATCTTGACAAAAACAGATGTAAAAACTAGTCTTCAGTTCAAGCTGTCGTTCTGCCTGCTCAGTCCATTATCTCCTGCACAGAATACACTGCGTTTCACTGACCCCTTGTTAATCCCCTTAGACAGATCAGTTCTCCTTTTTATTAAGTATTCATATGCTCAGGCAGTGCAACCCCACGGATGGATGGCAAGCAGGGGTAACACAAGGAGCAAGCCTGGGGTGAGGCGAACGCTGTTTACTGACCTGGAAAAGCAGTTCTATAGCCAAGGATACGAGCTGTAAAAACAATGGGAAAGGATTAAAATGAAGGCAGAGCTCGGACAGCCAAACAGCCAGAGGTCCCCTCACCAACCTTTTCTTTTAACCCCATGGTGGGCATAACCCTGAGCTACAAATGGGTATCCTGCCTGCAAGAGGCTCATGGAAATGTTCATTGCTGTCTTCCTGTTTCCGCCATCAGAGCCCCAGGACTCTCAGGCTATGCCTGTACTACGCATCTAATCATGCTCAAGACCCATTCTGGGACCAAGGTGTGGGAAGCAGCCTGCATCCATGGCACTAAACTCTCAATCTCCCACACAGATGAGCCTTTTGGCATGTCCAAGCCCCCTCCTCCAACTGTTTTGTTTTAAGCTTTTCTTGCAATTCAGAGAAAATGGTAATCTCAGTATTGCTCTAGTTTTTATCATAATTGATATCTGCAAGAGCAAACAGTCAGATCTACACAGAGAGCTCCTGCAGAAGTAAGATGTCCCCGCAGCTCCACCACAGCTGGAACAAAAGACGATGTCCGCCTGTTCCTATTCTCCCAGGAGAGCCAGACCCACCTCCTCGTCAAGCAGAACTTCATTCTCATCTGTTTCCTTTACTTCTCTTTGCTGTTACTCTATGGGAAAAATAATTAATTATTTCCCATCCAAACATGGAGCCTCGGGGACTGTAGAGGGCAAGGAGGGCTTAAGGAAAAAGCAAAACTCTCTGGGAGGAGTCCAAAAATAACCAATTTGCTAGCTTCCAGCACAAAACTTCCCCCCTCATTTTTTCTGTTTAATGACCATGCTGGGAACAAATATTGATGGTTAAAGGGGGATTAATTGTGTTTTTAATGAACTTGAACGTTTCACTTGCACAGAAACTGAAGCTTGCTGTGGACTGTACGGAGATCACGATGTCCTATCGGCCTTTTCTGTTAGCAGTGACAAGGACAGATCTCAGCGTGGCCCTTCTCCAGGCAGGACAGCTGAAATGATCACACAAAGAATTAAAGATCAAAACCAATGAGAAAACTGCATTGGGCTGATTCTGCATACAGGAAGCCTGGGTCAGGTTTTCATGCCAGTGAAGTATTGCAGGTAGCCTAAATGCATCATACACTTCCATTTACGTTAGTCTCCTCTCTAATTACTCCTACAGGAAACATAAAGCCAATATTATTTAAGTAGTCTAAAGAAGTTTTCATGTCTCTCTTTTCTGTTTGATATCTGGTAGAGAATCATGCCCAGTGCTGTGGTGAGAGCTCTTGGTGCTATCAAATTGCTGCAAGTTACAAAATCTCTGGAGTCAGGCTCGATAGATAATCTGATAAATTGTTGAAAATAAAAACAGAGGCTGGAAAGGTATCACTGTTGAGTATCTATGTGAATCATATATTTAAAAGGCAGGCTTCATTCCCAATCCAGCGCTAGTAAACATGACATGCTACTTCATGAGCAGCCACTGCATGAAACAGCAATTTGTTGCCAGGAGTTCCTGTTGCTGCCTTTGCAGTGCTGCTGTAATTTGCCACAAAACTGTCTCTCTGAAGCAATGTGAGAACCCATTTATCTGCAGGTTTACAAGCAGGAAGAGCATTCTCCAAGTCTGACAGCAAATGCTTCTGATCTCCAGTTGCAGCTGTGAGATGACAGCTCTTTCTGAATCAAAGAGATCTCCTGTTACTAAAATCAGGGCCCTCAGGCTGCATCTTACTGGCGTGTGGCTGGGTGAAGCCCACCAGCCCCATCTGGTGCAGTTTTCCAAAGGCAGTGAATCCAGAGGTGATACCAGTGAGTAAATACAGAGTTCATTCCCTGAACCAACTCCAAATGCTGCTCAAGCAGGATCATCCAGCACCAGTGACCAGGACCATGTCTAAATGTCTTTTGAGTATCTCCAAGGATGGAGACTGCACAGCCTCTCTGGGCAGCCTGCTCCAGTGTTTGACAACCATCACAGTAAATAAAGAAGATTTTTCAGGTCACCTGCAGGACAAAGCAGCTGGAACTCAGTGTCCAGCAGCACAACTTCTGGAGCTAGGGGAAGATGTGGATCATTGATCAAGGCTTTGACAAGGGTGATTTCCTTCCAGTCTACTGGCTGAAACACCTTGCCCTCAACTTCTTTTTCTCTGCTGTAGCATCTCCTTCTCCTGGTGTGTCTCCTCTGTGATCTTTTCTCCTTCTGTAGTGTACTTTCTTGTTTATTTGTATTTCAGAGTATGCAGATCAGGTTTCTTGGATGAAGTCCCAGAGCTCCGCACATGGTTACTTGTGCTGACTTTGACCCAGATTTCTGTCCAAAGGAAGAATAGGGAGCTGCAGCACCTGGTAGTTATGACTAGGGATTATCCTTTCCCATGGTAATGACTGCTTTCTGCCCGGTATTTCGGACACCCACCACAGAAGGGCTGATACCTGCTTTGGAGGGAGCTGCTTGAAACTCAGAGCAACCCTCAGACAACATTTCAAATGCATTTAGCAGTTAAAGTTCCTACCTGCTGGGCCATGGCAAGCCCTGGAGCATGTGCTTTATTTTTCGACCATAAAACGCTCTGCAGATGCACTTGCATATTTTCAGGTAGCTGTACCTTTAAGTTCATCCTCACCTCCTCACAGGGAGAGGCTCTTTATCAGAGAGTGCAGGAATAGGAAAAGGTGTAACAGTTTAAGCTGAAAAAGGGGAGATTTAGACAAAATATTAGGAAGAAATATTTTCCTATGAGTGTGGGGAGGCACTGGCACAGGTTGCCCAGAGAAGTCATGGATGCCCCATCCCTGGAGGTGTTCAAGGCCAGGTTGGATGAGGCTTTGAGCAACCTGAGCTAGTGGCAGGTGTCCCTGCCCATGGCAGGAGGGTTGGAACTGATAATGTTTAAAGTTCTTTCCAACCCAAACCATTCTATGATTCAACAGCTGGGCAATTCACATGCACGTAAATTCATGCAAAATATGCTCTCACCAACAGTGTCATTCCGTCACTTCTAACCAAGACACCTTGGTTGTCCTGTGATTATTTTTTTCCCAAAGCTACTACCAACTGACATAGGAAAGGGACACCTTTAGAAAAACATCCATGCTGGAAACCCAAGGCTACATTAATGTATAGCCTGTTGAGTACAAATGCAGCCTCCAGGAATGCTCCCTGTGATCCAAGCTGTGCAGCTGGGGTCCAATTTTCCCGAACACACAGACAATGACTAATGATGAAATTTCCAAAAATATTTTGCCAGGTGTTTATTTCTCCAGGCAGCTGCCTTTTGCATGTTTACTCATCGCAAGCCAGCACTCCACACACAATCTGGTGATAAAAAGGGCATTTTCTCGTCACAGACTAAGAACAAATAATAGCAGCTGGAGGTACAAATACACCCACAGCAAGAAGTTCAGAACCAGATCATAGCACCCTGAAGACGCTCGGGTCCAGGACATTGGGTCCACCTCTCCGGACAGACTGACCAGATACAAATATAAATTCTCTTTTATTTTCCCCAATAACTGGATTCTCAGATCATGATGAAGTCCCAATCACTGAGGGAAAAAATACTATTGCTGTGAAGACAGAAGTTTACATTAAAAAAAACACATAGGCTTATTCAGGCATCTTAAAGTCAAGACGTTTCTCTAAGACGACATGAAGAGGGGGTAGATCCTTCACAGAACTGTTTAGGTTGGAAAAGACCTTTAAGATCATCAACTCCAACCATAAACCTAACACTGCCAAGTCCACCACAGCTTCCCACGAGTGAGTCTGTTCTTTTGGACATGCTCCTGTCTAACGTACGTGAAGCACCATGAGCTGGTTCATGCCAAGGCTGAGATGGATAAAATTTAATAGTCATATTATTACGATATTGAATTATGGTCAGAGGCAAAGGATGAGACACAATTGCCTTTTTTTTTTCCTTGTATTAGAAAGAGCTTGGTTGAAGAAGAGCTGCAGGAAGGTACTTAGGCCTTTTCCCACCATTGCCTGTTTCCAAGCAGCCACCTTCCTCCTAGGGATCCACATCGGTGCACGGCAGGCATTTAGGTGTCAGATGCAGCCTGCAGGCAACAGGGATGCTTTGCTGGTTGACTTGGCCTCACAGGAGAGTATTTGCACCAATTCCAGTGAGTTTGGGGTCTTTCAAGGCAAGGCCACTTTCCAGGGATCAAGGGAAGATATAGCTAGTCATTGCCAAACAGCCCTGGTCTGCTGTGTTTCGACTTAGTTCTTTTTGTTAAAATTCTCATCAGTCGACAGCTGAGATCAGGTGGAGTTTGTCTGGCATCACCCTCATCAAACCAGCAGCTATTTTAATAGAAGTCTTGGTCAAAATAAAGTATGATAGCATTAGCACTGTGAGGCTGGGATTGTAAATCTGGCAAGAAATCGTTATTTTCTTGCCGTTAAGAATAACTTGGTGTTTTTTTACTTTATTTGTTTTGGCTGGGAACAAGGTGCTAATATTAATTTATTCTCTGCAATCCTCTGCAGTCCGTTTGGCCTTATGTAGGAGAGGGAAAAAAATGCTTTTTCCCCTCTGCTGACTGCATATTTTTTTTATATTTAAGTGCCTAAAACTAAACAGGAGAGCAGTTTGTTTCCAAGAGGAGAAAGCACTAGCATCCTGCAGATATCAGTAGTGTCTTTGAGTCAGAGACATTATCCACCTGCTTTCTAGATTCTTGACAGAGAAATAAGAACTTTATGGTCTTTCAAAAACCTCCAGACTCAGCAAAATATTTGAATATAGCCTCGACTGGAAATTTGAAGAGTTATGGAGTTAAAAAAAAATGCTTGCATGCAGAAAGAAAGCTTGCCTGAGCTCTCCAGAGCTGCATCAGACCTCCACTGTTTCCTGGAATGCGATAGAAAATCATATGCTTCCAAAGGCAATGGCTGGTTTTGATGCCTATAGTTCACCATGGGTTAAAATATTTTGCTTCTCTGGAAGGTGCAGGGAGAAACAGAAGTTTACAATGTGCCAACAGCTTAAATATGTGTAATAAACAAGGGCACATAACAAATGAGCTGTGTGAGAGATTTATTTGGTAACATAGGGAAACCATCCACTGATGCACATCTTCCATTTGGTTCTCCCTCGACCTAACACGCCACTTGTCAAGAGCGTGGTGTCAGGATTGTACTGAATTAACACAAAAGTAGTCTCCCTCTGAAGCTGTGGGAATATATCCTATTGCAAATGCCTAAACGCAAGAATGAGCTATAAATAAAAAATACACTGGAAAAGCACTGCTCTGCATCAGTAATTCACAGGCAAGAGCCAAAATTGCAGGCAACCTAATGCCAATCAAGCAATGCTGACCTAGCTCCAAGTTCATTTCCAAGAGACCTTCTCAAATAAGGGTCTTGCTCAGAGCCCCTGACCTTGATGGGAGCCCTTCCAGTGATTTTTATAGGCTTTGGATATGTTCCCACATCAGTAATACAAAGTTAACATCAAAACTGCTGGCTCAATAGCACAAGAGAACAAGAAGTAGTGAAGAGTTTTTCCAACCACTTCAGCACACCAGGCCTCTCCACAAACCCTGCACAAAACAGCAATCACATAGCAGGCTTGTTTCCTTTCTATGCAGCAGCACCCAAAATTCTTTACTGCATTGGTTAAAGTAAGCCCCATAGCAAAATGTGCACTGAACTACCTCATAGTCCAATATCAGAAAGGTGACCCACACTGGCATCTTTTCCAAGTGGCAACTTGGCAAATGATTAATCATCTTGGTACCAGATGAAGGCAGATGTTAAGGTCATCAGTTTTGTAAAGCCCCAAGTTGTCATGCTGGAGCCAAGTCTCAGGTAGGAAGGGTTCATGATTTTAACCACCCAGTTGAACCAACTCATCTAGAACAGGCTTGGAGAACATCATAGATCTCACACAATCTACTTAATTTATATGTTCATAGATTTTTAAGGCCAGGAGGGGCTGTTAGCCCATTTAGTCTGACCTAATTTACCACCAACCATGCAATGTTATCCAATTACTGAGCGCAGCTGTGACTACCTAAAGCTTTCCCTTTGGAAGGGTGCTTGAAATCATCTGGAGATGAAGAAGCCACTGTTTCCTTTTGGTTTGCTCCAGTGGCCAGTCTTTCTCAAGTGAAACAAACTGTACCTTGCTAAAAAGTAAATGTTGTTTCTCTTTGGTATTGTAATGTCTCCTTTTTAAGAAAAAAAATGCGTAAGAACTTTTATCAATTCATGGGTTTTTCAAGTGACACCAAGATCTTAGAATTTTTTGCCTGAATATATACAACTCCTGCTTCTTGAAACTTAATGTATAAGCAGTGTAAGGTGAAGTACATATGGTACGTTCAATTTGTAGCAAAATTATGCCAAAATGTCTTATGGAGAACCGCATTAGAGGCTAACCAGTCCACACCAGTGACATATAGACCAAGAGCCTGCTGTTTGTTTTTGATTAGAATTTTGTCTGGAATTTGCATTTTTAGACTATGCTGAAAGCTCTGTCTCTGTTTTGGGGACAACACTAGGTTTTGCTGAGCAGTGGGTTGGCTCCCATTCAGGACAGCTTCAGTTTCACCAGCTCCAAACTTGGGAAAAATGCATTTTGAAGCCCTCTCCTTGTCTAAAAGGTTCTGCAGACACGTGGTCAGATGCTTCATGATGTAATGGACACTTGAAAAGTACAGGGGATGAATTTGTCCACCAAGGGAAACTGTTCAAATCAGCCTATTTCTGTCCTTCCCAGAACATTTTCACTCCAGGCTCCTTAACAATTTAACCATTTTTTTTAACTTCCTCCTGGCAAAGGGGGAGCCCAGCACAGGCTGTGCTCCTACTGTGAGGATAACATTACTTTTACGGACCTGCTCCATCCCCTCTCCCTAGGCCAGGAGTCTGGCACGCACTCCCTGTGTGCAAATCTGGCAATGCCACCAGTGCACAGGAATGCTGCCGTGCAACTGGTGGGACCAAGCCCACAAGTTGGTGGGGAATGGCCAGCAGGAGCTGGAGGTGAGTTAGTCGCTCTGATTGCCCCTTTCATCTTGCATGCGAGGAGGCTGAGGTTATGCCAGTGAGCAAACAGCTACAGATCTCTGGAACCTGGAAGGGATGAGCAGGGCTGCAGTCCAGCCTGCTCTTTTCAAAGTCTGCAGCACCCTCTGGCGGAGCTGCAAGGAAAGGATGGCAGTCCAGGGGAGAGGCACAATGAGGTTTCGTCTTGCATTGCCAGGGAAGGGTTTGGGGGTCTCCAAAAACGTACCCAAGCTTTGCTCCTCTGCAATGCAACCAGGAAGAGCCAAAATCGCAAATGCCCTAATGCTGTCCAGGTGATGCTGTGTATGGGGAGATACTCACTGCTCCACAGAGGAAAAGGCAACCTAGCAATCACACCTGGGATTAGGGGGCTATATTTCCATTCCTTGCTTTGCTGCAGCTGTCCTGGCTCACCCTGGGCAAGCGCCTGCAGATTTCTGATAGTTTGATGTTGTAGAAGCAGAACTTGCATTCACAGTAGAGTAACCTGTCTAGCAGAAATTCTCACCAACTTCTGCCCTTTCCTGGTGTTAGTCACTGTGATCAAAGCCCAAAGCCTCGACTCCCGGGCGAAGGAAGTACTCTGATAAAATCTGGACTCCTAGGCTGCAGTTCTTTCCTGGACTTTGCTGTGTTTTGGCTTAAAGGGCAAAACAGGCTGTTGTGCCTTAATTTATTACACCAGCCCTGCGTCTGGAGTGCTTGACTCATGCATGGGGCACCTTCAGCGTCTTCCTCAGTCTGAGACTATTCAGACTCCTCTGAGCCACCTCCCAATTGTTTCATCCCTCCTTTTGCAACTCTCTGGAAAAGAATTAATGTTTCAGAGAGAATGAATAAGGCACCCTTTGCTCCCTCTTCCTGCCCCCCAAAGAATCAGGACAGTCTTTAGGGATGAGGGAGATGAGGCTCAATCTTCTGTTCTAGGAAGCCACAGGGTAACGTTCACCCCTGAAGTGCATCTGAGTACCCAGGACATCTGCAGAATCAAGTCCATCTCCTCCAGGCTGAGAAATAAGAGTGGTGGCAGAGGGCAGTGTGAAACCTAGCCTGGAGTCACACAGCTGCTGGCGTGCAGAAGGAGCCTTGGGAGAATCCCTCCCAGGCAGCTCCAAAAAGATTGACACACCCTGCCAACTTCAGCAGCAATTCACTCAATCCTTATGAAAGCAAGACTAAATTGGACAGGAGCCTGCACTTCATCTTCTCTCCCAACTCCTCTGGGTGAGAACTGCTGATCAGACCAGGTTTCCGATAAAGTAAAAGCAAACACCATTCCCTTGTGCTAAGATACAGGAATATTATCCTGACATTTTAGCATGGATCACTCATATTGCTGCTCGTTCTCTCCACTCCTAGAGCTGTGTCTTGACAATAGAAACATTCACCGAATACAAACAAAATAATCAGGGTTGAAAACCAAATTCATGGTGGAAGCATGCACTCCTCCGTGAGAGCTATCTGTCAGGCTAGATTTGCCTCTCAGTCTGTACAAGTCTAAGCAAGTTGAGTTTATTTTTATTCAAGGTATTTTTATTCTGTCTTTCCTACAGTAGTCCTGTTGTCACATAAATGTGTGAACATTTTCTCATATCAGCAGCCTGACAATTATAGGATCCAGATTCAAATTTGTGTGACAGAAGTACAGTAAATAAAGGTAACAGCATAATAACTCACAGTGATGTCTGTCTCTTAGTTTAATGGAGGAATTTATTTTATGTTACCTCAAGGAATTATAATTATCATCCAACATTTTTACAAACCATTAAAATTTGAAGATTAAAACCTGCCCTTAAATAAAAAAATGCCTCCAAGTAAGAATTTTATCTGTAATTTGTCTTGGAAATAAGATCTGTGTGTTTGAAATATTTGGCAGCCCTCAGAGTGACCTGTCCCATCCGTCAGCTATTTAAAATCAGCAGCAGCTTGTCCTCCAGGAACAGCATTTCTGGGAGATCCGAGACCCCATTTGTGCTTCTCCTAAGCCCAGATCTACCCCACCAAAATGCAGACTCATAAGTTAGTTCCTATAACATTTCTCTTAACACTGGAAATAATCTGCCAGTATGCATACTGGGAGATGATGAGCTAGATGTAGCTGGCAGAACAAACTGGGCTGTAAAGATGAGTGAAAGACATTTCTTGCACCTAAGGAGCAATCCTAGCACCGGCAACAGGAGCAATTTAGTCTGATTAAACACTGAAACACCACACTTTGCAAATGTGAAAACAAATTGGTTTGACTTGACTGTAATTTTTTTCAGTTTTGTGGAAACAGCTAAGCACAAGCTATGAAAATTCATGGATTTTTTTTCAATCAGCTCTTCTAAGCGAATATGTGAATGGATCATTGGAAGAACAAAGTCCTTACAGAAATTATTCATTTCGTTGTAGTCTGGCCTGGAGAATCATAGAATAGTTTCGGTTGGAAGGGACCATGAAGGTCATCTAGTCTAACCCCCTTGCAGTGAACAGGGACATCATTAACCAGATCAGGTTGCTCAGAGCCCCATCCAACCTGACCTTGAATGTTTACAGGGATGGGGCATCTACAAACTCTCTGGGCAACCTGCGCCAGTGTTTCAACACCCTCAGCAAAAAAAATTCTTCCTAATATCTAGTCTAAACTTCTCTTTTAGTTTATAATTATTAATCCTGCAATATGATTTAACACATTTTAAATCTTTCTTGCTTCTGTGCTTGACAGAAGCAGTGGAGGTGATATCTCATTTCATGGTTTGTTTTTTATAACTCATAGAATCACAGATTGATTTGGGTTGGAAGGGTCCTTAAAGCCCACCCAGTTCCAAGACCCTGCTATGGGCAGGGACACCTCTCACCAGACCAGGCTGCTTAAAGCCCTATTCAACCTTGCCTTGAACACCTCCACAGATGGGGCATCCATGACTTTTCTGGACCACCTGGGCCTCACCACCCTTTTATTGTGAGGAATTTCTTCCTAATGTCTAATCTAAATCTTTCCCCTTCCAGTTTAAAGCTATTCCACTCTTGCTGTACCACCACATGTCCCTGTAAAAAGCCCCTCCCCAGCTTTCCTGTAGCCCCTTCTGGTACTGGAAGGCTCTTACAAGGTCCCCCCCGGAAACTTCACTTTCTCAGGATGAACCTCCTCTCTCAGTCTGTTCTTATATGAGAGGTGCTCCAGCCCTTAGGTCATCTTCGTGGCCTCCCCGGACCTGTTTCAACAGTTCCCTACCCTTAGGGCAGTTGCTGCAGTTTATTGAGAGAAAATAATAATTTAAAGTGTAGCTGAATACTTCAAATAGCGTGTAAAGCTGACTCCTGCCTGCAATTTTGAGGAACTTTGAGGGATTTGGAAGAACGTTAAGGAATTCTGAGGAATCTTGAGGAACTTGGAGGAACTTTAAGGGCTTCGCAGTATCCCCGCGCCACGAACCACCTCCCCTTAAAGAGCGCGGGAACACCCCCTGCGAGCGCTCCCTGCCCGCGCCCAAGATGGCTGCCCGTTCCCCCCGCCCTCCGCCTCCCTCACTCAAGATGTCCACCACAGACAGGCGGGTGACGTGGCGAAGATTATGCGGCCATGTAGCTTTCGGGCAGCGGGGCGTACTATTCCGCCCAGGAGTTAGGGGGAAGACGGGGGGTGGGGGGGAGGAGGGAGCGGTGGTTGCGCCCGGGGGAGCGAGGCTGAGGCGGGAGCGGGGCGGCGGGCAGGGTAAGGCGGCGGCGGTGCCCTGGGGGGGACCCCTCGGGGGGTACCAAGAGGGTGGAGAGGGACCCGCCCATAAATCATCGAGATCGTGGGGAGGGGGCACAGATGCTGCTGCCGTCGTCCCGGCCGGCGGGAGGCTCAGCAGCTCTCAACAGGGCGCAGGCCAGGCCTCGGGCGGCGAGGCCTCAGCAGGGATCGGGGAGTGGGGGCCGCCTTGCGGTGTCCGTGCGCGTGAGCTGGTGACAGCCAGCCTGCTCTGCATCTACACCTTGGTGTTGCTCAGAGCTCAGGCCATGGTGGGTTTTATTTAGAATCATAAAATCACAGAATGGTTTGGGTTGGAAGGGACCTTGAAGACCATCCAGTTCTAACTCCGTGCCATGGGCAGGGACACCTCCCACTGGATCAGGTTGCTCAAGGACCCATCCAAACTGGTCTTGAACAGTTCCAGGGGGGAGGCATCCAAGACTTCCCTGGGCAGCCTGTGCCAGTGCCTCACCACCCTCACGATGAAGAATTTCTTTCTTATATCTGATCTGAATCTCCCCTCTTTTTAGCTGAAAACCATTCCCCCTTGTCCTGTTCCTGCAATACCTGATAAAGAACCCCTCCCCGGCTTTCCTGTAGGCACCCTTTAAGTACTGGAAAGGTGCTCTAAGGTCTCTCCTGGAGCATTCTATTCTTTAGGCTGAAAAAGCCAAACTCTCTCAGCCTGTCCTCATAGCAGAGGTGCTCCTGTCCTCTCATCATCTTCGTGGCCTCCTCTGGACTCAACTTTCTAATCTAAATCTTCCCCCTTCCAATTTAAAGCCGTTTTCCCTCATCCTGTCTCTACTTGCCCTTGTAAAAAGTCCCTCTCCAGCTTTCCTGTAGCCCCTTCAGGTACTGGAGGGCTGCAATGAGTTCCCCCCGGAGCCCTCTTTTCTTCAGGCTGAACAACCCCAACTATCATAGCCCGCCCTCTTAGCAGAGGTGTTCCAGCCCTCTGATCATTTTCATAACCCTCCTCTGGACCCGTTCCAACAGTTCCCTATCCTTCTTCTGTTGGAGATTCCAGAACTGGACACAGGACTCCAGATGGGGTCTCACAAAAGCAGAGTATAGGGGCAGAATCCACTCCCTCTCCCTGCTGGCCATGTTTCTTTGGATGCAGCCCAGGGTACCGTTGGCCTTCTGGGCTGTGAGCGCACATTGCCAGTTCAAGTGGAGGTCCTCATCAACCAGCACCCCCAAGTCCTTCTCCGCAGGGCTGCTCTCAATCGCATCGTCCCCCAGCCTGCACTGAAACATTTTGCTTTCCATTCAAGTCTCTCCAGACGCTTGTGCCCACTGTGCCATGAGGAGACACACGCTGTTGACAAGCACAGGGAAAACCAGCTTTGGTTGCTGATTTCCTGGCAGGGCTCTGGGGCACCTGTGTGTACTGTAGCCTGTTACACGCATAGAAATCTGCTGGCTGCACCGACTTTTCCACCTGGTGGAAGTAGACCTGTGGGTGCTGGTCAACAGCCAGCTGAATATGAGCCAGCAGCGTGCCCAGATGGCCAAGATGGCTAATGGCACCCTGGCATGTCTCAGAAATCATGTAGCCAGCAGGACCAGGGAAGTCATCCTTCCCTCATACTCAGCCCTGGTGAGGCTGCACCTCAAATCGTGTGTTCAGTTTTGGACCCCTCACTACAAGAAGGACATTGAGGGGGTGGAGAAGGGCAACAGAGGTGGTGAAGGGGCTGGAGCACAGGAGTTATGACAGCGGCTGAGAGAGCTGGGGTTGTTTAACCTGGAGAAAAGCAAGCTGTCTACAACTACCTGAAAGGAGGTTGTAGTGGGGTAGGTGTTGGTCTCTTCTCCCAAGTAGCAAGTGATAGGACAACAGGAAATGGCCTCAAGTTGCACTGAAGGTGGTTTAGATTGGATATTGGGAAAAATTTATTCACTGGAAGGGTTATCAGGCACTGGAAGAGGCTGCCCAGGGAAGTGGTTGAGTCTCCATCCTTGGAGGTGTTTAAAGGATGGTTAGACTGTGTGCTCAAAGATATGGTTTAGTGGTGGATTTTTCCAACAAAATGATTCTATAAATAGTAAAAAACAGAAGGCAGTTGCAGCTGTGTTAGTTATGGCATAAGAAATAACATGGTAGGGTGTTTTTCAGGTAGACTTGTGGATGGTAGTGCAGTTCCACCTGTAAAGTGTGGTCAGCCTTGATTTTTCTCGTATCAGGAGCCTTTCCAGTTGTGTCTCAAGACAATGTACTTGCTTTTTAGCAACGCAGAAACAAAAGTTGTACAGGTTAAAAAAGAGAATCAAACAACTTCAAATGACTCTTGGAGAAACTTGTCCAACAGTGTGCTGGAGGATAAACTGGGATGCTCTGGATGGCAAGTCTTCAACTTATCCAGCAGTGCAGAAAGTGTGGCAGAAAGGTGCAGTTATTACAGTTCACTCAGTGTTGTGACGTGCCTAACTTTATGTATCTGCATCATGTGGGAATTTATGTGACTAAGCTTAATTTTCTAGGTGTTTAATACACTTGAGTAATTCCAGCTGTTATTTATGTCCTCCTAAAGCTTTTTTTCGCCTGTGTTAGTTTATCTCACTGCTATTAATGTGTGTGTCTCATCATAATCCATCTTTAAGACAGGCAAATATTACCTGATTTTACAGGAAAAATAAAACAAAATTCAGAAAACAGGTATAGCTTGTTTGGGGACTGAAGCTGGGTCTTACGCATCGACAACAATGAGTCTTACTGCCCTTTACTTAGGGCAGTTTGTGTCCACGTAAGTATTTTGCCTGTTTTACTGCAGCTGTAGTTGTTTGATCTCTTGAGTGGTTCCTTTTATTGGTCAGTATCTGGGTTGTTGCATCGCTGATATGATCTGTCCGTATTGGTCTTATTTTGCGAAGTGGTAGCCCAGGCATCAAAAGGAACAATGACTTCCTCTTACACCATACCAGCGCTTCAAAGAGATATTTGGGCAGTTTCTGCAGAGGATTAAGATGGTCAAATAAGAGCAGACGAGGACTTTTTTTTTCTAACACCATTGATATTTCAAGGGTTCCCTTTTTGATCAGTGTCAGGACAGCTTGTTAAACACGTAGATGCAGGTTTTCAGAGTTTAAAGGAAACTTTCCTCAAAAAATAAGGAAGAATTTTCTTTTCCCTTCTCTGAAGAGAAATTTAAAATCTAGTTGAAAAAGCTCTGGGGAAATCAAGCAGCCAAAGATTATCTATACTTCGCAAAAAGCAGGGCATATTTATGTGAAATAACAGGATTTTTAATAAGTACGCAGTTTGATTTCTTTGACCTGTTGGGTTTTCCTCCCCCAGATAGTTTGGTGTATAAATCAGTGAACCTTCACTGTCTTTACTTCAAAGGGCTATACCATGTCACACCAGTTAAGCCTCTGGCCCGTAGAAATTGCAAAGTAGATATGAACAGCGGAAGTCCAAGAAACAGCAATGGTTTAGAAATACTGTCCTTCCTACAAACATCTTTATTTACCGTTTTAATTATCCTGAATTAGAGAGCTGCTGTTTACTATGTGATTGCATCATATAAAAAAAGCGCTATAGCTCAGAGCAAATAAAAATCTCTTCTTGGAGACTGGATGCCACTGTTAGGCTTTATTTCTGAAAACAACTGTACTTATTGCAGCGGCCGTGTTAGGAACTATAATTGAATTGAAATAATACCTTGGCTTTTGCAATGGTTCTGTTAGATTAATTATGTTTTCTGTAAGTCTTGCATAAATGCAAATTTTGGAAAGTATTCCCCTGTTACAAGTAAAAAAGCTAAAAGAAGTTACAAACAAACCCTTAAAATGCAATATGTGGAAAAAATGTTGTTTTCATTTAAATCTTCCCATTGAAGTCAGCATCTCAGAGACCAGCAACTTGTTACATTCACATGTAGCTTCAGGATACAGCAGAATGATATTAACTAGGGCTGTTAAGCTCTAACCAGCTCCCTTGTGAAGACGGGTTCATGATGATCTGCAGTGAACTTTCTCACAGTGATGTGTGATCCTGCCACCTCAGGAGCTCTGAAAAGGTTTCTGAGCATGTGAGAAAATAGCAGAGGGGATGTTGGAGCAGCAGAGCACACTCCTGCTGCATTCCACTTTTTCCACCTTCATCACCAACTTGCATTGCCACTCGGGAGCTTGTTCTGACAGGTCAGGGTGGCGTGTTTGCAGGAGAGCGAAATGCTGATCCTTTTGAGATCTGAGCTGGCTAAAGTGCTGGAAAACAAAAGAGATGGGGTGCAGTTCTGGATGCAGTTGGGAGCATAAGTTAGGATTATGAATATGAAGACGAAGATGTTTTGTGTTCATAAATGGAGGGATAGAATTAAAGCTTATGCTATTAATGATGTTACTAGTATTTTTCCTGTTCAATTTCTGGCGGTTATTTCAAACCAACATTAAGAAAATACGTCCTTCACTTTGATTCAATAACTGGATGATTTACTGCAACATTTATCCTCCTCAATCCCATCGTTCTGGATGGGAATTTTCAGGAATCATCTCTTGTCATTAAGTGTTAATGAAGTGTAAAATGCAAGGAGAAAATAGCTTTCCTAATCCATTGGGTATAAGAAGCTGCTTCATTACCCTTGAAGTGAAAGCAAAATACTTGGAAGTTTTCTATTACCTCAACTCTTTTTGAGGAAAATATAATATTACATACTGTTTTATACCACTGAAACATCGTATTCTACTCTCAACCTCATTAAACTGTAAATAATGGAAACAAACTGTATTCAGCACCACTACAGAAAACTGAAGATCAATTCCTTCTCCAAATGGTAACAGGAATACTGTCTAACTTCTCAGGAAAAGAAAAATTGTGAGAATTGATTGATTTGTGGTGTCTTTCATTGGAAAGATGTTTCAGTAAACCTTTTCTGGGCTGATTTAATCTAGAACCAGCTGAACTAAAGAGGTACTGTTGAAATGTACCTCTCTTTGGCTTACTATCAGATACCGGTGTTAGTAGAGCTTACATGGGAGCATGTATCAAGAATTTATCGTAGATGGTGATCTTAAAAAGGAGAAGGAGGAAATTAGCACTTGCTCTGCTTATTGATTTCTTTAAGCACTACTGATCGGTGAACTTAACAGCCCTTGGGTCAGTTCTGCACAGAAATGAAGAAGAATATCCTGTTGGAAAACATTAAGAAGGGCAGGCCAGGGGACAGATCAAGTGGAAGCTTTTGTGAATTTGTGAACTGACTTTGGTATTAACCTCCAGTTCTGTGCTGTTTCTTGAAGCCTTCACATGTGCTATAGGAGCCATTAGGGTTGTGTCTCCACATAGCTGGTGATCCTTGATAGGGAATAGTTGCCAGATGTTGAGTTGGGAGCATTTTCAAGGTGTCCGTGATAATTATTGTGTGTTTTTATGAGTCTGGATGTGAGCAGTCCTTTTCTGATAGAATTTAGACAGTATTGTTTTGCATATCTTCTTCCTCAGTTTCCAGCTCCTACGGGATGTTTCAACACATGCTTCATTTGTCTTCTAGTCACGTGTCCTAAGTATTTTTCCTGTAGAAATATTTTTGTTTTCTCTGAGTAAATATCTTTAAACACGCTAGCAGTGAGAAGCATGGGAGTGAGGAGGCAGCAGCCCAATGAGAAGGCTGAGATCCCAAGCAGTCCCATTGACTGGGGTGAGGCTTCTCACTGGTGCTCACTGAGTACTTGAGATCAGCCCCCCAGTTAACTACAAATATTTGAGGTTCTGCGTAACTGAAATGTACAGACATTTATACCTAGCAGAAATCTTGTCTGTGTCCTACAAGTGCAGCTGTACATGTTCCAGTGGCCCTTAATGGGGTCATTATATAAAAATCAGTTTAAACCTTTAAATGCAGTTTTTAAAACATTATTTGGGACATCACAAGTATTGAATGACTCGCGCCTTGCAGATTAGAAGATGATTATCCTCTGTGGTGCTTGCTATAGTAGCTTATAATAGGAAGAATATTCTTAAAGCTGTCTCTTAAGCTTGCTATTCAAACTTACTCACTCGAGGCTATGTATTGTATTCTACTTCATGGTACTTTATGTTGAAGACGCATTTATCTTCTTAATCAGACAGTTTATATCTGCGAGGAATGTGTTCAATAGAATGTTAAACACAATTTAGATGAGAAGTGAAAGCACAGTTTGGTGTCATTTTCTGCCACCCATTATTACTGCAAGAGGGAAGTACAGCAAGCCAAGCTTAAACAGAGCCTCTAAGCAATAACAAGCTGATCTGTCTGTTTATTTTGGCCTAACGTTCTTTCCTTGCTACAGAGCTGTTGTAAGCATTTGCCAAATAACAGACATTTAAAAACTAGATGAGGAATAGCATCTTAAGAGGATCAGATCAGAGCATCTAAAGGCCTCAGTAAAGCTGACAGCATCTTTGTGCTTTATGAGACTTCTTGTTCCAGTGCTACATGTATCATATGCAAGTTAAGACAGGAAAGCCACAGAGATCACTGTCATCAGATTTACTGCAGTAATACCTAGTGTCCGTCTCTAGAGCTGCTGGGAAAGTGCAAATTGTTTTTTCTGAAAAAGTTAAAATGTCAAAACACTTCTGATCCCTCTGTTTGTTGATTCAGAAGGAGCAAATCATCTTGAAATGTTTTTCAAATAAAACCCTTAATAACTCCTCAAGAAATTGTAGCTATTTCTAGATATGTAATTTGCCATTGTATGTTATTTAAGTGGCTAGATACAATAGAACCTTGCTAATTATCAGTATTAACCCCCAGGTCTGATTGTTTGCATGGGGGAAAAACCCAGAAACAACACTGAACCAGATCCAAAGATTTATTGCCCTGCTTTGGCCCAAGGGCCTTCTGGGTGCAGCGAACGAAGTCTGGTGTGGGACTGTGAAAACACTGGCTCTGTTTTGACACCAGCCTGGAAGCAATCAGAAGTGAAGTGATTGCTCTGCTTCAGTTCCCTCTTGGTACAAGCGTGGGGAAAGATGCTTGTTTCTACTGTAAATTAGTGTGACATCTACTGTTGAAAACTGCATATATGAAGAATGTTTTATTATTAAGCTGGGCTAATCATGTTACTTGTATTTTGTTACTGTTATCATCTGTCTAACAAAATATTCACTCTGAAGGGTTATCCTACAGTGTAAATCTAAACCTCTGACTGTAATAAACCAAGTGTGTTTGCTGCTGACAGTTGCATTGATAGAAGTAACCTTGAGGCCTTTACCATTTTTCGTAAATTAGGAATTTGGACATGGATCTCCACTGGGCTTTTTCTTAAGTGATTGATGTCATACATAAATGAAAATATAGCACATGGAAGAGGGAGGGCAAGCATTCAAATATCTGACTTTTTTTCTGGCAGGATGGAGAAAAAGAAAATTCTAATGAAATCCAAGGCTGCTGCTCCGAACCTCCTGAGGGCACTGCATTCTCTGTACCAGTTTGGTCACCTCTGTGACGTGACAGTTCACACTCAACATCTAGGGATTCAGGAGGAGTTCCTGGTTCACAAAGCTGTCTTGGCAGCTTCCAGCAATTATTTCAAGGGGCTTTTCCTGCATGATGAGATGCTGGACACCAAGAATTGCACAGTCACTCTGCAAGACATTTACACGGAAGAGTTCACCTCCTTCCTAGAGTTTATTTACACTGCAGAAGTGGAGATTGAAGCGGAAAAACTGCAGCGTATGAAAGAAATAGCCGAAAGACTCGAATGCAAGGATTTGCTTGACATTTGTGAGGAAGTGAGAGCAGAGGGCAGGAAGGGTTTGGATTTGAGCCTCCATCTGAAAGGTCAGCTGTGTGAAAATAGTGGGCCACAGTGGACTCACATCCAGCAAGAGGAGGACCACAAACTGAATGACTCTTCCCAAGCTGTGGCAATAACTGTGCAGAAGAAACTTTGGGATAGGCAAAATCATAGAAAGTTGCTGCCTGGCTATGAACTCATTGAAGGCCAACCGGCAAGCCTGGAGCAAGAGGGCACTGCTTTTCCAGGACCAAAATCCAGGACAGCAAAGCTACTGAAATGTAACAAGGCAGATACCAGAAACAGACTCAGCATGGATATCATTAGTCTGGAAAATGAGACTAGTTGTTCCCCCCCAAGTCAGACTGAATCAAAGGAAGCCTGCGTAGTTACTGGGAACGCAGTGGCCAAGCAATGGGAAGGTAAAACCAGTTCAATTTCCGATTTTGCCAGTAAAGACGAATGTAGGAAATCACTGCAGCATGTGGCAAAAGTCTTGACGCCGATTGTGTGCGAGAAGTGCAATGAGTCTTTCCGTGTTATCAAGCAGTACCAGTCACACATGGAGCTCAGGCATGACGTTAATCTGGCTGTCGAGTACAGCTGTAATACATGTGAGCAGCTCTTCTCTACTCACCAGAACCTCCAGCAGCACCGCCTCACTGTTCATAGCGATGAGCGGGGCTTCTCCTGTGTGTTTTGTGACAAGAGGTTTAAGCGACAGAAGGACATAAATGACCATATCCGCAGGGTGCATGAGAAGAAGCAGGATCCCCAGGCCTGCCCGTACTGTGACAAGGTCATCAGCTCCAAGTGCGGCCTCACAGTCCACATACGAACACACACGGGGGAGAAACCTTATAAATGCAAATGCTGCCCCGCCAGCTTTGCTCAGAGGTCTGCTTACAATACTCATGTGAGGTACAACATTCTCTGTGTGTGCGTGTGCACAGGACAATGTGTTTTCTTTCTGGGTGCAAGGATAAAAGTGTTACTGAAGTCCTTGCTGCTTTAGTTCCATAATTCCTTGGATCCAATCAAAAGTGTGTTGAAATTGGCACAGATTTTTCCATTGACCTCATCAAGCTCTCAGTCCAGATTACAGAATCGAGCTCTCCCAGACTAGAAATTAGGCAAATATTTCACATTGAATCAAAGGGGACTTGTGCAGCCAGATCTCTGGAAGCCCGACATTTGGGTTTTTAAGTAGGAGCCTGAAAAGAGTTGGCAGCTGTTGAAAATCCACAAAAAAATGCCCATTTCATAAATGTCAGGGCAGAGTGGTGGGTTTTAGTACAGTTTTCACAGGTCAGGTATCTTGCATGCTGTTTTGCTGGGCAGTGTGATCTTCTGGATAGGTTTATTAAGCGCTGCCTGGCTGGAAACAAGATGTTTAAATTGCAGAAGCCACTGTACATGTTACACATCTCCGTATCCTGCGTGGTACACGGAGATAAGTGGTTTTCTACTGGATTGCAGCTTCCCTTTTAAAAAAATTCACAATTTGTTTGTAGTTCAGTCCAGTATCAGGAAAAACATTCCAGATGCGTCTTCAGTGGAGTGACATGGCTTGTTCCACGCACTGAGTAGTGATAAGTAGACTTAACCGCTCCAACTGATGGTCTACAATGGGATCTGGTTTGGTTTTCCATATAGGCATTTAATCTGTATTTCCCCTGCTTTAAGTCCATAATTTCTTGTCCTGCCTGCCATGGCCTTGGAGGAAAATTTACAGTCCATCCTATTTTAATTAGTCAGATGATGAATACATATACCTGAGAGGCATGATCTCTGAGGAACTGAGGCCTTTAATTTTCTTCAATTAGCTGGTCCAACTCTACACAAAATTTCCATGTTCCCAGCTCTCCAAACACACTGTTAATTTCTTAAATGATATGAAAAACAATTAGAAGGAAACCACTCTTCCTCCAAGGCAAACCTGTCTGAATTGAAACAATTAAAGCTATTGAAGTTGTGCTCTGTTGTTTGTTTGTTTGTTTTAACAGAAAAGTCCATGAGTCTGGGCAAGAGAGGAAACTTCTGCCTGTCTATTGGATGGTAGTTCCGCCTGCACGTAGACCAAACACAACAAGCTGTGACAAAGATACTGACAAAGAAATGTGGGACAGGACATCAGGGACTGAACAACAACAGTGTGTGAGGCACGAAGAGACCACAAGTTCTGAGGAAGAACCTGGGGGTTCATTTGTTAACAAAGCAGACAGCAACAATGACCAAGAACAACAAAAGCGGAAATGTATGGAAGCTGAAGCAAGAAGTGAAAAAATGAGTGAAGAAGGGAATGAAGATGAAGGTGGAGTGAGTGTGAAGGGTGAGGCGGAGGTAGATTATGAAGCGGGGTATTCAGAAGCTGAAGATAGTAGAGATAATGAGAAGGTCTGTACTGAGGAGGATGATGAGGATGATGAATACGCTAATGAGAAGGATGGTGAAGAACGTGAATCAGATGAAGCGTTTAAAATAAAGAAGGTCAATAAAAGTGGGCTGAATAAGAAATCTGCCTATGTAATAACATGTGATAAATGTAAAGAGCAGTTTATTTCACGGAAAAAGTATGTGGATCATTGCAGAGATGTCCATCAGTGCTTGCCTGGCAAAGTCTATCAGTGTGACATCTGCAGCAAGTCATTTGCTAGTTACAACAGCTGGAAGGAGCATCGAGCATGTGTCCACAGTGAAGAAAGGCAGTTTGCCTGCACCCTTTGCAACGCTACTTTTAAAAGAAAGAGAGATGTGAGGACACATTATATGCGGAAACATGAAGGCAGAGTCAAACGCCCTCTCTGCTCTGTCTGCGGGAAGATCCTCAGCTCCCGAACAGCACTAGTGTTTCATATGCGGACGCATACAGGAGAAAAACCTTATGAGTGTAGCATTTGCCATTCAAAATTTGCTCAGCCATCACAACTTAAGATCCATACCAGGTCAGCCTACAACAGTACTGCTTCTCCCGTTCTCACTTCCCTGCATGCCCAGTGTACTTCAGCACTTTTTTTCCTCTTCTGACCTCCCAGTTCAGTCCTTCACCTTGCATGTCCTTACAACAGGAACACTGGGATATAGTTTGCTCTGTAGTATCTGTGATTAATTCTTTTATGCAAAGACTTTGTCTTCATCTGGTCATTGCATCAGTTTCAGTAGGGATTTTGAAACATGATCTGTCTGAACTTGTAAGCAAAAGCCAGTCATTTGAAACAGTCTTCAAAGTACGATGATGGCCTTCACTGATCATAAGTAGCATAGGCTGAAGAATTAGTCAGGGACCTCAGAGACCCAGATGCTGAGCCCTGCTCACTCTTTATCACTGTGAGCAAGTCATTTACTGTGGATTTCAGTTCTGGTATGCAATACAAAAGCTGGACTTCTCATCTGAGCTCCCACTGGAGCAAGACTGGATGAATTGCTCTCTGGTCACGACTGTGTTATGTGCGTCCTCTCCCAGGAGAGAGTGAATCATCCCATGAAATTTTTCCTCTTTCTCCAAATGGGGAGCCTAGCAGATAGCTTGTAAGAGGAGGTTTAACTGTTGGAGGGCTAAAGGAGGTGAGATAAATCCCGGTACTACAGTGGACAGTGGACTCATATGATGGGGACAGTAGCTTTCTTCTGCCTCCTAATTGTTCTTACAGTGATTTTAAAAATCATGAAGTATACTGAGTCAGGACCAACAAAACATATGAAACATTGGGATAATCTCAGCTGTTTCTCAGCTGAAACACAGCAGAGCTGCACTGCGTGCAAGATGCAGTGTGACTCATGGCCTTTGTGTTGGGTAACTGGCTGTCTTATATTTGCAGCATTTTGCCCAACAGCTCAAAGTCATGCCTGTTTTTGCACATCATACTGTTTGGGTTGGAGTAAAGGAAGTTAACATAGTGTTAAGATCAAACATTGGGCTCAGACCTTCTCTGATTTGAGCTAGTTTAAAAACAAATGTCCAGCATGCGTTCAGAAACACTATTTGTCTGACTTTCCTTAGTGCCTTTTGTTAAAGTTTGCAGGCCAGAGGACATGAGACAGAGGGGTTGCAGAAGCCAAGAATGTCGCCAACAGTGTCCCAAGAGATCTGCTGCTGGCATTGTGCTGGGGACAATCTGGATGCACTTTCAGTCTCTAGCACAGCAGCAGTTTGTCATCTTCCCAGCCTTCTCACTTCCAGTGATGATACTATGAGATATAACTTGTGAAAGAAGGGTGGATTTTGTAGGGCCTGAGAGTGAGGAAAAGGTAAAATTAAAGGGGACTTTTAGTACTTTAGTGTAGCACCTCTACTGGCAAACATTTTGTTTCCTGATTGAGCAGAAAGTATTTTTTTCACTTCATTCAAAATATTCAGTGTTTCTGTAGTGTGTGGAACGTAATTTCAGATATAGTATTTTAATAATGTGCTGCAAGAGCTGATTTATTCATAGTCATTTGTGTTTCACTTCATTTAGATCCCATACAGGGGAAAAGCCATATATTTGTGAGGACTGCGGGGCTTGCTTTGCTGATAAAGGCAAACTCACTGGTCACAAAAGGACTCACACAGGTAGGCATTAAGTAGTTGTTTCTTCCATTTGGTTCCTCCCATCACCTCGCCTTATCCTGCTAGAAAAGGACTGATGGTGCATGCTTTTCTTTGTAACTTGCAGAAGAGACTCCGAGTACCAGGAAGGAATTACTTGGGGTAGAAAAACATTTGAAAACCAATTTTGAAGTACAAAATTCTACTGAACGAATTCACAGTGTCTTTTTCTCTTTACTCAGGAGAGCGACTTTTCAAATGTGATGTGTGTGGAAAGCATTTTGCCACTAACGAGTATTTAAAATGCCATAAGCGATGCCACATGGGTGCTAAGCCCTACAAGTGCGAGGTTTGTGGGAAGACATTTGGACTGAGAGCCTCACTAGCCCAACACAGTAACGTCCATGCAGGTAATGAAACAAACTCATTTGGGCTGGGAAAATAAATGGCACTGGAAGCTTGGGTCTGAAGTACTTTCCAGTTTGGATGGTGACATTTTATTCCAAAACCACTTTTACAAAATCCTTGAATTAGGTGATGAGAAGAAGCGGGGTTCATATTCATCCTGATTGGTTAAGCAGGGCACAATGTCGTTTTGTATCGTATCAGATGAGGCTTGCTCAGAAGCCTGAGCCCTGTTTTGTCCTGCTGAAGGATTTCAGAGCAGAGAGCAGCTGTAGTTGCTACCATTCCCCTTGGAAGATCAGAGCGCTGTTCTCAGGCTTTCCTTTGCAGCCAAGAAACATTTATCATACAAGCTTAAAAAACAAGGCCTTGAGCTCTTATCTCCTATGTACACTACTTAATCAATATTGATCTTTTAAAAGTTCTTCACGCTTTTTGTCTGCTGAAATCAGGGCCAAAAGAACCTGCTTTCTAACTCTGTGCTTCCTGATTTGTGTTGTGTTTAGAGACCCGTCCGTATTTCTGCGAACAGTGTGGGAAAACGTTCACCCAGCAGGGCGCTCTCCGGCGCCATCAGCGCATTCACACTGGGGAAAAGCCATACAAGTGCAGAGCTTGCGAGAGAACCTTCACGGACATGTCCACCTTGCGCAGACACGTGTCGGTATGCTGCCCTTTGGGTGTCTTTGGGGCAGGCAGACTACAGTGGTGACCTTTAACTGCTGAGAAAAGTTTCTTACCTTAATGAGGGTTCACATTGATGCTAAAGATCAGAAATTAAGGATTTTCATTAAAAAAAAAACGGAAGAATTAATATTTGGGCTGGGGAATCGCTCTGCCACCTACAGATAGCTTTTAAAAACGCATTTCCGAAGGGTGCAGTATTTTCCTCCAGCAGCACCACAGCTCCCACTACTGGCTGCCAAACCAGCCATCTACCGAGTACTTGTGTTGCCTTCAAAAGGAAAGATCTAATCTTAGACAGTGGTTAGTTAAAATGCTATTACTGTTAGAATCCTTTTCTTGGATAAGGAATGGTACTGTGTTTTGTATTACTAAAGTGTTCTAAGTCTCTTACACAGAGGCCATAACACGATGGGTTAACCCCAATACAGTTCAATGTTGCACTGGATTTTATCTTCAGTCATTAAAGTTATTGTTAGGAAAAAACCTCAGCTGTAATTGTTTTCCCCCTTTTTTCTAGATTCATGACCGGAACGCTCACTGGAGAAGTTTCTTAATAGATCTTACAACCAAAAAAGACCATAACTGGTCCAAGATAGAAACATTTTCAGAAACCTGTACAGGTGAAGACTCCGTGCCAGAAATTTGGTCAGTTGACCAGGGTTAACTTTATAAACCCACAGCGTCACTCTTAAAGCAGCAGAACACATGCCATCAGGTGTGGGTAACGCAGAGAGCTCCAATCGCTCCCTTCTGTACTTGTGATGTCAGTTATCATTGGAAAACTGCAGCCTTTCTGGGGCCAGACAGGCTCACTCATCTCAGAACAGGCTAACTCATCTCATATGTCCACTGTTGTGTTGCACTCTGCAGCGCGGTGCCATCTTCTTACAGGTGAGCTGGAGTGACTAGTCTTGCATCGGAGAAGATGTTCATCGCTCTGCTGTAGAAGTCTTTATGCCAGTTAGATTTCAGATCCATCCAGAGCTCTATTTTTCACAGAGCCTTGAATACATCGCAGTGTCTCTTCGTGACGGCGTGTGGATTTGTGTGCCTACGTGGGCACAGGGCTGGTTCCATTGCTGTGAGTTATCACATCTTGTCTTGAATAAAGAATCATAGAATGCCAAGTTGGAAGAGACCTCAAGGATCATCTGGTCCTACCTTCTTAGGTGATACATAGAATGATACAGAATGGTTTGGATTGGAAGGGACCTTAAAGCCCATTCAGTTCCACATCCCCCTGCCATGGGCAGGGACACCTTCCACTGAATCAGGTTTTTCAAGGCTCCATTCAGCCTGGCCTTGAACACCTCCAGGGATGGGGCATCCACAGCTTCTCTGGCCAACCTGTGGCAGTGCCTCACCACCCTTATTGTGAAGATTTCTTCCTAATGTCTAATCTAAATTTTCCCCCTTCCAATTTAAAGCCATTCTGCTTTGTCTTATCATTACTTGCCCTTGTAAAAAGTCCCTCCCCAGCTTTATTGTAGGCCTCCTTCAGGCACTGGAAATCTGCTAGAAGGGCTTCCCGGGGCATACAGATAGTTTAAATGAGATGGCCCAGCACCCTGTCAAGCTGAGCCTTAAAAGTGTCCAATGTAGAGCAGTCCCCCACTTCCCTGGGGAGATTGTTCCAATGTTTAACTTTTCTCATGGTGAAAAATTTTCTTGTGGAATCCAATTGGAATGTCCCCAGGAGAAACTTGTACCCATTACCCTTTGTCTTCTCCTGTGACTCCTTGTAGAAAGGTAGTGTCCATCCTCTGATACATAACGGTCTCCCTAAGCCTTCTCCTCCCAGGGCTGAACAAACTGAGTTCTCTCAGCCTTGCTTTATATGGAAGGTTTCCCAGCCCTCTGACCTTAATGATCCTTCTCTGGCTTCAGCCCGTCCGAAAGTTGCGCTCATAACGGACCGCTCGTCCCGTAACGGATTCATTTGAGGAGATTCGACTGCACAAACCTGTTGATGTGGAATGAATGAAATCCCGGCTGTTTCCGCCCAGCGCTGCGGCCGGTCGCGCCGTGGCCGTCACTTCCTGAGCGCTACGGCCGCGCCTGCGCCGCCCGCCGCCGTTTTGGGGGCGGGGCGGTTCCGGCCGCCGCCCGGGCTGAGCGGTGAGTGCCGGTCCCTATCCCCGACCCGGCCCTGTCCCCAACTCCCCCGACGGCCTTGCTGCTTCCCGGTCCCTGCCCCTCCAGCCGCGGTGGCCCGGGAGCCGCTCTCCGCCTTGGCCCTGTCGTGGAGGGGGCTGACGGGTCGTGATCCCGGCGTTCCCGTTGATCCGCAACGCCTTCCGAAGGGGAGGAGATCGCCCTCGGTGGCAGGGATGCAACTTCTTCGCTTGTCCCGTGTGCGGGCAGCCGGCTCGGTGTCTGTCCCTGCTGCCCCTCGGGGACTGCTGCCCGCGCCTGCAGAGGGAAGAGGGGTGCCTGGTCCCGGCTGCTTCAGGCCTTGTGGCAAGCGGGGAAGCCAAGGGAGCGGAGATGCAGCCCATCCCTGTTCCTAGTTGTTCCGGGCCCTGCGGCAAGTGGGGAGGCTGAGGGAGATGTGGGCTGCAGCCTGGCCCTGGGCCTGGCTGCTTTGGGCTCTGTGGCAAGCAGAGAAGCTTGCTGAGGAGGAGAGCGACTGGCCTTACCTAAGCTGCAAGGAAGGGTGTGGCGACGCCCCCTCCTCCTTCCCTGCAGGAGTTTCCTGGCCTAGTCTGGCGTCATTGCATCTCTCTGAGTGCCCTGCACTCACCAGGGCTGCAGGGACGTTGTGGGGAGCTCTGAGCTATCACCTAAGACTTGTGCTGCGTGTCTGCTGCATTGTACTGTCCTTTGCTTCCTAGGTTTAGCTTCTGCTTCAGCCTAGCAGAGTGTGTATATTGTTGGGGTGCCGTTATTATAGCTTCAGTAGCTCTAAGAAATCCTAAACAAGACAGATTGGTCTGTAGCCGTCACATCTCTTAGTAGATTGCGTGGAATTGTTTGTTCAGAACAACAGACAAGCCTGTGGGTTCACGATCTGTTAAATCTTGCTGGCTCTCTATCTCTTTTCAGCTAGTTTTGCCTCTAGGAGAGGACATGTTCACAGTGTGTGAAGGCTGACTGTACAGAAGAGTTCTACAGGCCAGCTCTAGTGAGCAGGCTCAGTTTACAGATTTTCAAGCCTCGTCTTTTTAAGATGAGTATATCATGCTTCTGTGGAAGATGTTGTGCCAGGCCAGCGCTCAGCAGCTGAGAATCCTTGCTACATGAGTGACAATGAAAAGCCTTCACAGCACAACGTATCTTACTTTGTATGTTGGATTACTGCTCCTTCTCTGAACAAATTCCAGACCAGTGGAAGGCTGGCGATAAGAGTGAATGATGTGTTCTCATAACAGCTTTACGTTCTGCAAATACTATGGTGGGAAGAACAGGAGGTTTCTGTTTGCAGCCTCAAGGAAAAAGGAATTGGCATAACATGTCTGTTAACACACAAGTCTACAGTCAGTGCCTGATGTGAGCAGTTGGCTGAGCACTGTTATGTGCTCGTTCGCTCCAGTGGGAGAAGTTTGTGGTTTGGGTTCTTGTTTCCTGCTGGGGATCACTGTTGTCTGCACTTGACCACAGCTTTTCCTGTACGCTCAAGTGGAAAAGAGATGTGAAATAACAGGATAAGTAGTTAAAAAATAATTGTATTGGGGAAAAAAGTTACATCTTTATATCACTGATTATTTCAGATAAAGCATTCAGCAAGTCTTTACTTAATTCACCCTCAAGCATGCAGAGTTCCAGCATGTCATGCAACTAGGAGGAAGAATCACAGAGTGACTATGGAGAAAAGGGAAGCAAAGTTTAAACGTCATCTTTTATGCTTATATTTATTTTATTGCTTATACTTCAGTCAGGAGTGAAATTCTGTAATTCTCATTCATATAAAAATTCTATCAAAACTGAAGCATAACATGGGGGTTTGCTTTTAAAAGTGGACTGTGTTTTGAGATGCTTGTTGAGCTCTGAGCTGATGCAGGCCATTCTCTGTCCCCTTCCTAGGTCTTTTGTTTCACGTGTAGTAAGAGTAGCTTGGTAACAGTGGGTTTTAGGTATTTATTAGAGTAACATTCATGGAACTATTTAGATTTTAAATCTTCTTGAGTTAAAGAGTCAAAGGTTAGGAGTCAAAGGTTAGGAAATAGGAAGGGCTTGGTGCTGAGGATAGTCTTTTTCTGTAGGATCTAATATAGAGGCTTGGGTGCCTGTGGTGGATTGTGTTTGCTGTTCTGCCACTTCCTTGTTGCGTGAGGTTGGGGAAACAATTCTGCTTCCTTTGGTCCAGCCTGCCTTATTTATAAACTCTGTAGGGCAGGGGCTCCCTGTTGCTTTTTATTTTGCGTAGCATCAAGTCCATGAAGCATTCACTTTGTGTGGCTACTAATGATCTCCGCAAAACTGTGGTTTTGATAGCTTTCCATTTTTAAAATATTATCTTAAAATATTATCTTAAAAAACTGGTTTAGCTGAAAACTGTACTGGGATGCAAGTCTGACTTTTATTTTGTTGAAATGAGTATGGACTAAAATTTGAGTTTAATTCCGAGGCAGGGAGGAAGAATGAGTATGTCTGTCTGATGCTGTGGATGTTACTCTCTTGTCTCTTTCATGCTTAATATGGCTTCATTACTGTTGTATTGGTATAAATTTTGTTCCATTGGTACACTATTGGTTTTGTTTATCTTTCTGAGCAACATTTCTAGTGTCCCATGTAGAAAAGGCTGCAAATCTGCTGTACCTGAGCACGTGCAGAGACTAGAAACCTTAATTAACTTCCAGGAAGTGGGAAGAAATTCTTCAACTTCAAAATGCATGTATACGTCATCGTTAAGAACACAGTAACACCCAATAGATTGCAGGGAATGTTTCTTAGAGCATCTCCAAAGTGGACAGAAATGTTGTTTTTCCTGGGATCAAATGTTTTTGTATCCATCAGTCTTTTGAGAACTTTGGAGCAACTTAAAACATTACTTGGAAATAAAACATAGTTAAAAGGGTAGTAGAAATGGCAAAGCCCTAAGGCTACAAATGGGCTCTCAAAATTTAGCAGCTGTAAGTCCATTTTGAGTGATTAGTATTTTAATAAAGAGAGCTTTGAGGAAGTGTTATGATTTCTTAGGTTTACAGTTTGACAATACGTTCATGCAGTTCCTGTGCTTTGGTCTTGTTTAAAAGTCTTACCTCGAAAAGCCTGTTTAAGGAAGTGTTTATTTAGGATTGCAGTTAACTTCTACTTAATCTTACCTTTCTCTTATTGCCTGATTAGAGTGGAGAATAATTTCTTAATTCCACATGCGTTAATGAGAACTTTCCTTTTGATCTTCCTCTGTTTACTCTGTCCCTATTACAGGTTCTAATAGTCTCTTCTGTTTCAGGTGAAATTACGGTTGAGATTTAAACTCAAATTAACTTCAGAGAAATCTCTGTGTATGACTGGCAGTGTAGTTTTCGATACAACTGCTTAGGGTGCCACTTGTTGAAATCTGCGCTTCCAGCCAGACTTCTAACAATGCTTCTTTAAAGTCTGACCTCTGAAGCTCAAGCACCTCAAGTGCTTAAATCTGAAGTGAAGCACTCTCAAAAGTCTGCATGTGCCTTTTGGCCGCTGATGTATTTGTATTTTGTTAGCTTCCGTGCAAATAGCTAACACGCCATGTTGTTAACAGCTTTTTGCAGAGAGAAGAAAGATGGAAAGTAATGCAGTTTTACTGGAATCGAAGTCCTCTCCTATCAACCTTCTGAATGAAATGCATCAGCTGCGTCTCCTGGGCCACCTCTGTGATGTGACCGTCAGTGTGGAGTATCAAGGTGTCAGAGCAGAGTTTGTTGCTCACAAGGCTGTGTTAGCAGCAACAAGCAAATTTTTCAAGGAGGTTTTCCTTAATGAGAAGGGCATGGATGGCCCAAGGACCAATGTGTTCTTGAATGAGGTCCAGGTTGCTGACTTTGCTTCATTTCTTGAGTTTGTCTATACCGCTAAGGTAGAAGTGGAAGAAGACAGAGTACAGCGTATGCTAGAGATAGCTGAAAAGCTGAAGTGCTTGGACCTCTCAGAAACCTGCTTTCAATTAAAGAAACAAATGCTTGAATCGGTGCTGTTAGAGTTGCAAAACTTTTCTGAATCTCAGAACTCTGAGGAAGAGAGCACTACCCAGCCGAGCATTTTGCTGGAGTCCAAAGCAGCTGCTGTGGCAGAAGCTGACCAGGCAGACTGTTCCCTGGATCCTCCAGATTCCCCAGTAGACAGGCCCAGCTATGGAATTTCTCCTGAGATGCCAGCTACCAAATCAAAAGAGAAAATGGACAAAAAGAAGGAAATGATGAAGCCGCCTTACGCCAAAATCAGAAGGGCAAGTGGGAGACTGGCTGGGAGGAAAGTATTTGTGGAAATCCCGAAGAAGAAATACACGAGGCGACTGAGAGAGCAGCAGAAGAGTGCAGAGGTTGCTGAAGAAAATAAATATCCTCAAGACCAGGATATGTGTGATATGGAGAGAGAGGAGGAGCAAGTGGAGAACAACATCAAACCTGAAAGCGAGGACTGTGACGGCAACTTTGAATCAGAAGAAAACCTGAAAAAATCTGAAGAGGATAAAAAGAAACGAGGCAGTAACTTCAAGTGCAGCACGTGCGAGAAGGAATTCCTGTATGAGAAAAGTTTTCTCAAGCACATAAAGCACAACCACGGCATTGCAGCCGAAATCATTTATCGGTGCGAAACCTGCAGTCAGACCTTTGCCAACCGGTGCAACCTAAAAAGCCATCAGCGCCATGTCCACAGCAGCGAGCGCCACTTCCCTTGTGAGCTCTGCGGTAAGAAGTTCAAGAGGAAGAAGGACGTCAAGAGACATATTCTCCAGGTTCATGAGGGTGGTGGGGAGCGTCATCAGTGCCAACAGTGTGGAAAGGGGTTGAGCTCCAAAACTGCCTTGAGGCTCCATGAAAGGACGCATACAGGCGACAAGCCTTATGGGTGCACAGAGTGTGAGGCTAAATTTTCTCAGCCTTCTGCACTTAAAACACACATGAGGTATGAACAGACTTAACTGGCCTTGTTAGATTCTGGGGGGAGAAGCAGAATCCCCTGGAATACACCTTGAGCCTTCAAGTGATAGTGGGGATGTAAAACATGACTTGGATGGAAATCTGCATTTCCTTTTTTCATAGCCTTTTTTTCCCTCCTGCTTTTCAGATTAAGGGAGTTGCTATAATTTTCTTTAAGCCAAAGTAGAGGTGCATGGGCCGAGGCCTGCTGCTGCTGTAGTGCACAGTTAACTTATCTCATGGGAACAGACCTATTAAGAGTCAATGGGATGTTTCACGTGAGAAAAGCAATGCCTGTGCCTTATTGCTTGTGGGATTAGGGATATAATTATTTCAGCTAATTTAATGCCTCTTTATATTCAATAGAAAAATGGTATGTAATAAGGATGAAAATATTCTAAAAAGCTTTGGTGTGCGTTAAATTCAAGAACACCAGATTTGGGTGCTAAGCATAGAAAACAACTGATACATGACTAGAAACAGGCTGACATGTCACCACCTAGAGGTGAGTGAGGCACCGAAGGCACCCCCACAGAGCTGATGAAATCAGTTGTAGCACTTAATTCCAGTGAGACTCGAAAGTGGAGCTGCAAAATGCATGGTATTGAAAGTTCATGGGAGAGACATTGTTATCAAGGCAAAAATTCTAGCTATTAAGGGCTTTAGCCTGCTTTTATCAGTCTACCAAAGCAGTGACCAGTAACCAAAGTTCAGATTATAGCCAGGGCATAAGCACAGAGAAGGAGGTATAGAAGAAATATCCCAAAATAGAATCATAGAATGGTTTGGGTTGGAAGAGATCTTGAAGGCCGTCCAGTTCCAACCCCTCTGCCATGGGCAGGGACACCTTCCGCTGGATCAGGTTTTTCAAAGCCTCATCCAGCCTGGTCTTGAACACACCCAGGGATGGGGCATTGACAGCTTAGTAGTACTACTACTCAGATCCAAAAAGAGAATGCAGTAGTGTCAGCATACTCCTAGGTGGCATTTCCTGCGAAGCAGAAGAGTTCATAAACCAGTGCTTTGTTTCATTGCCCCTTTTGAAGTCATTTGGTTTATTTCCAGTGGTAGAAAGCACATCCAGAAGTATAACTTTTGGTAGAGTTCTGCTGTGATGTTACTGACAATGTGGCTGCACAGCATCTCTTTTGTCATGTGCTTTTTCTTGACTGCAAGTAACTGCTTTGTGCTGCTTAAAAAGTCAGGTTTGTGCTGCTTAAAAAATCAGGTTTTGGCATAGGTGGAGTTTCTCCTCTATTGTTTACTATGACTATTCAGTAAGGTTGCTGAACACTGGAAAGGCAGTGTATCGTGACAGTCTGTGGTGAGAATTTCTCATCTCTTTGTATATATTTGTACATATATGCTCCACCTGTGGGTGTATTGCCGTGAAAACTGGGCTGTGTTGGCTGTGTTCCTGCAGCACTATTCAAGAGAGTCCTGAAGCGTGCTTGGAAGCAAAATTTAAGCTAGAGGAAACTGAAATACCAGTATAGGCAACAATTCTGTAAGGTGTTCTTCATGTATACACAGCCTTCCCGAGGAGATCACACTGCAGACTTGGGGTGAGAGCAAGAAAAATGACTGTATAGAAGTTGCATCTTTTTGTTCTGCCACTTGTTCCAGAGTAGCCAGTGACTCTACTCAATGGCCTTGCAAGAGCTGCGTGCCAGGGAACACATCACTTGCGTTCTCTGTGGAATAGTTTGTTAGCAGTGTCAGCAATATAAAGATACCTGCTTTACTTCAGATCCCAAAAGGTGGTTGTGTTTTTCTTTCCATCTGTCTATCTGGATTCAAGTTTTCTAAACTTTACTCAATTTTTACCTTTAAAAGTTTGGTTTTGCCCTGAAGAAATTTCTGGATATGGGCTTTGATTGTACAGCACTTATGTGATCGACCAGTAAAAGCAGCGCTGCAGAAACCACAATGCAGAATTTGGCCCTGATTAAGGTGTTTTTAAAAGACACTGCAATGTTGCACAGGCTTACAGTCGCTCTTCAGAGAGCAGTCACAAAGTAGAGACAATTTGCATTGTGTACAGAGGAAAGAGAGAGACCTTGGTGCTTTAATGTCGCTTTCTCATTTCAGAATCCATACTGGTGAAAAACCTTTTGTCTGTGACGAATGTGGTGCCAGATTCACTCAGAATCACATGCTTATATATCACAAACGGTGTCACACAGGTGAGGCTTTCTTTTGCAATGTAATGTACTATGTATAGGAGGAGGCCTGCTGTGAAACCAGGGATCTTGTTTTCATTCAGAAAATGCTTTTTGGTTGCTATTTTTAATATAAAATCAGATATTTTCATCCCTAGACGTGATTTTACTGAGAAAGGTTCCTATGGGTGGATAGGAACAGTGGAGAGAATAAAAGGAACGGATTAAAGAGAAGTTGAAGGAACTGATAAAGAGAAAAGGAGTTCCCATCTGGTTGGAATCCAATGTCTGAAGTGTGGACTGAGTCTGCTTTGGATAGTCTTCAATATCCAAGGATCTGTCATCAATAAACGGTCTAGTTGAATTTGTAAGAGAAAAATTATTTCTCTAAGTGAAAGGAATATAAAGGAGTAGAAAACAGCTGTCTTGGCTTATCCTGATCTGCAAAGAAGTCTTTTTAAAAGCACATGTCCTTCTCCTGGGTATCCCTTTGTAGTATAAATTGGTGTTTTGAATTGACCCTTCGTATCACCTGTGTGTGGTACTTTTGCATCTATAATTGACCTGTCTTAAAATGGTCTGCCTTCTGCTGGTAATTTATAACTAAAGGTGGAGAGCAGAAAACATTTCGATACAATGAAATATAATTCCAAGAACAGTTTTCAAGACGTCTGTAACTAAAATTGGCTGCTTACAGGTGGAGGCCTTTCATGAGAGGCGTGCACCATTGTGTTTATGATGAGAGTGAGCCAGAATTCTCCAAAAGTGGCAAGAAAACTGCTGGCTGCTGATCTCCCTGGACTTTTCGTGGACTACGTAGAGCTGTTAGTGTATGGTTGGATAGGTGCGGTTGCCGTTGCACTGGCAGGGTTTTGTGGAGGTGTCTTGCAGCAAAGCACTGTGCCATATGCAGAGATCACTGCTGTCACTGATCTTTTTGTGAGGTCGGCATGTGCTTAATTTGTATCTAATAGCGTTCAGTTTTAGCGTGTGATGATTAATAGCATTCTCAAATGCTATGTTGGTTGGTTAAATTCTCCTTCTCACCTTTGCTGTAGGGGAAAGGCCTTTTATGTGCGAAACATGCGGAAAGAGCTTTGCCTCTAAGGAGTACTTGAAACACCATAACAGAATCCATACTGGATCTAAACCATTCAAATGTGAAGTTTGCTTCAGAACGTTTGCACAGAGGAACTCGCTTTACCAGCATATAAAAGTTCACACAGGTAGGAGGTGCTCTTTTTTGTTTGAAATGAACCATTACAATTTGAAGATGTACTCACAGTTGCATGATTCAGACAAGGAATTTCTCAAATAGAATTTCTCAAATAGGATTTCCCACTACTCTAATTCCCACGCTGCCTGCACATTTTAATTCTTGATGCAGTGTGTTCTCATCCACTTCCTTTCTCCTGGTACTCCATGTGCTCTTGACTGAGCTACAGCAATTCTCTGAAATGCTTCCAAGAGCTGTGCATTGTTAATGGTGCTGGTCTGTTATTAGCAAGAAGATTATTGGAGACCAAAGACCCATCCCCATTTTAGCTCTGAGAAAAGCACTGCAGAGAGCTGATCTTGTTCTTGTCTGGTTGCTCACTGTTCATGTTTATGTTTGGATTTCCTCTTCAGTATCTGTCTGCTCTCTCAAAGTCCATGTTGTTCAGCAATACATTAGGTTGCAAATACTCATCTTACTTTAGGCATGTAATAAATACCATGCTTACTTATCCGGTGCCACTGTAGGATGTGTTCTTGCCAATGTTCTCTGTGTTAATGAAATTCTTGGTTTGTGGGCCTTGGTCTTTCTTTTTTTCCTACATTCTTGTATCTAGTGCAGTGGTACTGTCGGGAGTGGGAGACATCAGCATGGCAGTGCTGATGCCAACCGTTTTTTCCTGTTCTGGAATGTAGTCTCTTTTTCTGCAACATTACTTGTGCCTGTTATAAAGTGGTTTGGTATCCCTTTTTCTACCTTAGCTAAGGAGGGAGTATCACGTGGTTGTTTCAAAAAGTACTTAGTACAGTGACTGTGGCAAGGCAGCTTACGATTTATTTGGAGAGAACTTAGTGTTTATGAGCAGCTCTGGTATTAATGTTCCTTGTAAACAGGAAAACTTGTATTTCATATAAGACTGCAGTTGCTAATGGAAAATACATGTGAAAATGCGGAGGCTTCAATGGTCACACAGGCTTATGTGGACTGTGTGTCTAGCCCTGAGTCTGTATGCATCTGCTTTTTTCAGATGTGCCAAAATTTGCCCAACTGTGAGAATTCCGAAAATATCTTGTTTTTTTTCTGGAGATGCCTGTGTGTGCCTTACCCTTCTGTGAAGTACAGGGGCTACGTGAGGTTCCCCTGTGAGCAGCTACCCCTGCATCTCCACTTCAACGCTGTGCTCTGCTTTCAGGTGAGCGGCCCTATTGCTGTGACCAGTGTGGGAAGCAGTTCACACAGCTGAATGCGCTGCAGCGTCACCATCGAATTCACACCGGAGAGAAGCCCTTCATGTGCAATGCCTGTGGGCGAACTTTCACTGACAAGTCCACCCTCCGACGGCACACTTCGGTACAAACCCATCATCCTGCCTGTCATGGTTTAGCCTTGAACTGGCTAATTTTTGGCTAAACTCGTACAGTTGGAGTCCCAGATTCCACCCCCTACACCCCCAGGGAAAGGGAGAGGAAAATGAGAGGAAAGAGGCTTGCGGATTGGAATCTAAAGCTACAGCTTTAATGAAATGATGATAATAATAGTAATAATGATTAAAATAATCAGAAAGTAAGGAAAATCTGTACAAATTTCTGAGATCGCACCCCCACCCCACCCCTCGATGACCATACATCACCACAACTGCTGTAGAGCAGACACGGGGGAATGGGTCCACATCTAGAAGGGTGTTGAACTCAGGAACTGGATTTGGGGATGCACCGATCCAGGATCAGGAACAATCAGACAAACGAGGTCCTCATTAGACAACAGCCATCACAGAAGAGAGAGACCCTCGTGATCTCTCAATTTTATACCAAGTATGACGTATATGGGATGAAATACTCTTCTTGGTCAGTTTGAGCTCATCTGTCCTGTCTGCCCCTCCCTGCAGGTGCGGCCATTTTTCGCTAGCTCGAGGATGGCCTTGGTTATTAGAGGAATAAGTATAAACATTGGCCTCTCTGCATACAGTGTTCCATGTTATCACTGCTAGAGAGAAACTGTCTGAAAAACATGCAGTTAGTTTTTCAGAAAATGCAGTTACTTTAGACTAAGGCCAAGTAAGAGTCAGAAGCACCCCAATTAACTCAAACCATAACACTGCCTTGTAGCCATAGGGCTTTCCTCCAGGGCCATGTATTGACAGGTCATCTTTGTCAGGCTCAAACAGGAGTTCTGTCCAGTTTGTGTTGGGTTTAGTGCATTGTCCTCTCTCCCAACATAGCCTTAAAATACTGAAATGGTTTGTGTTCAGTCCTGTGTCTGCAGGGAAGCCATTCTTAATCCATCATGGCATAGCCTGTATAGATCACACCTGAGGACTGTTCAGTCACAGATTTGATCTGTGACCTCTGTGTGTGTCCCCCATGCAAATGACAAGGCACAGGAGTGTTCGCTGTCTGGGCCAGCCTTTCTGCTGGACCAGTTAGATGCTTCTTGAAAACAGGAAGTTTACAGGGGACACAGATTAGTGCACAGATGTACATTGACCTAGTTTTGGGATAGTTATGTGGGATGAAAATAGAGACATTTTCTGCCAGCATCAGGTGAGAGCTCTTGCCTCCCGGACAGTCATCATGTGTTCACCCTTCTGTTTCTCGGTTACCTTTTTGTCAGATACACGATAAAAACACACCCTGGAAGTCCTTCCTTGTCATCGTTGAAGGAGTGTCTAAGAATGATGATGGTCACAAAACAGAGCTTCCTGATGAGGAGTATGATGTGTCACCTAAAATACCGGAGAAGCTGCTGTCTTTCTCTGAAAATGGCCACTATCAGAACTTGACTGCTGTCCCAGGGAGCATGGCTGCACTGCACGACAACAGTTCTGCCACGGGAACAGACTGTAAGTCAGGTGGGAGTCCGGGAGCCCAAGAAGCCCTTATAGCCACCACTCTAAGTGAGCTGACAGTGCTGCACACACAGACAGACTCTATTCAGCCACAGCTTCATGCTTTGGTGAATATGGAATAACTTGGTATTTACAAATCCAGTTTATACTGCACCCTTTGTATAGTCCTTTTGACTTTGCCAATAACCTATGAGGGAACAAGGAAGCAGGGCTAGACATGAAAGACATGCACTGGATTTCCAGAATTTCCTCAAAAAATTCATTATCCCATCTTCAGTGTATACAGCTCTGTCTCCTGAAGTTAGGGTGGGGTCGCACCACACTAGGGTGAAGGCAGATACGGCAAAACTCCCAGTTAAGTTTATTCCCTGTGCATAAAAGGGTGCAGTTCAACTTGTTCTTTCTAGCTGGCCTGCAGTGAAAATAAGTACCTATGTTCAGATAGGTTATAAAGAAGGCACGAATTTGATTTCCGGTTGATTCGATGTCACACATACAATCAAGAGAAATGATGCTGTGTTTCTCAGCCTCATAGCCTAGTGAAATTGTATTTTCCCTAGTGGAAATGAATACATAAAATAAGTTTTACTAAATTGCTTTTCAGGAAATGTTGGTTTATCTCTGCTTTTGCCAAAGATCCAAGCAGTGAGCCAGCTCACTCCTTGGGAGTATGAGTGGGAGCAAGTTTCAGAAAGATCTGGAGTTTCATTCCAGGAGTTTTGGTTCTCTGGTAACAAAATGGACAAGTGGGAGCTGAGTGCTGCATCTGTACAAGTAGTGGTATTGTTTTTTACACTTCGGTGAACTTGATGCAGCTGGGCACTCGCATTCAGACAGCGTTGTCATCTTCTAACAGCCCCAGCTTAAGTATAAGTTGGCAATTAGAAGACCAAAACATCTCTTTTAAAAACACCAATGAAAAGCAGTACTTTGGCTGTGCTGGAAAAGCTATGCAGAAGGACAGCGTATTGGCATTTTCCTGCTAACTGGTATCTATCCAAGCTGTTTTCTGCTCATCCAGATAGGTCAATGATGCTCTTCTCCACTGTAGCTCAAGCGTCACTGTTGCTCTGCACTACAGACCTACTTTTAAATTAAGTAATACTCTGGTGGGAAAAGTTAATTACTGTTCTACTGTCGAGTCGCTACAGCTAATTCCACCAGTGCAAGAGTCTCCAGAGACAAATTCAGTTACAAACGGGAGGTTTGTATGACTGACGGCATAAAGAGATGCAAATAAGCGAAAAAGGGATTTAGATCTCTACTTCCCAGACTGTGAATACCTTGTCTGTAAGACGATGTTGGAAGTTGGCAGTTTTGCTCTGTTTAACTGTCCCTTGTGAGGTGTTGAGGGAGGTCTTGTGAACATGAAGAATGAACAAACTCACAGTTCAAAGGCTTTAACTGATCAGCATCTACTGCTGAATTTTAGCGAGTGACCCTGACAATCCGCCTTTTTTGGTTTGTTTTAAATAAGAAAATGTGACAAAGTGAGTGGAGGGACCAAGGGTCCCCAATATGGCTGCTGTTCATCCCACGCTCCAGAACTGCAGCTTCACGCAGCCTGCTTCAACACCCACTGGGTTTGGATCCCAGCACCACTCATTCCTATGAGAATCATGCTTCTTTTTGAGCGTTTCTTACTAAGACAGACAGATCTTTCCCTAATATCTCCTCCCCTTTCCCAGGAAGTACATTCCCTTGTTCTCCCAGGTCATGTTCAGTAGCTGGGAAGGCTGTTGCGTAGGGAAACTTGAAAGTTTATGCCCAGGGTAAGCATCTTCTGTGTTTCCTTTCCTAACACCAAAGTTGGGCTGGAAGGAGAAAGTTACATTGGCTGACCTCACATTAACCTCATGGGAACACTTGAGATATTTTCCCTGTGCAGGGAAGAAGCCTTTGAAGTAGCTGGTACTGACAAAGAAACATCTGACCAAGATGACTTGTGTTTTTTGGAGGAGCTGTGAATCAACAGCAACATGCTGGTATAGTTAACGCTTCAAACTTAGGACCAGCTTCCCAGTGCCACCATGTAAAAATCTGGAGCTTTTCTAATTAATTTTCCTTTTCTGATTTTCTTTACTATTAATGTAGTATTTCCACAGAAACTGTCTCAGCGGGAGCTGCAAGATAAACTTTCTGAAAGATTGCATTAGTGTAAAGGTAAGCACAATCAAGCCTTGTTAGGGCCCATTCTAAGGCTTAGGGGTTGGCAAAGCAATAATCATGTCCAAACTGTGGCACAGAGCTATTTTTGAACCTTAAAGGGATCTCTGATGTGTTATCATGGAACTTAACCTATAGAAAGGGATTTTTTTTTAAAAGAGAACATTTCCAAGAGGTTATATTTGAAATATTTATTCAAGCACGACGTTCCTGTTGAAGCTCAATATTCCTGATGACCAATGTAAAGAGTTTGTAGATATATTTAAAGTCTGAGCATTATTACCTGTAGCCAGGGAAGCTTTTGTACTCCATGAATGTACGTGAGTTACTCATATGAACTGTTCTTATTAAAAATATCAAAGTCTTAAGACTGAGCCTTCCAGTGACTCGACAATCATAATCAAGTGTTTCTACACCCTGCACGTAATGCGCAGACCCACATCGCTCTGAAACTGCATCCTAACTCAGCTCTGCTGGAGACCTGAATCTGTCAGGTGCCCCTCTTCTTCCTCAGGCCCTGCTGATGGAGAGCAACAGTATAACGCTATGGAAGCCTGGGCTAGGCCTTGCCACCTTTCCACAGTCAGGATCAGTTTCTTGGAGCTCACCTAGCTAGGTGTTAAGAAACACTCCTGAAGAAATAGGAAATGTGACACTTTGAGATATCCCCCTTTCCTACAGCTGACACGTTGTACAAGAGGCAATTAAGTGGGGTGACAGTTGCAGTAAAACGATCAGCCAGCACTTTCTGATACAAGTATTGACACTTAGCATGTGCCTTAACAGGCCACCAGAGAAATTAACAGAAGCATTATGCACGCTGGCTTTTACCACCACACCCTATGGCTTTATGTCACATTCTGGCTTTAGCCTGTCTGCATTTTCCAGGAAAGAATACGTATCACTACTTACATTCATGATTTTCACTTTATTAATATATAGATTCACACAAAACAATATATTCTCGCTAAGGCCATTTCATTTTTCATAGTACAGGGTTGTGTACTGGGGGAGAAGGGGGGAAGTAGAGCAGTGTGGCAGATTGTCATTGTAAAAGGGTCACAATTCACCACTGATACACTACTGGAGGACATGCCGCAGCCTACTTCTACAGAACTAACATTGGTATCTTAATGCTATGACTCCAGAGCACAGTAACAGACCACACAACCCCATGGGTACGGCCTTCATCTCATCACAACTGTGCATAGTACCGACAGCTGGAAAAGTGAACAAAAAAAAAAGGCATAAAACACTCGCCTCAGTTCTGTGTGATGCTAAGAAAAGCAAACCTCTGGAGCTGCGCTTTGCCTCGCCAAGGCTCCAGTGGTGTTGGATACAAGTCAAGACAAACACATCAGTACAATGGGTCTTTGCTCCCTAAGAAAACAGCTAAATTAAACAAAAACTGCTCCAACCCATCATTCTAATACAGGTCAGTTCAGCAGCAGTTACATCTTTGGTCCCTTTTGCCTAAAATGAGATCGGATCTGCAGCTTATCCAACGTTAGCCACAAGGTTATTTACCTACCGTGCTAGCTGCATCCTAAGGCCAGTTCTGTCTCTGCCTGGTGGTGGTGGCATGAGCACATGGAGGACTCTGGTACGGGAATGGGACACCCTCAGAAAATACCAATTAGTCCTCATTTCCAGTGAGCTGAGGTGTGCACCCATCTCTGAGCCTCTCAAGTGGGCACAGAAGACCGCAAGTCAAACAGAATGTGAAGGATTTCTTTGCCAAGCCTGTGGGAAGGACAGATGTGGCACAGGGGGTCTAATCTAAGTAGATGGTTTTATTGTGGACAGAGGTTGATTGTGAGCAGCAGCCTTAAAAACACAGCTGAGGAGTGAAGAAACTGAAGATGCTTGGAGGACCAAACATCGTCCCTATGGCTTTTTTAATGCCCTTGCTTTGCCAGTTCTGCACAATCACAAAACAGGCTATGGAAGATAAGAGACTTGTCTGATCAGCTAGAGGGGGAAAAAAAAAAAGTGACATGGTTTTTGGTTTTCTTTTTCATAAGCCAGTGGTAGACAGAAAGTACCACTTTAATAGAACTCAGCCCCTTGGACCAAGAAGCTAAACTGTGTTTGACTCAAATAAACATCTAGATTAAAAGCAAACTGAAGAGAAGTACAAAAGCCAGTGTTTTTGCTGCCAGAATACGAACAGAGACAATTGCTTCTTCAAAAGAAACAATGAGTCCAAACCAGGCAGTAGTGCCCGCCAAAGCTGCCTATTGGGAGCTGCCACACTATTCCCACTCCAGCTGTGGAAGAGGGCCCACTTAAACAGCAGCTGTGCCAAATAAAACAATTAATCACTTTTTCATTCTTTAAATGTCAGTAGCACAGCAGAAAATCACTTTATTATTATAGAGAAATACAACTCCCACCAACAAATTCCATAGGCTCCCAAGGCCTTCTTCATGGATACACGTGAAAGAATAGGTAGCTTAATCATCTCTAGTTAAGCAAAGCATTGCACAGATGAGCCTTTGTTGCAGACATTTAAAAACGCTTCTAAAATTACTGCAGCCTTTTTTAATAGCATCTGCACCTTTTCAAAGCATGCTCAATTCACCTGTCACCCAGACAACTAACTAACACAAGAGTTCTGTGTAACATCAAGTCTCAGCCAACACCTTCGCACATCACAAGAACGAGGCAGCTTCGGCAACAGCAGACGGGTGAGAAACTAATGGGTATTGCCCAGCGCATACAAAAGAGCTGTAGCAGGGGCAGCAGCAGGAGCTTGGGTAAATGAAGTTAGAAAAATAGATTATTACTCAGGTCAAGTCATTTTGGGGTAGGAGGGATGGGATGCACCACAAAATAAACTAAGTGGAAAAATAGATCCAAGAAAATATAGAAGAACCTTACATTTTATATTTAGATCTGAAATACAAAATACACCATTAATTAGGGTCTACTCGTGACAACTGTCTGAAGGGCTGGCACCAATCTAAGCAGTCCTGTCCCCGCATGTGCAATGCTTTCAGCACTAGGTCATTGCATACTCTGTACCTATACGTGCACACATGTATCTGTATAGAATGTATAGACACAGGCATACTGAATATGAGTCACAAAGCTCTCACTAGCACCATAAAGAAAGCTCAGTCAGTTAAAGAAAAAAACAGGGTCCAAGTGTATTGGACAGAAGTCCATTAGGAACAGAAAACATTAACGATACAGCAACAGATCAGGAGCAATTATTTGTACTGTACTGGCCTGGACAAAATATTTACATGCTGGAATCAATGCTACTGTGCCTTAAGACAGAACAGCAGGAAAAAATAGTAGTTGCAAGTGCAGACTTTGGGTTCATCAGCTAACAAAACCAAGAAAGTGTTTCTGCCAGAAGTGCTTCTTTCACCTCAGAAAGATCTGCCCATGATACCCAGAGCATCCCTTCCCATCTACCCATGTTGTCACAACAAAGAGCAGGATACTAAAGAAATACACAAGTCATTGGATTTGTAAGCAACAAAATAAAGCTAGATATTGTATCACGTATCCCATAGTGGTCCTTGGCTGTAACACAAGAACAGATTACTTAGGCTGCATGCCACAAATACCACGCATGATTCACTTCAGGTCCCCATCCCCTTCTCCTTGGATTGACTTTTTGATGCGAAGCAACATGGTCGTAAGCCACTGATCCAACCGCGATATTGAGTCAAATTCTTTAACCTATTAAGACAAAAAAAAAAGGTTTAAATTAAGATATTAGAAAGCAAACAAGACTGCTTAAAAGAAGCATTCTGCATTTCTTCAAGTATGGTCTTTCAAAATTTCTAATCTTCCCAGAGAAAAGAATAAAATAAGAACATTATCTATCTATCCAAAAGCATACAGAACACTGTCAAACATCAAAAGTGGAGCACAACCAAGCAAGCTCTTCACTTAACTTTAAATAATTAGTAATTTTACAGCATTAAGTTTGGGACTTGCTGGAGCACAGTCTGGAAGCAGCCCTGCTAAAGTCCATCTCTTGTGGGCTGTTCCATGGCAGGATGGTGAGACACCCGGTGTTTTGCCCTGCTGGGCTCAGTCGTGGCACTCAGAGCTCAGGCAACCTGTTACCCAGCATTTAATAGCAAACACACACCAAATAAAGATCAAAAAGAAACAACCCATCATCCACAAGAACACCTTAGCAAATTTGTGACTTACTGCCTCGGTGTATGCCTCGCTGTTTTGCTCCTCATGGGCTTCCAGCAGTTTCTAGGAAAATACCGTTAAAAATTAGATAATACTCTGTTACTGCGTATTTCCGCAGGGCTGGTGTGTGGGCAGCTCGTCCCCCAGAGCAAAGGGATCTCTGGACCTGCACTGCAGGGCACCCATGTGTCCAGCAGTGGCACCTTCACAGCATATTCATACCACCTGCCACGAGCACAAGAATAGGTTGCTTTTGGTTTTTAAGTTAGTTGGAAATGAAACAAATCCAATTTAAGTGGGGCGGCACATGGAAAGGCAACAGTGAAGTCATTAATATTAAGAGACAGATTGGCTGCAAGGATGATTACATCCTTCTGCTGCAGCTACTTCCACAAATCTGGTACAAACCCAACGCAAAGCCAGTCTGATCTCTAAAACGTTCAAATAAATGAAGTGAAAAAGCACCAAGTAACGGGCAGTACGCATTTCCGAGTGTGACTGTTATTTCAATATTGGCTTTACTCACTTTCAATAGCTTGCACTCCCGTGAATCTGTGAACGCAGGGAACATTTCTTCATATTTCTCAAGTGCAAGCTGAAAGAGAGAAGATGATAACCCTTATACTCATTTCACACAAAACTACTTGCTTTTTGTTTCGTTTTTTTGCCTTCCAGTCCTAAAGCCGCACAGACACCTTAGGAAAGTGTTCCCGGTAAATTCAGTTCGACACTGGCACTTCAACCTTCAGTCCGTGCAACAGACTTGCAGATCCCTATGCACACAAGAACGCGTCTCAGCCAGCAAAGACTGATTAAGATGGATGCAGAAAGTTTGGGATAACAACTCTGAGCCCACTGACCTTTGCATTCAGCTCATCCACGATGAAGTGGCACAGAGCAGCTTTGAAGAAATACTCTTTCGCACTATACTTGAGCAAAGGATTATCCATCGTGTTTGTTCCGACCTAGGCACAGGAACATACTATTAGAGTTCAGAAAGCAAACCACATCATTAACTGAATTAAAAACAGGACAGGTGATGAAAATGACACAAAGCACCATAATGCAAATAAAGACCGCAGAAAAAATGCCAGTGCCCATATAAAAAGCTGTTGGGAAGCCAGACAGGTTTTTAGCTTATCCTAAGTGAAGTCAGACTCGCAGGCAGCTTGCGAGCGCGCACCCACACATCTCGTCCTCCCAGGGAGCTGCTGCTCCAGTGCAGGGATACCATGCTGGTACCTCAAAACACCCTGTCTGATGCAGAAAAGGGAAAGCAAGTCGACTTGGTGAAAACCTACTCCAAAATTAACCTTCCAGAAGCACAATAGCAGCACTGCAAGTATTCCAGGTAAATCCTAGGCACAAAGGCAGAGCAATCAAGTTTACAAATACAGGGAAAATTTTCTGCCAAACATATTTGTAAACAGAATCAAAGTGTAATTATAGATTTCCTTCCCCCTGCTTTCCCAGCCTTTCTCTAGAAACAACAGAATTCAGTGAAAAAAATGCCTTTGGTAAGTTAAAACAACTCTTAAAAGCAAAGGAGCAAACCACGTCTCATAAAGGTGTAGTCAGCTCTGAAATAAGTAAGCGGAGGAGCTTCTAGGCCATGACACTATTGCAGGACTAAGACTGATACACTGACCCACTTTTCATTTTCAAGAAACCTTTGCCCCATCGGACAAAGCACACATTCTCACCTGCTCATAGATTTCTATCGCCTTCTGGTACTGCTCCAGCTGTGCAGCATAGGCAGCCACCTTCAGCAGACACTTGTTGGCTGAGCTACAATCAATTATAGCATTAAAGTAATTAATTTTGTCCCGAGGGAAAAAAAAATCCATACCCTGGTACCTCCCAGCACTATCTGTACTACTTAGCATATATAAAAGCGCAAACAGAAGCTGCAAATTAAGAGAGTTTTCTTTATAACAGCCAAAATTTAAACACACAGAAAGGCACAAAGACCTTCATCTCAGCACAGACCTGGGGCCAGACACTGCTCAATCCCTCCATGCTTTCTCCACACCCAAAACAGGCACCCCAAACCAGACAAGCCAGCATGCAGGATGAGAACCTTAAACAGAAATCTCTCTAAACAGCACCTGAAGGGGCTACAGGAAAGCTGGGGAAGGACTTTTTACAAGGGCCTTTAGTGACAGGATGAAGGAGAATGGCTTTCAATTCGAAGGGGGAAGATTTAGATTAGAGATTAGGAAGAAATTCTTCACAATGAGGGTGGGGAGGCACTGGCACAGGTTGGATGCCCCATCCCTGGAAGTGTTCAAGGCCAGGTTGGATGGGGCTTTGAGCAGCCTTGTCTGGTGGGAGGTGTCCCTGCCCATGGCAAGGGGGTTGGAACTGAGTGATCTTTAAGGTCCCTTCCAACCCAAACCATTCTATGACTTGGCCATCCCACCAAAGAATATTTTAGAAGAGGCCAGGAGGTGAGGTGTGCAGGCACATGGGCCATCTAGGACAAATCCCTTTCTCCAGCTCTTCCCTGACTCTCTTTTAGAAAGACCACTTGCCTGTTCGACTCCTCTCCTTTGTAATAGTCTGCAGCCTGCTCGTAGTGTGCAATTGCCTGGGGACAGAAACATCATGCTTGAATGCCACTTCTGAAGTATCATTTTTGGTCAGAGCAGCGTACAGCAACCATATTCACAAAAGCATTCCCATTCCACCCACAAAGGCGTGCTGCAGGGCTTCTGCTGAAGCTGGGCCCTGCAGGCTCAAAACACGAGACTGTCCTTGGAAATCTGACCGTGAACTTGTTAAGAGCCCTGAACTCAGTGCAGGTTTAATACAGGCAACACTATTGAAGTTACGACTGCAAACACTCATAACCACAGTGCTGAAAGACCTCAGGTCTACCTCGATGTAATAAATCGCTTAACAGAACAGCCCTGACATAGCAGGGCTCGATTTAAATGAGGCTGCACGTGGAGAGGCAACACTGACGTCATTAACAGAGACAGTCCGGATCCAAGGAAGTAGAGCCGAGAATGCAAATGTTTGTCTAGAAAACAATGTTTAGAAACCATAAATTTTACTTCTGCAAACTTCAAGCAGAAGACTTGCAGCCAGTTGAGCTGCTGCAGGATTCCTGCTCCTGGACCTTGGTTCTGGGAACAAGAAAGAGTCGGTGCTGAACAATGATCTAAAAGTAACCGCAACTCCCTTTGGACACACCAGAAGATATCTATGGAACTGCCCCACATTTTTCCCAATGTGCTTTTCAGATGTCACACACCACTGCAGTCCAGAAGGTTTCTCACCTGTGCGTTTCTGCCAGCCCTGCCGTGCCATTACTCAGCAGAGGGGCACACGAAAGAGTCAGGGAGAGACCTGTGCTGGAAAATCCTCACTCGCCCTGTCAACACTGACCAAGTTACAGGTGATTAGCACCTCCAGAAAGAAGCCTGGTGCCAGATGGGAGATGGGTTTCATCGGCCACACCGAGTTCAGCACTGCTCTGGCCGGTGAAGGAAATGCAGCAGCCACTGCAACACCTGCAGAGTGGCACCCGGCAGCCTTACCTTTTCAATGTCCACCAGCTCGGCCTCATAGATCTCTGCGATGGTGATGTGGTGCTTGGCAGCGATAGTGAATCGCCCCTAGAGAAGGCAGAGGTCACACATCAGATGAGGGCTCCCCCTCCACCCGGCACACACAGCATTTACTGAGCTGCATCTCTTACAAGCACATACATCAGTCCACGAGCTCCCAGAGCAGCCTCTTACCATGTCAGTGTAGATATCGATAGCTGCATTTAAGCAGTTGATGGCCTCTGCAGCATGAGTGTTCAGGAAAAACAACAGTCAGCCAGCACGTCACACTTCCCAGCCCAAGACCTCCCCTCCCTCCAAAAATCAGATCTCTATAACATTTCTTTTCATCAGACCACAAAACAGCTGCTTCAATATCTGCTCACACAGCATTTTCAGACCCAAGGCCTACAAATGTAACATATCCCTTGCGTTTTTGTATCTGCAGATCCAATCCTGATCCACCCGCCCCGAACAGCCCGCATCCCCCAACAGCCTACCAGTTCACCCAGCCAAAAACTGATCTTGGGAAGTAACAATCAAAAATTAGTATGGGCAAAACACGAATGACTTGTACTCCGGGTTTGTCAGGGTGCATCCAATTCAAAATGCCAAGCTCATACACATGCAGAAGCTGCCATTTTCTAGGAAATTGGGGTGTTTTGCAAGTATAAAACAGTAGCACCAGCCCTGAGTTCATTTCTTCAGCCCCCCCAACACAGGAAAGTATCAGTAATACCACTGGGTTGGTTGGTTGGTTTCCAAACACTCAGCTAGGAGAAGAGGAAATGGAGGTCTTCCTGAATACCACAACCCTGCTCTTTATGAACAGATTCAAAGAATCCAAATCCTTTATCCTCATCCAACCAATGTCAGTCCATTTTCATCCCACCTCGCCTCTGCGTCAGAGAAACCCTGGCAGGGGTCTGGGGCTAAGGGCAGGGATCCCACTGTGATCCAGACCTGAGACCTGCCTGACTTACTCCTGAAGAAGTAAGCATGTCTCCGAAGTCAAGCTAAACCAGGAAGGAAGCTACCAATGGGATACCAAAGCTTAGCAAAAGCTTGGGCACAGAAAAAGTGCAAAAGATACTTGGAGGAGATGGCACCCCTACATGTGCTGGTCCACACAGCAGACCAAGACAACACTACCTAGCTCGCATCATCTCAAGGACTGCTTTGGTGAAGCTGAAGTGGAGGAGGTATTACGGCTTTCCAGTTGTCTGCAGCACTGCAGAGCCAGTGCCTACCACCTCCTCTGCTGCTAAGCAGCCATGCAAGAAGCAATCCCAGATTTCGCTCCCCCTTACCTTGTGGGTCTGCTTTTTTGTAGGCATTCCCAGCATCCACGAAGCTGGTGGCTGAGTCGTGTTTGCTCTGCAGCTGCATGTGCAGCTTGGCCGCCTGACAAAATGCGTTTCCTGCAGCTGGGAGAGAGGCACACACCAACTTCATAGAATCACAGAACGGTTTGGGTTTGAAAGGACCTTAAAGACCATCCAGTTCCAACCCCTTGCCATAAGCAGGGACACCTCCCACCAGATTAGGCCACTCAAGGCCCCATCCAACCTGGCCTTGAACACTTCCAGGGATGGGGCATCTGCCACTTCCTTGGGCAACCTGTGCCAGTACCTCACCACCCTCAAAATGAAGAATTTCTTCCTAATCTCTAATCTAAATCTTCCCCCTTCCAATTTAAAGCCATTCCCCCTCATCCTATCACTACAGGCCCTTGTAAAAAGTCCCTCTCCAGCAGGAGGGGCTGTACTCACCACTCCAGTTTTTGGCGATCTTGAACATGTTGGCAGCCCTGGTGTACATTTCGCAGGCTTCCTCTACTCTGGTGTTGCCCCTGAAACATGAGAGTACCCCTAGCACTGTACCAGAACAAAACGCTGTCTTCAAAACAGAAGCCAACAGCTGAGATAGGGTTTGGGATATTGCAGCCCCCTGTGCTCAGGTGATGTGGCCCCTCCAGGCTTGATGAGGCCAATTACCCTAATTTTAATATGCAGGGTGAGCATCATGCTTCTCAGAGAGGGGAAAGCCGAGGTGGAGGGACTGGCAGACCCTCAGCTCTCGACAGATCTTCTCCCAGGGGGTGCCAGTTCGTTACCAACGCAGCATAGACATGGGGAGAAATTCAGTTATTGCCTAATGGGATCCCCGCAAGCACTGCTGGCAAACAGGGAGCAGGCGGAGCTGGCAGGCACCAAATAACCAGGCACTTGCTAGAAAGGGGAGTTTTTCAGAGGTTTTCATTACATAAAGCAGAGAGAAACCCTCTCCTGACCTGGCAGCTTGGGTTTTGTGCGGTCCTAAAGAGTTTGGAGCCTGGAGCAAAGCCCCATCTGCTCTTTGACTCCAGTCCCTCCTTTTTCAGGCAGAAGTGTCACAGGATTCTCATGAGACACTCAGCAAAAAAACTTACAAAAAGCAAACTGTAGTGTGCAACAAATGACTGCATCATTCAGGGAACACAAAGCAAATAAGGAATTAAGAGATGCTGGACAACTTGCTGCTTGCATAACAAACAGGCATGCTCTCTCCAGCCCCCAACAATTAAACCTCATCAGACCAAGCCCCAACATGCTGGTGGATTTTTAGCCCTGCATCTTCTGGTAGGAAACGCAAGTGAGGGATCAACTCAACACAAGTCCGACTGATGGAGTTTAGTAGCATTAATCATCCCAAACTGGATGGTTAATAATTAATTCATCTTGAGAGAGAAGTTAAATATTGTTGTTAATTAAATGCAGATTTCTTCATGCACTTTATGCAAGCTCAGTTCTGCCCTCTGCCCACAATCCTGCTGACCCCAGAGAGGACTGGAGCGCAGGAGGTGACAACATTTATTATTGCCAGGGCTTTTTTCCCTTCCTTCCTCTGGCAGCCAACCATATTTCATTTCTAAGCACAGACAGGTTTTTTGGACTGCTCTTCCTTGCCCTTGAAAGCTACCTTTTGCGTGAACTAAAGCCAAAGGAGGCGGTGCGAGGTAACGCTACACTCTGTGAGGCGTCCTAAGCAGAGCAGCTCACAGCCTTTTAGGCTCAAAAAATTAAAAATGAAAAGCACTTGTGCAAACTAATGGAGCTGTTCAGGAAAAAGCCTGGCTGTCGATAACGCTTTTGCCTGGGCACCCAGTAGCCTGGGCACCCCTTTCCACCAGGAGGATGCCAAGAGCAAAGGTACCTACCACCCTATTGTAAAAGTAATTTCTTGCATCTATTTTTAGCTCAAGAAAATGAGAAATTCATCTCTTGAAATCTCTGCTGGTTCACTCCAAGGATTTTCAGCAATTTGCTGCCCAGATTATGCCCCTGGAGCAAGCCCTGCCCGATTAATCTGCCAGAAGCTGGGGAGGAATTTATTTTTAAAACTTCTGCTTTTAGGGCTGTGAGCACTCAATTTTTCCAGGCTGTTGTTTAGAAACATCAAGGGCTCCACCACAGAATGGCTCCATAAATGCTCTTTTCTTACAAATTAAGGAATAAAAAGCCAAGACTGAAGTGTCAGTTTTTCAAAACCCTTCTGGGCACAGCTCTTACATCCTCAGGAATATCTACTTTTGAACAAAAAGATGCAGGAAAAAGGATGCTCAGCCATTTTTGGGGGGCATTTTTGGGAGGTATCACTCTCCCCAGCAATCCCATCCCTCTGGACGGGCTCCATGCCATGGGCTCGGTGCTGCAAGGGGACAGAAAATCATCTGTAAAATCCCAAGCCTGGTCCAAACCCCCTCTGAGCTGCAAAAAAACCTCAAGGAGGGTGGGGGGCTTGGAGCCTCTCCCCAGCACTGTTGACAGCAGCCTGAGCAGAGCCCTTGGGTGCTGCCACCGCTGCCTGAGGATGCTCACAGGATAAGGGGTGAGGCCAACGCTGAGCAGGGTGAACCCCGGTGACGCAGCCATGAGAGGATTACCAGCAGAGAGTCCCCCCCGGGATAAAGCCGGGATGAGCGCAGCCGCCGTGCAGTCACACACGGAGTGTGGGGGGGTGGACACCACACAGGCACCCCGACCTGCAGAGGCTGAGTGGGCTCATCACACCTCTGTGCCCACAGCAGGGGCAGCACCGGAGGGGGGGACGCTGGGTTTTGTCCCCCTTCGCTACGCCCCAACACAGCCCCCCTGCTGCAGAGGCAAAGAGAGACCCTCACCCACGGTGGGGACACAGCACCCAGCTGGAGGTACCCCCACACATAGCTCAGCTCCCTTCATTCCTGCACCCCCTCCTTTTGCATCCTTCATTTTTTTCACACCCTCCTTTCTGCACTCCCTCCTTTTGCACTCCACTTTTTGCATCCCCTCATTTTTACACCCCCCCGCAACCCCCCTGCACCCCCTTTTTGCACCCTCCCGCCTCACTCACCCGAAAAGCCCCCGCAGGAAGGAGTGGGAGCCCTTCACCCGCTTCTCGGCCTCTGCCATCAGCTGCACGGCCTCCCGCTCCTTCCCCGTGCTGTCCATCGCGGCGATCCTCCTTCTTCCTCCTCCTCCTCCTCCTCCTTCGCTCGAGAGCGCGCACGGGGGGCGGGGCTGCGGGTTGCGCGATCCGGTTGCCCGGTGCTAAAGCATCCCGATAGCTGCAGGAACAGCGGGAACCAATGGGCTCCTGCTGGAATCAATGGGTCCTGCACCTTCCCAGCAAGGAGGGACTGCGCAAAAAGGAGAGACTGGAGCTGCTGTGCAGCCCCAGAGGTGCTGATAACCCTCAGAGTTCCAAAAGGCATTACTGAGAGTAGATCAGCATTGAATTGGAAGGGACTCACAAGGATCATCGAGTCCAACTTCCGTCCCTGCACAGGACAACCTCAGCATTCATACCAGGGGTCCAAATGCATTGTCCAAATGCTTCTGGAATATTGTCAGACATGGTGCCTAACAATTCCTTCATGACCTTCACAAAAAAAAAGGCATGCCCAATAAGGAATCAGCCTAGAATCAGGAGTGAATTAAAATAGGAGGAAAAGAGAGAAAAATCCAGCTCCAGACATCCAGGAGCAGCACACATTGCTGATAGATCTCAGTCAGGATCAATCCTTACCGTTCCGCAGCCAAAGCACCCACTCCCACACTCACTGCACCTACAGAGCATTCCAGAAAGCAGATGAAGTGGATTTATCCCAATGCGAAGTTCTATGTTTGCAGCTCTGATTCTGCTTTCATTTACGTCACACTCTGAGTTTCCACAGCATTACCTGAGCTTTAGCACAGGAGGCAGAGTTGCAGCTTCAACTCCCAGAATGATCTTCCTTGCCATGAATATGTCTAGGGAAGTCGTGGCTGCCCTGTCCCTAGAGGTGTTCAAGGCCAGGTTGAATGAGCCTTTGAGCAACCTGATCCAGTGGGAGATGTCCATGCCCATGGCAGGAGAGTTGGAACTGGATGGGCTTTAATGTCCCTTCCAACCCAAACCATTCTGTGATTCTGTTCTATGACAAAGAGCTGCAAATACAAAAACCTTTAAACTAGCGAAGAGATGCACTTACAAGATGTTCTTACCAGGCCTCTCTCCAATGTCCCTGATGGAAGCGGTAAAGAAACCTTTCTCAGATGCAGCTTGCAAGAGGGCAGAGGAGACAGTGTGTGCCCAGCAGTGACACAGTTGCAGGGAGACGCTGGGCATTGCCACTGTGCCCTGACATCCAGCCTGGAATAGACACTGTGGGAAGGACAAGAGAAGGGCTTGGTGTCCCAGGAGCAGGACTGGCATGTTCCTGGGGAGCGGATTGCAGGGCTGCAGCTGCCTCTGCCTGACCCTCAGGGGGTGCCAGGCTGATAAATCCCTGCAGCTGGACAAACAGCACAAGGGGAAAAGCTGGTTCTGCTTTGATTTAGTACAAAGCAGCTCAGGGTTTGCCCAGTTCGGAGAGCAGCAGGGAATTAACCCCCAGCCCCATACATAGTCCAGTGCCTGGCAACATCCTTCACAATAACCATGCTCCTCTTCTGACTTTCAGGTATGAAATAATGTTTGCGTGCTGGAGAGCCGACCCTGCCACCCACCCAGCGTTCTCCCAGCTGAAGGTCCATCTGGAGAAGCTGCTGGAAAACCTACCTTCCGCCAGGGGATCCGGAGATGTCATCTACATCAACACCAGCCTGCCCGAGGAGAGCCCAGACTCCACCCAGGATTCAGACTTCCCACAAGCGGACTCTGATTTGGACCCCAATGATGTTGCCAAGCCCTGCGCTCCCCAAGAGGTGATTGTGTGATATTCTACATTAAGGGAAAGTCAGGAGAACAGGCAGAGGATGTACCTGCTTTGTCTCACTTGCATTTGTGTACTACCCTCTCAATTATGTGAGCACACAGAGCCCCTCCTCATAGAATCATAGTATGGTTTGGGTTGAAAGGGAGCTTAAAGCCCATCCAGTTCCACCCCACCTGCCATGGGTAGGGACCCCTCCCACTGGATCAGGTTGCTCAAAACCCCATCCAACCTGGCCTTGAACACCTCCAGGGATGGGGCAGCCATGACTTCTCTGGGCAATCTGTGCCAGTGCCTCACCACCCTCACAGGAAAACAATTTCTTCCCAATATCTCATTTAAATCTACAGAGCTTAAAAACTTCATACAGGAGAAAAGGAGAAGGCAGGAATCGCTCCACTGTAACCCTGTAAAGCTGCACCAAACTCACCTCATAACTCCAGGCTAAACAGCCCAGGGTCAGTGAATGCATCCTCTTGCACAGGGATGTGGGGAGTGCATCCGTCTGCGCAGGGATGCAGGGAGTGCATCCTCCTGCCCCCTGCACAGGCATACAGGGAGAGCATCTCCCCACAAAGGGATGTAGGGAAAAGCATCCCCACACACAGGGGTGCACGGAGTGCATCTGCCTGCGCAGCAGGAGGATTAAGGGGCTGGACATGCCTCGATTAAGCTGTGCCGCTGGCCACCTGCCAGACTGTGGCCCAGGGCTGGGGCGTTCATGCCTGTGGCTGCGGCCTAGCTAATCCCTCCCACAGCCAATGCCAGACTACAGCTCCCGGCATGCCCATGGCCAGGCGCCTGCCATGTCGTCACCACACAGGCAACCAACAGCCCCTCCAGCCATCCCTGGGTCTAGGACGGAACCCTGGCCTCTGGACAGCTCCGCAGCCCCCAACGACCAGGGGAAGTCGGAGGGAGGCCCACGGGGGTGTCAGCCACCCACCCCATACACACCCCCAGCCACCCACACACCGGAAGTAGGCGCTCGCCTTCCACCTTGTTCAGCACAGGGAGTGAGTGATGCTAATCAAGGTGTAATTAATTCCCCCCACACACACCCCCGGCGTGTGTTTGTAACCCTGCCCAGGAGCTGTGTGCATGAACACAGACCCATGGTGGCACAGGAAACCCCGTGTCCCGCACTGACAGCCGGGTGCTGGGAGGTAACATCACCGTCATCCTTAAGGTACAGCCCACAACCCCATCCCCAGCACCATCCGTGCTCAGGTAAGGAAACACCTCAGCTAACATCCATTGGGAACAGCCCACGGCCTCGTCACCAGCACTGCCCGTATTCAGGTAAGGAAATACCTGGGCTTACATCCATCAGGAACAGCCCACTACTCCATCCCCAGCACTGTCCGTGCCCAGGTAAGGAAACACCTGGGCTTACACCAAGATGGAAGCCACGTGGATGTGAACGCAGGACTGTGGGATGGGTCTGAGCAACCAGTGAGGCATGGCCATACCTAGGCACTGAGCAAAGCCAGGCTGCAGAGCTGGGGGTCTGCGCTGCGAAAGCTGGGGCAAAGGCCCGCTGCTAAGAAACACAGGTCATAGGGCTGGGAGAAACTAAACCCAATCACTTTTCCAAAGCCAGAAGCTGCCATTGAAATCCACAGTCGCCAGTAAAATGGTGACGGACTGAAAAGGATCCCAAATAATCGCAAGTTTTACTGCCTTTTTCTAGGCAGGATGCAATGGAGCCTTTTTATCTCTATGACCTTGGCCTCCTAATGGAAAACAAAACTGTTCAAAGGATCCTCTGTCCTATGGCTGCACAGCTCTGCCATCTAATCCTCACCCTGGAATGGGAAGATGGGATGTGGCAGACCTTTCCCAGTTTAGGGGAGAATGCCGAAAAATTAGCCAAAGCCACCGAAGAATTCGCTTCTGTTGCAAGGAGGTGAGTTTGCTGGGTGCCTCCGTGACAGATTTGGGGGCTGGGAAGGAGGGGGAAGGAATGGCAAAGAAATTGCCCCTCCTGCCTGGTGCTCCCTACCTGCAGCCCACTGGAGAGGTGGGAATGCGAGGAGGAAGGGATGGGGAACATTAGGAGGGCAAGGGGGAATAGAATTAGGAAGGGAAAAGGAGAGATGGGACAAAGCTGGGATATGTGCTTGGAAGGGACAGGGCAAAGTAAGCAAAACCTCAACAAGCAATGTTTAAGCTGAGCACATCTTGAAGGAAGAGTGGGACAATGGATGGAATGCTTCAGTGAATTACTGAATGCTTCCATAAACCAGAGCCCAAATCCACAGACAAGGCACTGGCCATTGAGTTATTTTGCTGTTACAGCCAGGGCCTGGTAGACATCACATCTGATCGTAAAGTGAACTGCAGCCACTGCAAAAGGCTCCGAAACAGTTAAATTTAACAAATACAGCTAAAATCGACTCGAGCACAGTTAAGGTCTGGTGTGGGTAATTGTGAAAAAGCCCGACTGGTGCCAAGGCTGGTACTCGTGTGATGGTGAAAAGCTGAGCCCAGTGCATTCCATGCTAGGTTGGCTGAGGAGTCCAGCGACAAGGTGTTCAAGGAGGAGATGCGTCCTGCGGCTGAGTCCCTTGTCCTGGCAGGGAGGTGCGTGCTACTGGCCGCCCGCGAGCTCCAGGTACAGCCGGACAACCCTAGGCACAGGGAGGAGCTGCCTGCGTCGGCAAAGAGGGTCTTAACTGAGACAGTGAAGGTAATGGCGGAGGGGACAGTGCTGGAGCGAGCAGGGGAGGAGGGCTGGGACATAGCAGTGGGTAAGGGGGCAGCTGTAGGAGGGACAAGAGGTGCCCTCAACAAGGAGAGGGCTTGGGGGAAGCTCTAGCTGCAGCAGTGGTTGTTCCTTCACTGTATGCTCACTAGGGCATTCTGGTCAGTTTTTCTGCCCTTTTTTTCCTGGTTAGATCCTTCAGATTGAAGATGCTGCTGGGGCGAGGAGGACAATTCAGGCTGCCAGCTGGCTTTTGGAGTGCCTGAGCATGCTGTGGGATGCAGTGGACATGCCAGGACTGCTTGCTGCTTTCCAGGCTTTTTCTGAGGCTTTGCTTCTGCTGAGCAATCTGACAGCAAAGCGCCTCAAGGAACTCGGAGATTGTCCTCGACAGAAGAGCTTGGCCCAAACTTTGCAGCTCCTTCAAAAGTGCATTCCTTTGCTCCATGCAGCCAAACACAGTGATCTTAAACGCTCCTGGGATCAGCAAGTTAACCTCTGCAAAGACTATGCTTTCCAACTGACGGAGAGCACCATCAAAGAGCTCACTTCCCTGCTCATCCACAATATGGGCAGCAAGGAACCACAGGACAGAAATGGGACCTTCTCCCAGCACGTGAGCAAGCTGCTGGCTCTCCTCTCTCACCCAGACCCAGTGCACCTCTCCGACAGTGAGTTCAGTGCTCACGTGGAAGCGGTCATTTTCTACTGCATGCTTCTAGCAGACTCATCCAGGCCAGATCTGAAGCTGGACCTGGTAAAACATTGTTGGGTTCTCCTACGGCTGAGGAACAGTATCTGCAGCTACGTAAGCCAGCAGGAAGGATATCCAGAGCAAAGCTGGGGAAAAAGCAGCCTGGAGAAGGAATGCCACACCATGAGAGAGGAGATGGAGACTCTCGACCAGGCAGTGCTCACTGCTACTCTGTGCCAAATCCTTGACACTTTATTTGAGGGTAAGGAGCCCCTGAGGCAATTGATTGAAGATGCCCTTAGCCTTGCTGGTACAGGGTGTTTTCCAGAAGGACAAGGAGGATTTTTAAAGAACCTTCAGCCCCTCACTGTCACCTTCTTCACGCACGCCCAGAAGATGCTCAGAGCGGCAGACTTTGTCCTGGCCAGGTGTACCAAAACCCACATCGCTAGAGAAATTGGAGAGTGGGTAGAGTATTTGAAGAGACACCTTGCCAGTCTCCCTCCACTCCTCACAGAGATGAGCAGAAATGCAGCCCAGGTGAGCACTGCTGAGCAGCTGCAGTCCTTGTACCATGCGTGGGCTGGAACAATAGAAAGCCTCTTGCGGTGTTTTGAGGAGACGGTCAGCATGCGTGAATTCCTTAAGGTGTCTGTGCAGGAAATGGGCAAGCACAGGGAATGGTGTGAAAAGGCCCTGGCAAGTCAGGACCCTGAGACACTCTCTTGGCATGCAACTCACCTCACCAGTTGGGCTCGGTGGGTGGTTGAAGCTACCACCAGGTATGTGGACAGAGCTACGGACCCCATTTTCAGGAATGGCTTGCTGGTTTGGGTTGAGCAACTGGCCAGCTCCATCCTTGAGCTGAAAACAATCTCAGCCCGTTGCTTAGAGAGGCTCTCCTGCTTCCAAAGTAGGGACGTCTTTTCAAAGGCAGTGAGCTGCTTGATGGATGCTGCTCACCGTGTCCAAGATGGGCTGGATGGGTCCAACCACCCAGATATCCTCAGCCCTCTCCGGAAACAAGTGCGGAACACTGTTGCAAAGGGGCTTGAACTCAGCCCATCACATGCTGGGCTAAAAACCATTATGGATGAGGCTGCATTGCAAAAAGACATCTCAAGTTGTTCATCTTCACAACCAGGTAACCTACACCCAGATGTTGTTCCAAGGAAAGGAGATACACACCCTGTCATTACGGCTCTCCTGGTAGCGACAAGCGCGCACGATATGGCAGCTGTCAATGCTGCTTGCTCTGCCTTGCTTGAACTCTCCAACAGCTGTATTGATGCTGCAAAGGAAGCGCTGCCTGTTGCTGAGCCTCCCCACGTGGAGACACTGGGGCAGTACCAGGAGATTGTGTTACTGACACCACGTGTTATTAGCCTGGCCAGGGAAACAGCCCCAAAGCAGCTTTATTGTCCAAGCAGACTTCTCCAAACGGCACTCACACTCTCAGAAAGGATCTGTGAGACCAAAGAGTGCCTGGCAGCTGTGGCAGGCTCTTGGTACAGCCTGTCTCAGCAAGTATTTGGCTTTATCTTGTCTGCTGACTTTCTGAGAGGCAAACAGGTTTTGGATGAGACCATGATGGGTTTAGCAGGCGCAGTTCAGTTAGCAGGAGACATTGCAAACATGGCCTGCAGTAACGGAAATCCCATTTTCCCTGATGTCAGGGAGAGCTTTCTACAGGTCCAAGCCAAGTTTTCTCATGCTCAGATGAACACCAAGGTGTTACTTAAGAAAGCAACGTGCTTTGAGAGCTCCTGCAGGGTGGGAAAGGCCAGCCTGGAGCTGCACTGTGTCCAGTGGGCTGTCAGCATGCATGTCCTGCTGGGTGCTGTGGATCGGTTCATAGACAGGGACATCCTGTTCCTCAGGGAGCTAAGGAGCGCTGTGAAGAACAAGCTTTGCTCAAAGAGCCTCTTGGCTGCTGTGTCTGAGAACTCCCTGAGGCTGCAGGAGGCTGCCAGGCTCTCTTACCTGGCCCGCCCTGAAGACCGTGGTGGCAGTGAAATCCTCATGCTCAGGGAGGAGATAAAGGTGCTAATGGAAGCACTGCTGGATGCCTCCAACACCCTCTTGGTCTCCCCACTGTCTACTGCCAGCTTGCGTATTCGCTTTGAGCTCCTTCAGAGAGACTTGGCCCTCAGGGCCAAGGCATTATTGCTTCACCTGCAGAAGGTCAATAGCAAACACCTGCAGGTCATCCGAGATGTTGTTGGACCAGCCTTGTCCCCCCTCTCTCAAGAGGACAGGGAGAGAAGCAAACAGGCCTTTGAAGAGAAGGCCAGTCGACTAATGGCCAACATTCAGTGGGTCAAAGCCACCCTCCAAGAGGTTCTGGAGGCCAGCACTCAATGGCAGTCACAGGCAAACCTGCTCTCCATTGCAGACCATCTCCTGGTTCTCACGTCCGACGCAGTGGGCAGCGCCAGACAGCTTTTCCAGAGCTGCCAGGACAAAGGGCATCTCCACCTAGACAGCATTGTCTGGCACTGGTCAGCAAAGGCGCACTACCTGGTCACGCAGCTCCAGGCTGTCCAGGGCATCAGTGGAGATGTTCTGCAGCTCATCAGACAACACTTGGAGAATACAAGGGACCAGTGCTCTCCAACACAACACAACGGCACAGCCCAGCTTTTCCCAGCCCAAAAGCTTGATGCTCTGAGACACACCAAGTCAGCAGAAACTTGCCCCAGCAGGAACGGACGAGGAAGAGGAGCTGCCAGGGAGGCAGGTGAAACGGTACAGTAGCTTTCTCCTCTGTCAGCCCTTACTGCAGGGTGATGCTCAGGGCTGTCAGTCAGTCCTGTTACTCACACCATGAAGTGTTAAGATAAGGGATGTTGGCAGGGATCTCTGGAGGTCAGTAGTCCAAGGCCCCGGCCACCTCCAAAGCTTGATCAGGTTGCCGGCTGCCCTATTTGGCTGAGTTTTGGATATCTGATCTGACAGATGCTCTTGCATAAATAAACCCTTCTCCAAAACGCTGTTTTTGAGGTGCAGAGGGATGTACTGCTCTCCCTCACCCTGAAACACTACCTGTCTCTGCTCAGCTCCTCTTCTCCCCTCCCCACAAGTACCCGTTGGGAGTACCTGCAACTCCTCCACCCCAACAACAACTGCTGAAGCAGAGGCTTCAGCAACACAATCCAGATCACTCAGCAGAGCAGTTTAGAGCACTTAACCATACTTCTCAACTGCAGGCGCTGTCTAACAGCTACCACCCCTTTGGAGACAGCACTAGGAGATGATGGCACAGGGCACTGGGATTTGATAGCCCTGCTATGGGTGAAGACAGGGGAGAGAAGGGCCAGTTAGGAAGGCAGAGCAGACCCAGCAAGGTGGTGAGCAGCTCTCCTGTCTCCTTTACTCACCAAAAAACTGCTTCAGAAACACATACACACAGACCTTTCTGCATCGGTGCGTCTGCACACTCCAGACTTCAAATCTGTTCAGTTATTGTCTCGACAGCACCAGAATGGTCCTCCCAGCGTCTCCTTTGCCAGCAGCCCTGTGAAGCACGAGACAGAAGACAGTGACACATGGCAGGGTGGCCCCAGCAAGATGTCCCAGGTCACCAAGGACATGACAACAAGGATACTTCACATGACTCAGTTCCTGAGGAAAAAGGGCCCCATCACGGTATGCCATGTTTCACTCTCTCCCTCCCAGTGTATGTTTTTCCTTGAGAGCACAGTCAAAGCCAACAGAGTGCCTGCTGAAACCCCTGCATTACCTGGCTCATGTAAGAGTGGCACCAGCTATACTTACGCAAAGCACTAGAATTACTTCCTCCTGATTAGATGTGAACCTGGCATCCAGTCCTTTCCTTGTTTCATAACATATCTGGGCTTCCTGGGCCCTCCCCTGCCTTGCATGAGAAGTAGTCTTTGTTCTCCTTCTCTCCCCAAACACATTTATTTCTGTTTTGTTTTAGAGCAAGGACCAGCTTGTCACGTGCGCAAAGCAAATTGCTTCCGATGGGCAGGCGTTTGTTAAATTTGGCCACATCCTTGCAAAGCACTGCCTGGACAAGAGATGCTCCGCAGAGCTGCTGTGCGCCACCGAGCAGACCCACACCATCAGCAGCCAGCTCGGCATCGTGGCCAGGTGGGTTGCCAGCGTCAAGGACAATCTCTCCCAAAGCTGGTGGCCCCCTTGTAGAGAGATGTGGCCTCCAGAGGTCCTTGTTGGATCAGGTTGTTCAGGCACAATTCAGGGTACTCCTTTTCCTCTTCATATTGCTGCAGACAGACTGTTCCTCCCCTGGTTTGCCTGCCTCTATGGAAACCTGCTCTGACAGCGCAGGGGACAATCTTCTGGGTTTGGGGTAACCAACAGAGTTCTGGCCACAGAGGGAAGGCACAATGGCTTGATGCTCTTCCTGTAAAATCCTTTAAAATGTCTTTTAAGGGTAAAAGCAGTCACTGCAGAGAGCAAGTCTTCTTCCGAGCTGCTCGTGAGCAACGCACAGAACCTAATTCAAGCTGTTTTGCATGTTCTGAAGGCAGCTGAGGCGGCCTGTATCAAAGTAAGTTAACTCTTACAGCATCAAATAGGTTTTAGCAAAGCGAGTCCATGCTGTGGGGAGCTCCTACAGGCAAATCTGGTTATGGGAGGTGGGAGCCAGCTGCTGGGGGACCTTCACTGACTCCATCTGGGCATATATATTCTTACTGCGACGTTGTTATCTTATGCCTGACTTGTTTGCAAAGCCCACTATGCATCTTTCCAGGCATTGAATCTGCTCTGTCACTGCTACCAACTCTGAAGTTATCTTTAGCTAGTTCGTTTTCAATTTCATTTTTGGAAAGGAGAGCAGCAGCACCTCATTGGAGGCCTTTACTCAAAAATAGTCCATGTCAGTCTTAGCCTTTGCCTTTGTGTCAAGATCAGCTTTGATCACAGCTCCCAAGAGCTTCCCTTGCAGCTGTGAATGATGGCTGATTGATCGCACTGTCAATAGTTTGTGAGAGCAGCCTTTCTCTGAAAGCACTCAGAACACAAGTGCAAATACAACCAGACTCCTCAGTGATGCAGTTTGTCATCGTGTGCCCCAGCCTTCTAGATGATCCTACAACTTTTTGCTGAGCTCCAGCTTGTCTTTTTGACAGAGACACCGTTTTTATTAAAATGCTATTTAATGAACAATCAGCCACAAGGGTGAAAAAGCCCCTCCTGTGGTTAAGCGCCCATACTGTTAAAAATTTATTTTTACTTTGATGACATCAGTCATTCTTTTATCTCAATTGTCTAGATTAAGAAGTCCTTTATGACCTGGCTTTTTCCCTTTGGAAATTTCCCAGCTTATCAATAAACTAACTAACTGTACTGCATTCCTTTTATCTCTCTGTAAGCAGGTTTTAAAGCTCTTTTAAGAATTTTTTAAGCATTAACAGGTAGAGATGCCACGTTGGTCACATACACATTGATACATTCAGATTTTTATGTCGTTTAAGATGTTTTAAATGAGTTCATGTACAATAAAGTATTAAATCCTGCAAATATTTTGTCTAATAGGGTTTGCGACAGCCCCCACCTGACCCGGAAGAAGAAGAAGTAGCTGCTTTTTGCATGCGCTGGAGGAAAAACCTGTTGTGGCATAGAGCCAAGGAGTCTTTGTACTCAGACAGGGATGAATTAGGGCTTCGCAAGATTCACGCAACGGCTGAACCCTCCCTGACAGCTATGATGCAAGAACAAGAACCTCAGACTAAGAACACCCCCAGGCGTCCAAAAACTATTAAAGGACATACAGTTATGGACAGGCACCTGTAAAAACAGGAAGAGACTTCTCTGCTGGAGGGGACTTGCATAGCTAACTGGCCTACCAGAAAGAATGCAGCCTGTGGTGCAGTCCTGCCAGCTCTCATCTCTTCTGCTGGCACTGCTCTTGCAAGAGGACTGAATGTGCAAGGCCTGAAAAGGCTTTTGTGTGCTATCTGCTCCTCCCGTGGCAAATTCCACCCTGCAGAGACACTGCTTCCTGCTGGCAGCTAAACAAAGAGAAGAATAAAATGATGCTACGTGCTAGTGTATTTACTAAGAGGCCCCTTGTCCAGGTGGCATCTGAAGTTGAGTAATAAGACGTGATACAAAGCCACAGAGGACACAGGAGTTGGGGAAGAGCTTTAAGACCTAGTCAAAGGGAAAACAGAGGGTTTCCTGTCCAGTAAAATATCATTCATTGATCTATTGTTACCTGGCGTGGGAGTCACTCTAAAACCATTACTCTTGAATCAATGGCCACCAAGTGCGGCTACACAAGAATTAAATCCTTTCAATTCATATAATGCACGCTCTGTCCAGCTGTGAGACAACCCTGACTGTTCACGTAGTCAGTCAGTCTTTGTTCTGTAAATTGACTTGCATAAGAAAACATCAGAGCTGGGAGGTCTTTCTCAGGCCCTGATCTTCAGCACACAATCACCTTTTTAGCATCTGTCACCTTTTTAGCAACCGTCACCTTTGCTTCCAGGAGTAGCAATCTTAAGTGCTGCACAGGAAGAGCAGCCAGACATAGATAATCCAGCAAAAGAGGCAGCGCACTGGGTGGAGCTCATACACAAAACACCAATTCAGAGGACAACATGTACCACAAAAGCTGGTGGAAAGAACTGAGTGAGCAAAAAGACTAGGGGATAGGATCACTCATGTCTGAAACACAAAACAGGAGTGTGATGAAGTATTCTCTACTTCTCAAGAATAAACAAACTGATTTACTTTGCAATATGAAGGATTCATGTTAAGAGACTTTTCATTGTGGTAGAAAAATATTAAAAAGGCTACCTACAGATACCAGAAATCTCCCTGTATTTTTATCATGGTGGTGATCTAGCAACACTCATCTTTTCTGAAGTGCAGAGAGCAGATGAGATCAGAGACAAACGTTTCACTCTCCAACATCTCTGCGGCTATCAAGAGAAGCATTTTGTCTCATCTGCTGCTCCGACTCAGCAGATTCAGCAAAGAAATGAGACTTTTCTCCCCAAATCCCTCTCAGCCCCAGGATTCTTTACCCAGAGTAAAACATTCAGTGCTGACGATCACCCACCTCACAAGCTACAGGCTTCCTGAGTATCTTGGACTAATGACACCAGCTGCTCTTGTTACTGTTCTCCACACCCATTCTTCACAGCCTCAGAAGCACGAGTTGCAAGTGTCCGAAGGAAACACAGCTCTGTGCCAGCACACTGCACATGCAGAAGAGACAGAAACGAGCCTTCCCTGCAAAATAACACCATCAATCCATACAGCAAATGAGACTTGACTGCAGCCCATTCCAGCCTACTGTGGTGTGGCAGGACTGTCCCCACCTGCCCACTCTGACAGCCCCAGCATATTCCCCATATCCTGTAGTTTGGTACCTGCACTGTAGCAATGATCCTCTTCCACGTTTCCAGATTGCGCAGTAGCAGCGGGAACACCAGAGCAAGTGTAGACTTGGGGAAGAAATCTGCAACGAATAAACCAGCAAGCACAGGTGGACCAAGGAGCCAAGCAGCAGCCCGCAGACCCTCGTGCCACAGCTGGGGAGGCCCACATGGACCTGCTGGCTGGGTACAGCTGGATCTAGGAAGAAGGAAGGAAGGAGGCAGCTACACGTGGAGTCAGCAGTCTGCAAGGAGCAGCTGACCTCTTTCAAATTACCCTTCCTCCTTACTTTGTAGCACTCCTACAAAATAAAGAATTGCATTGTACTGAGATAGCAGAGGATCTCCAAGGTGAGAAGCCAGGGTCCCCTACCAGAACACACCCTGCACCTCCAAAATGGGTCCATAATCGGGCCAACAGCAAACCACGCAAGATCCTTCGGTTACCTCAGCTGTAAAGCACGTCGGTTTGCTCGTGGTATCAAAGCTTTTCCTTTGACTGTTGTTTTTCCAGTACTTTCGAAAAACACAGAAACCAATTCAGTGACAGTATCACCACCTAAAAGAACCGGTAACTTCAAGGTGGGGCTGTGCATCCTACACAGACTTTCCTCATCTAAATGTGAAACCACACATTTGGCTTCAGTCCCTCTTTCTCTTTTTTCACCCTATTAACCCATGTGCTATCTCCAAACTATTTCTGTGTCTCCCTGCTGTCGAATTCTGCTGGCTTGTTTTTCGGATTAAATTCATGAACATTCAAACTCATCATCAGATGAAGAACTAATACGAATTATGTAGGAATAACAAATCACTCCAAAATAACAAGAAAGCTTCACATCTGTTACCCAGTTTTCAATAATTTTGAGTGAACATAATTCAAAATATCATATAAAATTAATACAATTTATAATCTGGGAAATTAGGAAGGCAAACCGAAACCATTATTGCCTTCAGCAATGTCTCCTCTGCCATGTTTTGCACATGTAGAAATCAGCAGTTTTCCTCCATTCGCCCAAGCTCTGCTCACCAAAGCGAGACATCTCCATTCCAGCCTGAATCACTGTTTGTCTCACAGGCACAAGAAACCAAATCCACAGAAGTTGCGATAAACACTACACCATCCCACTCACAAGCATTACCCGGGTCTGCAAACAAATTAAGAAGAAAATGTCCGCCAAGGAAGAGACTTAATGCAAAGAAACATTCCAAGTGGGCGGGAACCAGATAGCAATTGAGCCGACAGCAAATTTTTATTGTAAATGTAGCTAGCTGGGTATGACTACATTTCCTCTATATAAAAAGCAACTCAAGAGGCAAAACAAGAGGTTTTTGAGGACAGTTGTGCTCTCAGCATGCAACATCTTCAGAAATTAAAGAACATGCATGACATTTCTCATAGCGATGCTGGTAACCGTAGTTAAGAGAATGACAATGACTAAGTCAGCAGTCTGACCTTGGAACCACGCAGCAAGCGAAAGCCATTGGGATTCAGCACAAGGGTAGTTTAAAAACCCACCACCATCTGGCTGTAAAGCGGTGTAGAGACTCTACTAAAAACACTTGTAGTTACCTTCATCCTTCAGAAATCCCCACTGCCCTTCCCCCTGTGCTGAACCAGCAGCCAGCACATCAACATCACAGTCATTACCAGACTTTAACTGTACCCTTTTTAATCTTTTTGTTAAAAATGTCATAAAGACACCATGAATACAAGTACTGCAGTTACATCAATACAAAAAAAGCAATACAAATTAAGCAGCTGAATACAAAAATACATTGAAATACATGAACACCACAATGTAACTTAGAGCACTAATCAGAATTGTGTATGCGTGAAAAAATTAAATAAAAACCTTTTTTTGTATTAGACAACGTAGGTATTCTCCACTTTTAACAGTAACTTTCTTCTAGTTATGTACTTCACAATTTCTTCTATATACAGCATAGAATAAAATACTTTCAAAAGATATGACATTTTTAATCCTCAATATGCGATATAGGTCTCTTTTACACTAAGAATATCAACGGCATGAAAAAAACTGTCAATGTCTTACATCAACTGATCTGAAAAGGAGGATCAACATTTTCCTTTTCAAATCATTCACGTAGGTTTTTAATCAGTTTAGTAGGTTTGGCTTGATACGTCAGACAATCTTGTCAAACAGTGTCTCTCACAGTAATGTACATAATATTGCTTGTATCTATACAATCGTACAAATGTGGCAATCATATCTAAATGTCATTTATGAAAGGGACAGCTCACACATATACATGTCTTCAGACTTTCTTAATGACTTATTTACAATGAAAGTGCTTTTATCAGCTCTAGCACGATACATGGGGGATTTTTTCTACATGTCAATTATTAGTCTCCCTGAAATTGGAAAAGTATTATATAGAAAATACCACAGCTTTGCAAACACTATAGCGAACTGTATAACTCCATGTGGTTCTGAGATTAGCAGCTGAAAAGTGTTGATAATTATAATTTAAAAATAAATAAAGCAAAGAGGTAAACCAGTTACAAAACAGCAGAAAACTGCAATATTCACAACAGTAAAAAGACTTAAAACCAATTGCTAACAAAATGGTGAAGCGGTTGGGTCAAAAGTCTTGAAAACATCTTTTAATGACTTATCATCTGATTCTCCATTCGGATCATTCTCCTGTGTTTGAGTTACTTGTCCAGGCTGTCTGACCTGCCTTGGGTCGCTGTACTGTGGTCTGATTAATCCCGATAAAGCTTGGATAGGAAGATTATGCACCGCAGGTGCAGCACTGGAGTGTTTAGCCTGAGATTTACTGGTGCTGTTTGCTTTATCCAAAGTAGCTTCTGCTGATCCTTCTGGATTTTTTTCCATGTTTGAGGCAGCCTTCTGCAGTGAGGAATCTTCTGAGAGACTGGGTTCATTTTTACCAGAATTTTTCAAAATACTTTTTTTCTGGTTCTCTCCGTTCTCTCCTGAACCAGCTGGAGCTGTGTCCGACGATGAGCTGTGATCTCTTGGATCGTACAAACTAATACCGCTCAGTATTGAGCCTGGAGTTCCCAGCTTGACGCCACTCGATGATAATTTGGGTGCGTATGGAGGCAGAGCATCTGGGTCAGGTTTAGCAGATGTGGCTTCCACAGGCTGCGATGAACCAGCAGCGGATCTGGCAAGGCGGGGATCAAACTTGGGAGGGTGTGAATCCTTTGCGACTCCATGATGCGTATCTGCACTCGACAGTCTGTGGAGCCTGGGATCGACATTTTTTTGTAAGCGAGGATCTCCTAATTTGCTTGAGCTACTGGCATGCGACTCTGCAGAGGGATCCAAATAGCCACTCCTGCCAGCTAAGCTGTTCTTTGCCTTTGCAGCAAGTCGCGGGTCAGCTGGCATTGCATTTGGATGGGGATCGTTTTTCAGATTCCGCAGTTTATTAAGTCTCTGGTCAGCAATGAGTGGAGGAAGAGGTAAATTGATTGAAGAGACGGGGTCAGGCTTAGGCAAAGGTATTGGGAGCAAGTCTTCGGGCGCCCACACAATATGCTTAGCAAAGTTTGGTTTCATTAGGGTAACATCCATTTTAATGTGACTGAACTGCCTAAGCTGAGATCGAGGATCCCTTAGCGTTACACCTGGCAAAGGTTCCAACGGTATCAGAAAAGCTCGTTCTCTCAGTTCTCTTTCTGAGTCCTCTTCATCATCATCCACCCCTTTCTGCTTGACTTTAACTCCAGTGTGTGCGTGGTGTAAATCTAGCTTTGCTCCCCCAAGGGACGAGCTAGCATGAGCACCCTCACTGATCTTGTGCATCCTGGGATCTCGTGCAAGCCGTGGGTCCAAGGATGTGGATTCTGAAGGCTTTCTGGTGTTGGACCTTGGAGAGGCCCGAAGTCTCGGGTCAGTAGCCTGAGGCCCTGTGCCTTTTTCTTTAGCCAGCCTTGGATCAGCAGGAATACCAAGCATGTGCTGCTCTGTGGAATGTTGTTGCCGATTCCTAAAGTTTTCGCTTTGTTTCTTTAAGGTTTTTAGGATTGATTTAACACTGCTCCCCTCTTCCTCTTCACTACTGGAATACCAGTTGACATTGTCATCTAAAACAACAACAAAAGGAGTATTCAAGCAAACAATCACCAAGGAATAAAATGCATTTACTCATATAAAGGGTTACTTCTCAGCAAAACCAAACTGAGAAGGCCTGATATTAAGTTATCACTCCCTGTATTATAACAACCGTAATATAAAATGGTAAAAATCAATTTAAATGAAGAACTGACACGACAAAAAAAATGTATCTAGTTGAGATACTCCCAAACTCTGCTGCACTCTTTCTACATATCTCTCTGGCAATATTAATCTGGGAAAATAACATGCTTTCAAACAATTATTTGTACCAGTACTAGTTAAAAAACATTTAAAATCAGAGTCTTGATTAAATTTGCCTTCACCCTGGGGCAGCAGAACGAAAAGTAAAATGGCACTGTTACAGTAGTCTTAAAAACAGGTAAATTACAAATGTGGAATTTACTGCTTCATCACAATCCAGATCACAAGGTTTCAGGGATAGGTCAAGATTCAGAAAATTAAATTTTCTTTTTTCTTCCCTTTAAAGGCTAAATTCTCAAGCATCTCTGCAATTTACTGGACAGCCTTATCAACAAAGCTGTGGGCTCAGGTCCACACCCTGAACTTGCCTGAAGGAGATCAGTGGTCTATTCTGGCTCAGTAAAATGAGAAATGAAGACAAACACCAGTAACACACGCTTCCCCAATGCTTGTTGTACCACACAACATTCAACAACAGGGAATGACATGGTGAAGCTACAAGAAGGCAGCTAACAGAAACGTTTTTCCATTAAATGGCTTTCTGAAAGCCCTAAATGGCTTTCTGAAAGCCCTCTGGACAGGAGGACCAGTTGCTCTAAAGCCCCAAGGAGAGGCCTTCAGTTCAGACTAGTTCACTCTAGGTTACTCTGGTTTTGTATGCAGCCTGAAGCGCTGCATCTCCAGATGTCTCTCATCATTTGATCAGAATTATATTGGCAATGACCTCAGAAACACTGGATACAGCAGCTGCCTTTTGGTCAGACAGAAGATGCATTGCTGGTGACGCAACCTAGTAGCCTCAGAAAAGGGTGCAGCAGCAAGCAGGCCAAGGGACAAACGTACTCTGTGTGGTCAAACCTGATCTGCAGGCTTACTGCTCTCCACTGCCCAGGTTACAGAAGAGACACTCAGATTAAACACTGAAAACTTCAGATATCACAGAGGAAAAAAATACTGCTCTAGAGAAATGGAATATGCAAAAAAGGTCAAAAGTGTCACAACTGAGTAAACAAAATCTAAGATGCACTTGCAGTACTGGCAGTTAAAAATAACAAACTTTCTGTTTCAATCGAGGATTTTAAGAAGTCATTGAACTATTAACAACAGAACATATTTTAAGTGCAAACTATGTCCAAAAATTATCCACAGATCTTTCTACTTTGAACTGGAATGCAGCAATGAAGCCCACACTAAAATCCTAGAACATGCTGGGAATGAAAACAAATACATTCAGCTGAAAATATTGAGTTGATATTTGCACATTCACAATAATTGTGAATGGTAATGTGATGAAAATCCAAATCAACAGATTTTCTCCAGGCTAAGACAGTCAGTAAGTATGTTTAGAACGCTAACAAAATTATCTTTACCTTCGTCTTTGCTCATTGCCCTTTGACCTTGACTGCTGACAGAGTCTCCATCTCTTTGATGCTTTTGACTGAGTCTTACATAAAGGGCTTTCTGCATTGCTGGGAGAAAGTCCGGTACATTAATGGCTGGGTTATGGCCCATATGGCTACTCATGCAGTCTGACTCACTTCCACCTTGATGCGACTCCTGAGCCATGAGGTGAGCCTGGTGATCTGTAAATTCTCCATGCCATGTGCCATCTGCAGTGCAAAAAAACCAGTTAGCAGCTAACCCATACGAACTTTTACAGAGAGGAGATAAAACATAAAACACAATCAAGCAAAACTAATGTGACTGATACAACACAGCTGGAAAGCATCAGCTGAAAAAGTCTACACACTGAAGATATTCCAGGAGGTCTGCTCCCCTACTGAAAACTCTTTTCAGCTGCTCAGCTTTGGAGCTGTGATGTTTCAATACTGCACAACTGCAAAGCACCACATCAAGGAACCATTTTCAAACGTCCTTACCACCAGAGTTATTAGCTGGCTGGAAGTTATGTACAGCTTGATGAGAATAGTAATTGTCATAGAAATCAGCTGGGTTCTGGATAGGCTCATAATTCATATTCGGCTGCCGTTCGCCAGGAATCTGCTGGTATTGTGGCCCCGGAGGACAATGATTCTCTCTTGGCATATTCACCATATGTCCTTGAACTCCTGGGGCATTGTAAGAGCCACCGAGACCTGGTGGTGTGAGAGGTGGACCTCCTTGCTGTCCTTGCATAGGCATACCAGACTGGTTCTGCGGTCCGAGAAAGCCTGGTGGAACACCCTGCATAGGAGGACTCTGCGGCATTCCTGGGCCTTGAGGCCCTGCGCATGGATGATGTCCAGGAGAACCTGGGTGCATGGGCGGTCCATTATGTCCTTGTGACATGCCAGGCCCTGGCCCTGGACTTGAGTCTGGATTATACATATGCTGAGAATGCGGGTCATTTCCCTGGAATGGTTGTCTTGGAGGTGATCCACTGTTATAGAAGGTCGGTGGCCTGCAGGCAAAGGATAATTAGTGAATCACCTTGTGCACCTACAAAGACCAACAGCCTATTAGCTATTTCCTCCTCTTCCTCACTCTTAGAGATGCACTTATTTGATCTTAAGTTGGATAAAAACCTGAAAGAAGCAAAATAATTTTCAAAGACAGTAATAATATAGATTACACATGACAGAGCCTGTCCGGAAGCAGAACATTTTTTCAATATTGGCACATGCAGAACTGGAAGTTTGCTGCCATTAAGAGTTTTAAACATGCCACGGTCAAGTCTCCATCAGGAGCATCGACTGGCTTTGGTCAAGAAAAAAATAACTATAAAACTTTGCTCAACCTGCACATGTAGACAGGCAAGACAGGCACAGAGACAAACAAGAGCCAACAGAGTGACTTTCTGGAAGGTCAAGGCTCAGAAAGTTTTCTCCTATGGAAAGCATTAAATAAGTAAAAAATTATGATAACCAATATTTGATAGATGATTAACTTAGCAATATACTCATAATTACGTTTTTCTGTCAGAAACGAAGGAACTGTTTAAATATTTTTGAAGCCACATTTTAAGCAGAGTCCTACAGAAAATTTTAAAACCTACTTTTTCCCAATTTTGTGAGCTAAATCCACAGTGGGCTTCACAACTATTTCAAAGAGAGATGGTATTTTCTTATAATCTCCTGAAGGATCTTGATAATTTTCTATATCAGACTCAGAAAACGGATATTGCTCTGGGGTTGGCAGAAGTCCAACACCTGGTGGTGGTTTAGGGAGAGGAACTATGCCACGCTTTCTGAGCTCCTCCAGTTCTTTCTCATCTTCATTTTGTGGCTCCTCCTCATTATTCAAAACCTAGAACAAAGCAGTATAGCAAACACTTCATTAATTTTGCAGTACATGCAATTCAATTTAATCTTGCACTTTCCATTTAAATAGAATTACCTGCTACAATACTACTATATATTGACACCAAACTCAGAAGAATTATAAATCCTTGATTACTTGTTCCACAGGACATCAATTTACAGCTAGGAAGAAAACTATTTCTGCAGTCAGGAAAGAACAATTTCACACAAGTCCACATCCTTCAAACAGTAATTTTAAGTGACAGAAATTGAAGGACTTCTAAGGTTCATAATGTTTCTTGTGTTAAGCTCAGGTCATTTTTTCTGCTATACAGTAACTGGAGAGAGACATGAATGTCTTAATACAAAGCTCAAGATGTCATGAACCATTCAGAGGAGGTAGCTCATTCTTTTCCCCACCCTGAGTGTAGAAGTTGGCCAAGATAATACCTAACCTCTAAGCAGCTAAAGGTAGACAATATAAAAGCCACACCTCTTGTTATAGAGTACATAAATATTTCCATTAAAAAGGAAGCAAAACAAAGTTCATGGGCAGAAACTTCAGTTGTGAAAACAAATGAGTCCGATCTGGCTAAAATATAACCGAATAACTGATGGCAAGGGGAATTCCTATCACTGAACCTGGTCACTGTGCTGAAGAGCAACAGGGAAGTCTAACATCATTCATGTTTGGTACCACACTCTTCGAGACTTCCACAGACAGGCACTTCCCACCTGTTCTTTCTAGCAACAAACCTTGTGTTTACAAACTACAAATTGCTCACCTTATCCAACAGCTCTTTTGTTTCTGCAGTCAGGGGAGCGTGAGAGAATTTGCACTTATCTCCTTGATAGCATTTTGCTCCTGTGTGGTAGAACTTGCAAGGGAATTCATGTAAGCAACGTATTAAGGATTCCTAACAAAGGCTGATTTCCAGTTTGCACTAGTACTTAATCTTTCCAAAGCAATAAGTTAAGAATTTTGAAAGCTAATAACCAACTCACCTCCCAGTTCTGTTTAACATTCCATTAATTACATTACTACGACCTTAGCATTACTTTTTACTCAATTCTAAAATTGTGATTAAAAAGACGGTTTCAATTCCAGACTAAAACACATGTCCTTTACAACAAGCAAGAACTGACCAGGTTTTTAAAAGTACATGGAGAAATGCATCTAAACTTCAAGGCGTTTTATCTTTCAAAATTTTAAAAAACCTTAAGACCAAAAACAAACCAGTAATTTCATGCATATTTTCTCCTCCTAAATATTTGAGTAGAAAAACAATCTGCCTGTAGCAAATATACATAGTCTTTGACGTAGTCTCTCAGCAAAATAAACAATTACCCTTAAAAATCACTTGCATTAAACAAAATACAAACTTTTATTTTAATTCTTTTTTTTTTAAAGGATATTGTGCAAATAAATGCAGTTCTCTCCTTTGGTGCAGTAACCCTGTATGTAAAACTTGCAGATTTCCTTTTTCTTTTCAATCTCTGCATCATGATCAAATTTACACTGCTCTCCCTATAAATAAAAAAAACAAGAAAGAACACCGTCAATCTGAAATGCTAAGTAATTCCATGTAATATTTAAACAAAAACATTCTCCTTAACTGAATTTAAACTTTTTATCTCTACTAACACAAAATTGCATTATAAATGTGTCCCTAAAAACTGTGAATAGGGGGACCTGGATACAGAGAAACAATTCCTGAATTGGGACTCAATCAGGAACATAGACAATGGTCACAGAAAACAAACCGGCCTTACAGTACCAGTTCTTTTCTCTCTCTCCACCTAGCAATTTGCATTAAAAAGTCATTTAAACAAATACTTTACTGAAATTCTTTTCCATATAGACAATTATTGATCAGAAAACCTGACTCTATTTTAAGGGTATGTGGGAAAACTTAGAAAAGTCCAACAAGCAAACTATTCAGACTCTTCCACGTAGGAAAAAACAGAGTCCAAATAATATCAAGTTTATACCAATTATATCATGTTATCCACTAGAATTACTCTGCTGGAGAGGGTTTTTTGCCTATTTTTGTATTTATTTCCAAGAAAAATATACTGGACTCTTTCAGCCATTTGTTTTAAAACTGAAGGTGGCAGCAAATACTCATCTCACCAAGAACAGCATACTAAAATATATAAAGGCAGCAACAAACGCATTGTTTTCAACTCTCCACAGTTTGGGGGAAAAACATAGTAATTTTCATCTTTACTTTCATTATTTGAAAAAGAAACAGAAAATGGTCTATTTCTAAATAAACAGAGGAACCAAATATAAATGACGCACTCACTCGAGAAGCATGCCGTTTTTCTTAAGTGTTTTCTAACTGACTGAACTAGTTTGACAGCAGAGGGTTCAACTCCACAGCAGCAGAAGCTTCAAAATGAAGCAACAGCAATTTCTTAACGTAAAAAGAGACTGTCTTGCTACAGCTTTTGTTCAACTGCTGACTGCTTTGAATAACTTCTCTTCTTTCTGCTGCCTTCCGCTTTCTGGCTGAAGGAAGATGATTCTTTGGTAGGGGAACTATTAGTACAAACCTACTTTTTACTTTAGAGAGAGAGACAATTTAGCATAATTAAGCAATTCCTTCAATGTTTCAAAATCGGCAATAGCACATAAAAGGGAAATAATCTTCTACATGCAGAAATCATTGCCTATTTACATCCATATTAGTGAGATTTGATGTATATTTACTATTGATACATTGTGAGTTTATGACACTATCACAGATGTTTTTACTGTATATACTAATAAGCAAACAATCATTTTTAACAGAATTTGTTAGAACTCAAAAGCTGTAACAGAGGGGATATTTTCCCCCAAGTACTTCTGTTGGCATTTAACTACAAATACTCAAAACACTGTGTTTCAACATACAAGTTTTCTTTGCATCAGCTTAAGCAGAAAAGAACAGAGCATCTTCTCCCCTTCCAAAGAATCAGACCAAGAGACACAGGGTGTAATTACCTTAATACACCTCCCTTCAAGGAAATATTTACAAATTTGTTTGCCTTTGTGTTCCACTGTGTGCTGATTTATGAACTCTTGACTCATATTAACCCATTTCTTCACTGGTTTGCCATCCTGTAAGAAAAACGAACATCCTACTGACGCTTACATATTAAGCACAGTTGCAAAAAATATTAGAGCATACTTGGTGCACTAATTACCCCAAAATGCAATTAACTCCACCATTATTTAAGTTCTTGAAATTGTTATACGCACAGCTTGAAGTACAAGTAAATACACGTAATTTTTCTTAGCTGTTTTAATAGTCTTTATTATAAAAGCAACTTCTTACAGTACAACAGACACAAATAACTTCACTGAATGGACGCTGTCTCACGCTTCATTAGACAGTGCACCTGCTAAGTCAGTGCCAACCAACCCCTACTTAAAGGCACCTCTGCAGGCAGCCAGGAGCTGAGGAACCATCCAGGCTTCCAGATCACCATCTTAGCCACAAGGCTACACTTTGCAACTCCTTCTCCTCTATACACTTCTCAAGCAATAGTTACCTTCAGATTATCTACCTTGTTTTTTTTCCTCCCATTAGATGAAAAATGACCTGTTTGCTTCTACTACAAGGCAAAGCAGAGAGGAAGCACAATTCAGTCATGACCGAACACTGAAGAATTATTATGTACCTGGTGAGGCAAATAATTGTTCCTCTTATTATTTGATTCCCAAGCAGCACCTGCACTTGAGATAAACTAAAGAAACCTCAGTAAACTCATCTAACTACAGAGTCTGGGACAGGCGTGGAGGGCAGAGCTAGGGAAGTCATGGAAGTAGATGGCCACTGCAACAAAGGGTAGAAAAAAACACCGTCTTTGCAGTGCTACGTGGTTGCCTACTGATCTGGTGAGAGGGAAACACTGATTTTCACAAAAATGAGCAGGGATCTGACTGCTGAGTAGAAACACAGTCACACTGAACTGTGAGCACACATGAGCATCAACACATCAAGTGTCTGGTCTCATTTTGCTCAGCAGATTAAGCAATGTCACAAACCATTAACACTAAGAATGACTAGCGGATTTTGTTGACGTTGAGAAATAGGAATCTTTGAGCTAGAAATGCCACTCCTAGATCAGACAAGATCCATTTTCTACTCTGAACACATTAACTACAGAGAAATTTCAGCTGCTTCAGACAAAGCAGATTTGAATCTAATAATTGATGCTCTTCAAGATTAACGCAAATATCATATGAACATGATGCCACAAATCTCTCTGTGAGGACTGCAAACCAGTTACTGTCTTACACCACAAAGCACTTCAAACAACAGACCCAGGAAAGCTGAAATGCTCTCAATGGGCCCCCAAGAATCCCAGGGACGTCACTGTGTGCCTTGGGAGTCTCAGCAGTTACCCCACCACACTGCACAGCTCAGCATCTGCATCACAGAATTCATTATTTTGCTGTAGCCAGAAGCCCCAGCTTTTTGTTTTCTGCCTTCCAGCCCTGCTGGGACCTGCCTGCAGCTCCCTCCTTGCCTCCACCCTTCCCCATGGCTAGGGAGACAGTGCTGGAAGACAGGGCATGCTCTATAAAAACACGAAGGAGGAGTCCTATAAACAGGGCATCAGACTAACACATCAAATGGCTGTCCTTTTCCCTACCACATGCAGGGCAGGGAAAGGAAAATCTGACCAGGACCACCCAGGGGCCCCAGAGAGTCAGGCCAGCTGGAGGACATGGGGAATAATTAACATGGCTGAATTATACACCATCACATTAGCGAGAAGCCAGCCGTGTGCATTCTTGAGTGCAGGAGGGAGGAGAATCACAGACATTTTTAGTTACAGTATACACACTTAAATATAATTTGGCTTAAATAATGTTTTTCAGCCATAAATGGATTTGATCCGCTAATAATCAATTTTGAATTGTTTTTCATGTAAATGAAGATTGGACTGAGAAATCTGCAAATACTGTGGCAATATTGAACACCAAGTTTTCTCTAATTTCCGTGCAAAGAACTACTAAATGAAAACCAAGGTCACATGTATTTCCATTTCCACAGTCATAGCTATGCAAAGAGAAGGAAAATTCTTCAGGATTCACTGGCAAAAGCTATGAAAGTGTCCATTTTCTTTGCTGAAAAATCTGAGGTGAACTGGTGATAGCAAAACACTTTATTCCAGATACAGTTAACACTGAAGTTCATGCACCATTTGAAACAAAAGCCCATAAACCACTCTCTGCTAGTTTTTCCTACTTCCAGGAAAAACAACAAAATTATGAATTAGCTTATCAATTATGATTTGGTACACAGTGTTGGAAAATGCTAGTAATTTTCTACATAAAACTTTAAAGCTATGTATTTTTAAATACTCTGTTACAGCAAAACACTCAGTCATCTGAAACAACTACATTAAGAATTCAGCTTTAATTCGACATACCTCATGAAAGCCATCTGATCCTTTATTGCCTCTTCCCCTTCCACGATCTTTACGCTTCAATTTCTTTTGCATTCCACGCCCTCGACCAATATTGTAATTATTACCTCTCTGAGTAATACCTGGAAAACAGCAATAACCTCTTTAAATGACCTCAAAAAGTCAAGAAAAATGGTTACCTAGTGACATCGAACACAGACAACTCTAACTAATTCAATATCTATCTTTTTGCAGTCTGAATTCCTAAATACTATCTTGACTGACGAATTGGCAAGTACAACTACATCAGTCAACTGTAATTACGTGCAACTGCCTGCTCTTTGAAAACCTCTTCAAATCAATAGCTGACTGACAAACTGAACATAAAATTAATCTCATTTCAAGCAACATCTCACAATTAAAAGTGCAGACATGTTATTTCTAAGCAGCCCAAATATTTGAAATATTTTGTGCCATTTGGCTACTTTCTGAACACAGAACTAACCAGTACAATGGGCAGCCATGTGTGCGCGCAACATGCAAGAAACCTGAAATCATAACCTAAGGAATATGATAGAAAAGCTTTGTTGAAAGCCTCCAGAGCGTAACTATCCAGCTACCAGCATACCAGAAGTCATGGTCTCAACTAGAACCACCATGACAGGATCTGCTTTCTCATCAATTTAAAACCAAAGAAAACCAGATAGAACATCCTGCAGACATCATGCTTGCTTCAGGTGGTAGCCACCTCATGACAGCAAGGCTGATTCCACTGAAAATGCCTTGACTTCATCTCAGATGATCTGCAGAGATTTTGAACCAGTACTGCCAAGCAACAGCACATCAAAAGCCATTTTTGTCTCAGCTAAAAAGATTCTGCCAATCTTTTGCCAATTTATTTTACTGTGAACCAACACAGAATACAATAAATCTTCACTGTAGTAAACAAAAGGCAGTTTAACACACAGTATCTTCCAGAGAACTAGTAAGGTATTCATACTGTCATACAAAACTCTGCTCAAATTTTGCCTCGGAGACAAACCTTTAGCCATGGTTAAAGGGAGAAAATTTTGCAAACTGAATCAATGGTTTCTAAGATAAGAACTCGATCTCATAGAAAAAAGGATGAGAAGAAGTTAAGTCCACAGCCCTGGGCAATATGCAGTAATACAAGACAACTGGGGAGTCAGAACAGAGGCCAGAGATGTAAGCTGGCTCCATGACTTCCACTCCAATGGTAAGGAAATGGTCAGACACCAAATGAAAGGTGCAAACAAGAACACTTCCATAACTAGGCTTGCATAAGCAAGGTATGAAGTGAGGGCAGCAGGACCTTTTCAGGAATATATGGCTTAAGAGGAATAATTTTTCACCAGCATTTTTATCAGTCCAGCTTTGAATGCAAGAAAAGTTGTGAAAAGGAAAAGAAAAGGATACTGGTATACCTTCTGGGACATACTAATAAAAGTATTCAGGCACCTAAAAAATTTATAAGTACTTAATTTTTTGGGGGGGGGAGTGGGGCGGGGGTAGCATCTAAATTAGATTTTGGAATCGACATATTTACATTCCTCCCTCCCTAGCCGAGTCCCATTTCAGACTTTGATAAATTACACCAGAAAGTCACTTTACAGCCCTATGATTTCTTACTCCAGCAGTTACACAACAAAGATCTTAGCTTTTTAACAGGGTTTAATTTCTTTATTTTACTATGTACATATTATCCAACACTTCATCTTTTTCTTCAATATAAGTATCAGTGCCACCACACAATATTACTCCTTCACAATAAATGCACTATCGCTTTCAGACAGGAGACTGCAAGCTCATAGCAAAGCCAGCACTGGCAGGTTTCTTCACTCAGCTCTCAAGACAAACATGCTGAAATGATGCACCATACAACTGCTGCCACCATTCATTATTATAGTTAATAATTCAAATTATCTTACCTTTCTGGATCCCTTTCATGCCCTGTTTTTTCACTGGTTCTTTAGGGAATGGAGATCCTAAATCACTACTGGAGGTCTCTTTAGCTTGCCTATATTGTTTAAGCTGATCAGCAAAATCTTCATCCTTTTCTTCCTCATTGTAATTACCAAAGTTTTCATCACTGTAATGACCGTAGTCATCATACTCCTTACTTTTTACACTTTTTTTATGTTGCATTTTCTGCGAACTCATGTAATTTCCTGATCCGTGTCCATGCTGTATGGAAGGGATTGCATTGGTTAAAAGCAACTCAGTATTTCAGAAAACACCCCTCCAAAATTCTCTGTGAACCCGTCTTTAAGCTGCTTTATTGTCATGCTGTCTACAAGATTTGCACAAACAAGCATCAATAATAAACAGTGAAAATCAGTATTTAATAAAATTTATTTAAATAAAAATTACTACCTTTGTTCCCAAATGCATCAACATTGGAAAAAAGATAAAAAAGAGCAGCAGCAGCATCTAAATGCCAGAAAACTTTTCAGAGAGGTTGACAAAGCATTTTAATATATGCAGTTCTTACTGTTCTAAGTACTACTTAGATGAACTTACAATTAAAATGAATTTTTTCCTTTCATTATCTCCAATCCTGACAATCTTGGAGACAGATGATGTGATATGTCCTGTCTCTGTCAGTCAGGACGAAACATTAAAGGCCACTCCTAAGCCACCAGTGTCCCTTCTCCAGTTTCAGCAGACAGGAACTTCAGTTTGTTAATAAATTCGGCTGGGTTAGAGGTTTCTGGAATGGTTTCAGTCTACAAGGAAAGTCTCCTCTCGTCTGGAGTTTCATTAGGCCCCTAGCTGCTCTATCACAGCTTCAGAGAATGGCATTCTATTTCACCCAGACGTCTCTGGAGGATTATCGAGCTGCACAGACTGGTAAAAGCCAGGACATTTGAACTATCGTAAAGCAGAATCAATGCTAGATATTTAAAGGTAACTTTTCAAGAGCTGTTTCCTCTTAGAACAGCCTAAATCCAATGCAGGCAATAATAAAAATATCTTAATTGTTGCCTGATGGAGGAAAAAATAGTATCAGGCTTGTTTACACCACCTACATTCATGCCACAGATTCATGCCATAGGAAATCTGCCCAAGGAGATGAGGGCTAGATACTTTTCCTGAAATCTGAGAGAATAAGCACTGTGATCAAGTCAGTCTTCAAAAACTGCATCATTTACATTTGCATTTTTTCAAATTACACCTAAACAAAGCCATGGGAAATCAATTTTAAAAAAAACACTACCTGACTGAACGAAGAATCATAGTCTCTGTATGAAGAGCTGCTACTCTTCTTATGTGACCTTTCTGTGCGCTCAATATCAGAGTCATGGCTGTAGTCTGAACTATCGTCACTGGAAGGGGAGTTATGCTGAAAGAAAAGAAAAAACCAGCTTTCAAACAGTGTGGTAGAATTCTCTATGTAACTGGTGTGCTGTGTATGTGCTTCAAGGAAGCATTTGCCCAATAAATGCAAATATTTTCCTAATTCTCACAGGCCTTTGCTTCTGAACCTAAAGAAAGCACACTCTTTGATGACCCACTCTTTTTATCATAAAAGGAGATCTGATCTGATGAGGCTTCCAAATATAAACACTGATGGCTATGTGGTTTCTCTGGGTTATATCAACTTCCTACAGGTCTCTCCAAGCCCTGCTTCTTTGCAACATAGCAGGAATGCTATTGGGAGGCTAACACATCTGGGAGATGGCTAGCAACTTGCATATGCCCGTAGAAATTAGTAGCACCCTGTCATTTCTGCTGGGAAAAAACTCAGCGTTACAGCATTACAAGTGTTCTACTTAGATGTTATCTTTTGCAGAAAATTTAGAGGGGAAACCATGCAAGAATACTATATTTCTGTGATTTTTAGAAAAGGACCTTCAGGTTTAATTTTCTAGATTAAAATCTTGTGACTCTTGCACTTATGTAAGTTGATTAAAACATATATTAGACACATTCTCTTAATTAACTTTATTGAAGAATTCAGTTAACTAGCATGAAATCTTTTCTTTCCATAAATAATTAGCACAAAAAGCAAAACTCATAAATTTACATTTTGCCTTTTATCCTAAAAAACTCTCACTCGCTATGGTTCAGCTACCATTAAAGCTGTCAGTGGCCAGTGACTCACTCACACTGCTGCTTAACACTTAGATAGTTTAAGAAGTGGTTTAACACTTCAGCCTTTCATATCAGAACTACCACAACCATTGCCAAAGGCAGAGTAAAATGCTCATAAATACCAATATTTAGTAAACTGCTAGAAATATTGAAATAAATAAGCATCCAATGAAGATATATATAACAAATAACACTGTTACAGCCACAGTCTGATTTTCTATTTCTTTTATAACCAGGTGAAAACCAAGTTTATGAAAATGCATTCAGGCAAAGCTAATAAGTAGGCTTCCAAACTTATCATTTGAAATGTGCTACAGCTGGATTATTTAATCATTTATTGTCTCTTACTCCAAATAAACTGTCACTGAAATGCGTGAACATGCACTTCCGCGTGTTAAAAGTCTATTTAAACAAATTCTTTAATATTGAAATTTATATTGAATATTGAAATTAATATTAATTCTGCAATATTAAAATTCTTTTAATATTTAAATTTGAGGTAGGAATCTCAAAAATTGCACTCAAGAGTCCAAAAACTGCCTAAATAGCAATAAAACTACTTTAGATTCCTTCTCCAATTCCCTGGATCCTTGCCTAAACCTGGAATTAAAACAAACACCTCCAGTATTTTGGTTTGCATTTCCTAACCTTATGCTTATCCCGTCTTCTCCTTTTTGATTTTTTCTTTTCTTTCTCTTTTTTGCGTTTCTTCCGTGATTTTCTATGTCCTTTTTCATTTTTCTGCTTATCATCACCTTTTGAACCATGTTCTTTCACATCTTCATATGCTGCATCATCTATTTCACCATCTTCCAGCTCTCCATCTTCTCTGCAGGGAAGAAAAATAGCAATACAATACAATTACATGTTGTTATCCATCTCATCTGTCCAATAGCACAGTAAAACCAAACACACACAGTATTTCTTTACACCAGTTACATTTGTATGCATGTGCATACACTGCAATGCATTTAACACCCCAAGAACTACTAGGATTTTAGAATTTTCTTTTACTAAGAAAAATGGAATGTAAGCCATTAATGACCTTGAAATGCACTGTAAAAGTAAAATTTAAAAACTATGTATTTTACTTCTCAGAACAAGGTCTCTCCTTATAGTTTTATCTAAACTGTATAAAATAAAAGGTTCGATATAAAGCACTGTGTTGTCCTTAAACATTTCACACTGAAGAGATAGTTTACCCATTTAAGGAAGTACTTCTAGAACAATTACATGTCTTTATGTTGGTGTATTTGTAGAACAGATGTGGTCAAAATTAAAGGAAATTAAAATGCTCTGGAAATCATACAGTTAAAAGTGTAGCAATAACAAAAACAAGTGTTTGGGCACTGCAGGAAAAACAACGCACAGTAATATAAACACACTTCCTTCAACACACCAGCTCCTGGAACCAAATATGGGTCTGTCATATCGAGGGTGCAATGGCCAAAGCCAGAAGCAATTTGAAAAAGGAGAATTAAATTAGCGGTTTAGTGGATTCTTCAAAAGAAACTGGTAGTAGTAGTTGACAAGAAAGGAGTCATTACATTTGAATTTCATTTGCCAGAATCTGAAAAACTGACAAAACCAGACATCTGATGGTGATATTTTTCTAAGCTATCCAGGCTAGATTTTTCCTTTTTATAAACTGTAACATTGACATTTGGAGGGAGGTGTTTCATACGTCAATAAATACTGTAAATGGAACAATATGCATGTGAACGTAACTTCTGCATATGAATGCTACTGGCTCAGAAGTCTTCAAATTGGAGTAACCTAAAAGGATGATTAAAAAATTATATATAGTGTAACACTTTAAGTGTTTGTACACCAAATAACAGAACGGCTTGTGCTCATCTCCATCATCAGCAGGGAAAAAAGTTCTGTTATTACACAGGACTTTATTTTGTCTACAGACCCAAACAATAACATCCCTGAAAATATTTTGCCATGATGGAACTATTTTGGCAAAACACCAACTAACCTATTTCTCATCCTTATTTCAGAAAGACAGCTGAAGCAATCTCAACTCCCCTGCTCCTATTTGATACTTGCTGGGCTTTGACTGTGGAAGAATTTACTGCTTTTAAATGTTTATAATTGGCTCTATGTAATTATTTCTACATTACCACTGCTTCAGGAATTCAGCCTTTGCAGGCATCGTAGAACCTTATAAAAACTTAGTCCTGAATTTTTACATGGAGGTTGCTTGAAAATGCTATCAGCCCTATGGTGTCTGAAACCCTCGCCCTACAAATGTACCAGATTCAGCAGATGGTGGGGACAGCAAAGGGAAAAGCCTGTAGGTACTAGAAAACTACACAAAACACCAAAACTAAACCACGACCAAACCAGTGCTGGGGACAGTAGAAGGTACTACGACAGAAGCAGTAATTAGGCTACGTTAAATTGTTTTACAATTTGTCCACCTCAGTCCACTATCCACAACATTATTAGCCAATCTGATGATTAACTCTGTCTACTTCAAGGGACTGCAAATAGTAGGAAGGGGGAAGAACTTGCCAGGAAGCAAAAGACCTGAGTCTCCACAGTATAAAAAACAGTGGTCAAGAAGTTCAAAGGAACCCAAAGTCAGGAGTAAATGGATATGCATGGGAGAAGAAAAGGGGAGGACACGACTGCTGTACTGCCATCTCATATGTCCTGCAACTTCTTAGAACTAAATACTCTCAACAACCACAACACAAAAAAAGAAAAATCAAACCAAAGCAAACAACAACCACCAACCAAACCAAAGAACCATCACGATAAGGTTACGGATCACTAAGTAGCCAAAAAATGAAAGAGAAAAAAAAAAAGTCACAACCAGATCACCAACTCACATAAAGGTCATGGAGAGAAACTAAGAAAAACTATCTATTTCAAGGTACTACGTCTTCACCTTTAATTCCCAGCTACTGGTGAGATCGTACAGCAGCAACTGCGACACTTTCCTGTCATCTTGTGGTAGCCCACTGCAACCACATAAAGACAAGTTATGTACATCCCAGGTTCACAGAGATGCTTCGCTGTATTACATGATCTATTATATTAGGCGACTCATTTCTAAACAATGCACTTTGCATTGGGGGCAGCCAGCCCATCTAGCGACTGAAAAAATACTCTGGAATATGGGAGAAAATAATCCTCTAGACAAGTACTACAGATAGTTTTGCTAAGTAGCATGAAGTAATGGAACTGGAAAGAAGGCGAGGCCACACCTTGAATCCTTTGCTCAGTTTTGAGCCCATCTCTACAAAGACATTGAGAGGCTGAAGCACATCCAGAGAAGGAACACGGAGCTGGGGAAGGGTTTCGAGAACAAGTCTTATGAGGAGCAGCTGAGGAAACTGGGGTTGTTTAGCGTGGAGAAGAGGAGGTTGAGAGGAGACCTCATCGTGCCCTACAACTCCCTGAAAGGAGGCTGTAGCAATGCAGGTTCTGGTCTCTTCTCACAGGTAACAAGCAACGTGATGAGAGGAAATGAACTCAAGCGGCACCAGGGGAGGTTTAGATTGGATATTAGGAAAAAATTTCTTTACTAAAATATTGGAGAAGCATTGAACAGGCTGCCCAGGGAAGTGGTAGAGTCTCCATCCGTGGAGACAAAGGCATGCAGATGTGGCACTTTGGAACATGATTTAGTACGCAGGGTAGTGTTGGGCTGACATTTGGACTCAATGATCTTAGAGGTCTTTTCCAACATTAATGATTCTGTGATTCTATTGTTTATAAGAAGCTTCCAAATGTCAAAATATTTAAAAAATGGGTATTAAAAAAACCAAGATTTAATCTGAATGAAAGATTCAGATTACAGAAGGTGTCATTTAAACACCATCAATCACACTGATGGGAAGTAAAAGAAAGCTCACAGCAGGTAGCAAGAGAACTTTTAGGACTCTGCCAAAGGCAGTTGTTGAGGCAGAGAGCAACAGCTGTGGAAAGGGACTGGACAGACTCACAGAAATAAAGCCCACTAAAAGCACGGCTGTTCCCTCCCACACATCAAATAAAACTCTGTGTGCCCAGGAAAACAAATGGGAACTTAGAAAAAAGGTAGAAACACTGCTCAACTGTGATGCCTTAAGTTTAACAACGCTGGAAACACAATGGTCACTAGTTTTGCTTCTGGCCTTAAATATTTACTTGGAAACACTTTGAGAAGGACATTATTGTTTAGTGCAAATATAAAACAATAGGAACCTATGAAGCCAAAGTGAGTTTTTGAATAAATACTAGAAATAAATAATAATAATTACACTAATAATCATAAAGGTATGTCCACTACCAAACAGGCATCAAATGTGAAGTGGGGAAGGAGCTTCAGAACCCCTTTCTATGTGATTTTTACAAGGTGTTCACAGATATCTGCTCACACACAACCCTTGCATTGTGTCATGAAGGAGAATGTAGCACTCCCATACTTAATAAGAGATAAAGGATCTTCAGAATACGTACCCCAAGCATAAAATAAATCCTGTCCTCAAACACCACAGTGTACATTATGTCCAGCATTCCCTGACAAATTCTGCAATACCTCATATAATACCCCAAGAAAGTATGTGTGACATCTTTCCAGGAGTCACTTGGTTAATAAAGTGTGTGCCTAATGAAACTGAAACACAAATATTTATGTAACACCTGCAGCTACTAGAAAAAACAGTATTTCAGATTTTGAGAAACTCACTCTCTCAATGATGTCTAACCAATTAAAATATCCTCTTAAGTAAAATGCCTACTGAAAATGCTCTTTGGGAAATAAGGTATTTACCAGATAGCAGATCCTTTGAGAATCACCACCATGTATTTACACTTGAGAGACTTTAATAACTTCCTAGGTAAAATAATCATGCAGAATCTCAGCAATACAATCCTTTGGATTACATTTCAAAGGTAAGATTACAAAAGTCCTCTAATTCCCAAATGTCTGAGTTCTTTCCACAACATCCTAGAATTTTCCAACCATAGAATTTCAAGCATGTAAAAAGAAAAAAAAAATTTTAAAGACGACCAGATAAATACAGTTTGAAAACATAATGGTCAAAAATTTCTCATTTCTGGGAAATAATTTAGTCTTCAAAAAAAAAGTTTACAGGAAGTCATAAGGGAAAAACTGTCTTCTGTTTCATAGGCTTTTTTTCCCCCATTTAAAATCCAAACTGGTTTTCCTCATTTAAAACCCAAACTGGATCTGTACGCTAGAAACTAGGTGCAGAACCTACCCCTTTTAGAAGTCCACTTCCTACATTCATGACGCAGACTTGGCTATAGCAAGCAGCCTTGGGAATGGCTTTCAGTGATGTGAACCAAGACTACCTCCCTTTACACTATGAGTAATATAAGTCAACAAACAGATGTGGTCTGGAAGAAACACTGCTAGCAGATGATTTTCTAGGAAACGGGTCCGAGTGTTAGGTTGCTTTCCCTCTGGCAGTATCTACAGCAAAGAAATCACAACACTGATGCAATGAGAGAATATCAACTTCTGTTTGCAATGCACAACCTCTTGCTTAGAGAGTATCTTAATACACTTCTATTATCGCTGGAAAAGTTTGACACAAACCCCAAATTTTTCTGGATCTAGAAAAACAAGGACGTATAATTTTGTTGTCTTTTTCAAAATTCACTTCTCTGTCAGCTACCCTACCCCACAAAACAATACATCACAAAAAGAACCTTCACTGAAATAATGCCAACAAGCTGTGGGGGAACAGTTTATGATGCCCACACAACACATACCTCAGGAGTCAAAAAAAGCCTCTGTGTTGAAGGGACAAACACTGGCCATTTTTATATTCTGTCATGTGCTATCTTCTTGGATTCTATCCTTGCATTTTCAAAGGCTGAACTAAATCTGATGAGTCTTCAGATTAACAAAAATTAATCACTGACCTATTACAGCACAGAGCTGCAGTATAAAATTCTGGCACAGAGAACAGAAGAGGTTAACTCAACTCTAACCAGAGATCTCAGCTAGCATTACCAAGCCCCTCCCTTCCTAGTGCATTTAAAGTCCTTTTGGAAGAGAAACAAATGCATATTCATTAAACACCCAGTTTAAGTTAGAGGTGTTTCAACACCACTGCCTGACCCACTGGAACTCCTTCACAAAGAGCCTCAGATGACTGATTAAAACAAGTTGCCATATGGTTCTACTAATTTTTCATAACCCATGGGACAGCAAATGAATCCTGCAATCCAGAACACTGGAGATGCAAAATTAATTACCACCACCTAGGCTCCATGAGCTAAACAAATCCTAACTAAGCGAAACGGAGCACACTGGCCATGATTCTTCCTATAAGCCCCTGTACAAGGACTGGGTACACACAAAAAAACCTGGTTAATCTCCAAATGCAAGAGAAAGGAACTAAAACTGCTGATGGATCACTCCCTCTTCCACAATCCCCAGACACTTAAGAGCTTGCTGGCTGTGTGAAAACAAAACCATTAAGCATTTCCACTGTCCCAAGTGTATTTCTAGAGCATCTCCAAAATGGATTAGAAAGGCACAGAAGACAAATTATCTCTCAGAGAGAATCAGCCTGGTGAAATCACTGAGAGAGCAGTTATGCAAATATTTGGTTAGGGAAATAAAAAGCCACGCTTAGAGTAACTCACCATTACTCTAGTGGTTACAGTTTAACTCCTAACACTCAAACTCAGCTTTACCTCATCTTTCTTTTCTCATCTTTCCCTTAGCCCGAGCTATTTTTTAAAAACAGCATTCTTTATGTTCAAAGAAGACTTACAACTCAAGCTACTCAAGTCCAAGATATATTGTCTCAGCACACTGACAACTGTAGCTCCAAAATATTTTAAGAAAACTAAAAGCTTTTCTCCCCATGAGACTCTTTCTCCAATCTTACTAGCAGAATTACTTTGCATACTTGCACACAGAGCAGGTGCAACACAAGAAGCACACTTCCACATGTTTTAAGGACCTAGATGAACAAAATCATACAACCAAAATGTGAATCTCTATCATCAAACCTTATTTTCTCTTATGTCCTTTTTTCAGTAGGTTTGATTCACAGCTGAGGAAAGGTCTCATTTAAAAATAATGACATTTTGTTTTACAATATGATGCCGCTAACTTTATTTCTTAGAATGAGCTTTGAAGAGAATATTAATAGCCAAGACTGTCCAAAAGCATTACCAAGACTAGAAAAAGTATATACTGGAAAAAAATTCAAGGCTGCCAATATTTCCTTTTAGTTCTTGTGCACACAGGAGCCGGAATGCAAACTTTATACGTGAGCGGATCTCTAACACACTAAGTAATAAATTATTTTCAAGAAGCTACTAATTTCTGGTGAGAACTTAATATTACTGCCCAAAAGGACAATAAAATCTCTCTCTTCCTAAAGTGAGTACACTGTTAAACCTTAACCCTTTTTTTAAAGTGATTTGTTCTAGAAAAGATACGTTGACAGAAACATCCAGGATGTCCAAAAACTCATCTTCTCATATAGAAACAGTACATTATCAGCCCTTAATTTACAGGGACTGCTAATAGCACCATACACCTGTTCTGCTGACCCCTACATATCTGTGATAAGGACATACAATGTAGGTGAGAGAGATTAAACTGATGGAAAACTACCCGAGTGGTTTTTGACACTGGTCAAGACTTACTTAGTGAAAAAGCCTTACATCCCTCCAGGTTATTTTTCCATCTTCATTTCCTTTAGGTATGTTTTTCTGAGTACCCCAAAAGTAAAAGTTCTCCCTCAACCCCTCTATTCTAGCTTCTCATACACTCCTGCTGCCTCATGTAACCCTCCTGAGCCATATTTGCCTCACACAATGCATGTAGAAAACCACAGTGCTATGCAGCACTCGTGACTGTACAGACTTACACAGCTCTTATCACTACGCGCTTACTTTATGGCTTTCCACCACCACGTGATGAACCTGCAACTCTCACCAGTAAGACTTTGGTTTTATAATATTATGAAGAGCACAATAACTCAAGACAAAGAAGGGAGATTTAGATTAGATATTAGGAAAAATTGTTTACTGTGAGGGGAGTGAGGCACTGGCACAGGTTGCCCAGAGAAGTCGTGGCTGCCCCATCCCTGGAGTGTTCAAAGGCAGGCTGGATGAGGCTTTCAGCAACCTGATCCAGTGGGAGTTGTCCCTGCCCATGGCAGACGGGGTGGAAATGGATGGGTTTTGAAGTACCTTCCAACCCAAACCATTCTATGATTCTATTAGAAGATGCAATTCGATGACATGAAAATTACATATCTAAAATAAGATCTTAGAGGGCTAAAATTCACAAAAATTAATTTGTCCTAGTTGCTACACTGAAGAATTTATGACTTAATAAGAAAAATAACTACAAAACTAAAAGGTGTTTTTGCAGTTAACACAAGGCAGCGTCCACCAAGAACTGGCACTGGCTTCTTAACAATGTCATGTAGGTCACTTATGGCACTTTCCAGCTGCCCATTAGTTTTGGCCACTCTGCAAGCGTGAAGTTATTTTAATCTAAAGCCCAGCAATGAAATTGTAACGTGACAAATTACCGACCAGATTGCTTGGGGTTTTTAACCTCTGTTTTGCTTTCATCCCCAGGGCTAACATCTACTGTATTGCCGCAGAACAGGGAAGGAACTAAGAAAGACAGCAGTATGGTGTGCCAAAAAATAGCTTCCTGTGGTGGTAATGGAGAGCAACAAGCAACTTGTGGAAAGCCCACCTTCTCACTTTGCCACCTGACCACCTCCAGTCTCTAGGGTTTATTACTATGGAACAAATCACAGAGATTCACACAGGCCACCTCCAGCTTCCCAGGAGGATGAGGAGCAACAGCTATGTCAAACAGGCATGTTTTTGCCACTCCTGCAATGTTTGCTGGATGGCAAGCAAACCTTGTTTGCCCATGGGGCATGTTTGGGAGCAATTATCTCTTTGCTTCCTGGTTTCCTAATGTCAAAGCAAATTTTGAAATCACGCTCAAAACAAATCACTACAAGGTTGCATTCAGGGATCACAAACAACTTCAACTTAACATGAACACATTCTTTGGTGATTAACTGACAAAAAACCTCTAAAACCAGCTCCAAGTAAACATTTTAAAACCAAACTACTCACATGTGGTCACAGAGCATTAAAGCACCAGGTAGAATAAAAGAGAATCATTTAATTCATCAAGTTTAACCAAGTATGGATGAAAACCTTATGGCAAGGGAGACTGGGATATTGTCCAGTTGGGCTGGACAATAGTAACTGTGGATTAAGAGGTCTTTAGCCCTTTTGCTCCACAAACACTTATCTGATCTGTAACACTATGGTGTTTCACAGAGCTAAGGAGCCACGCAGATCCAGACAAGACACACGCAAAGCCTTCTGCAATACAATGTTGACTAAGCAGTAATGGAGAAAATGTACAACTAAGGTATAAAATATTGATTTCAATTTGCTGTTACTCATCTCGGTTATAACCCACTACTTGCATTTTTCCCTTTCCTTGCCACCGGCTATAATTTAGCAGAGCAGGTCTCTATTATGGTGAACCAGACAGACCTGCTAGAGCAGCAGAGTGTAAATCATGCTCTGCCAATGACAGGAGTGCAGAACTGGTACATGGAAAGGGAGCAGGCAATTCCTAAGACAGCTGGAAGAAGAAAGTGAGAAAATAAAAAGAAAGGGGTGGCTGGGTGGAATCTCTGTTCACCTGGTTCTTCTGGACATACATCAGGGACACACAGTTGGTAAAAGAGAGACTTCGGAAGAATAACACCACAGGCAGAAGCACAGACCTTGGCTCTGCTTCAATAAAACTCAAATCAGTTTATCTTGAAGAAGAAAGTGACTGTACCAACTTCATATTGCACAGGTCACTGGGGTGTCTGTCAGAGAGCTGTCTGTACTGCAGAATTCCCTTCATTATGCTGTGACCACATAAAAAGGGCCCCGATGATGACACTTGCAATGCATCTCATAAGACCATGCTGGCTACAGAAGCATTACTGGCACCTCTGTGATCTCCGAGTTAGCATCTCAGTGTTCAGACCTACCATTAGGTCACTGCTATTTTTACAGCAAATAATGCTACAAGAAATCTCCTGAGTCTGGAGATTAAATGACAGTAAAGCAGAGAGAGCCAACAGAAAGTATCAGTACCAACCTACCATTTTACACTTTAAAATTAAATGAACACTAAGTTCTTTTCTAAAGTTCCTGGAAATTGCAAAGTTGGCACCAATTTCAAATGCAGAACCAGCTTGCAAACAAGTCCTTCTCATGCCTGTAATAGCTCACCATTAGTCAAAAAATCAAAGTCTACTGAAGTCTGCATGAGGACTGAGTTACTTTATCTTTGTGACAAGTGTTTAGTTCTCTTCGGCACTTACATTCACCTACAGCATGATATATAGGTGGGGCAGTGCCTACAAAACAATTTAAAAGAAACATGAAGTGCCCCGTCCTGCAGAGGACAGTAACAACAACCACAAACTATCCCATGCAACCAGACCTTGCTGACCTCCAGAAGACAGCGACAATTTGCACATACAGCTACTTAAAGACAGGGGCTCCTTTTGGAGATCTGTTACATCCCACTCTTCAATAAAGTCTCACATTGCTGATGGCAAGGGGGAGCAGTGTTGGTGTATACTTTTGTGTATTTATTTGCTGTAAATGCATTTGCCTGCACCCTGCCTCTGACCTCCTCCTCTCTCCGTCAAAGATATCCTACATAAAAAACAGTCCCTAATAAAGCCTAATCTTACAGGAAAACTTTTAACAGACACCTGTTATCTCTGTGTACAGAAAGTCTCAAAAACTTCACCCAAGAGAATGTCTCCACAATGAGTTAACTACAAATATTTAAAGAATGAGAAATCTTCCTCACAGGATCAGGTGCCCTATCTGTAAACCAAAGACTTTGAATTAAAACAATCTTCCAACTTAGAATAATCGAAGTGTGAAGTGTGCACAGATAAGGATTTTTAATACAGTCTACTGCTCAAAAACACTGAAAAATTCTTTATAATTCTATAGATCAGTTAAAAAATCAAACTAACTAAATGTTGACAAAAGTCCTATTAATTTATGCTGCACAAATTGATCTAATCTGATAAATTATTTCAGCAGCTTCCTCTTACGGGCTGTGCTACAGTAAACTAGTCCTACTGAGCTACCAATGCAGTAAAAAATTGATTGCAAGACAAAATGTACTGAAACAAGACATGTTAATTTTAAAATACCAAACTACTGTTGCACTGAGACTCCAATCCAAGGTATCTCAGAGTACAAGTGTATCAGGTGTAGACCTTACAGCTGGCTTTTCAACTGACTACAAGGGAGACTGGACACAATCAATTCAGAACTAAAAACGGTTGGTAGTTAAAAGCTGTGCTACCCCTCCCCCTGGAGAGCCAACAGCCATGTTTGCCAGCGACTGGAAAGACCCTGTTCCTCTTTAGGCCTTCCCAGAAACCAGATTGTACGGAAATCTTTATAAACTTCAGAAAGTTAAAATATTACATTTTGATAGGATTACATTCACACACTTAATAGAATACAGACTTACATTTGGGGCTTTTTTTCTTTTAACAATGCTTTATGTGTATTACGAATACACTTTACACATCTCAGATAAGAGGGGAGCAGAAGTTTTACAGAAGTCTTGTTTACAAAAAGTACTATTTAACAGGTAAATGCGTTTATTATTAGAGTCTTCTGCTCTTCTGAAATTTAAATGTTATAAAACAATGTTTATGAATTAACCTGTATCCAAAGTACACTAGACTATTAGGGAGAACTTATTTATTCCATTATGTAACTTCCCAGTGTAACAGGCATACTAGTGAGAACAGCTGATCAAAGGAACTCTACTGGTCAACAGTGCATGAGTAAGTCCCAAGTCTGAAAAACTACGCTTCCAGCAGAACAGTGGATGAGTTGTGCTTGTCCTCAAGGAGGATTTAAAACACAAAGTATTTTCAATGCCCAAAACAGTACAAAGTCAGCGACTTGCTAACTCCAGGAACTCTGAAACACTTTGCCTGCACAGTTTTAATAAGTAGTTCTGCCCTATCTTCAGCAATCCCAGTGGATTCCTAGTTTGCTTTTTAGGCAGCACGCTTTTTGGAACAGCACAACACAACTTACACTATTGCACAGTTAGAAAGGTGAAAACAAGAATCAGCAGCTCTGGGGTCTCCCCTGAACCTGTTACTAAACCACAGTATGATTTCTGGACCAGTTGGTCAGCTCGTGCGGCCCTCCACTTTCCAATTTGTAACACAGAATTAGTGACTCTTTCTCCAGTGAGGGACCGCTTACATTCACTCACAACCCCTTTTCTTTCACTGATTTTCAGTCCCTGGTCCCCTGAAGCAAGTATCAAGCATGGTTGTGGAGCTATGTGGGGAGGACAGACTGAAGCCCAGCTGTCAAAAAACAGCATTTTTAACTCCTGCAGTTGTGTCACAAATGCCTTGAGTAGATGCAGACTGAAGGATTGGCTGCTGTCACCCTGGCATAGTATTTTTGGAACTAGTTAGGAAGGCCAGGGCTGCCTGGAGAAAGGATTTGAATTTCCAGCAGCTGCAGGAGAGAAAGGGAGGGAGGAAGGAAGGAACCGAGGTCCTTTCACCAGGAACAGGACTCTGGTTTTCTGCGCATGGGGATTGAGAGGTGGCAAAGATAGCGTCAGTCAGAGCTTAATCTGCATAAAAAAAAGATCCAGTTAAATGTGTAAGGTATAATCTGGCAAGAAAATGACGTTAAATATGGATCTAGTGAGAGATTCTTGTATGAACAAAAAACAACAACAAAAAAAAACCCCAACTCAAAAGCACCCTTTCCTACCTGACTAGCAGCGCCAGGGCAAGGGAGAAAAAGAACAATGGTGACATTCAACAGACACCCGCTGGAAAGTGCAATTTATGGAAAGAAATGGAAAACAGTCCCCCTTCCCAACGAGAATAAATAAATGAAGATGTAAAAATGCATGCATTCCAGAAAATAAAACCCTGCTAATAATGCACTACTAATTCAGTGAGATCCCCCCCCATCCCCTCCTTGCATTCCCCACCAACACCACCACCCCCTCCTTGCCCATCTTCCAGCCTGAAGGTGACCTGCGCCCCACAAAAACATCATTAACCCCCTAGGCACATTAACAGACAGCATCATCATCATCATCATTATCAGCATCATCACCCCACTAGTATCACCATTATGAGAAGCGGAGAGAGAAGAATGTTACTCGACCTTTCGTCCCCTGCATGTTGCCTGTCAGAGTCGGGCATGTTTGGGTCAAGAACTGGGTTTGGGGGCTTGGAGAACAGGCTTTCAAAGGCCATTGTGCTGGCTGTGGTGGTGTGGTGGTGGTGAGGAGGAGGAGGAGGAGGGAGGTGGAGGAAGGCAGGACACTGCCGCTGCCCGTGGTGCGGAGGGAGGAGGAGGTGGCGGCGGCGGCGCGCACAGCCGCTCTGGGGGCGGCTCGGTGAGGAGGAGTCCCTCAGTGAGGAGAGATGATGAAGGTTTCACTCACGGTTACTTAGTGAGACACTTAACGGGCGCTCGGTGCAGGGCGAGGCTGCACACGAGGCTGAAGCCCGGCCGCCCCGCGCGGGCAGGAGGAGGAACGAGGCGGCGGCGGCGGCAGGAGCAGGCCCGGGGCACAGGAGAACGAGAGGACACACACACACGGGGAAAGGGAGGTGCTGGTGGCCGGAGATGGCTGCCCTAATTCTTCCTTACAAACATGGCGCCCGCTCGAGGCACTCTCACAAAATGGCGGCGGCGGCAGCAGCAGCAGCGAAGGAGAAGGAAGAGCCCGACGGCGGCACCAGCGACCCCCGCGGCGCCTGCCCCCACCCCGAGATGGCTCAGCGGCTGCGGCCCCACACGCTCCACCGCCGCTGCCGCCGCCGCCACCGCGTCCTTCCGCGCCCGTCGGGGCAGCGATGGCGTCGCCTTCCCTGTGGCCGCCGCCGCCGCAGCCCGGGAACGCGCTCCTCCCTCCACCGCCGCCACCGCCTCGCCTGCCGCCGCCCGGCCCACCGCCGCCGCCGATTGGCTGGCACCGCACCGCCCACCCCCGATTAGGTAGCACCGCCTCGTCCACCACCGCACGTCGCCAATTGGCTGGTACC